>OZ037767.1:12891300-13491300 GCA_964035545.1 Bugula neritina
TGTGTACATTTTTTATTTTTGTTTACTGGTATAATTTTCAAACACATTTTGTATGCATATAAAATAAAAAACAATTTTAAAACTCAGGCATGCACATAAATACAAAGCTACAAAGCTTAAGTTTCGCTGTGATTACAATGTGAATATTGTAATGGCTAATAGAAGTGTAGTCATGGCGTTTGCTCTATAACCCCCATTTGTAATGCGGAAAAACAATGTGGCCAGTATACGAGCTTCCAATCAAATTTCGAGAAGGCATGCACAGGATAGTTAAGGGCATCCTCACTAAGAATATCATAAATTTCTCCCGAAATGTAGTTCAGGTTCTTGAATAATATTGCTCTGCGGGTGGCATGCGTGTTGCCTATTTGCAATTGTTTAGCCTAAGATTAAACTACAACCAATAAGCAGCAACCTTCATTAGGGCTGTGTTATCTATCAACATTCCATTATAGGCGCTACATAAACAAAGTACCAAGCAAGCTATTCATTGTAGCCTGTCGGCTAGCAAGCCTATAATTAGCATGTACGCGCCAATATCTTCTCATCCCTACGTGCTCATTGAAGCATGAAGCACTGCGCGCTGCTAATTTACTATGAAAAAATATGGCATTTTCAGTGTATAAATCACCAATTTGTGGGCAATTTAGAAGAGTTATTGGAAAAAGAAAAAAACTTACCCTGGAGAAATATCTCAGGATTCCAGCAGTGCAATTTTTATTCAGATATCATGCTTTGCTGCTGAGATATTTTACTGGTACTGAAAAGTCAGCTTTTCAGGCAAAATTGGCCAAAATTGGGCAGTTTTTTGTCTATAACTTTGCAAAAAAAATGAAAATTGAAATTTCCAAAAAACTTACCCTGGAGAAAAAGAAGATCTACAGTATAGTTTTTAAATTTTGACTCTAGCACAATTAGGTGAGATTTTATTTTACTGGTACTGAATTCTTATATGATTACAATGCAAACCTCAGCAAGGTAGTTGCAGCTAAAAGGTTGCCCTTAACTATCCTGTGTGTGACAAACAGTTACCGGAAGACCTACCGGAACAAGAGTAGTAGAGCGACTAGGCTAGCTGTGGATAGATGATATATATCTAACTGTAACAATATCAAATATTTTGTATCTTGCCATAAATAAATGTAACTCGTTTTATATTTTATATTGCTGTAAATATACATTCTTATTCACACGGTAGATCAAGCGCCGCCTCTTCTCAATTGCATAGTTACAAATGCAGTAATTGAAGGCACATGAAACCCAACACAGTAACATAAGCTCAAAGATTAGAACATTGGTGGCAGCGGTAGGATTCACTGTGCGATGCACTCACTATCGAGACAGTAATCTAGAACCGATATGGCAGAGATTGACACAGGAACACCTCTAGTGGTAGAGGAACCAGCTCAACACATGAGAGGGGAGCCTGTTTACCCAGTAATCCGAGAGGGCCCATATCACAAGATGGGGAGGCCTACAGGTACCACCTGGAAGCCCCTACTTCTACTGGCAAGGAGGATGTAGAGCAGTTCATTCAAGAATTTAGTGATCTGATAGCCATCATACAATGGCCACCTAGGGTGGCTTTGATTCAACTGCGGTTGGCAATAACGGAACAGGCCAAGCCGTATGAACAAGTACCTAGCGTTGACGGGATCTTTGCTGCATCACGGGCCCGGTTCGGCATTTCCGCCATAAACGCCAGGACCTGTCTACAAGGACTGCGGCGTGACTCATGTACACCCCTCCAAGAGCATGCCGCTACGGTGAAGAAGTTGGCGCAGATCACATATAGCGACTTGCAACCAGCACACCAAGGGCGCTACACTTTTGACGCCTTTGTACAGTCTCTCCCTGACTTGGGTCTTCACCACCAACTCTTGGCCAGGAGAGTGACTACAGTAGAAAAGGCCTTGCAAGAAGGAGAGGCATATCTCCTAGCTATTCAGCTGCACAGAGACTGCGTGATTTCCCGACAAACCAACGTAGATCCCACAGAGGATAACTCTGATCCGCTCTATGCGGCTCACGTAGCGGCGACTGCTGCCGACCCCGGCCTTGACGCGTAGGTCACAGGCATGACTGAGATGGTTGAGAAGCTGTTGGCAGTCTTAGCCCACTCCCAACAACAAGCCCCGTTCAAAGATCTGTGCGGCTGCAGTCAAAGCCATCATGGTGGCAGCCAGCCACGTGTTGGGAATGCGGCGGCTGTGGACACCTCCGTGTGAAGTACCCTCAGAACAAAAGAGAGTTAAACTCTCATGGCCCGCGAATGTTTCCGCCCACCGCGGGCCGAAAATAAAAAACACCTCTCGGGGGAACCGCCATCCGCCCGTACGGATGCGACGACCTACCCCACAGGCATAGCAAGTGCAACCTAGGACGAGTCTACCAGACAGGCTACCCAGTACCTTCGCGCTGCTGCTTACTAACAGCTTTGATCAGTTACCAGCACCAGAATCTGATAGTGGACAGGACCTGGAGTCTGAGGGAAACTTTTCCCCCTTAAAGGTTAGCCCGTAACTATAGCAGGCCTCACCAACCACGTCTCAAAGCGGAGGAAGTTTTTCCTGTGGAGACAGAGCATGCTGGGGGAGTGCGGGTGCAACCTCACAGTGACAGCTATTTTTCACCGGGCAAAGTAGCCGGTAAGGCTGTCACCTTCCTGCTAGATTCAGGGTGCACGACGAACCTCATAAGCCGCTAGCTCTTTGACACCCTCAGCGCTAGAGACAAGGCTGGGTTAGAACCATATAACGGGGAACATGGCACATTGGCGGGCGGGTCATGTATTCCTTTCTATGGTATCATCGAGTTGACAGGATGTGTCCGGGATCAGGCCACTTAGGAGACGTTCATTGTCAGTCAACTCAAAGAGGATGCTATCCTCGGGATGCCGTTCTTGAAAAAGGCACAGGTGCCATAGAGACTTTAGCAAGTCTACAATGATTATGGCCGGGCATGAGCTCACATGTGTTGACAAGTTTGGTAGGCCCCTGGTGGGAGGCGTGTAGATAATAGGGAACTGTACGATACCAAGCCACTTCTATGCCACTATCCACTGCAGGTTAAACCGTAGGCGAGTCTCAAGACTTGAGGTGGTGGAAGGTGCGCACCAGAAAATCCAACTCGCCAGCAGTCTGAATTAGTTGACTGTGCGGAGAAAGATCTTGGTGCAGTGCGTTAACCCCTTCACAGAGTCGGTGAAGCTACCGGCTGGGTCCATAGTGGGCAGATTTTACTCCACTCAAGAAAGAGATATAGGACCGTCGTTAGGAGACACAACGGAAGATCTCCGTCAAACGACATAAGGGAGCCAGGAACCCGTCCCACCACACATCAAATAATTGTACGAGGCAGCCTGTCACGGCTGTGCCTGTAACGGAGAACGCCCGCCTATGAAAAAGTTACTGCGCAAGTACAACTACGTATTCAGCAGTGGGAACCATGACGTCGGCCTGACCCAAGCCGTCCGTCATGAGATACCGCTGGCTGCGAGGACTGTTCTGTTCTGACAACCTACACATAGGTTGGGGCCGAAAAAAAGAAGGAGGTAAGCCGGCAAGTCCGGGATCTTCTGGACCGCAGGCTCATAGAGCCAGCCCATAGTGCATGGAGCTCACCGATCGTGTTGGTCTGGAAGAAAGACGGGAGTTGGCGGTTCTGTGTGGATTACCGCAAACTTAACAGTGTGACCATACAGCAAGCCTACCCTCTTCGCCGTATCGATGAATCTTTAGACGCCTTAGCCGGCAGCAAGTACTTCAGTATGCTAGACTTGCTGAGCGGGTACTGGCAGGTCCCTCTCAGTCCCGATGCTCAGGATAAGGCTGCATTCATAACATGGGAAGAACTCTGGAAATGGGAAGTGTTGCCATTTGGCTTGACCTCCACCCCGGCCACTTTTCAAAGACTCATGGAGCAGGTCCTCAGCGGCCTTCACTAGAAAACATTGTTGATCTACCTTGATGGCATCGTCGTAATCTCCCCAGATTTCACGATTCACCTCAGCCGTCTGAGAGAAGTTTTTGGACGACTCAGATGTGCCGGTCGAAAGCTGAAACCTTTTAAGTGCGCTTTGCGACAGCTGGAGGTTAAGTACCTGGGGTACGTCGTCGGTCGAAACAGCGTGGCGATGGATCTTGAAAAGGCACGGGCAGTGGAAGACTGGGTCACCCCCCAGAATTTACCCAGACTGCCTGCATTCCTGGGCTTGGTAGGGTTTTACCGGCAATACATACCAAACTTAGTAGAAATAGCACAGCCGCTAAACCGGCTCACCACAAAGGAAGTTCCTTGGCAGTGATCTCTGGTCAAACAACAGGCGTTCGACCGCCTTAAAGGCTGCTTGCTAAAAGCACCTAACTTGGCGTACCCTGACCTCAATCGAGAGTACATCTTGGACACAGACGCCAGTGACCACAATGTCGGCGCTGTGTTTTCACATGTTCAGGAGGGCCGAGAGGCGGTAGTAGCCTACTACAGTAAGTCTCTCTCAGTTACTGAAAAGAATTACTGCACTACCAGTAAGGAACTTTTGGCAGTAATCAAAGCAGTAAAGCATTTTCGGCCTTATCTGTACAGCAGACAGTTCCGGTTGCGTACGGCCTATGGCTTAGTGATTTGGCTGTACAAGACAGCATAACCATCAAGTCAGGTCGACTGGTGGCTCGAAATCCTGGTCGAGTTTTTTTATTTGATAGAACACCGACTTGGCAAGAAACACGGCAATGCAAATGGCTTGAGCAGGCGACCAAATGGGGGATGTAGACAGTGTTTCGCTATTGAGAAGTGGGATGGAGGCCCCTCATGATTCAATTTAGAGACACTGAATGACAACGGGATGGAGCATTGTTGAAACCATGGCCAACTAAAACCAATAGCTGGCAAGGATACGGAGGCTGTAAAGGCCTTTCCTCACCAACCTCATCTTGACCTGTAACGTCACAGAGCTGAGGAAACTCCAGGAAAGTCTTCTAGGGGTGGTAGTCAGCGTGTATTGGGCCAAGAAGAAAAAGAGGCGGCCTAGTGAAGAACAACTGAAGCAGGAATTCGTCGAATTCCTGCTGTTCTGCCAGCGTTGGGACTCACTGGGAATCAACGATAATGGACTGCTAGCCATCACGCTAGCTGCCAACAGCAGACAAACGGCTGCCATACGCTGAGAGTTTATTTGGGATACCTACAAGCAGGTTCACGCAAAAATACAAAGGGTGATCACCAAGCTACAACTCCGGTGGTACTGGCCCAAGGATGGGGCGCGACGTGCGGCTCAGAATGAGACAGTGCGATGTCTGCCAGGCCAGTAAGCATGGTTGTCTTTCTGGTGAAGCGGGACAGCGGAGGTTATATGCTGGCCGGCCTTGGCAAGTGGTAGCTGTCAACCTGGCCGGGCCCATACCCTCAACACCTCGAAACAACAAATGGATATTGGTACTAACGGACCACTTTACTAAGTGGGCTGATGCTCTGGCTATTACAGAAGCATCGGCTCCTACGATGGCCAGAACGCTAGATTAGAATGTATACTGTTACTTTGGCCTCCCCGAACAGATACATTTGGACAAAGGCGCTCAGTTCCAGTTTCAACTGATGAGTGACCTCTGTTGCCTCTGGGGGTGAACCACAGCAAGACTACTCTCTACCATTCACAAGGTAACAGGGTGGTAGAGCGCAATAACCGTATGCTGGGTGATGCGCTCCTGCTCCTCGTCCGCGGTCAAGAGAAATGGGACATGGTGCTCCTGCAAGTCATGCGGGCTTATCACAGCACTCTACACACCAATACTAGTGAGACCCCCAACCTCTTGATGCTCGGTCAAGAAATCCGGGTTCCTGACTACTTTACCTACCACGTTCCTGACCATGAGATCTCTGCCCATAAGTATGTAGGTGAACTGGTAGAACGTATGAGGGCTGCACACAAAATGCTTCGAGAGAAGCAATGGCTGGTGCAGACCGAGGATTCTGATAAGCCTCTTCTCTATTAGGTAAAGGATTGAGTCTGGATGGCCAACCACCGCAGGCGTCGCAGACAAGCGGCTAAATTACAGCCCAAGTTTGTGGGCCCCTACCTGGTAGTCGAGGTAATGCCCAACCATACCTTCAAGATCAAGTGCTTGGAACATGTGTCTATTCAGAATGAGGCTAACTTGAAGCCGTATTGGGCTAACTCTGATGCGGTGGGAGAAGCCCCCCCATTGCTGGAGCTCAAGAGGCAGACTGCAATGAGCAGGCAACAGCAGCACGGACCTGAGTATGAGGTCACAGTGCCGCGGGAGGAAGATCTAGGAAGAGACAAGCGATCATTTCCACCACCACAAGTGCAAACCAGATCTGACGCCCTCACTTCCAGAACTCGAGCCGGGCCTGGAAGTGGAGACCCCTGCAGAGGAGAGGCACCTCACCGTGAAAACCTTTGGAAAAGTCGAGGCGGAGCCATTCATCTCCAAACCGGTAGCCCCACCCGTAGAGCTTTCGAGTCCACTAATAGAAGCACCGTCCTTTTTAGAGAGGGGCCAACACAGCAGACAACCTTCAACTTACTTCCAGGATTTCGTGTGTGACTGCGTTGGAAGCGGTCCAACGATAAGTTATGTGAAAGGTTGTCATACCGAGTGTGAGAGTTGTAGACTTGGGAGAGAAAGTGAAAATAACTTTTACGAGAGCGGAGCAGTGAGTGGAATCAATCCGCCCGAGGCAAAGAGCCCCAGTCACGTGCAACAAACACCCTGTTTAGCCCTTTCTTTTGCTGACATTGTTAATGGCAGACGTGTAAACACTTTTTCTTCAAAATTATCCTCAAACGTTGAGTATGCCTAAGAGTACCAAGTTCAGAAGTAAGTCACTCTAAATCAGTATCCTTATCTATAGAAACGGGTCTGTTATCAGCTAATCCTGGCTTGATTGATTCACTTGAGTCAGAGTTACTGGAAACCATGTCACTTACATATGACAACAAAGACATAGTAATGGCTGACAATCTTTTAGATCTTGAGCTAGACACTATGGTTCTTAGTCAGTCTACGCATTCAACTACTGTCTATCGAGTGCCTTATAAAAGGGTTCGTGACTCTCAGACTACAGAACGCCGGTTTTTACAAGAATTATATTGTAACGATCAACCTCGATCTAACAATAATTCTGCTCTTTTAGACACCACTCGTGCTCTGCCTCTTTCAGGGATGCCCTCACTAGAAATGGCCTGGGATCTGGATTGCACGCAATCCACCACAACGCTTCCAGTGACTAGCCGCAAATTACCACACGCTTTCAAGACCAAGCTTTGTTGGACGGCGCTGGAGACGGAGCGCATCATTTTACAAAAAGGGGTAATGCTGACAATACCACCTGCTATCTATGTCCGCAGCACTTTACGACCCCCGCAGGCTGCGAGTCTACATACCGCAACACTATGTCACCACTTTCTGCTGATGCAGGGAATACAGTTATCATCAAGACTATGTATTACAGCACCAACGCACAATGAATTGCTTCACGGGACACATCTTCGATGTAAATAAATTGTCATACCCCACATTCTTCGAGCTAATTCAACCCTTTTTGTAGGACCCATCTAACTTGGAACGATTGCTACAAGAATTTCCAGCTCTCAGGGCCTTTACCCAAGGACCTGTTCCCAAACCTCCAAACTACAGGAAACCCGGTGCTACTCACAAGGAACCTAACCCCTTGTCCTTACCTGGTTCCCTGCTCCACGTTGTGCAGCAGCGAGTAGATTTCCAATCCTCCCGCACAAGAAAGGTGGTGGAACTCTCCTTCTCTGCCCAGAACTCATTCTTCAGCCCGAAACTTGAGAGAGATAGAAAGCCACATGACAGAATTAGAAGGAGAGATACACAGACTTTCCCCTAGGATATTAGCAACAGCAAAAGAATTACAGACCCTACGGGATTCAGTCTCTAGACTCAAGCGGTCAGAACGTAACAAGTGAGCACTAGCCTGCTACCTGCGTGATACTCATCCAGCCTGTGTGGCACATTCTCTATCTCATTTTCATTTGAGACAATCTGTGTGATGTTCTTCCAGTACATTGCCGATATTTGCCCGACCCTGTAACGTGCTTAATATCTAGCATGGTTAATCATGTGTTTATATCTTTCTTTATTTTATATATATATCAGGCGCAATTTTATTTGGATGGTATCCGTCTTTCTTTTATTTTGTTTTATATTTTTTTGGATGCATGTACAGATTATATCTTACATTTTGCATATTTTGTTTGGTACACTTCTCTGCTATAGTATAATTCTCAGGAAGTGGACTTCCTGCTGGAGGGGTGGTGTAATGGCTAATAGAACTGCAGTCATGGCGTTTGCTCTATAACGTTTATTTGTAATGCTGATCGAAACAATTTGGCCAGTATACGAGCATTTACTGAAGGACCTATTGAAACAAAAGTAGTAGAGCGACTAGGCTAGTTGTAAATAGATGATATATATCTAGCTGTAACGATATATTGAATATTTTGTATCTTGCCATAACTAAATGTAACTCGTTTTATATTTTATATTGTTGCATATATACATTCTTATTCACCCTGTACATCAAGCGCCGTCTCTTCTTGATTGCATAGTTAAAAATGTAGTCATTGAAAGCACATGAAACCCATCATAGTAACATAATCTCAAGAATTATAACAATACGAATAGAATGATGCTTGCAACAACCGTTTTACACAAGATACATTACAGTTGCTATAAATGTAAAACTTGTTAATTGAATGCAAATAGGCATAGCAATACTACTTAATTTATGCTATTTTTAAAATTTTTAGTATATGTTCGACATGTATATTATATGCATATAATTATATATACATATATATATATATATATATATATATATATATATATATATATATATATATATATATATACATATATATATATATATATACATATATATATATATATATATATATACATATATATATATATATATACATATATATATATATACATATATATATATATATATATATATATATATATATATATATATATATATATATATATATATATACATATATATATATATATATACATATATATATATATATATATATATATATATATATATATATATATATATATATATATGTTTTAATAACTTTTGAAAAAAGATTTTTGGTTCAATTTGCATATTTAGTTATAGTTTTAAAATTTGTTGGTTGTCAATTGCTATCAAAAAAGATTTATAAGCGTTATAATTGTTATCTTTATCTATTTAAAGTAAAGCTTTTTAACAATTTTGTAGTTTTAGCATAGATTATCATACTAATACTGCATATCACTTGATCAATATGCATTATAAGCATTTCCAAGGTTGTTAGTGTATTTTTAGTTGTGACTGCATCACCAGTAATATTAGATGTGAATCAATGTAACAACCCAGATATGAATGATTGTAGTCTTGATGCTGAATGCACTAATACTGACGGATATTACATTTGCACTTGTAATGAAGGTGAGTTTATATGTGCGTGTGTTTGTGGGTTTGTGTGTGCATGCCATGCGTGCTTGCACAAAACAATATGCATAAAGCCTAAGGACTACAGTTGAACATGATGTTAAATTACCAGCATTACTCTAGTATATAAATACTATAACAATATGTACATTCTAACACTATAATATGAAAATATTTATTTGAACTAACACAATTGTGATTATACTCATTTTGCAATGTATAATAAATCACATGTATTGGTGGTTGCTGCTCACAAGTTATACACAAGTTTCTTAGATATTAAATTTTTTTTTTGCCGTTACAGAATACCCTGCATATTTCTCATAGCTCTTGGATTTGAGAGGTAGGATTTGTGCTCAATCCTGTGAGAATTTTGCTTGTCAAACAACCCACGTCTGTAAGCAGGTACCTGAAGATGAGCTAAAATGTGCTTGTGAAGGTAACAGACATTTTGCTTTACAGGTTATGATTTACTTATTGTTTGTTGCAGTGCGTATGATAATATATATAAGTAATACAAAAATAAGTAGCTGCGTCTCTTTTGTAATAGTCAACGAAAAATTTGATTTTTTTTTTATATTTCTATACTCATGCGTTTTCTATCTAAGTTGTATTTTATGTTTTGACTTTGAAACCAAGCGGAAGCAAAGATTGTTGAAACATTTGATCTAGTGTTTTAATTGTAAATTATAATTGTTGCTTTTTACAGCATTGTGTGTTTTGTTTGAAAACTTGTATACATATTAGTTACAAAACCTTAAATTAAAAGTGCGACAATTGATTTGAAATGTAACAAACTATGAACATATTGTATGCTGCAGCCGGCTATAAAACCTAAATTCTAATATACTTAACTTTGTTTATTGTGCTCACTGGATATAGATAGTAGTAGGTAGAATCTCTCTTCTCACAGTCACAGTGATCATTATCACACTGTGTGCCTGCTGCTTCAAGGGAGCTATAGCTCCAACGGTAAAACTCAAAGGATTCACAAGGAATAGAAAACATGACCATGTATATGAATTCTTTCAACAATAGAAGAATGAGAGCTCCAACTCACTTTTATGCTGACAGAAATTAAGCAATGCGCCTGTATAGCAGTGTTTATTTTTATTACAATATGTAGCCCAGGTTTTGCTTTGAACTGTTATTCCCTGCTTTTATTTATATTTATATTGTTTATAAGACCTCCTTCTTGAAAATAATGGTCACTATATAATTAAATTACTTTGCTTGATCGTTATGAATCAAAGTTTTCACTTTTATTTTTTTATGGTATTTCCAATATAGTTTTGCACCTTGTTTGGAAATCAACAAAATCACTTTTCACTAAATTTTGAGCACAACTCAAATAGAAAAAGCTACTTCACTAATCTGATATAGGATGCCATTTTTATATGCTATAACACTGGTTTTGGTAGTTTGCATTTTGGTTTGTGTGATTCAGTTATTTAAAATACATTATATTAAAAATAAAAATTTCGATACGGAAATGCATTTATCATGAAATAAATATAATAGTATTATTAGAGCCTGCAATATTTGGCTTAAGTTTGTGACAAAACTGTAAGCATCATGCCATAAAAAATGAAATAATTGAAAGAGCTAAATATTAGTGATATTATAAAATGTTGTGAGCTAAAAGTTATTAAAATTTTTTGATCTAGAAAACAATTTAAATAATAAATGTCATTCTAACTTTATGCTTTAAAATAAATACAAGATCTTTTTAAGGAGTGCTTGAACATAAATTTTCAAAACCAATGTTGGCCATCTCCAACTGCTATAGTAAACTATACATGTTATAAAGCATGAAATAGAAAATGAGATAATGCTTGATAGTACAGAAATTGATGTTGTTATGAAGAATTTTTGCTTTCTTTAACGAGCTCAAAATTTATGCTTTCTCTGATTATTATACGTAAGCTACTTGTTTTTTATATACTTGTATTAGCTTTGCATTTCTAAAAATTTAGAATGGCATTTATGGCACCTATATGAATGCAAATTTTTACAATATATTAGTCAAACGAACAAGCTTAAAAGTCCACTGAAAACTAGTAAGAGTATATAGTAACTATAACATAATAACAGTAAAAAGTATGTATACAACATTAACTTTGTAATGCTATAAAATATTTGATATAATATAAATGTAAGGCATGCTTTGAACGAATTTTTGTTATTGGTCTCTTCAAAACAAAAACAGTGCTCATTTGAAATATTTCTTGATGATTATTTGAAAAAAAAATCACCAATTAAACTCTAAAAATGCAATATCTTTGTTTAATTATTCTATTGAATCAAAAATAAAAAAAGCTTTTTATTAGCTTATAATCAAACAGAAATAGTTATTGCGTCATTTCAAAATACGTAAGTAAGTTTGATTCATAAACTGAAAGTAGAGTAACATGTTACCCCACCCAGCATGTAATATGAGTATCATAGCATCCAGTAGGTCAATTATATTGTCTAGAATAAGTGGTTCAGCCTTACCTCATTGATTTCTATTTGTATAGTTTCTATTTAAGCTCTTACAATTGGAATAATACTCGCTATTGTTAACAATAGATTTATACAATAGTGTCAGTGCATATATAGAGTCAGGCGTGACCATTTTTGCAATCAACTATAAAGAATAAAACACTGCGATGTTTTTGCAATGTAATAGTTTGCTTACTGTTTGTCAAGCAAGCAAGACATGTAAAGATACTGGTAGTCAAAGTGTTGCATGAAAATCTGTGAGAGATAATTGTCGAAAAGATTTATCCTCCGTTATAACTCAACTATATTATAATGGAGCAGATACTGTTTCTGATCCTTGTACTGGCTGCTACTAGCAATTCAGGTTTGTGTATGTGTAAATCAACATTCTGTACTTTGAATAGTGGCTAAAATATTGAATAAAGTATATAATATATATATATATAATATATATATATAATATATATATATATATATATATATATATATATATATATATATATATATATATATATATATATATATATATATATATATATGTTAACTGATAATGTTAGTGTTGATGCTATGATCATGAAGATAGTTCAACTTTTATAAAAGCTAATTTATTTTAGATTGATTATACATAATCTTTCAAGTAAATTGTTTGATCACATTTGATGTATGCATATGTACATGTATCTCTACACGTACAAGTACAACTTTGTACATATACATTCTATGCATACATTCATGTATGCCCATGTATGCTAACATAAGTACGGGTATGTACCATATATACCTTTACCAAAATTTGAATAACTTAGCAAAGCAGAAAAACAGCCAATGCAAGTAAGTCTAAACTAAGTTAAAAAAAAGCTTTTACAACTATTTTGAATGAAAACACAGCAATTGTGTTGGTGAAGCAAAAATAAACATCGATTATTTGCAGTTTCTAGCCGCCAAAAGTTCTAACATTAGCTTCTTGTTGAATCCAAAGACTAGTAAGTGCTTTTGAAGCAAGGCATTTTAAACCTCTCAGTTGATAAATTGTTGTTCAGTTAATGTTTATCTTACAGAGTGGATAGCACAGCATTCTGGACTACCTCCTAGCTCAGAGAAGAAACCAAACACCTTTTCTCTAAACATAACCTGGCAGGGCGAGGGTGACTCTGCCCCAAAGACTGTGACTCTCAACCTTCAGAGAAGCGAGGCTATAGAAAGCCGACTGCCAATATATAAACTAGATAAAGATGGCAAGCCATATCAAGCCTCTCTCTCCCATTTAAAGGTAGAGTAATAGTTATTACCATTTTAATTCCAGTTGAAATTATTTTACAAAAGTTTGGGTATCAGCACTTTGTTAACAAGTTTGTATGATTCAAAAATTAGCAGCAACTTTAACTTTTCTATATCCTGTTTGTGTTTTTGCTATTAGGTGAACATTGCACTGAAGTCATTGTTGTATTCAAGGTCAAACTATATAAGGTGTATTGTCACGGTTGTTGGTTGAATAAACCAAAACTAAACCTTAAGACAAAACGTGTTTAGTATTCACCTATTGATCTGAATCAAACGATCGAACATACAATAGGTGAAACTCCGGGTGTGGTTAGCAAGTTGATGATTTGTATACTATGAAAGCATTGATGACGTATGAAGCTGTGGTTGGGTGTTGCTTTTTATGTGCCATTGCAATTATCTTTGCTCGAAAAGATTTGAACTTTAGGACAAAGCCCAAAATAAATAGTTATATGTATCTTGACGCAGGCATTATAGAACTGATTAGGCGTGTTTGCTTATCTACAAATAAAAGAAACTTTCTCTTCAAATATTCTGCATGTCTTAGTGAACATAGCATCTTAGATTACTGGTTAATTTAGCAAATATTACTGGCATTTTAGCATTTCCAATTTCTCAAGCCAGCTCAACTTTTTTTTAGCTTGATGAATAGGTTAATTTCAGAATCACAAATAAAATATATGAATAAGATAGAATCATTCTACTAACAATGGTTTATTACAGTAGGGGAGTTATTATTGATCTATAGTTGTTGTTATGGTGGTTTTGATTCATTCAAAACAAACTGTTTTTGTGCGAAAGTAACAAGAAAAACATCTAACATGCAAATACTATGAATTAACTGGAAATAAAAAAGTATTTTCTTATAAGGGAAAATTTAAATACAGTTTGATTATTTTATGATTAATATGTTATAATGTATACATATTATGTAGTATGTGTACATTACATAACTTTTAAGTGCATATTACATAATTTGTATATGTATTATAATATAATATATGCATATTATTAACTTGCATATGTATTTTATAATAGAAAAAAATATGCTTTCTGTCCCTCTTTTTGCAGTTTGCTGTTACATTTCATACTAGGTCAGAATTAGGATTTTGTTTTTTCATACATATCATATTCTTCTATCTAGATTCTCGCTTTCTGTAGCCTATATCTGATACATGTAATAGCCGGGTGCAACATTCTTGCATTGTTGCCTTTGCAAAAATATACACATTTAACTATAGAAACTAATAACAAATTGAATGATAATAAAAAGCAAATGCTGTAACAGCACATAACAATACTAGAAAGCAGAAGTTTTATAATCTTCCCTTCCTTTAAATTTATTTATACCTGGTTATATATGCATAATTTTTGTAAACATAGAAGAACTGACTTCATTCATTTAAATGACATTTGTTAAACAATTAATGCATTTCTAAGGCTTTGATTTATATTGGGCCAACTAAAATCAAAATTCTGACTTTAATATGCCTATAATATTTTACTCTTACTATATAATATATTAATTATTTTCCTCCTTCTTTATAATTGTGTAATATATTGTATACATGCATTATGGAACATAATTATTGTAGACATGAGCAGCAAGATAGTTTGCAATTATTACTAATTATATAAAAAATTTATAATAATAGAGTGTAACAGAGTTATTTCAGTATTTACGTCTAATAAACAAATAAAAAAAATATGCTTTGACTCACATTCTCTACATAATTATAGTCATTAGCTTAATAAACTTAAAAAATCTAGTTATATTGCTTGTAATTCTATACAAAACAGTCTGTTGGATTTTGAGATAGCTGATTTATGTTGTTGCATGTTGTGCAGTAAGATGTTTGTAGATAGTTATTATTAGGCACCTAATGCAAAAGTTATATAGGCATTGCATTTTTTCTTCAATAATATGAAAGTAGTAAGAAAATAGATTATATATATTAGTATATACCAAAGCTTGCAGGTAACAATTGTTCGCCATATAACAAACATAAAATGACAGGAAGTAATGGTTGCGTAAACATTGAAGTGTATAATTTTATAAAACAACAATTAGGAAAACATAATTTTAATGTCGCCTAGAGAAACCTTTGATAAAAAAGGCTTTTTATAAAGACTAGCTAAGGACTTATTCATATATGAAACAGGAGCAATTATAATGAATCACCTTTAGTGAGGTTCGAACTTATGATTTTGTGCTTACTAAGCAAACCCTTTAACTCCTAGACCACAAATGTATATTTCAATATGCTAGGATTAGGTGGGCACACAATTTAATTGAATAAATTGACTCACTTTGGTCTCCAAAATGTAATAAGTTTCCCCCTGAACATTTGTTTGATTCTATTTTTAGCACTCAACATTTTACAATGATTTAAAAACGATGTCTTCTATTTCTCTTACAAGTTTCACCCAAGAAGATATGAATGTGGTGAGTAGTGCAGTATGTGTTAAATGTTAGATTACAAACCATACATTTGATGTAAATGTTTATTTAATGCATCCTTACCCATCTCCACTCTCTATAGTGGGTAAACATTTATTTCATATTATAGCTAAGTTACGAAAACTTTTTAAAATTAATATTTTTGACTTTTAATTAAAGATATAAAAACTTTCAGTTTGTAATCATTTTCTTTATGGTTTATTACTCCACTTGCTCTATCAATCTAACTCTAAGACCTAAGTAATCAACCAAGAATCTTTATAAAAAGCTTTTGAGGGTTATGTAGTCAAAGCTTTGAAGCTGCATTCATAAATAATAAAAGAAAATAATTGTTAATATCTTAATGAGTATAAAAAGCTTAGGGCCTACCAGTAACAAAAGGAGTATCTTATTTCAAAAATATTAGAAAACCATAATCGGTACCACAAAAAAACTTATAATGAAATTAATGAAAGTAAGTTCTCCCTTCATATCTCAAGCAGTTCCATTTCTCACGAAGCTTCATAAATTTCTAAAAAGGTTTAAACTTCTGTTTTGCGGCTTATGTGTGTGTTTATAGAGGCAAAATGGCCAAATTAGTGAGTTAACCAGCATTCTGCTATGTCACAAATAGATACCCTAACTTTAGTGAGATATGGAGGGTGTGCTGTATTTTGATATAGATATAATTTGTTGTCTTGAAACCTGATGAATGATTTTGCAAAACGTTTAGTATAATATTATGATAGAAATCTGCATATAGTTTCTTATTATTGGCAATAGATTTTTTTTAAAGTTTTGCTATATGTACCTAAAAGGGTGTAATATATAATACACTGCATTCATAATATTATCAACTTCATTTATAGCAAATACTTGTTTATATTGTTCAAAACCATTAGAATTTTAATGACTGTTCTATTGTTTACAGCACGGCAGTTTCATGTCTGGAGATGATAAGTATGACATTCAGCCGTATCAACCGAGAATACACAAGAGAAGTACATCAGCTGGAAAAGGAGATCATATTATAACCAAGAGAGAAGTTAACAAGACGATTGAAAATAATGATTATGTCTGTAAGTAAAAGTACCGAATGAAAAGAATTAACTTTCTAGGTAGTCAAATTAAATTATTTTTTATTGTTTTTTGTACTTTAGCTGTAAAATGCTCATCAAATTGCCCAAGCAGCTACAGAATTTTATCAAAAGTTAAAATTAAAAATTATTGATGGCATTATTGCATTGACTAGTTTCAAAAGAATGTAGATCACTATTGAATAGCGTCTAAAAAATGAAAAGTGATATTTGATATGATAAAGTTTTGATTTGGCTAACTTTGCTTGCCTTCAAGTGCAGCTACCCACACACACACACACACACACACACACACACACACACACACACACACACACACACACACACGCACACACATATATATAATTTAATGTCATATACAGTACCTCCAGAAGGAAGTTCAGATTATCATACAATACTGGAAGCAGAGGAAGTATACAAAGAGAAATACCAGTCAAATAAAACCAATGAAAAGAACAGTGTATCTCTTGATGACAACTTGAAGAGAGATAAAAGGCAATCTTTGCCAGACACAACATATATTATACAGCTTTACATGGTGGTTGACTACTATCTTTCCGAAAAGTGAGTGATCTGTTTGCTAACAAGTTTAGAAGTGCATAAGTTGAACTTTGAGGATGAAAGAGACACTAAAACTAAAAATAGAAAACCATTCTTAAAGCTAGTGTTTACTTTGTAGGTTGAAAGAATCTAGAATTGAGGTTGGATGGAGTGGTGACGATTCAGATTACATACACTTTGTCATGGGACACATGGCCAATGAAGTGAGTACATTATAATATTTTCTCTACACTCTGCTAGTGTAACCAACAGGCGTAGATAATTGTTTAGTCTTAAATCATAAATGATTTAACAAATCCAAAAGGTTTTGTCATGTTGGATGTGTGCACAGGGATTTGTGTTGTAGTAGCTTAAATTGTTTAAACTTCAGGTATTCAAGCAGCTAGATTCATTTATTAAGCTGTGTTTGTGTGACAACAGCTAAGACTAAAATGTAATAGATAGCCTTAACTTTATAATCTCATGA
Source organism: Bugula neritina (assembly GCA_964035545.1). Taxonomy (NCBI): domain Eukaryota; kingdom Metazoa; phylum Bryozoa; class Gymnolaemata; order Cheilostomatida; family Bugulidae; genus Bugula; species Bugula neritina. The sequence goes on from OZ037767.1 coordinate 12,909,122, forward strand.
ACATATGATCAGTTTATCTATTGATCGACATTTTTTCAGCATCTATTCTCAAACATTCTCTAAACAATAGCTAAGATGTATGCGAATATTTTAATACTGCATAAACGAACTTTATCAAAGATTCTTTAATATAAACTTTATAAAATCTAGATATCTTATAGGCTCTGATTTTTGTTTATTTGTGTCATATATAATAACAAAAACACATAACTATATAAAAATGGAAATGCACATTTATCTTCTATGCAAAATACTGATGCTAGTAAAATAATTCATAAACTACGTTATAATTTCAGATTGATGTTCGGTATAGAAACATAGACTCCAGTGTCAGTCCCGTGAGTGCTACTTGGACTATCGGAACAAAGCTATCATACTTGACAATTGCAGAAGTAAGTTTTTGTGCATAATTAATTGTTTTAATAGCATGTTGTTAGTTGCTGCATATATTATATAGGTCACACTATTCAGTAGCAGTAAATAAATCTATTGCTGTAGCAGCAATTTTTAAAAAAAATTAAAGTGCTAACTTTTTTTGTTCAAAACCTAATTTGCGCTTTTGGATTGAGGATTCCTCACTCGCCTGAGTAACTGTAAGCCCAACTCAAAAAACCATTATGCAACATTAAGGTGTAAATAGTTGAGTGACCATCGCAGTATGTTTTATAAGGACCAAAACCAACTTTGTTACTAAATGTACTGAATACTGGGGTACTACGCAACCAGAGATGCCAAACAAATGACTTAAACTATTAGCTTTAGTAAAACCAATGGCAACCATCTGGCGTGTAATGCTATCATACAGATGAATGGCTGCTTTAGCTAACTTAATGTTAAATTTATTACATGAACACCGTAAATAGTTTTTTCATAGACATATTTTTACAGATTTTCCTTCAATGTTATATATATAATAGTGTGTTCTATTGTTTGTGTAGCCATACCAAACTAGTAAACAAAGTGATAGGACTAGCATAATTATATGTTGTAAAGTAAATTTGCACACTTATTATAGTTACTGTAATTTTGTTTAGATTGCTGGGTTGCAAACAGTGAAAATTACATAATAACATACTGTATAGTAAATAGATATTTTTGTTGTAATTGTTTTGACAATTACAGACAAGTCTGGAATCTTCATGGACTTTTCCGAGCAGTTCTGGGCTTTTAGACTCTTCTACAGGATTGAACTCATTTACTGTTTGGATTGGTGACAATGATGACACTCTGCCTTCTGATGCTGACCACTATATGCTCGTTACCAGGTGGGCTATGTTAACTTTCACTGTGCACCTGCTTTTTTTTAAAAAATGATTGGTTTGGTAAGAAGTAGTGATAATATTTAACAGACATAATAAAGTTTTATTGAATGTTGACCTGCTTTATTTTTATGTTTTAAAGCAGATAAACATTTACAAAGTATTTGTTATAGCCTTGATCTGACATCAGCTGGTTCATCTAGTAATGCAGGTCTAGCATTTGTGGGAGGAGTTTGTGGCAATAATCCTTCTTCAATCAATGAGTTTGGTGATACGACTGTTCTGGCTCACGAACTCGGACACAAGTAAGGTCAAAGCTAGACCAAAGTTGAATTTTGCATGAGCTGATAACTGATAAAAAATGTTCCAACTGTTATGCTGTTATGTAGCAAATTAGAACGAGTAAGAGCAATTCTTTTTAAATAGTCATTTTAAGATTAAGCCGTTGGAGTAGATGAAGCATTATATTTTTTCTTCCTAACAATTACATACCTACATACATGCATATATATATCCAAGCTGAAAATAGAAATATATATATATATATACATATATATAACACACACGCGCGCACGCACGCACGCACGCACGCACGCACGCACGCACGCACGCACGCACGCACGCACGCACGCACGTACGCACGCACGCACACACGCACGCACGCACACACACACACACACATATATATATATATATATCTTTACGAGCTAGCAATTTGATTATAAATAAGTATACGAGAAACATTGTTGATTTATTATTTTATTAGGTAAAGTAATTATACTGATATTTCGAGTACCAATGTACCCATCTTCGGAGTAGCAATGAATGGAATTCAAAAATTTATCAACACATCTCCACTACTAATAATGGAAACATGTCAATAGACAATGTAACAGTTTTAAATCATTCATTTAAAGGAATCCACCATCGAAAAGTAGCCGAAGCTCTCTACATTAAACAAATAAAACCGCAACTCAATAAAAAAAATTACTCCATACCACTAAAACTATATCAATAGCTCCACACTACTCAACTCTCACATAGTTTCACTAATTCTTGCTGTTTTTATATTTGGATATCTATTTTTTTTGTCAACTCTAATTTATTTTTTATGCAAAATAAATCAGTATAATTTTTGACCTGCGTAATATATAAAATAAGATTATCTCTAAGTTTCAATGGTTTACAATAACTGCCACTCTTTATTCTTTGTGTCATGCATAACGTCTAACGTAGAATGAAGATCTAAGTTTATTTTTATATCCAAAATTGTATTAGTACCAAATATAAATACTCTATTTTTCGAAATATTGAGTTCTTTTGATTCATTTTTAATTATAGAAACTATATATATATATATATGTATATATATATATGTATATATATTTCTATTTTTAGCTTGGATGCAGCTCACGATGGAACAGGAAATACCTGCTCGGCTAATGATCAGTTTATTATGGCACCTTCGAGTTCTCTTACTGGTGCGGCTACTAGAGGCAATCCTTGGAAATTTTCGATATGTTCTGCAGAGAAATTTGATGCCTTTCTCACGACACTCAACAAGTATGTAAATGTGTAAAGTAATAGATTGCTGTTAGCTACTGCATGTGATTATTTTGTTATCTATACAAAACTCATGTTGCTTTATAGTTATTACTCCTTGAGAGAACCACTGTTGGAAGGGGTCTTTTTAGCTACAGAATAGCTTCTATATTGAGCAATTATAGAACAATTATGACTGAATGCATTTCTTTACTTCACCAATGACGACTGACAGTATTTGAACCACTGACCATGTGTATACTATGCTAGTGCTCTAACTGGTAGGCTGATCCTTCTCCTTGCACTTTTTTGTATGATTTTATATGTATAAAATTCAAGCTTGCATTTCTGTTTTAGTGGTGGTAACAACTGCTTAAGTAATGATGGCTCATACATAGCATCATGGAGTGAGCACTACACTGGATATATAGGTCAAACTATCCCAGTAGATGAACAGTGCAGGCTAACCTTTGGCGATAACTACTATTATTCTGTAAGTCTGATCGTTTGTATCCAGCTACAAAAGTAGTTAGCATTTTATAGAGCAGTTTTTTCTATCAAAAAAATCCTTTGGTTCAAATGCAAAAATTGCATCAGAATATGTAAATTTTGTGAAATTAATAATTTTTATTGTGTGCATAATTATGTAAACGCAACTGTTTTTAAGTTTATGATTTCGAACACTATAAAATATCCTTAACTTGTTATATTGAGGTGTATTTTGCTATTAAACAGCTTAAAACAAATAATTAGCAAGTTGATGAAACAGTTTCAATACTTTGACCAACAAATAATGTCAATTTAATTATGAAGGTTATATTATTTTTAATTCAATTTATATGAAGAATTATATAATTCTTTGTATGCTTCTTACAAATAACATAATTAGAGTTTTACAGATGATGCATACTGAAAACTTACGTTTAGAAAATTGTTTTTAGACATCTTTTTTTTCTGACGTTTGCCATGCATTGTGGTGCACAGAAGACGGTTTAAGTTCTACTGCAAAAAGAGCCGCCCTTTCCTATACCACATGTGGAAATATGAAGGTAAAGCAATCAAAAGGGCATTGTGCATTTGGAAAGGGAAGAGTTGATCTAACCTGAAAAAAATCAAAATAATTGTTGAGATTTGGGGTAAATAAAATACGCTGGGGGGGGGAGGGGGATGAGGAATTTTTTTTAATAATATGATTTTAAGAGTGTGATAAAATAGTTGTAATTTTTACCCAAATTTACAGTCACCATCCCTGTCCAAAGCCACTGGTGAAACAAATTTTTGAAGGGAGCTAGAACTTATTCAAAGGTTGGCACAGGAGCAATTTTGACTGGATGCTCTCCCTAACCTTATCAATGGCCTTCACTGGGGTTAGAACCCATGACTTTGTGTTTACTAAACTAGTGTTTCAACATTAGGCCACCGCTGTTATATAAAATAATTGTTCTTCTGTGCTGTAAAAAAAATATTTTTAGTCACAAAATAGTAATTCACAACCACTAACTTGATTATTTAACAAAGCAGAACGTGAAAGTTTTTAACAAATATGTCTGATCAAACCTTTTACAGTGGTGTGTTGAAGAGGAGTGTGTGGAAGATCCTAATGCTCCAGCACTAGATGGTAGGTAAAATGTTTCATTTCAAAACATATGTATTTTGTGAAAGTTGAAGATTATGTACTGTTGAGTTCAAGTTTTTATTTGATAGCTGAAATTATGAGGCAAAATATATTTTGTATATCGAAATATAAGTTAAATATAACCAATGCATTTAAAATATTGGTTGATAGAGGTCTTGGTGAAAATATTGAAAATAAATAAGAAAAGTATGAATACACCTTGTCAGTTGGGTAAACCGAGGGTACACCAGTCCCCAAATAATGACTGCTATTGATTTAGTAGCTAGCTGATAAAAAGTCTATTACTTTAGAAACTATGCATTCTCTTGTGAAATAATTGATTTCCTTGTAGAAAATTGTCCACTTGGGGATCAACCAGGTCAAATATTCACAAACTCAGATATGACATGTGCAACAGCAGAAGCTATAGACTGCGCTAGGTCATCTACTGTAGTGTCAAAATGTTGTGCAACTTGTCCTTCACATGAGAAACCATGGCTGGGACCAGATTGTCCGTATGGAGATAAACACCCTATTTGTCCTCAACTGAATGACGCTAGCTGTGCTGTAAATGGTGCCATCTGTTGTGACAGCTGCTGTGATGTGAATGGACCAGCAGAAGGATACAGCTGTGATCCTACATCAACTACTACTACAACAACAACAACCACTACAACACCTACTACCACCACAACACCAACTACTACCACAACACCAACTACCACTACAACACCAACTACCACCACAACACCAACTACTACTACAACACCAACAACTACTACAACACCAACTACCACCACAACACCAACTACCACCACAACACCAACTACTACTACAACACCAACTACCACCACAACACCAGCTACCACTACAACACCAACTACCACCACAACACCAACTACCACCACAACACCAACTACTACTACAACACCAACTACCACCACAACACCAACTACTACCACAACACCAACTACCACCACAACACCAACTACCACCACAACACCAACTACTACTACAACACCAACTACCACTACAACACCAACTACCACCACAACACCAACTACCACCACAACACCAACTACTACTACAACACCAACTACCACCACAACACCAACTACCACTACAACACCAACTACCACCACAACACCAACTACCACCACAACACCAACTACTACTACAACACCAACTACCACTACAACACCAACTACCACTACAACACCAACAACCACCACAACACCAACTACCACTACAACACCAACGACCACTACAACACCAACTACCACTACAACACCAACTACCACTACAACACCAACTACCACTACAACACCAACAACCACCACAACACCAACTACGACCACAACACCAACTACCACTACAACACCAACGACCACTACAACACCAACTACCACCACAACACCAACTACCACCACAACACCAACAACCACTACAACACCAACAACTACTACAACGCCAACTACCACCACAACGCCAACTACCACCACAACACCAACTACCACCACAACACCAACTACCACTACAACACCAACTACCACTACAACATCAACTACCACTACAACACCAACTACCACTACAACACCAACAACCACCACAACACCAACTACGACCACAACACCAACTACCACTACAACACCAACGACCACTACAACACCAACTACCACTACAACACCAACTACCACTACAACACCAACTACCACTACAACACCAACAACCACCACAACACCAACTACCACTACAACAACAACGACCACCACAACACCAACTACCACTACAACACCAACTACCACTACAACACCAACTACCACTACAACACCAACAACCACCACAACACCAACTACCACCACAACACCAACTACCACCACAACACCAACTACCACTACAACACCAACTACCACTACAACACCAACTACTACTACAACACCAACGACCACTACAACACCAACTACCACCACAACACCAACTACCACCACAACACCAACTACCACCACAACACCAACAACCACCACAATACCAACTACCACTACAACACCAACTACCACCACAACACCAACTACCACCACAACACCAACTACCACTACAACACCAACAACCACCACAACACCAACTACGACCACAACACCAACTACCACTACAACACCAACGACCACTACAACACCAACTACCACCACAACACCAACTACCACTACAACACTAACTACCACTACAACACCAACTACCACCACAACACCAACTACCACTACAACACCAACTACCACCACAACACCAACTACCACTACAACACCAACTACCACTACAACATCAACTACCACTACAACACCAACTACCACTACAACACCAACAACTACAACAACACCAACAACTACTACAACACCAACTACTACTACAACACCAACTACCACTACAACACCAACTACGACCACAACACCAACTACCACCACAACACCAACAACCACCACAACACCAACTACCACCACAACACCAACTACCACTACAACACCAACTACCACCACAACACCAACTACCACTACAACACCAACTACCACCACAACACCAACTACCACTACAACACCAACTACCACTACAACACCCACTACCACCACAACTACAGCTGTTTCAACTCCTAGACCAAGGAGAAAACGTTTTCGAAATAGACGTTTTTGGCTTCGACTTCGCATTAGAAGATTGATCAGACAAAACTTTGTCTGCTCTGATCCAGATTTTGCAGACAGAAGTTCTCTCACCTACCAGCAGTTTGAAGTAAGTCATCTTTACCATTTTAATATATCGCTATAAACATCTGCAAAGCTTATTATTAGAAGTTGCCTAAAGATAGTTGGCTAGATCTAACTTCAACTAGATTGCTGAAAACAAATGAAAGTTTATTGCTACTAGTATAAAGCCGCACAAAGCAGTAATACTGAGCATTTTCAGCGTGACATGTTGCACTTGGTAAACAAAAGTAAGCCAAATTCACAATTGATTCATAAAGCTTACTTGATGGTACGCTATCCATGGTATCTTTCAGCATATTAGTATACAAAGAATCTTTTAAGCATGCAAATGCAAGAGTCTCACACTAAGTCAAGCCTAACCTTATGTGCATCCTATACTTTTGTATGATTACTGTGGATTATGAACTTCTTTTAGTCTATAGCACGTTTTTGAACCAAATACTTTGATATCACTCTAAGCAGTAAAATCGTAGGAATTACAAAACCCTATGTTAATGAAACTTAGCTGATTTGATCAATGATCTCACTGTCACATACCCACGCACGTACGCACTCATCGTCAATGTTTAGTTTCAATTAAATTTTGGTTTATTACTATGCATCAAAAATTTTCGCAAAATATAGTTTTCCTGCATGCAAATCCTTTCTCATGACGTAAAAAATGTTGCATTAAGCAACTGCAGTAATGACCAACAATGCAACGTTATAAGTAAAGAAACTATTGTACACATGAAAATCTGGCAATCAATAAGAGTTTAATATTTATTTTATAGCCATACATGTAAACGAAATTGTTTATTTATTAGGTATTTCAGTAACAACTAGTGCTGTAAAAATGTGTATTGACTTATATTTTCAGACTTGGTATTTTTTTCTTACTTGTTGCATTCGCTTTATATTTTAAGCTTCATAGTTTCAATAAGCTAGGTTCACCTTTGAAAATAAAACTGGTATGTAGATTTCATTTTCTTCTGCACTTCGTAACTATATTTTTTACAAACTTGTTTTTTCTTTGTATGCAGAACCAGCTATGTGAAATCATCAACAATTATGTTCGGAATGTCAGATCCTGTGGACCATTCATAATATCTTGTGGCAGTATTATTGCTGAAAGTACTGTTGAAGTAGTTGAGAGAGATGATGATGACCCAGCCAATGCTGCTGCTGCCAATCAGTCACAGTTTACTCAACAAATTTCTTCCATTCTCAATGATTCGGCATTAGGTAGTTAACTGCAACTTATACTGCTTTCATGGCAATCACTTTCAAAAATTTTTTACTACTGTGTTCGTTAACAATTTCGTAAAACTAAAAAAAAATTATCTGGTTAAAAACGTTTTCCCATAGCTTGACAGGTAGATCAAATCAAATTCTTTCTGTTTATGTATGTCTAGAAATATCAAGTCATCGACATTATAAGCATTTTTCTTACAGTTGTTGCTGAAGCACCGGTAGTGTTAGATGTGAACGAATGTGAAGATTCAAATCTGAATGACTGTAGTCCTAATGCCAACTGCACCAACACAGATGGGTATTATACTTGCACTTGTAATGAAGGTGAGAAATCTCTGTACATGATTTAAATGACTATACACACGAAGATTAGTCAAAATTTATATATATTATTTTATGTCAAATTGACTTCAAAAAGTACCCTTTTTTATTCATTTATTTTATATTATTGGTTATATACACTTATCGCTATCGTCAACAATGTATATTTCAGATTATCCAGTTGATATGTCCGAGTTTAGTGATGAATTGGGAAGAATTTGTGCCAAGTCATGTGACGGAGTTAGTTGTGATGTAAATGAAGTCTGTGTGACCCAAGCAGAAGCAGACCCTGTGTGCGTGTCACAAGGTTAGGATCTGTTTTACTTTCTGAGTTTATAACTGAAGCTGTATTTTATACCCACCTACAGCAATTACTACATAAAGTTTCTATATAGAGCATTTGGTTTCTAATGTTTATTGAGAAATTGTTCTGCATATTTCGGTGTACTGCTTATAAATTATGTTACACTTTAGTACTATTAACTTGCAGTGCCTTGAGGCTTCTATAGTAGGCTAACTATTTCTAGGTGACCTAATTTAGCCTTTATCATATGCTATATAATATATATTAGATTAACAATTGTTTTATGACTAGCTGAATTGTTCTTTTTACAATCTACTATTGCGTTGCATAGACTTAATTATGAATCTATTATTGCCATTTCCTGATACTACTGACTAACATTATTTGCACATGTGAGTCATTTATTTTTGGTTTTCGCTCAAAACTTCCGTTTCTGAACATTCTGTTTTTTCCATTACACACCAAAACAAGCTAAAATTGCAATTAGTCATCATCACCACATCTATGTTATTTTGGGGCTGTCACAAAGCAGCAGGTTTGTGGTCTGTTTAGTTTTAATTTCTCCATTAGTACATTTAGTACTATATTCACATGAGTACTTAAGCTGGGCAAACGCTATCTTTTGCAAATTTTTAAAAATTGTGATTTCAGGCTAAGCAATTTGCTAGACATCAAAGTAGCTTGTAACTCCTAATTCAACAAAATATACACTTATGTAAAACAAAAATCTTTTGTATAGCATTACAATTGGGTTTTGCATTAAGAATGAGAATTTCCTTATCGCACACATTGCTTAAACTGAAATTGCCATTTTCATAATAGATGCTACAACTATTATAAGACATAAACAGAAAATACTGTCATTGTCAAAGTTTGTTTTTTGTATTACCTAGTCTAAACAAATTTGTAGGCTATATATCTATAATATTTTCCTAATATAAAAAAAAAAATTTGCATGTTAGGATTTGGGGACTGTTCGACTATTAAATTTTTGATTTTATAAGTAGGAACTTAATGATGTATTTCAATTTTATACAACTTTTTTGACTTTGTATTGTAATTTTTAGCAACTACTACAGAGGCTGCTGTAACTAACTCTGAATCAAGTGAATCAACAATTCTTGGCTTAAAAACAAAGACATTCCAACTGGAGCTGACAATTGACAAGTTTATTTCATACAACTTTGACTGTGCCGATCCAGATTTACAGAATACTCAAAGCGCCAAATACTTAGAGCTTGAAGTAAGGGGAGATGATTTTGTTAACAGGCTTGACAAAAATACCTTTTCTACAATCAAATGGTTGAAAGGGAACGGTTTTTTAAATTTAATTTAATTAAATGCAAAAACTTAATAAGTTTGATTTTTAATGAAATATTATTTCAAATTGTTTTGTGTAGAACAACAAACTTGGCTCTACGATACGATAAAAATGATTACTTACTCATTTTCATGCTATAACCTATATTAAGTTTTAGTGATAAAAGTTATAGCAGTTTTAATTCTACTTCTGCAGCAAATAACTTGCACAGCAATAGGCAGACACGTCAACAAAGTACAGAGCTGTGACAGCCTCACAGTATCCTGTGGCAGCATCAAAATCAGCACTGTAGTACAGGTCTTAGAGAATATCTTAGACTCTGCTGCCGATGCTGCCCCTTCATCTACTGCAGAGTTCATTCAACAGATTGCTGGAATACTTAAAGATCTTGAACTTGGTTAGTTTTATACCAGTAGGCTATATAGCTTTATAGTATTCAAAAATTTAGAACTTGGTTAGTGTTATGACAATATATACTCAGCAGTTTTTAATCCAAAACTTTTATGTGGAACAAAACAAATTTAACTAAACAAATTAAAAATTAATTTTATTGTTTTAAAGTTTTTAGCAGATTAATAATCGAATTTGTACATAACCAAACCATTTTATGCAGTTTTAGTCATTGTGTACAATAACTTTGTTTATTGTAGTTGTTACTGTGCAACCATCAGTATCAGATGTTAATGAATGTGAGAACTCAGAACTGAATGACTGTAGTCCTAATGCTGAGTGTACCAACACAGATGGATATTATACTTGCCAGTGTAATGATGGTGGGTTCATCATATATCTGTTGAATCTATAGGATCTGAATCACATCTTCAAAGTTTAAACAGATTCCTTTTCAGTTACATCAAATAGAACCACATACTTCTTTTACTTTATATATACAAATCGACAGAGTTTTATTACCAGATGTTACCAAGTCAAGAAAATAGTTTTTAAAAACTCTCATCTTTCACAATTTATAGCAATAAAACCTCCAAAACAATCATTTGTACTTATCGCATATTAATATCATATCTACTGTAGATGACTAATGTACATGTATTATTAACCATTTGTTTCTCCCTTGTTTTAGGCTACTCAGCAGATCTTTCAGAGTTCTTAGATTTGGGAGGTAGAATTTGCGCTCAATCATGTGATCGTTTTGCTTGTCCAACAACTCAAGTTTGTAAGGAAGTAGCTGAAGATGAGCCAAACTGTGTATGTGAGGGTAAGTAAATCATCTGACTTTTCAATTCCATCACTGGTCAAAATTGCTTTCAACAGAATACATTGCATATGCCTTTCTCTCTCCATCAGCCATAGCAAATGTTTATGGAGTGTTAATAATACCCAGTGGCCCCTGTGGTGTGATGATTAGCAAAGGTACTGTTGGCCAGAAATCTTGGGTTTGAATCCCAGTAGGGGTAAAAGTTGTATAAGCTATTTCGGAATTTAGTGAAAGAGTTGAGAGCCAAGTAAGCCTGAAAACTAATGGAATAATAGATTAAGGCCAGATATATTTTTGAGAACTAGAGGATGTAGTCTCGGATCACCCAGTCCCTCTTTAGTGAAATGCTTAGCTCGTCTGTTTGCAAGCCGAAGGTTTTAAGTTTGAATCCCAGACGGGACAAAAATTTTATCTTTTGTATTCTAAGAAAAATATTATTATGACACATTAGCATTCATACACCTCAACACACACTTATGAGCATATACTTGGAAAATTCATTGTAATTCTCCAACTTCATAATATCAAAATAATGGTAAACATAACATAATATTACTTGTGTTTTCTAGGGTTCTGCCATCACTGGGTGTATGTGGTAATTGGAGTAACAACACTGCTAGTAGTTGCAACAATTGTCATTATGACCTGCGTGTGTGTTGCAAAAAAGTCCAAGCTCAAAGAAAAAGTCACTCCACAGCCACCTTATGGAAAATTTAACCCAACTTCATTTATGAATCCTCAACTTACTGGTAAAAAAGTTCATCAACCTCTAACCTACGCCATCGATGAACAGAGAAATAATTATTGACATTTGAATACCCAAAAAAACAATATCATTAACTCCACTTTATAGTTGGTAATTTATTGCACAGAAAACTGGTTTTGATACTCACACAAACATGCATACACATATGCACATGTGCTTATAGTTGTATATATTTTTTTATGTATAAAACTGCCTTTCTTGCTAATCAAAATTTTTCTCATAAATAGTGATATTTTTTCATATTAAAAAAACAGAATTATTTTGAGACATCTTATACTTTTACACGTGAATGCAATTGCGGTTCTGTCTGTTCTTCAGATCACTCATATTACAAACTTGTGTGGTTTATTATAACACATTTTATTTTACTGCTAACTGATGCTACAAACTGCTGTAATTGCATGGAACCTAATTACATTCTTTTTTAGTAGAATTAGCAATGTTAAACAATAAAATTTTAAATTTCTCATCAAGTTGTAGCATTAACTAGGGTATGGGAAGAACTTATAGTAGCTATTTTTATGTGAAAGATGCACACATGAAGGAGGATTTGAGTAGTTTTAAGCATAAAAAAAACATATTTGCATAGCATACTTTTTAAACAACATGACTGCATTAATTTCTAGCTTTTTGAGTGCTGGCGCTGATAATGTACGAGAATACTTTGTATCTAACATGTTTTAACATTTCCAGTTTGTTTCATATAATAAAAAACAAAAACATGTATGCTACCATTTATTTTGTATTTCATTCATTAACTGCAAATGTAAAATGACATATTTTATAAATCTGGATTTTATTTCTAGATAGAAAGCAGTATCCACGCAAATGGAGACTATCTTGTCCCATAAACTTCATAGTTAAGGTAACAAAGCCTGTTGACCCAGTGGTTTAATTTCTTTTTGTATCCATAGTTTATTTGTTGCCACAAATATTCAAGGAGTGTTTCAAATAAACCTAATATATTTATTATCAAGAAACGAAGCAGAACCGGCTGTGAAACTATAAGATAGATTTTGAATTATTGAGCAAAACATTTCATAAAAGTCCTAAAAATTAAGCAGAATATAAGAGACTATCATAAGCAGCATACAAACAGCATAAATGGAATCACAAAATAAACAATTTATAATTTATAAAAAATAAAAACTTATTTGAGAAGTTGCCAAATTTCAATGCAAAACTTAAAAAGAAAAATATAAAACATCAGAATGCATATGCAGCATAAAGCTAGATAATGATCATTAGATTTTCAGCTCACCCTCAAAAATCGCTGGAAGCAGCACCAAGTTGGCGGTAACTGGGTGCATTAGTTCAAAGTCTCCAGTTTATTGTTGGAGGCTTGGAGTTTGGAAAATATTGCCTACACAAGTTTTGCACTCAGTCACCCTCAACTCGGTGCTGCTTCTAGCAATATTCTTTGCTCTCTGTGTTTAAGCAACAGCTGGACTAACTTTTTTCTTTTTGGAACAGCAGCAGACAGCAATCACAGATATTATGATTATCAGAACCACTACACTTCCAGCACCAATTAGTATGTAGACCCAGGTAGGTTGTCCTCCACATTTACCTACAATTAATTTATACAGATATTATCTATACATGTAATTTGTCTGCAGGTGCTATATACTTGTGCTATATATACAAATACAATATGCAGAAAATGAATGCAACGATGTGCTTTTAACATCTGCTTAATTGAAGCAATAACTTTGCTGTGAACAGAAAGCTGATAACAGACCAAAGCTGCTGCCAATATTTTGAAATTATTGATTCATGAAATTTGCAAATGCAAAACTCAGTCATGTACATTTAAGGCATGCACTCAATGTAATGTACAACTACAATAAACAATACATTTGACCTTGACCTACATGCCTTTACTATGAGTTGAAAGACACTGACCTGAGGTACACTGGCAAACAGGTTCTGATTCAGCCTTTTCTACACAGACCTCACCTGCTGAGCAGGAGTTGTCAGAACAGAGCTTGGCACACACCCTACCCAACTCATCTGAGTACTCCGAAAGGTCATGGGAATATTCTAGAACAGAAAGCAAACGTTACTGTAGAAAGATTGTTACCAGTCACTGTGTTTTTGGCCCTGTGGTTTACATAAAATTGTGGTTGTGGTTTCATTCTATTCAGCAGTTTTTTAACCTCGACTGAAATTTGGGTAGTAACTATATAAAATGTTGACAATTAGACAAAAAGGTGTGTTAATCAGAAGTACAGCATTCACTTTCACCGGCTTTCGGTCTCAGATCAATTTCGGCGAGATCGATCCATTTAAAGACGTCAAAAATCAATCTCAGTCAATCTGGGCTGGTCGGTCTGTAAGGGTTGTGTCCCCATGTACATATGCATGTGAAGAGTTGTGTTATCATGATGTAGCGAAAGGGCAGCTCTCTTAGTAGAACCTGTTATCCTAATGCGTAGCGTTCATCATCTACTCAGCCTGCTAGTATCTGCCTACTACTCTATTAACATACGCTATGGACAATGGGAAGAGCTTAATAATTAGAACTAGTTTAATCCAGTTGATAGCTATCGTGCTTGGGTAGCCAGCAGTTAGGCAGTGGATTAGTTATAGCTAAATTGTGTATGCTCTTTCTGCAATTATGTAACGTATTTTTGTTGTGTTGTGTAGTTTACTTTTTTATCTTGTGAATTAAATAAACGCTCTATAATCTACATCAACTTGGCAGTGTTGCATTACTTTTAATACTCAGCAATTAGTGAATGCACAGTTTCACAACAGTGATGGCAGTGGTGGGATTAATTTAATACAATTTAAATTAATTTTAAATTTCCTAGCCAAGGAGTAGGAAAAGGTAGCAGACGAAGAGGATGCGCCCGTCAATAGCGAGTCGAACCAGCAGCTATGGAGGATGACATAGGCGGCCCAGCGCTGCCTATGAGCAGGTACAACTTGCGGGCTCCCGTCTTTTTAGGTGGAGAGGATGTGGAGCAATTTATCACTGAGTTCAGTAATGTGGCAAGGCCCAAACCTAACCGGGTAAGGAAGCTGCCTTCGCCAGAGTGGCAAGCCCCACGGAGAGTTAGCAGACCGCAAGGTCCGTCAAAATCTTCGGCTTGGCTACTCACAAACCGCTTTGAAGGGTTGCCTGATGAGGGAGCATACGAAGAGTAGGAGCAGGACCGAGATTTCCTTTGGTTACACACGCGAGAGCAGTGCTGAAGTTTTACTCAGCCGCTCGTGTGGGAGCAGCACCGAGATGTAACTCGGCTGCCCACTAAACGTCGCCAATCCCATCGCAGTCAGAAAGCGCAGGTGCATCCCCAACTCCATGCACATGAGGTGTCACCTTCAGAGATGAACCGCTCAGTGAGCGCCCAGCTATATGGAAGCAGTCATTTCCTGCCGGAGAAACTTGCCGGCAAAGCTGCAACATTCCTGTTGGATACCGGGTGTACCACAAATCTCCTGCGCTGGTGTCTTTTCGACACACTCAGTGCCAGGGACCGGGCGAACCTGGAGCCATATAAAGGGGAATACAGCATGTTGGCTGACAAGTCGTGTATTTCCTTCTATAGAGTGATAGAGTTGATTGGTAGAATCCGTGATCAGGTGATCAGCGAGAACTTCCTCGTCAGTCAACTCAAGGAGGATGCCATTTTGGGAATGCCATTCCTCAATCCACACAAGTGTCACATCGACTTTACCAAGTAGGCGGTGGTGATGGCTGGGTGTGAGCTTGCTTGTGTAGATCGGTGGTGGGGGAGTGGAGGTGGCATGGCACTGTACTGTACCTGGGCCCTCCCTGGCTACAGTTTGCTGCAGAATGAACTGTAGTGATATATCCGACTTAGGAGTGGTGGAAGGGGCACTGGGGGCGTCCAGCTCGCTAACAGTCTGAATAGGCCGGATGAGCGGGGGAAGTTTCTGGTACAGTATGTGAACCCTTTCACGTTGTCGGCTGATTTGCTAGTAGGGAAGTTTCACTCCAAACAGGAGGAAGATGTTGGGCCTGCCCTGGAGACGATGAAGGAGGCTCGGAGAGTACCCACTAGGCACGTCAGGGGGCCAATGCCTGAACACTTGGTAGATTTGTACGGGGAAGCCTGAGATGGCTGTGAGAGCAAGCAAGAACGGCTAGTCGTGGCGCAGCTACTCCCTGAATACAAGGATGTGTTCATTTGCGGCGTTCATGATATGGGCCTTGCCAAGACTGTCTGTCATGAAACACCCCTGGCGGTTGGAAAGGCGCCTATTAGGCAGCCTACTTGCCGGATAGGTCCTGAAAAGTAAAAGGAAGTGAGCCGACAGGTGCAAGACCTTCTAAACCAAAACCTGATTGAGTAAGCCCATGGTGCTTGGAGCTGTCTAGTTGTTTTGGTTCGGAAAAAGGATGGAAGCTGGAGGTTTTGCGTAGATTATTGCAAACTGAACAGCGTGACCATCCAGGACGCTTACCCTCTTCTTAGATTTGATGAGTCGCAAGATGCCTTAGCTGGTAGCAAGTTCTTCAGTATGCTGGACTTGCTAAGCGCATATTGGCAAGTGCCCCTGAGTCCTGATGTACAGGACAAGGCCGAGTTCATCACGCAGGACGGGCTCTGAAAATGGAAGGTGCTGCTTTTCGAACTTACGTCTGCGCCTGCTACCTTCCAGTGACTCATGGAGCAGGTCCTGAGTGGTTCACACTGGACGACCTTGCTTAGTTATCTTGATGATGTCATACTCATCTCCCACGACTTTGACACCCATGTCAGTCGGCTCAGAGAAGTGTTTGACAAACTTTGAGCTGCTCGTCTGAAGCTCAAGCCCTTTAAGTGTGCATTATTGCAACAAGAGGTTAAGTACCTGGGCCATGTAGTTGGTTGAGACAGGTTTGCCGTCAACCCCGGGAAAGTACAGGCTGTGAAGGACCGGGCGGTTCCTGTCGACTTCCCTGAAATGAGAGCGTTCTTGGGGTTGGTAGGGTACTAACGACAGCACATACCCGACTTTGCAGGAATTTCTCAGCTGCTAAACCGGCTGACAGCAAAAGGAGTTTGTTGGCAGTAGGCGCATGCAGAACAGCAGGTGTTTGACCACTTCAAGGATCGCATGATGGAGGCACCCATCTTTGCGTACTCTGATCCAGCAAAGGAGTACATTTTAGACACTGATGCCCGTGACCACAATGTGGGGGCTGTGCTGTCTCAAGTCTAAGATGGCCGTGAGGTGGTGGTAGCTTACTATAGTAAAGCTCTGTCGGCGCCTGAAAAAAAACTACTGTACGACCAGGAGAGAGCTCCTGGGAGTAGTCAGGGCAGTCAAAAACTTTAGACCATATCTGTATGGGCACACGTTTAGGTTACAAACAGACCACACGTCCTTGATATGGCTGTGTCGATGAGCTGAACCTTCTAGCCGAGTAATGCGCCGGCTTGAGTTTTTATACTGAATCGAGTACTGACCCGGTAAGAAACACGATAACGCCGATAGATTAAGTCGCCACTGGACAGATGGATGTAGGCAATGCCTAATTATTGAGTACAGGGATAGTGGACCCCCTCGCTCAGATGTAGAAGAGCAGATAAGCAAAACATATATATACAGCTGGGAGGAAGGACAATTCCGGTCTGAACCCCTCCCTTTAAAGCTGTTAACAACCTTCATGTAAACCCTACACTGCTCAAGAATGTCAAGGAGCTGTGTCGGCTTCAAGCTACGCTACCTGGGGTGGTAGGTGATCTAGTCTGGGCCAAGAAGGAGAGACAGCTGCCTAGCGAGGCTAAACAGCAAGTCAAATGCACAGAGTCCAAGTATTTTTGCGACCGCTGGGACTCCCTTCAATTCAATGGTGATGGGTTGTTAACGATAACGTTAGCAACTGACCAAAATTACCAGGAGCAGGTGAGCGTAGTCTGTCCCTTTGACTCAGGTGACTCGATGTTTTCAACTTCAGTGATACTGGCCCGGTATGATCCGGGATGTCCAACTTCGGGTGCGGAAGTGTGAGATCTGCCAAGCCAGCAAGCATGGCCGCTCCACTGAGACCGCGGGAAGGCGTCGCTTCCATGCCGGTCATCCGTGACAGGTAGTTGCTGTAGATCTGGTAAGCCCCATGCTCACGTCTGTGAGAGATAATAACTGGATACTGGTGTTAACTGACCACTTTATGCGGTGGGCTAATGCGCTGGCTATTCCAGATGCATCAGCCCTCACGCTGGTCAGGGCCTTAGATCAGCAGGTATTCCGTTATTTTGGCTTGCCAAAACAAACTTGTACACTCTGATCAAGGTGCGATCTTTGTAAGACGTGGGGGGTTAACCAGAGTCAGACGATCCCATATCACCCGCAAGAGAATGGGGTTGTGGAGCGGAATAACCGAATGCTAGGGGACTCACTGAGAAGCCTGCTTATTGGTAAGAGCCAGGAAGAGTGGGACTTGTTGCTGCTAAAAATAATGTGAGCCTACCGTAGTATTCCTCACTCCAGTACACTGAATCCCCCTACTTTTCTCATGTTTGGTAGAGAAACATGGGTTTTTGAACACCTAACCTACAATGTTCCGGCTCCGGAGAGTGCATCCATTATTACGTGAGTAAGCTCATTACATGAATGAGGACGGTTCCTGAGGTGTTACGTGAGCAGCAATGGCAGATAAGGAGTGGCGACTCTGATGACCCTCTTTTGTACAAGGTGAGCGACTGGGTCTGGATAAGCAGTCATTGCCGGCGGTGCGGACAGGCGGCTAAGTTACAGCCAAAGTTCGTGGGTCCTTTTTGCATGATTGAGGTGATGCCAAATCACACGTCTAAAGTGGAGCGTTCTGGCCAAGTATCGGTCCAAAACGAAGCACGACTGAAGACATGTCGGGTGAGTCTTGATGCAGCAGAACAGGCTGCTTTACTCCTAGAGCTTGCACGCTGTTTGACCATGAGGAGACGAGGTATGGTATATAAGGAGTTGGAGGAGGTGCTGCAAGATCAGAAAGGAGTGGCCGACGTGCCGACCAACCAGCCTGGCCGCCCCAATTTCAGGAAAAGGTGGCTGACACACCAGAAGACCTGTGAGGGCTGGCCCCATCACCAGTGGAGCCGGCCGACATACCTGTCATTCCTGATGATATAGAAACTCCTTAATTTCATGAGGAGGAGGTATCTAGGGAAGAACCACTTGTACCGGTGAGCCCCCCGCACTGTAGACTCCACCTATAGTCGTAGAGTCACCAGTGGCAGCAGCCTCCTCCCAGTACAGTTGGAACGTAGTCAACCTACTAGGGCTCCACCATCTTATTTAAAAAAATTATTTTGTGATGCAGTAGATAAACCACCATCAGCTATCATCAAATAAATTTGGAGGGACAAGCAATTGAGAGTTGTGGTTTTTAGATATAAGGAAACACAGCTGTGAGTTGCGTACCCAGTAGCGTATATATTAACGCCAGTGGGAATACAGAAAAAAGCAAAGCTAGCTCGTCGGTGAAAGGGGGTATTATGTAATCACTTTCTTCATGAAGAGCATTCTTTTCAATGTTAACTGTCGAAGTGCGAGCACGTACTTGGCAAGCTGGCGACTACGGAGCTCAAGTGGACAGGCTGATAGCACGGCTGTCTTATGGTGAGTCTACTAGTGAAATTATATAATTTAATTAGAACTTAGCTTAGTTGCATGTATCAGCTTCACTTTATCATAACGACAAAGTTGGATTCATGAAGCCAGATGATTTCATTGACGACTTAGAGTAGAATAGTCACCCGCACGATTTTGATAATTAGAAGATTGATAGACTGTTTTGCTCAGCTGTAACTGTCGTACTGACCGGTTGGAAGCCCCTACAACAGAATCTGGTACTCTGTTGCAAGTGAGACTTAGAGAGGACCTAGAAGATTTCTTAACACCACCGTCACGAAGTCACCTTCCTTCTTACTCGTCTATCTGACACTGGATTCTTGGTGGATTTTTACTGCAGAGCAAGTAGCTGTCCTGACGAGTGGTGTTGCTCTTTCTCCATTATAATGTTTATTTTATATGAAAATGTAACTAGTGGATCACAGCGATCATCGTTAATACAATATCATAAACTCCTTATATTCTATAATAATATCATAATTATCTGCGTAGAAAGGTTACCAAATGATAGTAATAGACAATTATTGTCATTCAATCGTTCGAGGTGGGAGAGCCTGTAATTTTGTTCAGTTTTCTTATTATGGTTATCACTACAGCAGTGTTACATGTTGATGATTGACTCTGGTTAGATCAGTAAATTCGGGTATGAGGCCTAAAACTTGTCCTCTCTTCTCCTCTGTGGCTCTTCACTTTGAGCCCCACACTCGTCATGTATGAAAATTTCATTATCAGAACACTTTTCTTCTGTCACACAGTGCAGCCGATTATGTTCAAGTTGCCCTGTCACGTGATTTGACATTCTTTCTGTGTGTTTTATTTTATGTTTTATCTCTAAATGTTTCATACTGTGTGATTGTTTTTTGCACTACTCTTTTGTTATCTTACGTGATATTCTATTGTATATTTCGTTGAATAATGCGGTATTGTTCTGTATTATTTTATGTTATTTTGTTTTATGTTTTCTATTTGTAAATCTACAACCTTCACGCCAGCTAAGACTACCAATTACCGTTATTCGTTCCTTTTCTGGAACCAACCTCTTCTGTTTCTCTCTCTGATGAATACACAGAGCCCTGAGCTCCTCCAGTGACCCCTTGTTCTGTTACCTTCTACCAATATCCCAAGAGCAGGGCTCCTATTATCTTCGGCTTGGCCAACACAGATTTTGTGACGTTCTTTGGTGTATAAAGAGCAGGAGAGAGCAACCGCAAAGTTTCGTAGTCCTTGGTTAGTACCGACACCAAGGTTTCTGCCTCTATACATCACCCGTAGCCTGAGGAGCTTGCCTTTTGATAGGTCGGAGGAGTGTAAGGGTTGTGCCCCCATGTACATATGCATGTAAAGAGTTGTGTTATCATGATGTAGCGAAAGGACAGCTCTCTTAGTAGAACCTGTTATCCTAATGCTTAGCGTCCATCATCTACTCAGCCTGCTAGTATCTGCCTACTACCCTACTAACATACGCTATGGACAATGGGAAAAGCTTCGTGATTAGAACTATTTTAATCCAGTTGATAGCAATTGTGCTTGGATAGCCGGCAGTTAGGCAGTGGATTAGTTATAGATAAGTTGTGTATGCTCTTTCTGCAATTATATGTAACGTGTTTTTGTTGTGTTGTGTAGTTTAATTTTGTATTTTGTGAATTAAATAAACGCTTTATAATCTACTTTAATTTGGCAGAGTTGCATTACTCTAAATATCCAGCAATTAGTGAACGCACAGCTTTACAACAATATTAAAAATATTATTTTAAATTGGGCAAATTACTTTACACTAAAACCTTTGCTGCGTATAGTTTATAGCTGGTGTTAAATTTTAGACTATGAAAATCTTGTTTTTCAACAACAGTAGCTTTAATCACTAAAATAGGTGAACAAATTATACTATTAAAGTACTCTTCACTCAAGAAGAGACAACTTTGCAAAATTGATCTGACACTCTCGTGGAAAAACGATCAATCTGAGCATACTTCTCAGATCGATCTCAGCAAGATCGATTTGAGATCGATCCATGGAAAGCCAGTGTTTGGTATTCGACTACTAGAAATCTACTTACTGGAAAATAATTATTAAGTTCAACTAATGAACATACGTTATTATCTAAACAACATTGCATATACTACTACATGTTGTAAGTACACATTGAAATAAATGCTATAGTAGTCACTCACCTTTATTACAAGTGCAAGTGTAATATCCATCAGTATTGGTACACCTAGCATTAGGACTACAGTCATTTAGATTGGGATCTTCACATTCATTCACATCTGATACTACGGGGACATCATTAACAACTATAAATGAACGACAAAATGAGGCATCTGTATTACTGTAAGAAAACAAAAGTCATCAGCAGATGGAGCACAAAAAACATTTTTTTGTCTCGCAATTTTAAGTGCCTACAATTATGGTAAAGCAAAAAGGTAACAAAGCTATCACATTAAATATTCCGGAAAGATTGACTCTACCTTAGACTGCTAGCAAGCATATATCACAAACTCAAGCATTTGAAAAACACTGACTTTTCATAAATAGAAGATCACAAATGTGAGGTCAATCAATGAGAAAAAGCATTAACTCTCTTTTACAGCTAAGGTATAACAAGTGTCTTAAAATCTTTCTTGCCACGCTTAGATGCAGTTGCTTCTTGATGTACGGAATGCCAGTGACAAAGGCTAGAAAAATAATGCTATAATAACATAACCCAATATCTAACCAAGATTAGGGTTGCTGGTGATGGCCGAGATTTGCTGAATGAACTCCGCAGTGTTGGCCGGTGCAGAGGAAGTGACATTATCATCATCTTTCTCCTCAACAGCAATAGTAGCGTTCACAATAAAGCTGCCGCATGAAATTCGGAAAATGCTACACTCGATGACTCGGGTCACAGCTGTCTGTATGCTGTCACACACCACCAACTACACAAATATACTCTTTTGTAAGACACACCCAAGCTTATAGTTCTTGTTCCTGTGAGAAATATTTTATGAAAAAGCATTTTACCAAATTGTCCTAAGAATTTATTCAGATGAGACACAGGAGCAATTATGACTGAATATTTTTCCTAACATCACCAATGGCCTTTGTCAGAGTCTAAACCCTTGAGTTTGCGTTTAATAGGCAAATGCTGTAACTTATAGACCATGACTGCTCTTTTTTGTGAGACACTAGTACAACTATATAATTGTTAGTTAGGCATAAACTATGAGTCAGTTTACTTCATTTAGTACACACCAGCAAATTATGAGTTTAAGGTTTGCTCAAAATCTATTAAAATTTACTATACATGGTGTTTTTATGTGCTGGTTTTAACTACGCATAACAGAAAAGGCTGGGAGGGGATTCCCCAACATTAAAGCACAAGTCATTGTCATATGCACTTAATATTCTATATGTGCAGACCGTTACGAAAAAACCGTAACGGTTTGTAACCAAAACTAGCTAAATAATTATAGGGAAAAACATGGAAAATGAAGCAAAATTAAAACGAACTTTGATTATTTAGGTGTATTTATTGGTGTTTTACTAGTTTTGGCCAAAAAATCATGTTCATTACCAGCTAAATTGTGAAAAATAGCCAAAAACTGAAGATTTTGAGTGTGTACTAAATTAAGTAAAATGACCCCTATATATCTGTACACTTTTGTGCAAAGCACAAACTACAGCATTATGCTCTTTAGTGAGCTGGCTAAGTGAGACATTTAGGTGAAACTTACGTAGAAAGCCTGATAGGATTCCGAAGACGTATCCTGCAGTGCCGAATCATCACAAGTAAAATACAGGCTTGTAAAAGAAATAATTCTAATGGAAACTGAAAACAGCTTTGTTCGACTTCCTTTTTTAGGCTTAGCAAAAGCAGTGGTAGTAGGAGTAGTAGTAGCAGCAGTAGTAGTAGTACTGGTAGCAGTAATAGTAGTGGTAGCGATAGCGGTAGTGGTAGAAGCAGCAGTAGTGGTAGTAGCGGTCACAGTGGTAGAAATAGAAGTAGTAGTACTAGTAGGAGCAATAGTACTAGTGCCGGTGGTAGTGCTAATAGCTGTAGACGTAGTAATACTAGTAGGAGTGGTAGTGCTAGTAGCAGTAGTAGTACTAGGGATAGTAGTGCTAGTAACAGCACTGGTGGTAGATGGTGTAGTGGTTGTAGAAGATGTAGTTGTCTGCGTGGTTGTGGGTGGAGGATCACAGCTGTATCCTTCTGCTGCTCCATTCACATCACAGCAACTGTCACAACATGAGATAGCATTTACAGCACAGCTGGCTGCATTTAGTGAAGGACAGAGAGAGTGTAAATCTCCATGCAGACAATCTGGTCCCAGCCATGGTTTCTCATGTGAAGGACAAGTTGCACAACACTTTGACAGTACAGTAGATGATGTAGCACAGTCTATAGCTCCTGCTGTTGCACATGTCAAATCTGAGTTTGAGAAAATTAGACCTCGCGCATCGCCAAATGGGCAGTTTACTGAAAACCAGATCAACAGTTTAAATTAGTAAAATTAAATCCGTAAATTTCAATGTGCACAATAAGACAAAGACAGTTTACAGGCAAATTGCAGGCTTCATGCAATCATAACACTTTGTAAAAAGGCAAAATAATCATTTTATACCCGAGTCTCAATTAAGTAAGAAACACAAAGGACTTCAGGCAATAGGAAAAGTTGGGAGCTAAAAGTTCAACGTCAAGTTAAAAGTGGCATAGTTTCAAGATAATTCCTTGTGTAGCTAGCACATTGTATCACCCTTCACCTCTGTAAAAATTTCAACTTGCATTACAAATAAAAAGAATAAAATATAACTTTTAACAGATATTTATAGATTTCAAGAGTACTCAAAGCTATTACTATTTCAAAAACACAACAGACATGTTTTTTTTTGGTAATAGGACAAAAAAGGTTAGATCATGTAAGAATTATACTAGAATGTTCTTTATTTGCATAGTGGAATTTAAGGCTTACACATTGTTTTGTGTTGTTTTGTGTCATTGTTTCAGCTATCATGAAAAAGAGAGAACGTCCCCAAGTTAGTTGATTTATGGAAGACGCCGAAGCCATGATTTTAGTTGCCTTTATACCTTCACGATTTTCGGTCAAAAATTCAATTTGGCCGGGTTGAAATTTCTCCGAGTCGCATTGCATTGTAAAAGGCACTCGTTGAATTTTTTGTACTGTGATAACTTGTTCGGCCAATTTTAGAATAGGAGTAATTACTCCTTGTAAACATCGTTATTTAGTTATTACTTTGGAGATTAGACAACGTACTTATACGGTTATAATTATATAGCCTACGCTTTTTCAATTATCGCTTTTATGCTTTCCGCTTCACTAATTCACGACGTTTACAAAAGGCATCAAATGGCTATTATACGAGTCAAATTTCAATTTTAGAAAGTGAGCAACCGCATCAATATGATTTCAAAAAGTTTCAGTTTGACTATAAAGGGGTACTGGACAAGCATTATTAACTTAAACTCGGTACTTTTTCAGCAGAGGTATAAACGCAACTTTATTACCACAAAATATAATACAAGATAATACTAAAATTATTACAAGATAAGTGAGACAATTGATTATTGTGATTATGCACAAAATAATAAATTAATAAAATAGCATTACAAATAAATGTTTACATAAATACGGAACATCTCCCACAGAATAGAAAAAGGCTAGATGTTTTAAGAGGGCACCTAATCTGCCATCTAACTAGGAGGCTTCCGTTCTCTGGCTGAACGTCGTAGGTTGTCGCAATGATATGATTGGTGGTGTCAACTTGAGTGCTACACTAGCATTTTTTTAAAGATCCTCAGGTGTCTCAGGACTCGCTGGCTCAGTGACAAGCGGTCTGATATCTCGTCGGTTTCTTCGAAAGAAGTTGTTGTTGAGCTGTACAGCATAGGCTCTGTTAGTCAATTAATTGTTAATCTGTGCCTTCTGCTATTTTTCCGGTGCTAGCTTCAGTTCCAAATCAAAAGTAGTTGCCCTTCTTCAAAACTACCAAATCTCTTGCACTGTCATTAAATCTCTGCTGCAGTTTTTCGTTGCGACTATGCTTTTCTCACCAACCCTGATTGCCCTCTGCTTCTGGCTTGACTTGTAGTGGAACTGACCTGGTGGGCTTTCCGATAAATTGCTAAATTGGGCTGGCCGTCAAGTCTTCTTTGGTGGTATTGATATGTTCTAGCGAAGCAAGTTTGGGCTCTTCACATATTCAGAGTATGCGTTTAATTATCTTCACAGCAGACTTTGCCGTCCCATTATATTGAGGATGATATGGAGAGCTGGTGGTGTGTCTGAAATTCCATGATTGGCTAAAAGTAGAAAACTGGTGTAAAGTAAAGTAAAGTAAAGTCCAATGTCAGTGTGAACTTGTCTGGGTATCCCCAGTTTTCCAAAACAGCGCTTTAGAGAGTCTATTACAGTCTCTGCTGTTTGGTTGTTCAGTTGGTTGTCCTCAAGGTAGTCAGTCGTATGGTCAACAATAGTAACGTAATGAGTGTGGTTGTATTCAAACAAGTCGACTCCTACTTTTGTCCAAAGTTGTTGGAGAACTGTGTAGAGTAAAAGCGTTTCCTTCTGTTGTCGGGGAGCATCTATTTGACATTGTCGACAGCTAGCAATATTGTTTTTGATGTCCTTGCTGATGCCAAGCCAGAACACTGTGTGGCAGATATATTTTAGTGTAGAGTTAATTCCATTATGGCCAGTGTGAAGTAGTTGGAGAAACATTCTCTGGAATGCCTTTAGAATAATGGCTCTTACCCAATTGTAAACAATGCCATTGTCAATGAATAGTTGATCCTGAAAGTGTTTGTACCTGTCATAAGTTGTGCAGTTGGAAATGTTCCAGTCATGTTTAATAAGGTTTGTCAGTGTTGTAAGTTCATTGTTCTGTGCAGTAGCAGTTCCGCTGTTGTAAATCAAGTCATCACAAACAGGAGCATCATTATTTTGAGAGTCAATGTGGAAGATGTGTTCTGGTAGTTGTTGATAGTTGGGAGAGTCAAAGTATGAGTCTCTTGAGAGTAAGTTAGCCGTGATTTGTTTAGCACTTTTTTGCCAAGTTACTCTAATGTTAGGGTATCTTTGTAAGTGAAGAAGCATAGCCTTCAACCTCCGGGATGCCTTATAAATGGATTTTCTGAAAATAGATACAAGGGGTTTGTGGTCAGTTTGGATAATGACAGCATGGTGACCAAAGATATACTGGTCAAAGCGTTCAGTGCCAAACACTATGGCAAGAAACTCAAGCTCTAGTGATACATAGTTCTGTTCTGATTTTGTTGAACTGCGAGGTGCATATGCTACAGGCTCGCCTCCTTGCATGAGTGTTGCACCCACACCAGTATTTGAAGCGTCACTTTGTATAGTTATTGGCTTGTTGCAGTTGAAGTATTGTAGAGTTTTGGAGTCAATTGTTAAGGTGTTCACTATTCAGTCTATTAGAAGCGTTCAATTGGTGGTCAGTCCAGTGAAAGTCTCGGGCATTGTCTTGTGTCAGTAAACGCCGTAATGTTTCAGATTCCGATGCTAGATTGCTAATAAATTTTGACATGTAGGTTATGTGACCAGGGAACCGTTTTACTTCTTGTGGAGATGACGAAGGTCTCATCTTAAATATAGCATTCACTTTGTTAGGATCAGGTTTATTTCCATTAGTTGTTAGTATATGCCCAATGTAAGGTAGTTCGTCCTGAAGGAAGGGGGATTTTTCCTTGTTCAGTCTCAGTCTTGTCTGTCAAGCATGTTTGAAAAGCGCTTCAAGGGTGCTATCATGCTCTTTCCTTGTCCTTCCGAAAATTAGGATGTCATCTGCAACTATGGTGATGCCATTAAGATTAGCAAGATTTTTCGTGAGCCTTTTCTGGAACTCCTTCGGTGCTGATGCAATTCCGAAGGGTAGCCTTAGGTACTTGTATTTTCCTATGGGCGTCCAGAAAGTTGTCAGATTTGTAGATTATTCAGCTAGAGGAATTTGATAGAAACCTTCTTTGGGGACACACAAAGAGAACAACTTGGCATCGTTTAATTGTAGCAAAACATCTTTCAATGTTGGCATGACAGAGTGGTTTCGTTTAATTGCTTGATTAGGATTTTGCAGATCTATGCGAGTGCGTATTATTTCATTAGGTTTGCGTACTGGCTGTAGATGACTTATCTAGTCTGTAGGTTTTTCTACCTTGGTGATAATTTGGCATTGTTCCAGTTCAAGAATATTCCTGATGAGATCTGATTTCATTGACAAGGGCACCTCTCGCTGTCGGATTTGCACAGGTACAGCTTCAGCTTTTAGCTCTATCCTATATTCCTGTTCAAATTTTCAAATTCTAGTAAATATGTCATCAAATTCAGTCAGTAAAGTCTGAAGGTCTGAGTCAGTGGTGGCAAAGTTTACATTCTAGCTTTTGGTGCAGGGCATTTTTAATAAATCCAGGTGCAAAAAATGATTTCTATGACAGCAAGCTGTGTTGGATGGTTTCCATAACTAAGAATTTTAATGTAGTGTAACGTTCTTGCTTGTTTAGTATCTGTATACGTGTCCACCCCAGTGGTGCACACTTGCTCTGGTCATACAAAGTTAGTACAGTATCAGTCGGTGTAAGTTTCGGTCTACCTAGCTTGCCGTGGTCAACAATATTCAAAATATTGCATGATGCACCAGTGTCAAGTTGGAATTCAATGTCATAAATAGTATCTGCCTGCTAAGCAGTGAGTATCACTAATAGTTTATCATCCCGTACTGTAGTGGAGATAGTACTTACATTTTGATAGTCACTGTCTGAAGAGTAATTCCAGGTGACTTGATTGGCTGCTTCGTTTGGGTCGCAATAATGATGCATACGTGACCTGCAGTATGCGGCAAAGTGGTTAAACTTTTTGCAATGATTGCACTGTTTCCCATAAACTGGGCATGCTCGAGGTGGGTGCATGCCTCCGCAGTTTCCACACCTAGAAACACCAATTGATCTTCTGACGTTGGGCTGAGAGCAAGTGTGTGAAAGCTGCCCTTTGTGTTTATCAGTGTCACGAGTGTAGTCAGAGTGGTATTGAAGAGTCGGAGGTCTATGTTTTACCAAATTCACTTGTTCGAGTCTATAAGTGTTATCATTAGTCATAGTCTTGTAGTCAATGGCTGATGCTTCTTTCTGTCTACAGAGTTCAATTGCTTTGTCAAAGTCAGAGTCAGTCAAGTCAAACAGTTTCTTTCTAAGCTTGTCACTTTTAATCCCCAGTATTAGCCCTTGTAGTGTAAGTTGGTTGTACATGTCTTTTAAGTCATGTAGTCTTGCAAGGGAATGTAGTTCAGTCAAAAATTCGTCAATAGTTCTTTTCCTTTGCTTGCAAGTCAGTAGTGAGTGAATGTTAGCGACTAAGTTTAATCTTGGCTTGCAGTAGTCATCAAATTGCGTCACAAGTTTGTCGTAGTCAGTCTTGTCATTGTTGTCAGTTCATTTGAAATATTCGTATATTTGGTTGCCGCGGCAATCGATAGTTTTTAGTAGGTATGCAGTTTTCACTCTGCCTTCAGCTGTATCCTTCGATGTGGCAGTTAAAAAAAGTTCAAAGTCAGGTTTAAAAATCTTCCACTTCTCAGGTAGATTCGGTCCATCTGCTATTGGTTTTGGCGCTAGTAATTGCTCCATGTTGTCTCAGTGTAATGATAATAATAATAATTAGACTTGAGGCACCATGTTTTGTGTTGTTTTGTGTTATTGTTTCAGTTACCGTGAAAGAGAGAGAACGTCCTTAAGTTAGTTAATTAACGAAAGAGGCCAAAGCCGTGATTTATTACCACAATATATATTACAAGATAATACTAAAATTATTACAAGATAAGTAAGACAATTTATTATGATTATGCACAAAAATAGTAAATTAATAAAATAACATTACAAATTAATGTTTACACACATATATGTCTATCTAAAGTTGAACTAACTGTTGGAAGTAAGTGGTTACATACCATCCACCGCTGGAGCGTTGACATCCTCAACACACTCTTCTTCAACACACCACTACAGAAGAAATATGCTGATGCAATAAATTGTATATTCCCAAGACCTGTCACACCACTTTTTTTCTAGGATAGACACATGGAAGTTATTTTTAGAGTATAAATTATTGCTACTTAACTAGATAAATAAATTTTGTATAATTACTGATTTTATGATAAAAAAAATGTCTACTCTAAGTACGCTAAATAGAGATGGGCAAGGCATGCTGAAAAATCACTTGTCTCAAAATTTGAGTGCAAATGTGCAGTCTGACAATATGCGTAATATAATATATAGTTTTTATTCACAATGTATGAATAAAAAAAATAAGCCACAAGTAACACTTCAGGCATCACATTTTACATACTTTTCCATCACCACAACTGGTGTAAAGCAGAGCTGCACTACCTGCGGTCCTAGAGGAGCCATCAGCTGTGCACCACAGCTTCTGGCAGATCTCTAAATATGTAGTTGTCTGCAACAGAAATACTGTATGATGCGGATGCTTCTTTGTAGATACCATACAAGAAATGTACAATTTAATAAATAGATTATCACTGAAAAATAATTGCCCTCACTGGGATTCAAACTCGGGACTACTGAGTAATCACAACACTACATCCCACCGGTGTCATCCCAGATAGACAATTTCCAGTTAGACGCTATTTATTTATTTCAGTACAATATATATTTTGTTTGCAATTCTTTTGAATACTTTTAAAATATATGTATATTTAAATGAACTTAGATTAGTTGTTTATTACTTAGCACATAAAAAGATTTATTTGCGCTGTATTAACTTATTAATTTTGCATTTTCTATACTTCTTGTTGTTTGAAAATGTTGTATTATAATGCACTCGCTACAGTGTTACGCTTTAGTTAGGCCAAGGTTACTTTCAGTTTTAATAAAATATTGCCATCTTTAATACTATACTTGCTTGTGTTCATTGTCTAACAAATTATAACTTACTACATCCACAGTCATAATAATACATGTTGGTCGGTACGTGTTGCTGAAGCCAAGTTGAGGTTATTAGCTATTTTATATTTATAAAGTTTAAGTGTGTTTTATTGTTATTGCTAAGTTTAACCTCTCTAAAAAGTTTGAATTTGATCAGTTTGGCTGGGCAGAATAGTTTGCTTGCTGGGGTCGTTAAAGGACACTGTCAAAGCTCAATGAGGAAAAAGAACGGTTACAAGTTGAAAGCTTTCTCTATTGTATGGGAAATAAAAACGAGAGAATCTTCAATGGTTTAGCACTGCCGGATGAATGAACTAAGAACTACCAAAAAGCATCCAATGCTTTTCACAAGTATTTTTCTCCACGTAAGCACGTAAATTATGAAAGAGCTCATTTCTTTAGACGCTGCCAACAACAAGGAGAAACCTTTGAACATTATCTTAGGCCTCTAAATGACATAGCAGATAGGTGTGATTTCTCCAATAGATCAGAGCAAATGCAAGGCAGAATTGTAGTAGGAACCATGGACACTAATTGCAGTCATGAAATGCAGAAAATGAAAGTTTAGGACCTAACTGGAGAGGTTGCCATAAATATGGTTAGACAATTTGAGCAAGTACACAGGATAGTTAAGGGCAACCTTTTAGCTGCAACTGCCTTGCTGAGGTTTGCATTGTAATCATATAAGAATTCAGTACCAGTAAAATAAAATCTCACCTAATTGTGCTAGAGTCAAAATTTAAAAACTATGTTGTAGATCTTCTTTTTCCCCAGTGTAGGTTTTTTGGAAATTTCAATTTTCATTTTTTTTGCAAAGTTATAGACAGAAAACTGCCCAATTTTGGCCAATTTTGCCTGAAAAGCTGACTTTTCAGTACCAGTAAAATATCTCAGCAGGAAAACATGATATCTGGAAATAAATTGCACTACTGGAATCCTGAGATATTTCTCCAGTGTAAGTTTTTTTCTTTTTCCAATAACTCTTCTAGATTGCCCATAAATTGGTGATTTATACACTGAAAATGCCATATTTTTTCATAGAAAATTAGCAGCGCGCAGTACTTCACGCTTCAATGAGCACGTAGGGATGAGAAGATATTGGCGCGTACATACTAATTACAGGCTTGCTAGCTGGCAGGCTATAATGAATAGCTTGCTTTGTACTTTGTTTATGTAGCACCCATAATGGAATGTTGATAGATTACACAGCCCTAATGAAGGTTGCTGCTTATTGGTTGTAGTTTGATCTTAGGCTAAACAATTGCAAGTAGGCAACACGCATGCCACCCACAAAGCCATATTATTCAAGAACCTAAACTACATTTTGAGAGAAATTTATGATATTCTTAGTGAGGATGCCCTTAACTATCCTGTGTAGACAAGAACATTAAAGACTTGACAGAAAGTCATATTCAGGGTAGTACCAGTAGTACTCCGGTAGATGCTGTCTCCAAATTTAGTAGCAGTGGTGGTCACACAAACAACAAGTCTTGGAAGCACAGCTCTAGGAGTAACAGTACTAAGCAAACTAATAGCTTTACTCCCTGTGGCCGATGTGGTGGTGTGAACCACACAAGAGGTACATGCACTGCTAAAGATTGTAAATGTAAGGGCAGTGGTAAACTCGGACACTGCGCAAAAATGTGTAAATCTAAGCCTGCCACTCAAGTTCAGCAAGTCGAAGAAGAAGTGCACACCGTACTTCTGGGTGAGATAGCAGAGATAGTTCAGAAATGTGAGTCCTGTAGGAAGGAGTCAAACATTCAGCAATCTCCACTCCCTCTGATTTTTCTAGTTGTCCTTGGGAAAAACTAGGCAGTGACTTGTTTTATGTTGACAATAAGTGGTTCTTGCTAGTAGTTGATTGCTGTTCTCGTTTTATCGAAGTTGCATTGTTGGAGGATCTTACCAGTTTCAAAGTTATACTCCATTTGAAGAGCATATTTGTTCGACATGGTGTCCCAGAGATCCTAATTTTTGATGATGGTGTGCAATATGCTTCAGAAAAATTTAAATCCTTCGCCCGAGAGTTTGGTTTTACCCATGTTACCAGTTCTCCTAAACACCCTCTGGGAAAAGGTGCAGCTGAACAAGTTGTTCAGGCTATCAAAAACATTTTGAAAAAAAAACAAGATCCGTATTTAGGGTTGATGGCTTATAGGTCTTCACTGCTGGAAAATGGTGTCTCTCCAGCTGAGTTGTTGATGGGTTGGAAACTGCGCACTACGGTGCTTTCTTTGCCACCAGTGTTGGTCCCAAAGCAGCTCGATGTAGAATGGGTTAAGTAAAAAGAAGCTCATGCTAAAGCTCAGAGCAAAAAAATATTTGACTTGAGACATCGAGTTTTGGTCCCTCTATCGTTAAGTCCTGGTAATAGAGTTCATGTGTGTGATCTGAATCGTGATGCTGAAGTTGTTGTACTTCTCTGCAAGGCCCCGATCCGTTGTTGTTAAAAGTACTAATGGTGTCCCATTCAAACGCACTGTTACCAATCTAGTGCGATTAAAAACTACTGAGTTGTCTGATGACAATAATGTTGCTAAAAATCTAGTTTTGGTAGAACTATTAAATTTAGACAGATTTTAGATTTGTAAATATACTATGTGCTGTGTTTGTTTTCATTTTATTACGTATTGCATGGCCATTGTGTTTTCAATAGTGTATTGAAATGTTTCTGTGTAGTATCAATATGTTGCCAATGTGTGCTTTCTTCCGTCTTACAATTTTGTGCAGTCTCTTCATTTTTATTGTTGTCTTGAGAAATGGAAGTGTTGTATCATAATGCACTCGCTACAGTGTTACACTTTAGTTAGGTCAAGGTTACTTTCAGTTTCAATGAAGTTATTGCCATTTTTAATACTATACTTGTTTGTGTTCATTATCTAACCAAATATAATTTACTTCATCCACAGTCATAACATTACAAAAGCTTGTCCACGTAATCGTGGACGTTGCTCTCTGGAGCCGGAACATGGTAAGTTACGTGCTCAGAAACCTATGTTTCTTTCCCCAGCATGAGAAAGTTAGGGGTCTCCAGTGTACTGGAGTGAAGGGTACTACGATAGGATTGCATTATTTGCGGCAGTACCAAGTCCCACTCTTCCTGGCTCTTACCGATAAGCAGGCTTCTCAGTGAGTCCCTTAGCATTTGGTTGTTCCGCTCCACAACCCCATTCCCTTGCGGGTGGTACGGGGTTGTCCGACTCTGGTTAACTCCCCATGTCTTATAGAGATTGCTCATAAGTTGCGACTAAAACTGGGCACCTTGGATAGAGTGTATTTGTTCTGGCAAGCCGAGATAACAAGACACCTGCTGATCCAAATCTCTGGCCACCGTGGAGGCCGACACATCTGGAATAGTCAGCGCATCAGCCTACTGCGTGAAATGGTCAGTTAACATCAGTATCCAGTTATTACCTCTCAATGTCATGGGCATGGGGCCTACTAGATCTCCAGCAACTACCTGCCACGGATCACCGGCATAGAGGCGGCGCCTCCCTGCAGTCTCAGTGGAGCAGCCATGCTTGCCAGCTTGGCAGATCTCACACTTTCGCACCCGGAGTCGGACATCCCTAGTCATACCATGCCAATACTACTAGAGTTGAAGACACCGAGTCACCCACCTGGCTCCTGCATGAGCCTGCTTATGGGTGTCCCAGATCAACTCCCGCCGCAGAGCAAACGGACAGACTACCCTCTCTCTCGTTCTCGGTGATTTGCACCGGTTGCCAACATTATCGTTAACAACCCGTCACTGTAAAACTGGAGGGAGTCCCAGCGGTTACAGAAAAACTTGAACTCTGCACACTTAACCTGCTGTTTGGCCTTACTAGGTCGCCGCCCCTCCTTCTTAGCCCGGACTAGGTCAGCTACTACCACAGGTAGTATAGCTTGGAGCCGACACAGCTCTTTGACGTTCCAGAGCAGCGTGGAGTTTGCATGAAGGTTGTTGACAGCTTTATTAGGGGGTTCGAACCGGAGTTGTCCTTCCTCCCAGCTGTATATACCTGCTTTTCCCACCTGTTCTTTCACGTCTGAGCAAGGGGGTCCATCATTCCTGTGCTTGATATTTAGGCATTGCTTACATCAACCTGCTTGGCATGAGGCTTAATCCGTTAGCATTACCATGTTTCTTACCGGGTCGGTGTTCAATTTGGTACAAAAACTCTGCCAGGATTTCAAGCCAGCGTGCCACACGGCTAGATGGTTCAGCCTGTCGACACAGTCATATCAAAGACGCATGGTCCGTTTGTAATCTGAACGTACACTCATACAGATACTGTCTAAAGTGTTTTACTGTCTTGACTACTGCCAGAAGCTCTCTCCTGGCCGTGCCGTAGTTCTTTTCAGGCGCCGACAGAGCTTTACTATGGTAAACTACCACCACCTCGCAACCATCTTGGACCTGAGACAACACAGCCCCTACATTGTGGTTACTGGCATCAGTATCCAAAATGTAATCCCTCGTCGAATCAGGATACGCCAAGATGGGCGCCTCCACTAAGCGATCCTTGAGGTGGTCAAATGCCTGCTGTTCTGCATACGTTTACTGCCATCGCACCCCCTTTGCTGTCAGCCGGTTTAGTGGCTGCGCAGTTCTTGCAAAGTGCGGTATGTACTGATGATAGTACTCTACCAGCCTCAGGAATGCCCGCAATTCAGAGAGATCAACAGGGACGGCGCAGTCCCTCACAGCCCGTACCTTCTCGAGGTCGGTGGCGACCCGGTCTTGACCGACTACATGGCTTAGGTACTTGACCTCTTGTTGCAGTAATGCACACTTAGAGGGATTGAGCTTTAGACAAGCAGCTTGGAGTCTGTCAAACACCTCTCTGAGCCGACTGACGTGAGTGTCGAAGTCGGGGGAGATGACAATGACATCATCGAGATAGATGAGCAAGGTCTTCTAGTGGAACCTACTCAGGATCTGCTCCATGAGTTACTGGAAGGTGGCCGGCGCAGACGTAAGTAAGAACGGCGGCACCTTCCACTTCCAGAGCCCGTCCCGCGTAATAAACGCAGCCTTGTCCTGTGCATCAGGTGTCAGGAGCACCTGCCAATACCCGTTTAGCAAGTCCAGCGTACTGAAGAACTTGATACCAGCTAAGGCATCTAGCGACTTGTCGATCCTAGGAAGAGGATAAGCGTCCTGGATAGTCACGCTGTTCAGTTTGCGATAATCCACGTAAAACCTCCAGCTTCCATCTTTTTTCTGAACCAGGACAACTGGAGAGCTCCAAGCACCATGGGCTGGTTCAATCAGGTCTCGGTTCAGAAAGTCTTGCACCTGTCGGCTCACTTCCTTTTTCTTTTCAGGACCTAACCGGCGGGTTGGCTGCCTGATAGGCACCGTCCCAGCTGCCAGGGGTATCTCATGACAGACAGCCTTAGCCAGGCCTATGTCATGGTCGCCGCAACTGAACACGTCCTTGTACTCAGAGAGTAGCCGCCCCATGACTAGCCGTTCTCGCTTGCCCTCACAGCCATCACAGGCTTCCCTGTACAAATCTACCAATCGTTCAGGCACCGACCCCCTGTCGTGCTTAGTGGGTACTCCCCGAGCCTCCTCCGCCGTCTCCAGGGCGGGCCCGACATCCTCCTCTTCTATGGGGTGGAACTTCCCCACTAGTGATCTAGCCGGCAATTCTACCGGCTCCGTGAAAATATTCACACTGGACCAAGAACTCCCCCGCTCATCCAGCCTATTCAGACTGTTAGCGAGCTGGACACCCCCCAGTGCACCTTTCACCACTCCTAAGTCGGAGATTTCCTTACAGTTCACTCTGCAGCGAACTGTAGCCCGAGAGCGCTCAGGTACAGTACAGCGCTGTACCACCTGCACTCCCCCCACCAAGGGTCTGCCAAATTGGTCCACACAAGCCAGCTCATGCCCGGTCATTACCACCGCCGACTTATTAAAGTCAATGTGGCACTTGTGTCGCTTCAGAAATAGCATGCCCAAAATGGTGTCCTTCTTGAGTTGACTGACGATGAAAGTCTGGCTGACCACGGACTCTACCAGTCAACTCTATCACGCCATAAAATTGAATACACGGCCCGTCCGCCAACGTGCCGTGTTCCCCTTCATATGGCTCCAGGTTTGCCCGGTCCCTAGCACTGAGTGTGTCAAACAGACGCCGGCTCAGAAGATTTGTGGTACACCCCGTATCCAGTAGAAATGGGGCAGCTTTTCCGGCAAGTTTACCGGGAAAGAAATAACTGCTTTCTGATTGCGAGAAGGTTGTCGACGTTTAGCGGGCAAGCGGGTTACATCTTGGTCTTGCTCACACACGGGCAGCCGAATGAATGCTCGGTCTCGCACTCGAGGGGGGAATCGAGGGAAGTCCCGGTCTTGCTCCCACTCATCGTACATCCCTTAATCAGGCAAACCTTCAAAGCGGTTTTTGAGTGCCCAAGCCGGAGGTTTTGGCAGGCCTTGCGGCCTACTAACTCTCCTTGGGGCTTGCCACTCCGACGAAGTTGGCCTCCTCACGCGGCTGGGTTTGAGCCTTGGTTTTGGCCTTGGACCATTAAACCAGGGCCCACGATCGGCAGAGTCTGTCGTGGGCCGTTTTCGTTTAACTGCTTCCTTCTACCGTGGGGGCAGCTTTGTACAAAGTGCCCGTCACTACCATAACCCCAGCATACGGTGCTCGCCTGCCGACTACAGCTGTCGGTGACTTGGTGGGTTGCTCAGCTGTTGACTGTTGGCGTAGATTCCTGATCTCGGCTCGCAGATCTCGAACCAAGCTTGTGGTCAAGCTAGTCGGCTCGTCGGCTGCTGCCGTGGTGACATGCACAGCCGACTTGGCTGACGGTGTCAACGCGTCGTCATTGGCCTCATCTTGCTGGACTGTCGCCCCAGGCCGGCACGTACTGTCAGCTTGGAAATAAGCATTCTCAACCCTGAGAGCTCACGCCATAGTCTCAACCTCAGCTACCAGCAAGTGTTGCTTCAGCCCTAGGTTATTGATAGACGGGAGGAACGCATCTAGTGCGAGACTCTGCCGACCATTCATAGGCAAGTTATCATAGGCGACTTGTGCTAGCCGTTCAACTACGGTCGCGTGCTCTCTCAAGGTAGTCTTAGGTTTTCTCCTAAGCCCTTGGGGCTGCACACGAGCATCCCGAGCAGTAAGCTCAAACCGGGCTCTTTACGTCCTGATCAATCCCATAAGGTTTGGCCGGCCCCGTCAGGCACAACCATAGCTGAATCAGAGTAACCCTGACAGGCCATCGACAGATGGCTGCCACATCACTGAACTCAGCAATAAATTGCTCCACATCTTTTTCCCCAGAGAAGATGGGAGCCTGCAAGTGGTACCTGTCCATAGGCAGCGCTAGGTCGCCTATGCCGTCCTCCATAGCTACTGGTTCGACTAGTTCTTGAAGAGGTATGTCCTCCTCGTCGGCCATCTTTTACTCTCTGGCTAGGAGCATTTGCAGTAAATAGATCCCACCGCTGCCACCACTGTTGTGAATTTATGCTTCACTTGCAATCAATGGGTCTATTTATGCAAAGCCACTTCACTATATTTGTAATTCTAAGTGTTTCTTCAATGTAAATTAGACAAAAATAAAATGTACAACTAATATAAAACGTTACATAATAGAGAGAGATACAGTACAAAAGACGTCACATTAGCTTTATCGAGTCCTGTCTGCCGTCTAGTCAAGCACGCTAACTACTAGTACAAGTTATTCGTACCTCCTACTAAGCTGATTGGCTATTCACGCATGCTAGCTATTATCTTTAATTAACTAGTTTTGCCTTGGTTCACAGCGTACATTAGTAGTTAATAATTACTGTCTAACCGAGTATAGGAGAGACGCTAAGCATTACGGTTGTCAGCTATCACGATAGTTGATCTGCTGCAATTGTAGACAGTGTGCCATGATGCATATAGGGAATAAGCAACGAGGAGTTGTCTTTTCAGCAATCCAAAAATCTCTACACCATACACGAATTTACTACAATAGTTCCCATAATGCTACATCTTAAAATCAAAACTCTCAATATCCTAAAATTATTTTTGTAAAAAAATTCAAACTAATGAAAAAACTTTTTAATTGCCAAATATAATTCTTTTCACAAGATGAAACTCATTTTAGACAAAGTGAGTTGTTCAGGACACTAGCTATTAAAAATCTTTTTTAAAGGCGAAGCCTACAACAGAGCTAGTCCTTAATTACGACTCTGTATACTCTTCATTTATGGAAACAATACAATGGGTATTTTAATTGTTCTCACCACTCAGTCAACAATCACATAAGAACTTGTTTTTCTATTTCACTCACTCAAATTTTTAATCAACCAACTCTGACGTAATATTTCATTCTCTTACCAGACTTATATTTTTAGCATGAGATCTTGTCCTTTAATTCAAACTTTTAACTGAAACTGTAAATTTAATTACTTTTGAGAAACAAGTAGCAAAATTTAAAAGTATGATGACTTACAGAGTAGGAGTAATAGTAGGTATCACCAAATTCCTGTCGACACTGTTCATCTGCATCAAAAGTTTGACCTATATACCCAGTGTAGTCCTCACTCCATGATGCTATGTATAACCCGTCATTATTAAAGCAGTTGTTGCCATCACTATTAACAATAAAAAAAGGGGGTGTTAGTTTATAACTCTTATACTAGATGCATTTACTGCTGGTACATAATTTCAGTTTAAGACAGGTGGAAGTGTATTTCTGTATATCAAAAGCACCCAATCGATAAATTCTTAAAAAGAAGGCAGAATTTTGAGAGTTGATGGTATGTGATTTGAGAAGATACACAAAAGTTTTCTATAACACAAGCTGTTTTGGGTTTCTATGCATAATTTATATAGAAAAGCATAAAAATTTACATGTACTATCAATATAAAATTAACCTTCTGCTGCTTACAATATATAACACTATGCTATAAAAGCTGTATAATAGATGCAATATTTTCTATTTTAATGTCATATTGTTAGAAAATTGAACAGCACAGCTTTCTAGTGCTACTAAAAAATTGGATTATAACTGGGCTGCAAAGCTGGGTTACAGAGCCGAGCTACAGAGCAAGGCTAAAGAGCTGGGTTACAGAGCCGGGCTACAGAGCAAGGCTACAGAGCCAGGCTGCAGAGCCAGGTTACAGAGCCGGGCTACAGAGCAAGGCTAAAGAGCAAGGCTACAGAGCCAGGCTGCAGAGCCAGGTTACAGAGCCGGGCTACAGAGCAAGGCTAAAGAGCTGGGCTGCAGAGCCAGGCTACAGAGCAAGGCTAAAGAGCTGGGTTACAAAGCCGGGCTACAGAGCAAGGCTACAGAGCCAGGCTGCAGAGCCAGGTTACAGAGCCGGGCTACAGAGCAAGGCTAAAGAGCTGGGCTGCAGAGCCAGGCTAAAGAGCCACGTTATGGAGCCTCACTGTTCAGTGCCCAACCTGTTAAGTATAGTGATGTAAGCATCAAAATAATCGACTGAACATGTAGAGAACTTCCAAGGATTTCCAATGTTGGTGGAGTCAGTAAACCCTACAGAAGGCGCCATAACATACTTGTCTGACCCCAGGCAAGAGTTACCATCTTGATCATGGCTGGCTCCAAGACTACAAGTTGAACAACAAAATAATGGGCCATTTTAACTTTACCGCAATATTCTAGCCACTTGTGACTCAATCACCATAAACAACTTGCTTAAAAAGGATTTGATTCAATATTTAAGGAACTTCTACTGCATGGAACTATAAAAAATTCAACTGAATAACATGTATTTGTTAAAAAAAGTTTTATAATGTTTCTGTTGTAAAAAACTGGTAAACATGTATATATAAATTGCACAATTCTAATACTTCATGTGTTTTCTTCCAGTTAAGAATTCAAAGAAATTTAGCTAGTTACTGTTATGATGAATTTTATTACAGGAAGCTTATTACAAATATTTATAAAATGGTTAATTTTAAAATTGAACTTCCACCTCTGCTATAGCACTACTACACCACTACTATGTCATTAACACACCATTATGATATCATTTTTACGATGCAAATTTTGCTTTTTGGACACTATTATTGTACCATTACTACAAATATTAATGTACAATTGCTGTATTATTACTATACCATTCTAGATGATTATTTTGCCCTTACTATATCATTACTACATAATTATTATATATACTATTACTACACCATAACTATGTTATAATCATTATATAATTATGTGTGATATTATAAAATATTTCATCAAAAGGTAAGTACATTGAATTATCTAATTACATCAAGCTTAGCATTTTTAATTTAGTTCAAAAAACCAGTCGGTCAAGAGAGGTACAGGTCTGGGTTCAAAAATCAAACTACTGAATTGTTAATGAAAAAACACGCAAGAGTTCTGCAATGCTAAGAATTTCCATCTCTCACAGCATGCTAGCTAACACTCTAGATTGTTTAGATCTATCAAGATCTATTGCAAGACCTAATGCTTTGAATTAACTAGAGTAAATACTGTACGTGTCATCCACTTACTTGTGACCTAGCTCGTGAGCTAGTACTGTGGAACTTGTAAACT
Organism: Bugula neritina; assembly: GCA_964035545.1. NCBI lineage: Eukaryota > Metazoa > Bryozoa > Gymnolaemata > Cheilostomatida > Bugulidae > Bugula > Bugula neritina. The sequence goes on from OZ037767.1 coordinate 12,950,527, forward strand.
CATTTATCGATAAGGGGTTGCTCCCACATGCACCTGACAACCAAGCTAAGCCAGCATTAGAAGTAGCTCCGTTTGATGTCAAATCCAAACTAAAGATTGCAAATATAACTACCAGATATCTCAATAACATAGGACATGCAACAATCCTACCATCATAAAAATGGTTAAATTCTGGCAAGATAGTGTCTAGAGAATAAACTACAAGAGGACAGATATCTTTCATAAGATGATAAGTTTGTGTCTCCATAAATTGGAGAATAATGAATGAGCACAAAAAACTTTAAACTAAACGCTATACAATTTTAATGCGTTTAAGTCTAATTATTATCAAGTACATATTATAGTGTTTCAATAAATAATTATTTAGCAGGCCAAATGATTTTATTCTATATACCACATCTTTTATCAGTATATGCATATATAAGACATATTCTATAAATAGGTCAACAGAACGTATTGATTGCTTTAAAGAATGTATAGGTAGAATGTTTCCGTTAAAATTGTTTGGAGTCAAACCTAGCTGACAATTAATGTTCTATATGCCAGTATTAGTATAACAGTCTGTAGCTGAAAAAAGATTAAAATACACATGAAAAAAACGAGAAATAAAAAATGCAAGCTTTAATTTACAAACCTGAATTTAGAAATAAACAGTTTACAGGGAGACAACATCATACCACTAATCAACAACTTTTATGAATGTTTATATATTTTGCTGACTGATGGCAGATAGAGTACCTCGTCACTAGCATGTAGTGGTCAGCATCAGCTGGCAGGGTGCCAGCATTAGAGCTGCGCCAACTGGTAAAGGCATCCAGTCCTACTCCCGAATCCAGATAGCCAGTGCTGCCACCAGGGTAGGTCCAGCTAGAGTCAGACCCAGTCTAGATGTGGTAAATCAAAGAGATATAATATATCAGATTTTGTTTGAGAAACTGCAGTATTGAAAATATTATTTTCAATACTGCAGTTTCTCAAACAAAATCTGTGTGTTACAGAAAAAAAATTTTCTTTATGGTACCTTTATTTTTTTCCCTAAGCACAATTGCTATGAGATTTTAATAGTTTGAAAAAACTGAAACTGATGGCCACAGCCCATGATATTACAAGCCAGCCATTCAACAACCAAACTACATTTTTTCTCATAGAATTAGGAGCATGTGCTTTTTGTGACAAGCATACGTTAAAATTTTGAAAATTATTTTTACAACATTCATGAATAAACAAATCAGTCACCCTGTTGTTTACCTGCATTTAACAGACTTACTTACTAACTTACATCTGCTATGTGTATGTACGACAGCTTGGTGCCGATTGTCCAAGTGTATGTAGGGTCAACACTGGCGGCATCAATGTTCCTATACCGAACATCAATCTGCAGAAAAATATGAGGAACACCACATGTATATAATGCAGGAAGCTAAACAGTGATGATCTACTTCAATTTATACTAATAGGTTTATATGGGTACTAGCTGAGCATTCTGTGTAACATTCATGCTGTTTTAAATATTCAATAGCAATGCAAGGCTAAAAACTTTAAAAATCAGTAACATAGCTTGATGCATTTATTACAGGTGATTACACTTTGATTTTTGATCTTCAAGAAAAAAGACAGACGCATTTGCGGAAATTACCGTGGCATCTCATTATTCTCTAATCCAGGGAAGGTATTAGCCCGTATATTACTCAATAGACTCACACAACACGTAGAACAGTTTCTCTCAGAAGCTCAGGGCGGTTTTCGGGCAGGTAGAGGCATGAAATTTTTACAGAGGTACAGACATGATATTTTTACTAAGACAGATTCAGGAAAAATGTATAGAACAGAATATGCCTCTATACATGATCTTTGTTGATTTCACCAAGGCATTCGATGCAGTAACCCGATCGACATAGTGGATGGTTTTAAGAAGGCTTGGCTGCCCAGACCAGTTCACTAACTTGATTGCAGCCCCACATACGGAAATGAAAGCCTCTGTCAACGTGGAAGGAAATCTCTCAGCACCATTGGATATCACAAACGGTGTAAAACAAGGCTGCGTGCTGGCTTTGACCCTGTTCTCTATCTATTTCACTATGGTTATGAACCATGCTTTTGATGGCTATGATAAGGGTGTATGAATTCAATCAAGACCTGGCGCTGACTTTTTCAATGTCAATCAGTTCAAATCTTCCGCCAAAACAAGAAAGGCTCATCAGAGAACTCATGTTTGTTGACGACACTGAATTTGTTGCCCACTACCATCAGCAGGCTCAAGAAACCATCACTCATTTTGCAAAATCTGCCAAAGACTTTGTACTAAAGATAAATATAACCAAAACAGAGATGATGTATTAACCACTACCAGGAAAACATGATGAGGAAGAAAAAATCGGCATAGATGGAGAATTCCTCAACACAGTCAAGAACTTTAAATACCTTGGCTAAACCATCACAAACAGCAACAAACTTGATCAAGAACTCCAATTAAGAATGTCAAAAGTGTTACAAACTTTCGGAAGGCTACGAGAAAAGGTTTGGGATAGCGGAGACCTGACAACTAAGACAAAATGTGCAGTGTACCAAGCCACTGTTCTATCTACACTGCTAAATGGAGTGGAGTCATGGACAGTCTATAAGATCACGGCACACAAGCTAAATGCCTTTCTTATGAATCAACTAAGACAGATATTGTCAGTGAAATGGTGGCATTTTGTATCTAATATGAAGATCCTCAAGAAAACCAACATTACCCGTCTATATGACACCCTCATCCAAAAAATTCTAAGATGGGCCGGACATATCAACAGATTAGACAACACCAGGATCCCAAAACAGGTTCTATACTCACAGCTAACAGAAGGCTCCCGTGACATTGGCAGACCGAGGCTCCGTTACAAAGATACCATCAAACGCAACCTTAAAGACAAGAGGATATGGCAAATGCTGTCATGGCATTTGGCAAATGCTGTCACTTGACAGACCCAGATAAAGACTAATGATACACCAGAAGTCATAGTTGGACACGACAGACAGCAAGATGGTGATGATGATGACGACACTTTGATTTCTTGTCAATTTTGAGTAGAATATCATTGCTTATATAACAATGCTCTGTTGAATAAACAGAAAAGGAAACGAAAAGCATGGTTGCTGAGAATTATGTAGAGTTTTAGAAAATAGCTACAGTAGAGTCAGTTATTTTTTGCTCCTGTATAAAAAAAATCACATTACTCAGAGTGTTTTTAACTTCTTAAACATACTGTTTCAAATACTACCAGTCTCTTAAAAACTAAAAACTCTAAAAAACATATTAAAGAGTTGAAGCAGAGCTGTATTATCCACAACCCCTAGAGATGAATACATATTGCTGCTAGACCTTGTGCTCCCACTATAAATCAAACCTTAAACCTCCAACTTGCATTAAGCTAGTGGCTACCATTACACTATGGGAGTTACTGGGACATCACAGCACCTCATTCTGCCCAGTTATCTGAAACTTTATTTTAACGTTATTGTATTATATGGTAGAAGCAACAAGGGAATGCCTTACCCCGTAGACACACATTGCCGCAAAAATGTCAGCCATTTGTAGAAATGTCCAAGCTTCCTGTACGGCGTTGCAGTGTGTCAGGATTGAACACTGCTTGATTAAAAAAAGTTGCGTTAGGCTTCTATTGGACAGAAATATGTTTGCGTCAACTCATTGGATATAGATGTCAAATAAAATTTTGTAGATATCACATTTGAGATCTTCAGTCCGAACACGTTAAAATGGCTGACAGTTTATATTACGGCCTACGTGCGGCAAAGTGTGTTTCAGGGGTTAGTAGTTTGTCAGATCAATCTAGACTGATTTATTACTAAAGTTCATAAGTGAACATAACGACATAGTTGACTAAATATCGTTTTGTTGACCTGGCATGACTCTTGCAACTGGTAGCAAAGTAAGTTTCTTGTCCTGATTCACTTAATTACTAAAACATTGCATCTGTTACTCCATTAGTTCTTGGACTTTGCCAGCCCCTCAAAACTATAAGATTTCTACTGAGAAATCACATTCTGCTAGTCAGTAAAACTAACCTCACTGGCCAAGTGTCCCATTCTGAATGCTATAAAGTCTTCAGCATCTCCTGACCAACCTATGTCAGTGGCAATTTCAGAGAGGCTTTAAAATAAAATAACAGAGTATATATTTAATTATAGAATAAAGATAAAAATTTGAAGGTAGACACTCCATCTGGGTATTCAAAAATTGATAAAGTTTCAAACTGCTTTAGAATTTACTTTAACTCACGTTTCGTGAAGGTAGAAGTCAACAACTAGGTAAATCTGTACAATATACGTTGTGTCTGGCAATGATTGTCTCTTAACTCTTTTACCACTTTTTTCGGCTGTCACTTTTGCCTCTACCCGCTGTTGTACCTGTATATTTCTCAAGCCATCTGGGCTGTCTGGTTCAGGCCCTGAGAAATAATTTCATTCGAATCTAGTGATTAAGTGTTACCGCTGATTGTTGATTGCCAATTATGTAATTCAATTATGCAACCAGGAAACTTGTTAACTAACCTGTTACCAATATCAAATATTAGTGTCAATACAAATGGATAACACTCAGTTAGAGTATCAAATTTTAGTTAGAAAGCCCCCAATTAAAAAAACTCAATTATTTGGACGAGTTGGACTACCTCAAATATTGCCATCAAATATATGTGCAGATGATATTTAAATATTTAAACTTTAGAATTCTTGTTTGCAGAGAAAGATTTTTTTTAAAAAAATTATTTATTTCAGGGTTATTAAGTGAGAAAGTTGTTGAAACCCTATTACACATATGCACCATTTTATCAATAAGATGATATATTTAAACGCATTTGAATACTTTAACCTCCGAAAGATAACAGAAGATGGTATGACCACTTTATAATTCTTAATACTAAAATAAATGCAACTAATTTTCCAATATCATCTTTTTTTTACTCTTGATGTTTTTAAATCAAGTCATTCAGTTAGAGGTCATCTATTTAGTGTTAGACCCAAATATTTTTAGAGCAGCTAAAAAAAACAATTCTTAGGAGCAACTTTGGAAGTTAAAAAGAAATTTGACAAAAGCATAACAAGAAAGCAAAAATATCATGAGTTGTATTAATAAACTTATAATTTAATTTAGCAAAAATAGAATAAGCAGAAATATTACAGCAATTAAATTGAAGCATTCAAATATTTTAAAGCTTATTTGCATGAACACACAACTACTACATGCAACACACTGCAGATGGTTTGACTGTTTCTGAATCAATTTCAAGCATGACATAACCCCACAAAATGGTTGCAGAAGGAGGAAATAATAAGAAAAATAAATATTGTAAAGAGCCTTTGTTTTTGATAAAAATTTTATTAAAAAGAACTAATTTCTCAACCAACCAAGACTCAGATTATTAACAAGCTGCATGTATAGCAACATAACAAGTGTGCTAACTCATTTTCATGTACAAGTTTTTTACTGTTTGATTATTTGGTTAAAATAAAGAGAAATATCTTTTCACACATGAGTTCGACCAATGAAATCTGAGAAACACTTCTCTAGATATCAAAATAACATGTGGCATATATATAGACTACAAGTTAGGTTGGAATGAACAGCAGAGTTACATGTCTAAATAGAACAGTGGAAAAGCTAAAGCATCTAAATCAGAGGTGTCCAGTCTTTTCAGACTAAGGCGGGGGGGGGGGAGAGCTACATCCGGCCCTGGCGCCACCTGCTAGACATCCCTGATCTAAGTTTTTAAATAACAAAGCTTAGGTAAAACAAGAGAGTGTATAAGTCTCATACGTCTGTAGTCTTCGGATGGGCCAAAACTTGTTTCGCTTGACTTGGTTATCATAATATCACCTTCTTTGGCTTCAACACTCCGTTTATGGATATTAGGGTGGTAAGGATCAATATGAAATCTTGTATTGTTCAGTAAAAAGCTTCCTTTCTGTAATTTATTATGATTGGCTGGGTAAAAATGTGAAGATGGCATTGAACATCAATAGGCAGAAAAAACATTTCATGGTATACTTGGAATAACTGGTGGGTTTGCAACAAAGAAAGTGTAGTAAACACTTTGAGCAAGCTAACACAGAAAGCTGCTCTTGTGCTTTTTTAGCTGCAACCATTTAATTAGCTTTTGTTACATTAAAGTAAGCACAAGTGTTTCATTTATACTACTAAACTGCAGCTGAAGCTTGACACATTTGTATAAAGTTCTGAAAGCAATCTACAAAAAGCAACACTTTGTTGCTAGTAAATTCCCATGTTGACAAGGAGTAAACTTGGAGGATATAAAAACATTAGGTTAACAAGATTTCTTAAATCAAATGCAACACAATTTTCAAACCCACTAGTTTAGTTGTTGGTATAGTTGGCAAAACATACAAGTAGCACGAGAGGAATACTTGTTATAAATTGGAACCACCTTGGCAAGATTTTTGCTGCACACACACATATATATAAACATACATGTTTTTGGTGAGCAACTGCTCGGAGAACCAACATATTGTAAATAACTGACAGCCATGAGAATAAAATACAAAGTTAGTAGGCAAGCTTATCAAACAAGTGAATGACTCAGAAGTAAGTAAAACTAGTAGTGACTGCTAAAACTACAAGTCAGGTTAAAATATAAAATATGTTCATTAGGCCATTAGAGAAGTAGCAAAAATTTGCTGCAGCAAGATACCTTTGCTTTCAAGTGTTTGAGGTACGTATATGTAATCTTGCACTTTTTATTTCACATTCAGTTACAAACGTGGCATTGTTGAGTAAAATAGAAAGCAGTTTAAAAATCAATATAAAGAAATCACCAGCTTATAGCTTGTATTGAAAATCATACCTATAGCTATTAGGGCTTTATCAATGTAATTGAAAATCAATACAGCCTCACTGTATTTAATTGTTTGAGTTTATTACAAAGTCATGAAGGAAATCAAACCTAAACCTATTTTGAATAGGCATTATTCTTATAAAAACAGAGGTTGTTAATGTAAATAAACAATAACACAAAACATAGTTTTCTAGCTCACTGTAAAACCACTGCAGTAGTCACTACAAACCAAGCATGCATGCCGCATTTCTCTACCATTAGATACACACACACACACCCTCTCACACGCACGCACACAACGCACAAATATATATATATATATATATATATATATATATATAAATTCTCACTCACCAAGTAGTGTTTCCCTCCGTTGTGACTGGTCAAAGAGACGGATGCTTGAGCACTTACATCATAGTAAAAATCAGAATGCTAAAACACAATATACAGAGTAGAAACTGCTTCATGTTTAGAATGCTCTTGGCTAATTACTTTTCTCAGCAATATTATCTGTTATAATAAAAATTGCTAATCATACAAGGTGCATTACTCTGTCATTAAAGACTATGAAACATAAACTTTCTAGAAAAAAGCCAACTGAAATATTTCTTAGGTAAGAACTATAATAAGTCTAGTGCATAAAAATAAGTATAAGACCGATTCTTTACAAAATTGATTTTTTATAAATACAAAACAGACTTACTTGTAGATTGGCTTTAGATGCTTGGTAAGGTTTTCCAGAGCTATCAGTCTTAAATATTGGTATTGTCTGATCAACAGCTCTATTCTTGAATAATCTCAGAGACACATTCATAAGGGGCTGATCCCCTTTAGCAGACTCTTCTCCTCGCCAGGTCAAAGTTAACGTAAACTCTTCCGGTCTTTTAGAGGAGGCCGAAGGTAGGTCTGAATGTTGAGCTACCCATTCTACAAAACAGAACAATGACAAAAAAGTACTAACTTTCTATTATACTTAATCAATCTCTTTGACTAGCTACGCTAGATAAAGAAGACGGTGTCATTTCAGTTAGAGTAGGGCCACACGATATGGACTTTCTGCATGTAAATACAAATGTTTGAAAATTGGTTGCCGGAACAACCTGACACACAAAGTGAGTTAGCATAGGGTGTGGAAATTTATTAGCTAATGATGTTAGCATTAAGCTTTACTCCTCACCTACAGGCATTTGTTTTTAAACTTAAGTCATCGTCAAGGTGACTTTACATATTATAAAAGTGAAAATGTAATTTTCAAGAACATTATTAATTTAGTTTGCTAGTTAGACGTCACTCAAATTAGACAACCCTTAAGTTAAAAGACTTCAAATATTAAAAGGTTGTTATTTGCAATTCTGCAGTTGAACAACACCAAATATCGCTCTCAAATATATTACTAAAATCTGTGCTGATGATCATTATATTTAAATATGTCAGACTACTTCAAATTTCAAAATCTTTACCTGCAACAAAAAATGCTTTTAAAAAAACTTTCTATTACAGGAGTTACTATATAGTTGAAAAATTTGTTGAAAACTATAAAATATGTGCACTATTTTATTAAGCAGACAAGGAATTTTATTTTAAAATATAGAACATTATGGCAGTGCACTAGCTAGTGGTGAAAATGCTAGCTTAGTAATCAAAAGGTGGGTGGTTCGATCCGAGTAAAGACCATTGGTGACGTTAATAGGGAATATAGTCATAATTGCTTCTTGGAATCAATAGAACGCAAGTCTTTGGGTCACTTTAATAAACTTCTCCACCAAAGGTTCTCCCAGGGAGATGACTATAAGCTTGTGTGAGTTTACTACATTATGAAACTTTGCTAATTAATTGTCCATATTAGGCTTTTTATGCCACTAAAATTAATTATGTAACATTTTAAAAATTTCTACTATAATTTTAAAATTATATATCCAACATGAAATACATCAGATAAACCTTTTTAACATTTTTTGCATGAAAACAAAATAAATACTATATTTGTTTTAAACTTATGTACCCATACCTGATGTGGTGGTGCTTGCCAGGTAAAAACTGATTACAATTACTAAAATCTGTCTCGGAGCCATGATGACGCTATCAATTGTGGGTTTGTTATAAATGATGGGATTGTGACCGCTAGTTTAATTACATGACAGAAAATTAAGCAGCAGGTTATTGACCAGTGGTGATCAAGTGTTAAACCTTGAGGTAGCGACTCAAAACCTTTTCATTTGATATATTATTCTGTATTGTAATTCAAATGAAAAGATTCGTGATACACTGAGAAAGCATATAACAACTGAAATCAAAGACTGTCGCCCGTTCAAACAATGCTATGTAAATTAAGTGTGCTGTAACATTAAATCAATTTATTCAAAGACATAATATACCACTTGATATTGACTCTTAGAAAACAAAAAATCCTCATGGCTTCATGACTGAATTTTATGAAGTTTATACAAGTCAAGGTACTAAAGTTGCCTGTTCGCATTTCAATCAATATAAATTCTAAATATACATTAGTTCGTACCAGATAAATCATAGCATATATATACACATTATATACACACATTATAATATATACATATATATATATATATATATATATATATATATATTTATATTTATATATATATATTTATATTTATATATATAAATATATAAATATATCACATTGCAGAAAGTGTTGATTGAAAAATTGAGTGATTGAAATAGAAAAAACAAGTTTTTTATTTGATTTGCAAGTGGATGGTGAGAACAATTAAAATACTCATTGTATTGTTTCTATAAATCAAGAGCATACAGAGTGGTAATTAAAGGCTAGCTCTGTTGTAGGCTTCATCTTCAAAGAAGATTGTTAATAGCTAGTCTCAAAAAGAACTTGATGAGTTTTATCTCATAAAAATAATTATACTCGGTAATTCAAAAGTTTTATTTTTATTACTTTGAAATTCAATGCAAAAGCAACCTTGACATATAATTGAAAAAAGTTTAAATTTTGGGATGCAGCGTTATGGGAACTATGTCATATAATTTTACGTAACTCTGTATAACAATTGATATTTCTAATTACATTCTTGTTTTCCGATGTTGTACCTGAGTGGTCTTGTAGCTGTCTGATTTAAATAAACATTAACTTCAACCTTCTTTCATGCATATATTATAAAGATTTTCTTATTTATAAGATTTGAATAAATGAACTATTTGTTTAACTGATTATTTCAAATAATATTAGTTAGCATTATTATTACTATTAATCAAATGAACTGCTAATGTTGATGTATGTTGGTTTTACCCAGTAGTCCCAGTGGAGTAATATAGTTAGTGCAGGCGCTTACAAAGGGGGGGGTCTTAGGGTTTGAATACAAATAGAGGCAATTATTTTTTAAGCTACTTCAGCTTTCAGTGAAGTAGAGTTCTTGTGAAATGGGTTGGATGTAGTGTTGTGATTACCCAGTCACAGTAAGGATAAAAACTACATTTGAGTTTTTCAGCTGTAATGCAGGTGGCAATTTTTACAGAAGTGTAGACTAATAGAATGTGCTGGCTGCAAAAAAGTTTTATAAAAATGCTGTCACTTTTAATTTTATGTGAACTTTCAGCTCACAGCTTTTCTCAAGCTCCTATATGTCTCTGATTTAATTCAGCGTCTGGCATAAGAACAATAATTGTACATTTCTAACAAAGTGTTGTGATTGCTTGAAGCCTGTGAAATTTGCATCTCCTCGTCTTATTGTAAGCTTTGAAAGTTGTGAATTTAATCTTACTCTCTTTAATTGTTGATCTTGCTTTCCGAAAATTGTCCATTTGGGAATTTATGAGGAACAATATTCACCAACTCAGCTCTGATATGTGCAACAGCAAGAGCCGTAGATTCCACTAGGTCATCTACTGTAGCAGCAATGTGTTTTGCAACTTGTCCTACACATGAGAAACCTTGGTTTGGACCAAATTGTCTTTACGGAGATAAGAATACTCTGTGTTTATAGCACTAAATGCAGGCAGCTGTGCTGTAAATGCTGGGTTATGTTGCGGAAGTTGCTGTGATATGAATGGAGCAGACAAGTACACCCTCTACAATAACTACCACCAGCTCTGCTACTAGCCCTACCACCCCTACCAGTACTATTGCTTCCAGTTCTACCCCTACTACTGCTACTGCTACTACTATTACTGCTCAAGCTTAGAAAAGGAAGCTGAACAAACCTGTTTTCAGTTTCTACGAATTTATTTCATTTACATGCCAGTATTTTGCTTTCGATGATTCTGCGCTACAGGGTACATCTTCAAAAACCTGCCAGACTTTCTACGCAAGTCTCACCGGAATGTTTCACCTAACTAGTTTACTAAAAATCATAATACTGTAGTTGGTGATTTGCACAAAAGTGTACACATATACAGTTTATGCATTGCTAACGATTATATAGTTGTATTAGTGTCCTACAAAAGGGAGAAGCTCTGGTCTACGGGTTAGAGTGTTTGCTTAATAAACACAAGCCATGGGTTTGAACCCTGACAAAGACCATTGGTGATGTTAGATAGAACATCCAGTGATAACTGCTCTTGTGCCCCGTCTAAATGAATCCTTAGCCTGATTTAGTAAGAACTTTTTTCCATCAGGGGTTTCTTACAGGACTGGCGACTATGAACTTGGGTGCGTCTCACAAAACAGTTATATATTCATGTAGTTGGTGGTGTATGTTTGTGCAGTTGGTCGTGTGTGTCAGCAAACAAACAGCTGTGACCAAAGTCAGCAAATGTGGCATTTTCCAAATTTTATGCGGCAGCTTTATTGTAAACACTACTATCGCTGTTAAGGAGAAAGATGACAATGGTGTCACTCCCTCCTTACCAGCCAACACTGAGAAGTTCATTCGGCATATCTTGGCCATCACCAGCGACCCTACTCTTGGTTAGATGTTGTGTCATATTATTATAGCATTATTTTCTAGACTTTGTCACTGGCTTTCTATACATCAAGAAGCAATGACATGGCTATACATGTGACATCTAAGCGTTGCAAGGGAGATTCCAATACACTTGCTATATTATTTTAACTGTAACATAAAGTTGACACTTTTTTCACATTGGTTGACTTCTAATTTGTGATTTTCCATTAATGAACAATCATTATGTTTAAATTGCTTAAATTTGTGATATTTGCCTGCTAGTAGTCTACAAAGGTTTTGATGTTTCTGTAATATCTAATGTGAACTCCGGTTTGCTTTACTTTGAAATAAATATATGACGAAATGCAAGCATTATTACCTTAACCTTGAAGTTTGTAGAACAAGGTGGTCTTCCTTCGACTACAGCTTTCTATGTCTAGAAATCACATCTTCTAGTTGATAATCCAGATTAGAACTTGAAGCTATGAATATGATAAGATTATATTTTATAAAATATGGTTCTATATTTGCTGTTGATAAAAGAAATTTTGCAAGAGTTGTGTCCCCATGCACATCTCACTGTAAGGAGTTGTGCTCTAGTGTACATTGAAAGGACAGCTCTCCTGCTAGTTTTCTGTTATCATAATGCGTAGCGTCTCTCATACACTCGGACTAACAGTGTCTGCATTACTATACTACCAGCGTACGCTCTGAACAAAGAAGGTGACTAACTAGTTTAATCTAGTTGATTTATAGCGCCTTGGATAGCGAGCAGTTGGACAATAGCGTTAATTTAGATAGGTTGTATTATACTGTCTGCAATTATGTAATGTACTTTTATTATTTGTGTATAGTTTTACTCTTGTATTTTTTGAGTTATCCTACTCTAACTTGGCAGTGTTGCATTAACTTTAAATACCTAATAATTAGTGAATGTGTAAATTCACAACCTTATAAAATAAATTGTATACATGTTTTTGTTTTGTATTATAATAAACAAACTGGAAATGTTAAAACATGTCAAACATATTATTTTTGTATATAATAAGCGCCAGCACTCCAAAAGCTAGAAATTAATACAGTAATCTTGTTTAGAATGTATGATATGCAAATAGGTTTTTGTTATGCTTAAAACTACTCAAATCCTCATGCGTGTATCTGTCGCATAAGAATAACATACTATAAATTATTTCAATACTGTAGTTAAAACAAAAACTTGATAAAAACTAAAAATTTTAATGTTTAATATTGCTAGATCTGCTAAAACAAATGTTATTGAATTTTATTTACAGCTGTTTGTAGCATCACTTAGCAGTGACAAAGCGTATATTCGAATAAACCACACGCAGGAGTTTGTGAAATTACAGACTTTTGTCAATTAATTATAGATGTATGAAAGCATAAGACATCGCAAAATAAGTTTGTTTTTTTAATATGATCTAAATATCACTATTTATTAGAAAATTCTAATTAGCAAGAAAGGCAGTCTTATATATAAAAAATACATACCAGTATAAATATGTGCGCATACATGTGTATGTTTGTTTGTGTGAGTATTAAAACTATAAGCAATTTACATTAAAAATTAGCTAATTATAAAGTGGGTTAATGATATGTCCTTTCTGGGTATTCAAATGTCAATAATTAATACTCTGTTTATCGATGGCGTAGGTTAGAGGTTGATGAACTCGTTTACCAGTAAGTTGAGGATTCATAAATGAAGTTTGGTTAAATCTTTCATAAGGTGGCTGTGAAGTGGCTTTTTCTTTGAGCTTGGACTTTTTGCAACACACACGCAGGTCATAATGACAATTGTTGCAACTACTAACAGTGTCGCTACTCCAATTACCACATACACCCAGTGATGGCAAAACTCTAGAAAATATAAGTAACAATATTATGTTTTTTTTTATATTATAATAATAAAATAATGGAAATATAGAATCTCAATACTACAATGTGTTGAGGTGTATGTGTGTTGGTGAGTCATTATAATAATATTTAACCTATAATATAAAATATAAAACTTTTTTGCCCCCACTAGGATCTAAGCCCAAGACCTCTGGCTTGCAAGTAGGTGGGTTAACCATTGCACCACAGGGGCCACTGGGTAATCTCAAAGCTGTATGCAACTTTTTTATGGCTGATTTAGAGAGAAGAGCATATGCAATGTATTCTGTGGAAAGCAACTTAGAATGATGAAAGAATTGAAATGCAAGATGACTGCTTGCCCTCACAGATGCAATTTGGCTCATCTCCAGCTACTTCCTTACAAACTTGAGTTGTTGGACATGCCAAGCAATCACTTGATGGTAGATATGATATTAATATGCGATAAGTACAAATGATTTTCTTGGAGGTTTTTATCGCTATGAATTGTGAAAAATGAGAGTTTTTATTTTATGGCTGAATTTGACTTTTTGACAACCTGTTGAGATCTTTTAACAAAAATTTGTCAATTTGCTAAAAAAAGCTATTACTTTTTTAAAATCTAGATTTATTTTCAATGGGTTGCTATTTTGAAAAATACTGCAGATGTTGGTAATGCTAATATTTTCTTCTCACCATCTCTATCTGGACATGCAGAACCATATGTAGCTCACATGCTTCTATCAATGGTAATTTGTGAATAAACAAAATTTATTACTCAGATCAATAGTTGAAGTGTCGATAGTAATATTGTAGTAAATTTCGCAATTCACTATATTATGTGGGTCGACTTAAACAAAGCTACTACACCAGGTTATTTGCGTTATGATAAGTTTATTATTTACAAGGTACAAGAAATTCTAACTACTGCTAACATGAATTGAAATGATTACATAATAAGTGAGCCTTTACACACAACTACTCTAAATGAAGTCCCAAGCTGCTCTGCCCGGCTAGCTACTCAGCGCACTTCCACTACAAGTAGCTAGCCCCACCTGCTACCAATTAGCATGCCAGTCCTGATTGGTTGTTACTAGTGGTGCCCCTGTCGACCATAGATACAAGTCGCTGGAGGTCGATGCAGTCAATCTCCACAATAACATACAATATAGAGTCGACCCTTTCGATATAATAACTAACAATTAATTGCACTACTGAAATCCATTACACTCGCCACACCTATCAAAAGGTACACTCTATGATTAATGCTTGTACAATAACAAAAAGATAAAAAGATTGGAAACAACATAGGGTTATATAAAACTAGAGATAACAAAAACTAGAAAAAGAATATATAATACAGAATAGTATACGTAGAATAATCGAGTCTTTACTCGCATAGTCAGTAACACTTATCTATTTACATCGTGACACACAGTCTCAATGGGGGGAACCGCTTCTCTGTCACTCCCTGGCCAGTCGTCTCTCCAGTCGGGTCCAGCTCAGTGGCCGCTCGCTTCTGTTCTTTACTGAGGCGAGCCATACGCCGCTGTAGTTTCTTGATGTCGGCTAGTAAGGACTGGTCAGGGCCGATGTCATCTCGGGGTGTATTGCTAGCATCCTTCCTTATCCTGTGGGTGCGTTGGGATACATAAGAGATCGTCGTAGTCGGGAGTTGTGGGTCGTCTGCTACCGTGCGTCCAGCACGGGTCACAATAACACGGAGGGGTTGGGTAGTTACGTCGGAAGTGTATGTCGTCGTTGTCTCGGTGGGTTGGGGGTCTGCATCGGAGTCACTCTCTACTGTTGGTCGGGTAGCGGGGAAGTCGGGGTCGTCAGGTTACTTTGCTAGTCGTCCCTCGAGTCTCGTATGCAGTTTAGTCACTTCAGCAGCCACCTGTTCCTGTTCTTTACAGAGACGAGCCATCGTCGCTGTAGCTTCTTTACATCCGTCAACAGGGACTGGTCGGGGCTAGTGTTTTGGTTAATCGAGCCATGGGTACTCTTCCTCTTCTACGGTCGGAGGGGGGGGGGTGGCTGCGTGACGGTAGGATCTATCTTCTAGTTCCTCAACCTTGAACAGTCTCACCCGCAACAGAATGCCAGAACTGTTGAAGGGGTTTTCACCTAGTCAGTACGACACCTCGACTGAGTCTCGCAGTGTACTAACCACTGATTATTATTAAATCACGCGGTCGACTGCCTCACTCAAGTCGTCAGTGAAATTACCTGACTTGGGAAACCAGCTTTATCGTTATGATAAAGCGAGACTGATTTAAAGCTACCAGCTTTAAATCTACTCAAATAATAGAATTATACTAATAGACTTACCATAAGGCAGCCATGACATTAGTCTGCTGCCCACTTAGGCTTTGTAGTACGCCAGCCTGCCGGGTACAGGCGTGCACGTTGGCAGTTGAAATAGAAAAGAACGCTTTTCGCAGTGAAAGTGATTACATGATACCTCCTTCATTAGCGAGCTGACTGCGCTCTTTCCTTTACCTCGCCCCCCAGACTTCTTTTGCAGCTGTCGACACGCTACAAGATACGGTACGTGTCGATCAAGTCGCACAAGAAGTCTCTCAAATAAGATGGTGGCGCCCTGGTACGTTGGCTACGTTCCAACGGTACCGGGGAATTTGCTGTGACTGGTGACTCTTCCACCACGGGTGGTGTCGCCAGTACGGGGGGTCCACCAGTACGGGTGGTCTTACCCCAGCTGCCTCTTCCTCATGATTTTCAGGAATTTCTATCTCATCCGGGGCGATGGGCCTGTCGACTGGCTCCACAGGTGGTGGGGCCGGCTCAGACAGGTCTTCTGGTGTGTTGGCCTCCTCCTCCTGGGGTGGTGGTGGCCGGGGCGGGTCGGGTGGCGCGTCGGCCGCCCTGTCCTGATCTTGCAGTATCGCAACTCCTTGTCTGCTATTGCTGCTCACGTAGCACTTTGTGAGCCGCCCTCATGCGTTTAATGAGCTCGTCCACGTAATCATGGAAGTTGCACTCCTGAGCTGGAAAATGATAGGTTAGGTGTTTAGGAACCCGTGTTTCTCTCCCGAGTATGAGAAAATTAAGGGTCTCCAGTGTGCTGAAGTGAGGGTACTACCGTAGGCTCACATGATTTGCGACAGCAACAAGTTTCACTCTTACCTATTAGCAGGCTTTTCTGCGAGTTGCCTAACAAACGGTTATGCCGCTCCACAACCCCATTCTCTTGCGGGTGATATGAGGTCGACCGACTTTGGTTAATCTCCCACGCCTTACAGAGATCGCTCATAATATTCGACTGAAACTGGACGCCTTGATCAGAGTGTATTTGTTCTGGCAAGCCGAAATAACAGAACAGCTGCTGATCGAAAGCCCTGGCCACTGTTGGGGCCAACGCATCTGGGATAGCCAGCGCATCAGTCAACCACGTAGAGTGGTCAGTTAACACCAGTATACAGTTATTACCTCTCACAGATGTGGCCATGGGACCCACTAGATCTACAGCAACTACCGACCGGTATGGAGGCGATGCCTCCCAGTGGTCTCAGTGGAGCGGCCATGTTTGCTAGCTTGGCAAATCTCACAATTCCGCACCCGGAATCGGACGTCTAGGGTGATACCAGGCCAGTACCATGGAAGCTGCAGACACAGAGTCACCCGTCCAGCTCCAACATGAGTTTGCTTGTAGGTGTCTCAGATCGACTCCCTACGTAGAGCAAATGGGCAAACAACCCTCTCCCGCTCTTGGTGATTTGCACCGGTAGACAACGTTATTGTTAACAACCCATTACCATTGGACTGGAGGAAATCCCAGCGGTCATAAAAATATTTGAATTCTGCACACTTGACCCGCTGTTTAGGCTCGCTAGACCGCCGTCCTTCTTTCTTGGCCCGGACTAGATCAGCTACCACCCCAGGTAGCGTAGCTTGGAGCCAACACAGCTCCTTGACGTTGCTGAGCAGTGTAGGGTTTGCATGAAGGTTGTTAACAGCTTCAGTGAAAGGTTCCGACTAGAGTTGTCCTTCTTCCCAGTTGCATATACCTGCTTTTTCAACCTGCTCTTTCACGTCTGAGCGAGGGGATCCACCATCTTTGTGCTCGATGTTTAGGCATTGTTTACACCCGTCTGCCTGCGGCGGCCTAATTTGTCGGCATTACCGTTTTTCTTACTGGGTCGGTGTTCGAGTCGATATGAAAACTCACCCAGGATTTCAAGCCAGTGCGCTATTTGGCTGGATAGCTCAGCTTGTCAACACAGTAATATAAAAGACGCGTAATCTGTTCGTAACCTGAATGTGCACCCATACAGATATGGTCTAAAGTGTTTGACCGCCCTGACTACCGCCAGGAGCTCTCTCCTGGTTGTACAGTAGTTCTTTTTAGAAGCCGACAGAGCTTTTCTATAGTAAGCTACCACCACCTCACGTCCAGCACAGGTCCAACATTGTGGTCACTGATATCGGTGTCCAAAATGTAATCCTTCGCCAGATCAGGGTACGCCAAGATGGTCAGACAGTGGATTAGCTATTGTTAGGTTGTGTACGCTGTAATTATGTAGTGTTTATTGGTTGATGCATAGTTTTACTTGTGTATATTTGTATTAAATAAACACGTAATAATCTACTTTAACTTGGCAGTTCTGCATTACTTTAAATACCCAGCAATTAGTGAATGCACAGTTTCACAACACTATGACTAACAAATTATAATGTAATACATAGACCAATGTTTAGTAGGGGTCCAGAGAACTTCTACTTCTGACAACCATTACAATATACTGTAGTTACTTGGTGAAAAACTCTCAACTCTGACATAACAGTTTGCTTTCTGAGATGAGCTCCAGGTTTAAAAAACTTTGAAAAAGCAGTTTGAAAAGTGAACTTTCCAACTTGTTTTGTAAACAGGGTATTTATTTAAAACCACAAGAAAGATTACAAAAATTAGCTCAATACTATTTTTTAATTATTAAAAGATAAAAGCAGTTGAATATAGCAGAATATTTTGCAATTTACTTTGATTATTAAAATGTTCATAAAATATTGATCAACCAATTTACATTAAAAATTTACAAAAATTGTTGTATAAAAAATATACTTTAATAAATATTTTTTAAAAATTGATATGCATGACTAACAATGCTATATACAATATTAGTTTCATAAAAAATACAAACTATAAATACTGTTGATTTATGGCGTATACTACAAAATTCAACATTATGGTGTGTTCGAAAAATGTAAGAAAGGATGTAACAAGAAACATAAAGTAAAGCATGAAAATAGTCATGTTAAATCATGGTTGACAAACATTAAATCTCTCTTGAGGCTACGTTAGGCTAAGAAGTCATTTCTCCAAACTTTGTGGCTGGGTTCTGGCTGATACCTACAGTAATATATAAATTGAATACATCTAATGCTGATGACAAGGTTTTTAGTATATATTTATGTGAGTTACTGCATTGTTAAAAACCATAGATGTTTTGTAAAAAAATATCAAAGCTGTAGCGTTTTTGCTCTAACTAGGCCTACGGTTATTCTGAAGTGAATAAGCTACTAGTTTGTTAAAAGTTGTAACTTATTCACTCACTTTCTGTTAGCTCCACCTGGCCACAGCGGACTCCTTTTTCTGTGAGAGAAACTGTTTTGGAACCATCTGATTCTGCAAAGCTTCCAGTTTTCCAGTGTTGTAATTACTTGCTTGAAATCTCAATGCAGGACGTGAATTATATGTGAAGCTTTTTCTGTGAACACTTGGTTTGTTTTTCTCTTGTATCTACAAGTAAATGATCAATTACACCAAACTACACATTTAATATCATAATTCTATAACTCTTAAAAGTCTTCTAGTTTAACAGTTTGACTAGAAAGCTTTAGCAGTAAAACTTATACCAAGTTACATACTTATCTACAAGTAAAATGTTGCCATGGTTACACTAAACCATTCGTTTGATATTATAATTCTAAAACTTAAGGATATTCTTATAAAAAGGAGTAAAACTCATACCAATTATCTTTATAACTCTAGCAGAACATTTTAGAAACATTCTGGTTGCTGGAAAAGACTATTTGGGTGAGCTATAGTGATTTCTCAAGAAGTTATACAATAGAGCAGATTAGAAAAAAAATATATATATTTAGAGTGAAAAATAATTATATATAATTATACATGCATGTATATACATACATGTATATACATGTATGTATATACATACATGTATATACATGTATGTATATACATACATACATATACATATACATATATATATATACATATATATATATATATATATATATATATATATATATATATATATATATATATATATATATATATATATATATATATATATATATATATATATATATATATATATATATATATATATGTATATACATATATATATATATATATATATATATATATATATATATACATATATACATATATATATATATATATATATATATATATATATATATATATATATATATATATATAACTGTCAACCATTCATGGCTCGGTGCCTCGACTAGCTACAATGCTATTGCGCCATAGGCCCTGTCATTTTGTTTATTTTTCCTCAATTAATTTTGTTTCCCGACTGCGACAAAATAAAAACAAACAAACAAACAAACATATATATATATATATATATATATATATATACATATACACATGATACTAACTATTACAGTTAGTAGGTTATTTACGCATAATACTTACTATTACAGTTAGTAAGTTACTTACACATATACTTACTATTACAGTTAGTAAGGTACTTACACATACTGCCAGCAACACCCCCATGACTCCTAAGAGTATCACTCCTGCTACAGTTCCAGATATCACAGGTGCCAGCCACACATCTGCTCTAGTTGGTTCTTCAAAATAATATGTTATGTTTTAAATTCCTCTGATAAGCTATTATTGCAAAATGACTGTAAAATGTTCATTAATTTAAATGTAATGTAGCATGTTTATGGAATTTTTTATAACAACTAAAAGTTGCTGGTAAATGGAGAAATCTGCAGTGAAAGCAAATAGACAGCGTATTAGATGAATTGGAAATTTTTTTTGATTGACTGGTGTTCAAATAAGAATTTTAAGTAGGTGGGTCCTAAGACTCATGACTGTGTCTTTAAATAAAAGACCTGTCACTTCTATGCTACAAACTGCGAAAGAACGTCTGCATAGATCAATTGACCTCTGAAGGCAGTTTTTTTCTAAAATTATTAAACTAGATGAATACTCAAAAACTACCCTTTACAAATGGTCAAGAAGATTTACAGTGACTGATAATAAAATTATATATGGCTTATACAAGGTATACATCAAGAGTATAGTTAAATATAACTTTAAAGAGTGGTTATATAAGTCTTAGATTTAAAAACTTTGCCACATTGCAACTATTTGAAATTATACTCTTTTGAGCTATGGAATATAAACAAAAATTTTTTAATTAAATAAAAATATACAAGAAAAATATGAATTAGTCAACAATTACCTTCTGTAGTACTTGTACTAGCTGGTATGACAACTACAGGTCCTCCTGAAGCCTCTGTAGATGTTTCTGCTCCAACTTGAATAGGAACTGAAGCTGTCTGGGTAACTGCTGTTGACACAATGTCTTCTAAGCTTTCTACATTGAGCTTTTCTTCACCAGCTACTTGATTCATAGCAACCTCAAATTCTGTGATCACATCAGCATTTGGATTGATTGCTCGTTTCTTTCGACTTTGTGCTTTGCATCTAAATATTTGCAATTAATAAAAAGTTAGCTTTTTTAATTTGAAATTATATGCATCTTCTAAAAAAATTTGACTGGAATAATAACAATTGTTTCAATTTCATTTTGGTTTTATGAAGTTGAAGTTTGCAGCAGCTTACGTAAAAGATATTCTGATAACTCCAATAAAATGGCCATTAGATGAGAAACTTTCGTAAATCTGTAAAAAAATTAAAAATATTAGCATCAATACAAATTACATATTATAATTTTGTATACTAGTGCATGCGAATATTACACCCAAAGTGTGGAATATAATTGGAATGCAAACTGCAGTGTTCTTTTACACATAATTTAACTATCCTTCTAAATATCCTTTTCAAAAAAGTGAATAGTATGAAAACATTTCTGATCAAAAGTAGTGTTTTTAATTTGTTATATGCATTGCCACATTTTTGTACCATATGCATTGAAAGTTTCTTCTCACTTGAATAATCACAGCTTGTCTCATCTCAGCATAGGCTGTTGTTGTTGTATCTTCAATGTCAGTGTTGCAGCCACTAGGAAATGTGTAGGTGATTTGTGAGCTAAATTGAGCTGTGTTTACTGCAACTGCTACCTCTTTCACTAAAATAAACATAATGTAATTAATTAACACCAATGGCTGTATTAAAACAAACTACTACTGTGTCATTTTAAGTGTAATTTCATTAAAGTCGTTTAATAAACTTGAAACACTTTTGAATATTTAGTGCTAAAACATTACCTTTTTGCAATTCTATATAATAACTCACCAACACAATTGTTAGTTGATGAGTCTCTAATGTAGTTGCTGTCACACTCACATACTTCAAGGAGATTACACACTTCATTCTTCAAACAACTGTTACATGATTTGGTGAATATGGACGCTATAATCAAATACATCAATGATAAAATTGCAAGATGATCTGTTAAGTTCAATAGACAGAGAAATATATATAAATGTTATTGCAATGGCGCATATTTCTCTCACAACTGTTCAAAAGCTGGATAATATGCTCTGTATTAAGAGAAAATAGAAAAACACTGAAGCAGCATACTGGCTTTACAAAGAGGCAACTACTTTGCAAAACACCACACACTCATCTCAACTATCAAAAGCACACCGACATGTTGTTTGACACACAGTAAGCAATGTTGTTTGATGACAGCGCAAAAAAATTACTTCTCTAAACGACACAAAAAATTCTTGAGAGCTCTTTCAGAAGTAGATTTTCCTGAAAGTTGCACCAAATAAAATGTTATAATGGTTTCAAACCAAAAAAGTTGAGAGAAAAAGTTTCAAATACAGCATTACAATAGTCGAATATTTAGTAAATAGTATTCTAATGTCGGCAATTACTGCTTAAGAAGTCATAACCATAACATAGATTTATTGCAACAGCTCAAGACAGATATTTTCATGAGGTTGCCCTTGACAATTAAAGTTGGAAACACATGATGGCGATAGAGAACAGAAGCATTAAAAGATTTTAAGCAAAACTCAGACAATGGGAAAGTGTCATTTTGTTGATCGACTAGTGAAAGCAAGTTCAGTATTGATTAACAGTCAATTAAAAATCAAAAAGAGTAAAAATATGTTAAAAAAAAACATTGGACAGCTGCGTAAAATTTATTACCTTGAGTATGAACTGCAGTTGATTGTGCTGATAAAATGGTTGTTGGTGTAGTTGCCGTTGGTGTGGTGGTTGTGGCTGTAGTGGTTGTGGGTGTAGATGTTGTGAGTGTAGTGGTCGTTGGTGTAGTGGTTGTTGGAGTAGTGGTTGTAGGTGTAGTGATTGTTGGTGTAGTTGTTGTTGGTGTAGTGGTTGTGGGTGTAGTTGATGTGGGTGTAGTGGTCGTTGGTGTAGTTGTTGTTGGTGTAGTGGTTGTTGGTGTGGTGGTTGTGGGTGTAGTTGTTGGTGTGGTGGTTGTGGCTGTACTGGTTGTTGGAGTCGTTGTTGTTAGTGTAGTTGTTGTTGGTGTAGTGGTTGTGGGTGTAGTTGTTGTGGGTGTAGTGGTTGTTGGTGTGGTGGTCGTTTGCGTGGTGGTTGTGGGTGTAGTTGTTGGTGTGGTGGTTGTGGCTGTACTGGTTGTTGGAGTCGTTGTTGTTAGTGTAGTTGTTGTTGGTGTTGTGGTTGTGGGTGTAGTTGTTGTTGGTGTAGTGGTTGTTGGTGTGGTGGTCGTTTGTGTAGTTGTTGTGGGTGTAGTGGTCGTTGGTGTGGTAGTTGTAGGTGTAGTTGTTGTTGGTGTGGTGGTTGTGGCTGTAGTGGTTGTTGGAGTCGTTGTTGTTAGTGTAGTTGTTGTTGGTGTAGTGGTTGTGGGTGTAGTGGTTTTAGGTGTAGTTGTTGTTGGTGTGGTGGTTGTGGGTGTAGTTGTTGTGGCTGTAGTAGTTGTTGGAGTCGTTGTTGTTAGTGTAGTTGTTGTGGGTGTAGTTGTTGTGGGTGTAGTGGTTTTAGGTGTAGTTGTTGTTGGTGTGGTGGTTGTGGGTGTAGTTGTTGTGGCTGTAGTAGTTGTTGGAGTCGTTGTTGTTAGTGTAGTTGTTGTGGGTGTAGTTGTTGTGGGTGTAGTGGTCGTTGGTGTAGTTGTCGTTGGTGTAGTGGTTGTTGGTGTGGTGGTCGTTTGCGTGGTGGTTGTGGGTGTAGTTGTTGGTGTGGTGGTTGTGGCTGTACTGGTTGTTGGAGTCGTTGTTGTTAGTGTAGTTGTTGTTGGTGTAGTGGTTGTGGGTGTAGTTGTTGTGGGTGTAGTGGTCGTTGGTGTGGTGGTCGTTTGCGTGGTGGTTGTGGGTGTAGTTGTTGTTGGAGTTGTAGTCGTTGGTGTAGTTGTTGTGGGTGTAGTGGTCGTTGGTGTAGTTGTTGTGGGTGTAGTGGTCGTTGGTGTGGTAGTTGTTGGTGTAGTTGTTGTTGGTGTGGTGGTTGTTGCTGTAGTGGTTGTTGGAGTCGTTGTTGTTAGTGTAGTTGTTGTTGGTGTAGTGGTTGTGGGTGTAGTTGTTGTGGGTGTAGTTGTTGTGGCTCTAGTAGTTGTTGGAGTCGTTGTTGTTAGTGTAGTTGTTGTTGGTGTAGTGGTTGTTGGTGTGGTGGTCGTTTGTGTAGTTGTTGTGGGTGTAGTGGTCGTTGGTGTGGTAGTTGTAGGTGTAGTTGTTGTTGGTGTGGTGGTTGTGGCTGTAGTGGTTGTTGGAGTCGTTGTTGTTAGTGTAGTTGTTGTTGGTGTAGTGGTTGTGGGTGTAGTGGTTTTAGGTGTAGTTGTTGTTGGTGTGGTGGTTGTGGGTGTAGTTGTTGTGGCTGTAGTAGTTGTTGGAGTCGTTGTTGTTAGTGTAGTTGTTGTGGGTGTAGTTGTTGTGGGTGTAGTGGTTTTAGGTGTAGTTGTTGTTGGTGTGGTGGTTGTGGGTGTAGTTGTTGTGGCTGTAGTAGTTGTTGGAGTCGTTGTTGTTAGTGTAGTTGTTGTGGGTGTAGTTGTTGTGGGTGTAGTGGTCGTTGGTGTAGTTGTCGTTGGTGTAGTGGTTGTTGGTGTGGTGGTCGTTTGCGTGGTGGTTGTGGGTGTAGTTGTTGGTGTGGTGGTTGTGGCTGTACTGGTTGTTGGAGTCGTTGTTGTTAGTGTAGTTGTTGTTGGTGTAGTGGTTGTGGGTGTAGTTGTTGTGGGTGTAGTGGTCGTTGGTGTGGTGGTCGTTTGCGTGGTGGTTGTGGGTGTAGTTGTTGTTGGAGTTGTAGTCGTTGGTGTAGTTGTTGTGGGTGTAGTGGTCGTTGGTGTAGTTGTTGTGGGTGTAGTGGTCGTTGGTGTGGTAGTTGTTGGTGTAGTTGTTGTTGGTGTGGTGGTTGTTGCTGTAGTGGTTGTTGGAGTCGTTGTTGTTAGTGTAGTTGTTGTTGGTGTAGTGGTTGTGGGTGTAGTTGTTGTGGGTGTAGTTGTTGTGGCTCTAGTAGTTGTTGGAGTCGTTGTTGTTAGTGTAGTTGTTGTTGGTGTAGTGGTCGTTGGTGTAGTTGTTGTGGGTGTAGTGGTCGTTGGTGTGGTGGTCGTTTGTGTGGTGGTTGTGGGTGTAGTTGTTGTTGGAGTTGTAGTCGTTGGTGTAGTTGTTGTGGGTGTAGTGGTCGTTGGTGTAGTTGTTGTGGGTGTAGTGGTCGTTGGTGTGGTAGTTGTAGGTGTAGTGGTTGTTGGAGTAGTGGTTGTAGGTGTAGTGGTTGTTGGTGTAGTTGTTGTTGGTGTGGTGGTTGTGGCTGTAGTGGTTGTTGGAGTCGTTGTTAGTGTAGTTGTTGTTGGTGTAGTGGTTGTGGGTGTAGTTGTTGTGGGTGTAGTTGTTGTGGCTCTAGTAGTTGTTGGAGTCGTTGTTGTTAGTGTAGTTGTTGTTGGTGTAGTGGTCGTTGGTGTAGTTGT
The DNA here is from genome assembly GCA_964035545.1 of Bugula neritina. Classification (NCBI taxonomy): domain Eukaryota; kingdom Metazoa; phylum Bryozoa; class Gymnolaemata; order Cheilostomatida; family Bugulidae; genus Bugula; species Bugula neritina. The sequence goes on from OZ037767.1 coordinate 12,976,219, forward strand.
TGTGGGTGTAGTGGTCGTTGGTGTAGTGGTCGTTTGTGTGGTGGTTGTGGGTGTAGTTGTTGTTGGAGTTGTAGTCGTTGGTGTAGTTGTTGTGGGTGTAGTGGTCGTTGGTGTAGTTGTTGTGGGTGTAGTGGTTGTTGGTGTGGTGGTTGTTTGTGTGGTGGTTGTGGGTGTAGTTATTGTTGGAGTCGTTGTTGTTAGTGTAGTTGTTGTTGGTGTAGTGGTTGTGGGTGTAGTTGTTGTTGGAGTTGTAGTCGTTGGTGTAGTGGTTGTTGGTGTGGTGGTTGTGGGTGCAGTGGTTGTTGGAGTAGTGGTTGTAGGTGTAGTGGTTGTTGGCGCAGGCACTAGACCTTCTACAAAGATACTTGTTTGACCAGTGTTCATTGTCTGTTGTAGTAATATTGCCAGAGCCAGGTGCTGTATTATATGGGTCATCACTTGGGAAAGCTTCATCCTATAGCAATTATTATTTTACTTTATTCAGGTCAACCTCATTTTGTACTAAAATATAACACGCCCCCTAATCTAGCATAAGCTCTGCTTTGCTTCAAAGCATTCCTCTGTAATTTTAGTTAGCAATAATCCTGTTTTTGTTCTCCTTCCAATATTATCATGCCCTTCTACAGCTATAACCATACAATAAATTTTTGAAATCTGTTTCTTCAACTTGTCAATTTGTTCAAGCTATGTAATACATTTCTCATGGTTTCCAATCGTTCTGTAATTTAAATTCTTCATTCAGTCAGTTTCTAATAACCAATATCATTTTTTGTCAACAATAGTGATGAAGCTGTTTACTAATTTCAGTATTGCAGCGTTTCATCTCAATACATGTAAAGTTAACTTTTTATAACACTAGAATTAGCTGATTTCAAATATCTAGGTTTTTCAGACTTCAATTATTTTATTAATGCCGGGCGCTATACAAGTGTATCTAGTACTTATGCTTTTTTCTGATGCTATAGCCATAAATGCGTTTGACAACTGGTGAACAGTTGTTTTACCATTATTCATAAAGATATAATTTGTGTCTGCAATTATATACTTTGATTGACTATAACAAAACACACTACGTTCCTCTACAAAAAGTGGTTAAAGACAAGCAGTTGTTAAATTATGGTTAGTCAGGGTTTTTACAATTTATTCACCTAATTTGTTTTTTTTTATATGTTTATATTTCATTTGTTAAATAAACATTACTGTATAAGCAGTATATGGCCTACGTCTTTATCTCCTACCAACATCTTTGTAGATAGTTGGTTGCAGCAAAGTTCTTCAAACATAAAAGAGTTCACATGGCATATAGAGATAATATTCACCTGTTTCAGCCAGTTGATACTCCCTCAAGTTGCGTAATGTCTGTCTCTTTTTTCAATTTTACAATTTTCAGAGCTCATCTGGTTCTGACAAATAACGAAATGCTAGTAGCTTATGAATGTCACTCAATCTTTTATATTACTGAAAAATCAAAGTATAGGAATCTCATCGGATAGGTAAAGCTCATTGCTTTCATTCATATTTTGCAATAACTTTCATTGCTCTCAAATAATTGGCTCATGGCTGTAGTAAAATGCTTTGACACTCCCATACTTGGTCACTTCGCTTGCCTCGATCAGTAGCATAGTGACTAACTGTGGTTGTTCTTTGCCCGTGTAACATTTTATATCATTTGAATGAATTAAATTAGAAAATATCTAAAAAAGTTCGATATATAATATTTTGTTGCTATAAAAACTCGACTTGTTTTATTGCTTTTAGTCTCTAAAAAAGTCAAGTACTGTTTGCACAAACAAATATTATCATTTAATTGATTAATGAACACTGCTGTATGATTCTGCTTCTATATAAATGGATTTTTAATGCTTTTAAGAAATATGCAGGCTAATCTGTGCACAATGCAGCTGCTTCAGATGTGGTCCTCGCAATTTTACAAAGCAGACTACCACCGCAAGGAAGGGAGAGTATCATTGCTTCCACAAAAGCAAATTTAAAAGTTGCACTTGCTTGAATCAGATTGCTGTACTAGTTTTCAGCAGTTAAGAGCCTTGAATAATGCATGAGGCTTGAATTAGTAGATAAACAAAGACAAGATCCCGCATACTGGTCAAGCTATGTTGGGTTTTCTTTAACAATGAAAACTATCGATTTGTAAAATGAGTCCCAATTAACACAAGGTGAAGCCTCATGTAAATACAATTGCCAAGCAGCGTCTAAAGGTTTGAGTCACTTTGTAAATCTAAATCTATCACATTTGCAAAGATATTATTATGTTTAAAAGTTTTTCTTTTAGGTATAGTTTAAGGAAATTTATTTGATACCGTACAATGACCAATTTTGTGAAAGCATTAACAAAACCCTTTGTTGGTCTATTTATAAATGCTATATAAAGGTAAGCTTTTCCTTGAAAGCTAATTTAAAACCCAAACACCTTTTCTATGCACAAGTAATCTGCTCTACCGTATTATTTATGTCAACCACCTATTATAACTCAACCACACAATTCTACAAAGACATTTCATTTAAAGAGTTGAGAGTTGTGCCCAATCAGTCAATGAGGCATTAGCTCAAGCTCTTTTCACCCTCCCTGCTTTGTAAAATGTGCTTTTGATTCTTTATTCAAAAGGTTACTAACCACTCTCTTCACAACCTACTTTTAGTTAGGCTATAAACAGAAATTAAACGAGAAAACTGTATTTTTTAGAAAATACAATTTTTAAAAGATAAAAAATTGGTTTTTAACTAAATCTTTGTTCTGATTTCATACAGATAATCTGTGGAGTACTACAGGGATCTATAGTAGTCCTCACACTATTCCTAATAATATGAAGGTATATCATAATTGATATATTACCATACAGTTACAGTTTTAGAGTCCATAGTATTTGCTGATGACACAGATCAACAGACATACTAAGCAATGTAGGCATCTTAACTTGTAAATTAAATAAAACTGAAACTTGGGTAATACAACTAGATTAACCATGTTTACATAAGTAAAACAAACTACACAATTATTAAATCAGCTCAAATCAGACGATACTTCAACGACTTTTTCTTGATGAATAAAATATGTTCTCGCTACTTATTTAGAGAACTCTAGTCCAAATATACAACTTTTTTGTTAATTTTAAATCAAGTTACTTTCAGGTAATGTAACAAATATGTATCTACTACAAAAGAAAAGGTGTTATTCTAGATAGACGGTTCCCAGTTAGAAACTAAGTATTTATTTTGGTGCAGTATATATGTATTTTATGTGCAGTTTATTTAGTACTATTAAAATATATAGGTATATGTAAATAGATCTGAATCAATTGTTTGTTCAATATTGCACAATAAATTTTAAAATACAAGAGAGACACAATATATTATTTTTAAGATAAAAATATTAAATATTTTTATTAAGCAATATATTTACAGAATACAATACATAAATACATTCTATGATATATCACATACTGCTATATTACAACTGCAACTCAGAACAAGGGAAACCAGGTGTTGAACACATTTATATTAACTATTATTTCATGTTTAGCAATCAATACAACAGCTATATAGGTACATATGTTAATCTATATATTATATATATTGTACCAAAATAAGAAAATTACGTCTAACTAAAAAGCGCCTATCTGGGATGAAACCAAAGAAAACACTTTGCATAATACCATGCAAACAACTACATCTCTGCTTGTAACAGCAAAATTTAAGAGAAACTTTCATAATTGACTTAAAAATATACAAGATCTTCACAAGAATTGCGAATATAGTATAATGTGAGTAAGATTGAGGTGAGTTTAAAGGTATGTGGTGGTCTACAAACAACTCTAAGTCTCAAGCTACCACTAGTAAGATGAGGTGGGGATAAAATCAAGTAACAGTCAGATGTTGCATTGGGATATTTTTATTGTTACTGCAGCACAGCATAAACTTGGTGGTATAATTATAAGCATTGAGTACACGAGTAGCTACAGCTAAAATTAATTGCTACAATTCATCTGGCTGTGTATGGTACTACACAGCCAGATAATTAAAACTATGGTCATTTGAGACTAAAGGTTTTACATCTAAGCCTCCATGTTTTTTATAAGTTTCAATGAATGTAATGTCCATTAGTTTTAAAATTAAAAGCTAATGTTGTTTTTGAGCTATGAATTATGGTTAGTATAATAAGTATGTGTGACAATTGTTTTCATGTATTATAAAACTGCTAATTGTTTGGTTCATTACCATTGTGATAATGTCCTAATATGAGTACGTCTGTGATATAGCCTTATTTATATCAGGTCAAGCAAATGTGCCGGTTCCCATAGGCATTGTATTTTCTTAAAGGTAATAAAATATAGTTTTAAGACAATTTTCTTTTCAAAGGAATGTTTATAGGTCTTCCCATTATATGAAATACAAGTGAACAGTAGATACATATGCAATAAATTGGACATTATACTTAAACTATTTTTATTAAATGCTCAGGGAGCAGTAGCGGTCTAGAGGTTAGAGGTTAGAGTGCTGGCATAGTAAACACAAAGTCATGGGATACGAATCAAAGTAAAGGCCATTGGTGATGCCAGGAAGAGCACCCAGTTATAATTCACATATGAACAAATCATTAGGTCACTTTAAAAACTCTTTCCATCGAGGTTTTCACAGGGATAGGGACTATAAACTTGCTTAGTTTATTTTCAAGAAATTATCTCTATGTTGTAGTGGTAATTGGTAGTTTACTAATTTAATTATCAACAGTACATTAACAGTAACACTAAATTTAGTTACTGCATGTAAGCAGTAGTTAAGTGTCATTAGCATATTAGTATTACTATTTATATTGTACTTGAGAATGTCTTCATCCTACCTGCAGGCAGTCATATCAATAGGCACATTCACAACTGCTGGATATTAACTACTTGCATATCAATGGATATGAACGATTACTGTCAGAAATAATTTCTATTAATAACTCTGGTGTCTAGACAGCAGAGTTGGACAACCTGGCAATTTACTATTGGCTAAAGGGAGTGCCCAGTTAACATAAATAGGAGGCCTTCCTTATACAGTGGCACTCTTGAAAACTGACTCCTGAAGACCTACTCCTGAAGAGCAGCTCTTGACAAGACAAGGGAACACCAGAAGAAGCTCTGAGCTATAGAGGAGTCACCAAATAAACCATCAAGAACCTTTAAGATGATTAATATTAATTTACAATATATGCATATAGATAATATAGTAAATACCACCTTTATGTAATAGGAATATTTCTTTGAATAGAATTGTACAATCGAGATACAGCAAATATGAAAATTTATACTGTAACAATTGGTGGAGGGCCTTAAAGTCTCCATTCTTGTAGCCAAGTTATTTGCTTGATAGCCAAGGTCGCACCTTGTGTATAATTATAGTTTGAGAAATTGTAATTGTGCTCCTATTAACGATTGCAGACAAGCATTTTTTAAATTTCAGAATGCCATTAAATAGATGGTAAACAATTTTATGTAATTGACAGGTCCCACAATTTAAAGCTCTATTGAAAAATATTATATACTAGTAGGCAGTGATGACCAGAGCCCTGGTAAATAGAGAGTATACCAAAATTTATATTCTGGAAGTTAAACATTATTGCCAAAGGGAAACTGTTTGCCATATTGACACAATTATCTATGTTTTAGAGTTCAATTTTACATTTGTGTTATAAGATATCTGTGGCATAGCTGAACCCCAGAAGTCTGATCAACTTGTGTGGTAAGTAGCACCCATCAGATATATTGTCATATTCACATACTAATTATTGTACACCTTTGTTAAATATACAACAGCTGTTTATCTTTAATTTTGAAATTAGGAGGACCTCTGCAACTTTATCACAAAAATAAAATTTTACACACTACATACATCCAAATTGAAAATGTCAGTCTGAATTATTATGAAAAACTGGGGTAGAAAATAATAATACATACAGGATAAGAGCACGCGACTCCTTTAAAACGTTTCATTTACTATAACTATTGGTATACCAAAATAAGTAATCAGCTACCCAAACTACAACAGCAACCCGCAATACATGCTTTTAAAATCAAAGCCTGCGCAATTACTATTGCAAGCTGAAATAATTGTAGTACCCTTAAATTCCAAATCAAGAGGAATTCACACACTTCACACTATCAATTGTAAGACCAGACAAACAATGGCAGCTCCTACGTTAAGAGACTCACGGAAAGAAATGGCCTCCGCAGCGGTTACCACGACTTCCCTCCCTACATCATTGACAACAGCAACCACTACAATATCACAACTACCAGTCCTGCCTCTAGGGCACAACATACCAGACTGGTCTGGAAGATGCAGTGCTACTTGTGACTAGACAAAAAACATCCGGTGCTATCCAATTTTCGACTTCAACTCAAGACACTTTTAACTTTTGAAACTCACTTTCAGAATATATGACAACAATGTGTCTAAAAGGCAAGATAACTCCATCAATGCCACCAGCACCAACATCATATGCAGTATTATTTACATCATACCCATCACCACCACCACCACCACCATCACCAAGTCGCCACCGCCACCATCACCGCCACCGACACCAACACCAACACCAACACCACCAACACCAACACCACCAACACCAACACCACCAACACCAACACCAACACCAACATACCATCACCGCCATGCACTGTATAGCTTCCCGTCACAACATCTGTGTGCAGTGTTGTATTTTTACTTTCCTATCTGCAATGATTTTAATTAAAAGAAGCCTCATATTTGTAGCTGCTTAATGGTGTACGAAAGCTTAGTTTTAGTAATTTATTTTACAGCTTTTAGATTGAAATAAAATTTAACCATACATGCAACAAAATTTAATTCAAGTAAAAGTGATCGTCAGTGTTCCTTTCTTCTGCCAATATTCATTTTATATTTTTAGATTTTTTATTTTGCTTTTTACGTACGCTAATTTAATCAAATATCTGATGAAAAAAGCTGATGCTACTACCAGCCACCCTGTGTAAAACATTGCTGCAAGTAGAATTATTTCAACACTAGAAACAAAATGTTGAAAGCATGATAAAGCAATAGTACTTATTACAGTTACATATTACTATTATATATTGGATGAGATGCTATATATTCTAAAATTTCACAATACATTACAAACATGTACGTAATACTATAGTAATATTGATGGATACTCAACATGTAGTTAATACACATACTATGAACAGAGCTAGCACAACTTTTACTTAAGCTGTACTCAGTTTAACTTCTTAACTTATACTTAACTTATATACTGGTAAGGTTGCAACTTCATACGTCATAACCTTAAGTATACATAGTTATCGTATATTTGTCATTATATGTGAGTTATCCTCTCTTTATAATGAAATTAATTTAGTAGTCTTTTTAAATACATAAGTTTTTATTTAAAAATACAAGTTTATGTCATAGTTCTCATAGATTTTTACAGTGTTTTTGGTTGCAAGTTAAATATATACTATATAGTAGTCATGTAGCGGATTTAGCTGTCATAATTACTATGAAACCCCTTGAAATCCACGAAATTCTCCAACTAAATTGCTTTAATGTTAGTGATTGGTTTGTAGATTCTAGTGTCTATGCATCAGCAGAGACTTCTGTTTTAGCATTGACCTCTAGCAGTATATATCAGATGTGTCTAGAATATTCTAGTGAGTCCAGTAGAGATAAAAGCTGATTTTTACTAGTGGTAGGATGTGTCTTCTAAATTATTTTTATTCAATGTCTTAGCCATCCTTCTCTCCAGCTCTAAGTTTTTATCTGTAAATATATTTATAATCATAAATATTCTACATACTAAAATCTATGTGCCATGTCCTACATTTCATATACGTATAATAGCTTACCATACTGTAGTGCGAGCATTCTTGTATTTAGTGAATGGTAAGACAACTTCCAATAAAGTATATTATATAATATATTTATAAATATAAATAATACAACTTCTAACTTACATTTGCTCTACCTATGCATTATGCTAATATATACAACTGTACCCTGGGTATAATGTAATCAGGACGTGATAAGATAATTCCAAATTAAGTAAGCATAAACATAATATATTAAGTCTGTACAACTTGTAAAATTGTAGGAGAAAGCAACTAACCCATTTCATAGTCTAGTGCCTCACTATAGCCATAGTTGGTGTGTGTGGGACTGGTTGGGGGGGGGGTGGGAAGACATCCTGCTTCTACTGATAGTAGAGCAACTGTTTCCCCTGCCAGTAGTCATTGTGCTCATCTGAGTGTCGTACATTATCTGTCCTGAACTCTCCATGGCCTTCTTGTCAAGGGTCAGGAACCCATTTGATTTGACTCCAGTGTACTCTCTTTAAGTCGTTGAAGTCTGTATGGAATAACAAAAATACATAAACACTTCTCTGTACAGATAATTTTAGTATCTAAATGGGAAGTTGTGGTGGTGTGTGTAGCAGACATAATATTTTACTCACTAAAGAATAACATTTGGAGTGTTATGGTGGTGTATAATGTTAAGAGTTTACAGTTACTAAGTGTATAGATACAGTGATGTCATGCCAGGTGTAGGCTTAGTTTGAGATCTTGTAAACATCTAACAAACTACATTTCTAGAGACAGTAGGTTGACAAATTAGTATTAAATTTTCTCAATTTTGCGGAGCTGTTTCATTCTTTCTATGTGTCCCAGTTTGGTATATGACCATAAAAATTGTATGCAGCATTTGAAAGCCCCAATAATACAACTATACAATAATACAACTACTAATTCACCATCATTATTCAGTTAGTATTTCTGTTTCTGTATTTCAGAAAGCACTTACTAGCATATGTTTCCTCCCTCCATGCATTTGATTTCCTATAATTCTCAAAGTCATCAAAATTGTTGTCTTGGGCTTGCGGTGCTCCCAATATTCTCAGCAGCTTAGCAAACTTCCTGTGATTTCTGTAACTTTTGCAGCAGTATAACACTATGAGTAGGAATATTAGTATTGCTATAGCTAAGGCTATTGCAACTCCCAGTATTATCTCTACTAGTAAGCCTAGGGCCACACGGCGAGTATTTTCGCATGCGAAAATTGAAATCACAAGTAGCAAAGGTGTCCACTGTAGCGTCAGTAATGCGTGATAAATAAAGCTTTCATTTTTAAATCGCACTCGCTTTCAATAAAACGCAATTTACTAGAATGTAGCACTAAAATAAAGAAGTTGGGCTCGCTGAATAACTATCAGCCAATTAGGTGACGACGACAGAGACGATTCGCACTTGCGTTGAGAATGCAGAGCGACAAGTGCGAAGGTTTTCTCAACGCGCACAGTGGACACCTTTGCTACTTGTGATTTCAATTTTCGCATGCGAAAATACGCGCCGTGTGGCCCTAGGCTAAATGTGCTCAGTCAGCTGCTGTTTTTATTTCCCATCAGCTACTGCACTCTTTGCATATACACTCTGTTTTCATAACTGTTATGCAAATGGATGCCCAGTTTGCATTAACTCAATGTAACGGCATTAGGGAATCACAAATCCATTGGCATAATGCAATGGTAGAAATGTGGTGACAGTAACAAAAAGGAGAAAACGGAATCCAAGAGAACATAACTCCCTAAACTTGTGAATTGCATATTTTTCCAACTAATAAATAGTTACATATAGTTCAAGTATTTAGAGCTGAGTGGATAGACAGTATTAGCTTGTGTGAGTTGCTCACATTAGTAGGTTACTGTCTCTGTATATTCAGAGAGTCACCAGAGTCTGTAAATTGTAAAAACAACATCATCTCACCCTTGTGTATTAGTATTCTAGTCTTATTACTGTGTAGGCATTCTTTACTTGATGTGAGATTTTAGAGATAAGACTATTAAGGATGATATCTTTATATATTCAGATTAGTAACTAGTATAAATATATTACATTGATGTAATCTCTCTCAAGAACTAATTGCTGTGCAAGAGCTAATTTATATTATCATTATAAGTAGATTATGGAATGAAGTCTAGAAATAACAGATTTAAGAGTCTGAATCTTCTGGTTTAACAGAGGGCTGTAAGCATAGTTTTCTTCATGTGTATTTTTGTCCACCCCTCTATCTCCTCTGCTGTTATCTACCCTTCTGCTCCCTCTGCTCTTATCCACCCCCCTATATGCTCTCTTACATACTCATAGTCATTCTCTCATCTCTTGTTTTCACAAAAAGGTTATGAACTTCAGCAAAGTTTAAATTTACAAGTGAGTATTTTGGCAGCTTGTTAAGATTGATTTAGAAAATTTGTTACGATTCCATAAAATTTATCTATATAACATTCCTAATATAGAAATATTTATTGGTATTACAACACTGCCAGACAATAGTCCCATCACATATGTCATTGATCAGTCAAGTAGCATAAATGAGCCTACTTACTCTCTCTCCCTTCCAGTCCTGGTATGTATTCATTCACATACACAGGAGATGATGTGGTTGTTGTCGGTGTAGTTGGTCTGATCTTAAGAGTTGTGTCTATTGGTGACAGGAATGTCGGTATTGTTTCTCCAACTGTAAAGTTACATTAGATTGTCATAACCTAGTACTGCATACCTCGATGGAGATCAATATTATTAGAATAACTTGTATGTGGATTTAGAATGCTCTGGCCAATCATAATGTACTGACTACCTCATTTTATGAATAATGAGAAGACAATTTCTGAAGTCATGCATTTGAACTTTGATATAGCTGTTGGATTTAGATATGTTGTCATTGTGAAGTATGTGAAGCAGTAAGCTCGGGTGTTGTACTCAACTCTGCACTATACGTCTATTATAGCTCCTACTATGTGTTGTATTCTTCCATTTCTACAGTTAGTATCGTCCTCTGCTATTCTCCACCACTCTGGCATTGTTACGTTTGCATCACATGTTTTCTTACCGTTACATTTGTGAAGTATTAAATTGAATAGATGGCGGTACTCCTTTGATAGTCTTGATCGTCTCATGCACCTATGAGAATATTGTGTAGTTTCTCTTTCCACAAATTAAATGCCAGTTGTTAATTTGTGCCCATGCAGCACTACTTTTACTATTTTATATTTTCTACTCAATAGTTTGCTATTCTTTTTGCTAAATTAATTTATGACAATTTGGCTTATACTCTATTTATTGCTATACTCTGCTAGTTCTATTACAATACTATTACTATATATAGTGCTATACTTTTTATTATTATATATATATATATATATAAATATATATATATATATATAATAAAAAGTATAATACTATAAGCATTTTGTATAATTACTTAAGTATATTAGTAAGTTTTCTGCTAAGTATATTTTTTATGTTTGATATTAAATTTATTTAGTAGTGTAATTTCTTCTAGATACGGTACTATATAATACCTACTACTACATTTAGTGTTACACCCACAAATAGAGGCCTCTATATTCATTCTATTAGCCTTCTGTATCATGAACACTAAGACAACTGGAACATTGCTTTTTAAAAACTACCACAACTCTGCTAATTCAATTTAGTTTTACTAAGATCCCATGCACATTTCTGATGAAAAGTTATTATACTCTACAGATTTATATCTTGTAAAGTGAAGACCTATTGTTGGGGCTGCTCTACGCACACCCCTAAATCTGTCATTAGTTATCCCCCACTAACTCAACTTATGGAAATAGGAGTTTTGAACCCTTAGTTAGTCAATCTTGAAAGACTTTTCAAGTTTAACCTTACACCTATTGTTGGGTTTACTTCAAGAAGCAGCACACAAAATTGTATTCATGTGCCAGCTGCCAAGCATGTTAGTTAATTCCTCTCTTGTGTTGACCTGCAAACTTTAGGGTTGCGCTGGTACTTACTATGAATAGTTCTCTGGCACTGCTCTGCCAGCTGGCACCTGTTACTTATCTTGGAATATTTTTAATGTAGTTGAAATCAGAAAGGTGAGCAAGGTAATGGACTGTACGTTATACACTGCGCTGCTTGCACCGCATTTTTGCTGCCGTAGGTTCTTGCCTTGGCAGCCCACTAAGTTGAACCTTCCGGTCACAATTGTACAACAAATTATAATAGTAATACAATAGAATATGTCAGCAAATACTATATAATGTGGCACCAAATACAATAGAGTGTGTCAGCAAATGCAACAAAATTTGTCAGCAAATACAATTTAGAATATGTCAGAAAATACGATAGAATGTGTCAGCAAATACAATAGAATTAACAGCAAATACAATAGAATATTTCATCAAATACAATAAAATGCGGCACCAAATACAATAGAATATGTCAGCTATTGACTTTTCAAAATAAAATAAATTTTATCTCATATCTAATAATTTTATGCAATCTCAACACTCAAGTAGAAATATATGCTCACAGCAAGTCTCTCAATATAATTCCGTAGTTGGACTGCGAGCTCACACAGGTTGTCAAAACACAGGATGCTGCTTTCTTGAGTTTCATTCTATACAATAACTCTAAGGCTAAGTTTATATGAAGTGCTACAATACTTACACGACTCTGTAGAGTCAATGGACTGGGTGATGAATAATCCGGCAGCGGTCAGCATAATTTTACTCGCCATGATCTGTGACACAACTATTTGGTGTTATACGTGCATACAGTTTATTATATAATCTAAGTCTGGCTAATTTAAATCAGGTTGGAAATGTAAATTAAGTAAATTAGTTGTACAAGTGAACCACACCCTAATCTTAGATATTTCAGTCACGAACTGGAGTGTGTCTTTATATAGACACACTCCAGTTCGTGATTGGTTGTTGGTTATTGGAATGCTATGTGCAGGTAATTTAGTGTATACACTAAATTACCTGCACATAGCATTCCAATAACCAATTTATCCTTAAGCAGTGAGTTCATAAATTTTTGTCGCCAAGGAAATGTCACCTTTTTCTATGACATACACTATTATGTTTCAGTATTGTAAGGCTAGTGTGTGTATAGGCCTTACCTGTTTCCTGCAGTTCAAGATTTGCAGTTGTGATAAATCCAATTGGTTCCATAGCCACGTAATTCATAGTTTTTTTTTAGTAATTTACATAAAAGTCAATAATCAGGGTAAATGTGGAGTTTATTTGATTTTATAAAGACCATGATAATAAATATTATGATGTTCTATACACTTAAATAATGTAACATAAACTTTAGAGCATATCATCTGTAACTGTAATTATGGTTATGTAATGTTATATTTATATCTTAACTCATATTCAAGTTTTCATTCACCGGCTTTCCATGAATTGATCTCAGATAGATCTTGGCGAGATCTACCATGGAAAAATGTCAAAGATCGATCTCAGTCGATCTGAGCTGGTCGGTCTGTAGAGCTCGAACTCAGAACGATCTCAAGGCAATAGGACCATGGAAAGACGAAAGATCGATCCGAGAAGTAGAAAAATGACTGTGTTGTATCTGGATTTAGAAGTATCATAAGTATGTGTAGTTGTCATCTCTTATTGTTGCATGTGTATGGGGTGCACAACTCTAAGTTTGACATTATTATTGCATATAGCGTGGGTGTGGCTTGTGTGAGTGTTGTAGCTATATAACCTAGTGCAAATGGGAGAATTGAGGAACTTTAGACTGATTGAGAAACGATTGAGGATATTGTATAGAATGTATGCGACCCAATTAGAATATGTTAGAGTACGTTAGTGAGTGCTAGCCCAGGATCACAGACTTAGGAGCACCACCAGCCAACTACTTTAACCCCGAGTCTCAACCTCACCCCTACCAGACGGACCGGAGCTGGAGTTACCTCGCAGCCAAGCCATTAGCCCGTAACTACACACCGACCCCGAGCTCACCCCAAGGGTACAATATATATATTTACGAAAATCAGTAAAACCCATCATAACACTATAACTAATTACTAGTAGTCCCTCATTGGCTATTACGGTGGTACCATCGCTATAGTTGATTTGCAGCAAGCATATGCATCGTGTCCTCATGCATAGAGAGAGAAAGAATGAGGAGTTGTCTTTTCGATAATATTAACACAAAATCTCTACATCCTTCACACCTATCAAAAGGCATACTCATAAAAAGAACCAAAATAATATAAAAGAAACAACCCATATATATATATATATATATATATATATATATATATATATATATATATATATATATATATATATATATATATATATATATATATATATATATATAATAATTGTACAGTGAGATTTTTTAAAAAACAGCGGATAAAAAAGTGCGCAAATTATTATGTGCATAATAATGAGCAATTATATTATTGAGGAAAAGAGCAATTTAATTATATAGATGTTGTTTTATTGCACTACTAATAGTTTCATGCCTCTTCGGCACTCCTCAGGCACAATATTGACGAATTTAAATTTTTACATTAGGAAAATCAAAATGCTAAACACAAGGTAAAACGTAACGAAGACATAGCAGTGGCTGTATTGCTATATAGGTTTGTAGGTGTAAATTAATATATAAATAAAAACCATAATGTAATGTAAAAACACAATTTATAGCAGATGCATGAAGTTTTTGTTGGGTGACTATTCTCGATGGGTATTTGTATATTATTTACTATAGTACTTAAAATATAAATAGGCTACAGAGTTTCCTCAATAATATATATATATATATATATATATATATATATATATATATATATATATATATATATATATATATATATATATATATATATATCTCAATCTGTGGACAGCAGCTGTTTTACTAAAGTTTTACTAAAGCATATTTAAAAGGTGTGTAAACTCAAGCCAGAGTGCTCAAGTGACTCTAGGGGTCACCTAGGAGTCACGAGCATTGCATATATATATATATATATATATATATATATATATATGTATATATATATATATATATATATATATATATATATATATATATATATATATATATATATATATATATATATATATATATATGTGTGTGTATATATATATATACATATATATATATATATATATACATATACATATATATATATATATACATATATATACACATATATATATATATACACATATATATATATATATATATATATATATATATATATATATATATACATATATATATATATATATATATATATATATATATATATATACATATATATATATATATATATATATATATATATATATACATATATATATATATATATATATATATATATATATATATATATATATATATATATATATATATATATATATATATACATATACATATATAGTTTCTATATATAAATAAAAAATGAATCAAAAGAACTCAATAATTTAAAAAAATAGAGTATTTATATTTTGTACTGATACAATTCTGGATATAAAAATAAACTTATATATTCATTTTATCGACTACAATATTGTTTCATGTGGTGTAAGCTACTATTGTCAGGTCGTTGTGTGTACGGTTGAGTGATTTTGTTCTGAAATTAACATTGTTTGTGTATTGCTACGCTTGAATGTCCTAATTAGCGCCTGTTGAATGCCAAGTAAAAATCTGCATTTATGTTTGCACGTGCTGGAAAGCTCTTTGCGTTTGTTGAGAGAGGATAGTTCCGGTTGTTTCAAAATTACATGCTTCTCATAGCTGCGTAAGTTACATCTGTTGGTTAGGTTAAAGTATGAGTTACAAATTTTTAAAATATTCCATTATAGGCTGAATTTCGTGTTGTTGTTTTTTAAATTCCAGATGTGTCTGCTGAGTTGTGTGTTGTTGGCTTTTTCCGCATGTAGGAAAGAGGCTTTATGGTTATTGAATCTAGTTTTGAAGGTAGTTAAACAGAGTCCCTTGTATGAATGGCTAGAATTATTGTCATGTCTTGTCACAGGTGCTTGGTATATTACGTCTTTGTGTAAGCATTTACCATTTAATGGACAGTGGGGAGGATATTAAAGGATATTGAAAATGATGACAAAACTACTAGTGAAAGCTGACAAAACTACTAATTTCTACAAACTATTGTAGAGATTTGGTATTAATTATTTTTATCGATAGGACAACTCCTCATTGCTTATTCCCTATATGCATCATGGCACGATGTCTACAATTGCAGCAGATCAACTATCGTGATAGCTGACAACCGTAATGCTTAGCGTCTGTCCTACACTCGGCTGGACAGTAATTACTAGCTACTAATGTACGCTGTCAACTAAGGCAAGACTAGTTAATTAAAGATAATAGCTAGCATGCGTGAATAGCCAATCAGCTTAGTAGGAGGTGCGAATAACTCGTGCTAGTAGTTTTGATGCCAACTTCCATTGCAAACTATTTTTTATAAGCTATGAGGTAAACTTTTACCAAGCTTATCATAAATACAGTATAGTAGACCCAAAATGTTTGCTTGGCTTTAATATGTTTTACTTTAGTTTTTCAGTTAACAGTCAACATATGAAGGGCCCCCTTATATAAGCTGACTGACTGTAGCTAGAATAGAATATCAGTCACTATGGCCATTGAACTGGATATTTTGAGTTCATTGCCTATAGCTGTCATTTTCATATAAACTGTGAAATAAAAATACTAACTAAATCACCCCTGCACAACACTTCATGCTTCAGTGAGCACTTAGAGATGAGGAGATACTAATGCATAGATTACTAATTACAGGCTTGCTAGCCGACAGGCTAGTGAATAGCTTGCTGCGTACTTAGTTTATGGAGCAGCCACAATGGAATGTTGATAAATGATGCAGCCCTTAGTTGAGGCAGCATCATAGCGTAATCTTAGGCTAAAAAATTGCAAGTAGGCCACACGCACGCCACCCACAGCTAGCAATAATATAGCAAGATTGTGAGTAAAATTTATGATATTCTCAGTGATATACTAATTTTCGGACTGACTAATGCACCTTCTGAATAATGCACCTTCGGACCAATGCACCTTCGGAATAATGGACCTTCGGGGCAATGGGCCTTCTGAATATTGACTAGTCACCATTTTGATGCCACTATGGGAAGCTATGACAGTACCGAAACCTGCCAACTAATTGAAATATACCTGCTTAATCTATCAACTACTGAAATGAATCTAGAATGCAATTTAGGCCTATATTATAAAGATGATGGACTCATAATTTGTGAAGGAACACCTAGACATATAGAACAAAACAAGAAACAAATTTGCAACTTTTTTAGAAAATTCAATCTCTCAATTACAATAGAAGCCAATAAGAAAGTTGTAAACTTCTTAGACGTAACATTCAATCTAACTAACCAATCCTACAAACCCTATACAAAACCAGGAAACACTATCCTCTATGTACACAAGCAAAGCGACCATCCACCTGCAGTATTGAAAAACCTACCAGAAAATATAAACAAAAGACTCAGCTCACTATCCTCCAATGAGGAGGAGTTTAACACCACCATACAACCATACCAAGAAGCACTATCAAACAGTGGATATGACTATAAATTAAAATATAACCGGACACCTAAATCTAACAACAATGATAAAAATAGAAATAGAAACATATTGTGGTACAACCCACCTTTTAGTTCAACAGTAAAAACCAAAATAGGTATGAAAAATTTCTTCAAATCGTCGACAAATGCTTTCCACCATCCAACAAACTAAGTAAGATTTTTAATAGGAAAACCATAAAAATTAGTTATTCATTCATGCCCAAAATTTTGTTTTGTTGAATCAGCAAATGCAAATTCAGAACATCCATGTTGGGCTGTCATACAACATTGAAAGATACAGATTAGTAAAACATGACTCTCCATGCAATTCGCAAAAAAAAATAATATGGATTAAACACTGTCTATGAATTCATACTGCTTAAATATACTTCTATATGTAATCTATCACTCTATTATATTTTCAGCAATTTTAATTTAGTGCAACCTAAGTGAATAAGCCCATGTAGAATAGTTACACAATTGATGCTTTGTAGGCCTCCAACAAAAACAAACTAATCCTTTTGTTGGTTTATTCATAGATGCTATATAGATGCATGCCTCTCTCTCTTCACACCAGTTTATAACACTAGCTTTCCTTCCACATGCAAGTAGTCAGCTTTACATTATTATTTCTGTAATAGATACATTGTAGCTAGTAAAATAACTTCTATAGAGATGTTGATATCTAAATAATAATGGAACGTTAGTTCAAATCAACCAATTTTTTTCTAAGTATATTAGAAAATAATGTAACAATCTAAGTTTTAAGAATTTCTTGGGTCAAGTCTAACTTTGAATAAAATGGTATTTGGCTTTTCTAAGTACAAACCACCAAATTAGGTGCAAAAAGAAAAGTTAGTTCAAAATTCATGAACAGCTGTTATTTGAGAGATTTTCATCTACTGAGTTCAAATATGTCTAAGCATTAATAGGAGCCCAAATACAGTTTCTTAAACTATAATTATATACAAGGTGCACCTTGGCTATCAAGCAACTAACTTGGCTACGAGGGTGGGGACTTTAAGGCCCTCCACTGAATGTTACAGCGTAAATTTATATGTTTGCTGTAACGTAATTGTACAACTCTATTCAAAGCAATATTCTTATTATTTGAACGGGATATTTGCTATAGTATTATCTACAGGGATATATCGTAAGTTAATATTAGTTACCTTAAATGTTCTTGATGGTTCTTTTAGTGACTCCTCTGGCTCAGAGCTTCTTCTGGTGTTCCCTCGTTTCTTCAGCAACTGGTCTTCAGGGGTTGATCTTCAGGAGGCAGTTTTCAAGAGTGCCACAGTATAAGAAAGGCCCACTATTTATGTTAACTGGGCACTCCCTGTAGCTAATATTAAACTGCCAGGTTGTTCAGCAGAACTTTTAATAGAAATTATTTCTGACATTAATCCTTAATGTCCATTAATATGCAAGTAGTGAAATTTCAGCAGTTGTGAATGTGCCTATTGATATAGCTGCCTGCCAATGTGCCAATATCACTTGTTAGCTAATGATACCAAACTACTGCAGGTTACTAAAGTTAGTGTTACTGTTACTGTGCTGTTGGTAATTAAATTAGTAAACTAGCAATAACCACTACAACATAGAGAGAATTTCATGAAAATAAACTAAGCAAGTTTATAGTAGCTATCCCTCTGGGAACCTTGATGGAAAGTTTTTTTTTTCAAGTGGGCTAATGACTTAATCATATGTGGCGCAGCAGGAGTAATTATGACTGGGTGCTCTTCCTAACATCACCAATGGCCTTTACTTAGGGTCGTAACCTATGACTTTATGTTTATTAAGTCAGCACTCTAACCTCTAGACCACAGCTGCTCCCAAAGCATCTGATGAAAATAGTTTAAGTATAATGTGCAGGTATAATGTACCTAATGTTCACTTTTGTTTCATATAATGGGGAGGCCTATAAACATTCCTTTGAAAAGAAAACTGTTTTAAAAATTGTTTATTACCTTTAAGAATATACAATGCTTATGGAAACCGGCACATGACCTGACCTAATAACAATAATGCTATATCACATACGTACTCATATTATGACATTATCAAAATGGTAATGAACCCAACAATTAGCAGTTTTATCATACATGAAAACAATAGTCACACATTCTTATAATGCTAACCATAATTGAAAGCTCAAAAAACAACATTAGCTTTCAATTTCAAAGCTAATGGACATTACATTCAATAAAACTTATAAAAACATGGGGGCTTAGATGTAAAACGTTTAGTCTCAAATGACCATTGTTTTAATTATCCAGCTGTGTAGCATTAAACACAATAGCATGTATGGGCTATTAGGTTAATAATTTAGATAAATTGTAGCAATTATTTAGCTGTACTCAATGCTTATACTTATACTACCAAGTTTATGCTGTGCTGCATTAGCAATAAAAATTATCCCAATGCAACATCTGACTGTTACTTGACTTTATCCCCTCATCCTACTAGTGGTAGCTTGAGACTTAGAGTTATTTTGTAGACCATCACATGACTTTAAACTCATCCCACATCACCTCACATTATCTTATACTCACAATTCCTGTGAAGATCTTGTATATATTTTTTCAAGTCACTTGTGAAAGTTTCTCTTATACACACTTTATCACAAGCAGAGACGTAGATGTTTGCATAGTATAATTTAAAGTGTTTTCTTTGGTTTCGTCCCAGATACGTGATATTGTTTCATTTTGGTACAACATATATAATATATAGTAAAATACCCATATATACCTATATAGCTGTTGTATTGATTGCTAAACATGAAGTAATAAATAATACGATGTACACCCTTGTTCTAAGTTGCAGTTGTAATATAGCAGTATGTGATATATCATGAAATGTATTTATGTATTGTATTCTGTAAATATATTACTTAATAAAAATATTTAATATCTTTATCTTATAATATGTTGTGTCTATCTTTTATTCTAAAACTTACTGTCTAGTATTGAACAAACAATTGATCCAAGTTAAGATGCATGTCTATGTTGGTTAGTATATTTGTTGATCTGTGTCGTCAGCAAATACTATAGACTCTAAAACTGTAACTATATCGTAATAGATCAATTATAATATACCTATATATTATTAAGAATAGTGTGAGGGCTACTATAGATTCTTGTGGTACTCCACAGCTTCTCTGTATGAAATCAGAACAAGTGTTAAGTTAGAAACCAATTGTTTATCTTTCAAAAATTGTATTTTCTAGAGAAATATAGTTTTCTCGTTTAAAATCTTTTTATTACTTGACTAAAAGTAGGTTGTGAAGAGAGTGGTTAGTAATCTCTTGAATCAGGAATCAAAAGCACATGTTACAAAGTAAGGAGGGTCAGAATAATTTGAGCTAACACTCTATTGACTGATTGGGTACAACTTTCAAAGAAGCCTTCTATAGAAATCTGTGGTTGAGTTATAATAGGTGGTTTACATAAACAATGTTGTAGAGCAGACTACTTGCACGTAGAAAAGGTGTTTGGGTTATGAGCTGGCATTGAAGGAAAAGTGTGCCTTTATATAGCATCTATAAATAGACCAACAAAAGGTTTTATTCATGCTTTCACAAAATTGGTCACTATAGGATATCAAATTACATTCCTTAAGCTATACCTAAGAGAAAAACTTTTTAACATAGTAATATTGTTACAAATTTGAAAGATATAAATCTATAAAGTGACCCAAATATATAGACACTGCTTGGCATTTGTATTCATATTTGACGCTTCACCTCTTGTCAATTGCGATTCATTTTACAAATCTATAGTTTTCAATGTTAGAGCAAAATCCAACATAGCTTGATCAGTATGCCGAGCTTGCCTTTGTTGATCCAACAAAACACCTTCCACCATTTTATTGTGTCAGTATATTTTAGCTAAGCGTTAAGTGCAGTTGACCTACTTTTATGCAATGAACATACTCACTGATAATAAATGAAGAAGTATTTTACTAAGTGTTGTATCTGTACTTGCAATTTCAGAGAACAAGGATTGTTGCTTTGCAATGTAGTGACATGAACTGATGGGTTGAACCTTGATAGGTATCAGAAAGCTTATGTGGTTAAAGTTACACCATGTCAGTGCCCTGGTAGAAGCCTTCAAATGATGCCACCTGCTTGAATGGAGGCAGAATGAAGTTTTTAGGCACATGCAGACTGGTGCCATTCTTTATTTTAGGTAAAGAATGGCACAGGTAAAAATGACACAAATAGAGAATTAGCTAAAAATTACACACTGGCCTTAAACTTTCCCAGCCCCAAACTCCCACCCCAAATCCTCAATACCGTTATTGAAAATGTGCCACTTTTACCTACTTTTTCATTTGTGTCATTATATTAACTGTGTCATTGTTATACCTGTGTCATTGTTGCCTTTGCCATTTTTGTCTGTGCCCTTTTTATCTGTGCCATTTTTACTTCTGCCATTTTTACTTGGGCCCTTTTTTACCAGTGCCATTATTACCTGTGTCATTTTCAAAATCTTGGCATCTCTCTGTGATATACTGGCTTATACAAAATATAAAACTTCGGCACTCAATGATATGAATTCAAGCATATTTTAAAATGAAGCTTAATATTATCAAGATATGCAATGAGTATGAAGAACTAAATTGTTTAGATATCACCATTAGGTGTAAACAATATGCTTTGGATATGGTGTTAAACTACTAATTCAAGCCTTGTGCCTTATTCAAGGCTCTTAACTGCTGGAAACTAGTACAGCACTCTGACTTAACTAGATGCAACTTTCAAATCTGCTTTGTTGGAAGCAATGATACTCTCCCTTCTTTGCGGTGGTAGTCTGCTTTGTAAAATTGCGAGGACCACATCTGAAGCAGCTGCATTGTGCACAGATTAGCCTGCATAGTTCTTAAAAGTATCAAAAATAATTTTATATAGAAGCAGAATCATACAGCAGCATTCATTAATCAATTAAATGATAATATTTGTTTGTGCAAACAGCACTTGACATTTTTAGAGACTAAAAAGCAATAAAAAAAATCAAGTTTTATAGCAACAAAATATTATATCGAACTTTTTTAGAGATTTTCGAATTTAATTCATTCAAATAATATAAAACTGTTACAGGGGCAAAGAACAACCACAGTTAGTGACTATGCTACTGAGGCAAGCGAGGTGACCAATTATGGGAGTGTCAAAGCATTTTACTACAGCCGTGAGCCAATTATTTAAGAGCAATGAAAGTTATTGCAAAATATGAATGAAAGCAATGAGCTTTACATATCCAATGAGATTCCTATATTTTGAATATTCAGTAATATAAAAGATTGAGTGACATTCATAAGCTAGCATTCTGTTATTTGTCAGAACCAGATAAGCTCTGAAAATTGTAAAATTAAAAAAGAGACAGACATTGGGCAACTTGAGGGAGTATATCAACTGGCTGGAACAGGTGAATATTATCTCTATGCCATGTGAACTTTTTTATGTTTGAAAAACTTTGTTGCAAACAAGTATCTACAAATATGTTGGTGGCAGATGAAAATATAGGCCCTATCCTGTTTATACAGTATTTTTGATTTAACAAATAAAATGAAAGGCTTATAGTGAAAACAAATTAGGTGACTAAATTATGAAAACTGATTAATCATAATTTAACACCTGCTTGCCTTTAACCACCTTTTTGTAAAGCTACGTGTTTTGATATAGTCAATTGATGAAGATAATTGCAGACACAGGTTACATTTTTTCTGAAATATGGTAAGACAATTTTCACCAGCTGTGAAGATCAGTTTGAGCTAGCATGAAAATTATAGCACAAGTACTAGATACACTTTTATGGCGCCCAGCATTAACAAAGGAATTAAAGTCTAAAAAAACTTACACATTTGGATTAGCGGACTGTAGTGTTATAAAATTTTAATTTTACGTGTATTGAGATAGAAATGCTCCAGCTGGAATTAGTAAAATGCTTTACTATGGCGGACATAAATGATATTAGCTATTGGAAACTAACTGAATGGATAATTTAAATGACTATGGAAACCATGAGAAGTATATTACATAGCATGAACAAATTGACAAATAAACCGTTGAAGAAACAGATATTGTATGGTTAAATAGCTATAGAAAGGCATGATTATATGGGAATGGGAACCCAAAAATAGGTATCATTGCTACCTAAAATTCAGGGGCAAAGTGGAGCTTATGCTAAACTAGAGGAGCTTGTTATACCTTAACACAAAATGAGGTTGACCTGAATAAACTAAAACTATTTGCTATAGGATGAAGCTTTTCAAAGTGATGACCCATATAATACAGCACCTGGCTCTGGCAATACTGCTACAACAGACAATGAACACTGGTAAAACAAGTATCTTCGTGGAAAGTGTATTCACAACCACCACAACACCCACAACTACTACAACACCCACAACTACTACAACACTCACAACTACTACAACACCCACCACTACCACTACAACACCCACAACTACTACAACACTCACCACTACAACTACAACACCCACAACTACTACAACACCCACCACTACAACTACAACACCCACAACTACTACAACACCCACCACTACTACAACACCCACCACTACCACAACACTCACAACTACTACAACACCCACCACTACAACTACTACAACACCCACAACTACTACAACACCCACAACTACTACAACACCCACGACTACTACAACACCCACCACTACAACTACAACACCCACAACTACTACAACACCCACTACTACTACAACACCCACCACTACCACAACACCCACTACTACCACAACACTCACAACTACTACAACACCCACCACTACAACTACAACACCCACAACTACTACAACACCCACAACTACTACAACACCCACCACTACCACTACAACACCCACAACTACTACAACACCCACCACTACCACAACACTCACAACTACTACAACACCCACTACTACTACAACACCCACCACTACCACAACACCCACTACTACCACAACACTCACAACTACTACAACACCCACCACTACAACTACAACACCCACAACTACTACAACACCCACAACTACCACAACACTCACAACTACTACAACACCCACAACTACTACAACACCCACCACTACAACTACAACACCCACAACTACTACAACACCCACAACTACTACAACACCCACCACTACCACTACAACACCCACAACTACTACAACACCCACCACTACTACAACACCCACCACTACCACAACACTCACAACTACTACAACACCCACCACTACAACTACAACACCCACAACTACTACAACACCCACTACTACTACAACACCCACCACTACCACAACACCCACTACTACCACAACACTCACAACTACTACAACACCCACCACTACAACTACAACACCCACAACTACTACAACACCCACAACTACTACAACACCCACCACTACCACTACAACACCCACAACTACTACAACACCCACAACTACCACAACACTCACAACTACTACAACACCCACAACTACTACAACACCCACCACTACAACTACAACACCCACAACTACTACAACACCCACCACTACCACTACAACACCCACAACTATTACAACACCCACCACTACTACAACACCCACCACTACCACAACACTCACAACTACTACAACACCCACCACTACTACTACATCACCCACAACTACTACAACACCCACCACTACCACTACAACACCCACAACTACTACAACACCCACCACTACAACTACAACACACACAACTACTACAACACCCACTACTACTACAACACCCACCACTACCACAACACCCACTACTACCACAACACCCACAACTACTACAACACCCACCACTACCACAACACTCACAACTACTACAACACCCACTACTACTACAACACCCACCACTACCACAACTCCCACCACTACCACAACACTCACAACTACTACAACACCCACCACTACAACTACAACACCCACAACTACTACAACACCCACCACTACTACAACACCCACCACTACCACTACAACACCCACAACTACTACAACACCTACCACTACTACAACACCCACCACTACCACAACACTCACAACTACTACAACACCCACCACTACAACTACAACACCCACAACTACTACAACACCCACTACTACTACAACACCTACAACTACTACAACACTCACAACACCCACTACTACTACAACACCCACCACTACTACAACACTCACAACTACTACAACACCCACCACTACCACAACACCCACTACTACCACAACACCCACAACTACTACAACACCCACCACTACCACAACACTCACAACTACTACAACACCCACTACTACTACAACACCCACCACTACCACAACTCCCACCACTACCACAACACTCACAACTACTACAACACCCACCACTACAACTACAACACCCACAACTACTACAACACCCACCACTACTACAACACCCACCACTACCACTACAACACCCACAACTACTACAACACCTACCACTACTACAACACCCACCACTACCACAACACTCACAACTACTACAACACCCACCACTACAACTACAACACCCACAACTACTACAACACCCACTACTACTACAACACCTACAACTACTACAACACTCACAACACCCACTACTACTACAACACCCACCACTACTACATTACCCACCACTACCACAACACCCACTACTACCACAACACTCACAACTACTACAACACCCACCACTACAACTACAACACCCACAACTACTACAACACCCACAACTACTACAACACCCACCACTACTACAACACCCACTACTACTACAACACCCACCACTACTACAACACCCACCACTATCACAACACCCACAACTACTACAACACTCACAACTACTACAACACCCACCACTACAACTACAACACCCACTACTACTACAACGCCTACCACTACTACAACACCCACCACTACAACTACAACACCCACCACTTCTACAACACCCACAACTACTACAACACTCACAACTACTACAACACCCACCACTACAACTACAACACCCACTACTACTACAACGCCTACCACTACTACAACACCCACCACTACAACTACAACACCCACCACTTCTACAACACCCACAACTACTACAACACTCACAACTACTACAACACCCACCACTACAACTACAACACCCACTACTACTACAACGCCTACCACTACTACAACACCCACCACTACAACTACAACACCCACCACTTCTACAACACCAACAACTACTACAACACTCACTACTACCACAACACCCACTACTACAACACCCACCACTACAACTACAACACCCACCACTTCTACAACACCCACAACTACTACAACACTCACAACTACTACAACACCCACTACTACCACAACACTCACAACTACTACAACACCCACCACTACAACTACAACACCCACAACTACTACAACACCCACCACTACTACAACACCCACCACTACAACTACAACACCCACTACTACTACAACGCCTACCACTACTACAACACCCACCACTACAACTACAACACCCACCACTTCTACAACACCCACAACTACTACAACACCCACCACTACTACAACACCCACCACTACCACAACACTCACAACTACTACAACACCCACAACTACTACAACACCCACCACTACTACAACGCCTACCACTACTACAACACCCACAACAACTACAACACCCACCACCACCACAACACCTACAACTACTACTACACCCGCAACCACTACACCAACAACCACAATATCAACACAATCAACTGCAGCTCCAATTCAAGGTAATAAATTGTACAGTGCTGTCTACTGCTTATTTTCAAAACATTCTTTTTTCCTATGCCTCATAAATTGTTAATTAATACTGAAGTTGCCTTCACCAAATTGAATGAGATGATTGTTGGTTTAGCCCATTTAAGAAGTTCATCAGTCTATCAGCAACATGTGGCTTCCCCATTGTCTGAGTTTTGCTTGAAATCCTTTAATGCTTCTGTCCATTATCTCCATCATGTGTTTCCAACTTTAATTGTCAAGGGCAACCACATGAAAATATCTGTTTTCATCTCTTACAGTAATTCCTTGTTATGGTATTGACTTTTTGAGCAGTAATTGCTAACATTAGAATACTGTTTACTAAATATTCAACTTTTGTAATGCTGTATTTGAAATTTTTGTGTCTCAACTTTTTTGTTTTAAAACCTTCATAACGGTTTATCTCATCAAATTTTGGGAAATGTACTTCTGAAGAAGCTCTCGAAAACCTAATGTGTCCTTTAGAAAGTTATTTTTCTGCTGGCATCAAACAGCATAGCTTACTGCGTGTCAATTACCATGTCGATGTGCTTATGACAGTTGACATGAGTGTGTGGTGTTTTGAAAAGTAGTTTGCTCTTTTGAAAGCCATTATGCTGCTTTAGTGTCTCTCAATTTTCTCTGAATACAGAGCACATTCTCCAGTTTTTAAACAATTGTGAGACAAATGCGCGCCATTGCAATAACATATTTGTATATTTTTTTATTTCTATTGAACTTAACAGATCATCTTGTAATTTTATCGTTGATGTATTTGATTATAGCGTCCATATTCACCAAACCATGTGACAGTTGTCAGGAAAATGAAGTGTGTAACCTCCTTGATGTATGTGAATGTAACAGCAACTACATTAGAGAAGCATCGACTTACGACTGTGTTGGTGAGTTTATTTTAGAATGGCAAGAAAGTAATTTTTTAGCAGAGCCAGCAACTTAATTTTAAAATTTTTTTGATTTAATTACACGGCTTTAATGAAATTACACATAATATAATTCTGACACTGTACTAGTTTCTTTCAATACAATCATTAGCGTTAAATAATTACATCCCATTCTGTTTATTTTAGTGGAAGAAGAAGCGGTTGCAGTAAACACAGCTCAATTTAGCTCACAAATCACCTACACATTTCCTAGTGGCTGCAACACTGACATTGAAGATCCAACAACAACAGCCTATGCTGAGATGAGACAAGCTGTGATTATTCAAGTGAGAAGAAACTTTCAACGCATATGATACAAAAATGTGGCAATGCATATAGCCTATTAAGAACACTACTTTTTCATCAAACATGTATTCATACCATCCACTTTCTTGACAAGGATATTTAGAAGGATTATATGTGTAATAGAACACTGCAGTTTGTATTCCAAATATATTCCACACTTTAACTGTAATATTCGCATGCACTAGTGTACAAAATTATAATATGTGATTTTTACTGGTGTTGATTTTTTTAATTTTTTTTACAGATTTACTCAAGTTTCTCATCTAATGACCATTTTATTGGAGTTATCAGACTATCTTTTACGTAAGTGGCTGCAAACTTTAACTTCATAAAAGAAAATTGAAATTGAAACAATTGTTATTATTTCAGTCAGATTTTCATAGAAGATTCAGATAATTTCAGATAAAAGAAACCTAACTTTTTAACAATTGTAAATATTTAGATGCAAAGCACAAAGTCGAAAGAAACGTGCAATCAATCCAAATGCTGATGTGGTCACAGAATTTGATGTTGCTATGAATCAAGTAGCTGGTGAGGAAGAGCTCAGTGTAGAAAGCTTAGAAGACATTGTGTCAGCAGCAGTTACCCAGACAGCTTCAGTTCCTATTCAAGTAGGAAACGAGACATCTACAGAGGCTTCAGGAGGACCTGTAGTTGTCATACCAGAAGGTAATTGGCGACTAATTCATATTTTTCTTGTGTAACTCTTATGTAAATAAAAACATTTTGTTCATATTTCACAGTTCAAAGAATATGATTTTAAATAGTTGCAATGTGGCAAAGTTTTTGAATTCAAGAGCTGTATAACCACTCTTTCAATTTATATTCAACCATACTCTTGATAGATACCTTGAAATTATAAGCCCTATATATAATTTTATTATCAGTCACCGAAAATCTTCTTGGCCATTAATATAAGAAATAGTTTTTGATTAGACATTTAGTGTAATTGTAAAAAAAAACTACATTCAGAGGTCAATTTGATCAATACAGGCATTCTTTTACAATTTGTAGCACACAGGTCTTTCATTTAAAGCCTGTAGTATACAGTCATGAATCTTAGGACAGGCGCACCTTAAATTCCTAATTAAACCTCAGTCAATCAAAAATAATTTCCAACTCATCTAATACCTTGTTCATTTGCATTCACTGCAGACTTATCTATTTACCAGCAACTTTTTACTTGTTATGAAAACTTCCATACATATTTCATATTAAATTTAACTTATTGAACATTTTCCACTCAGCTTTTACATCAAAGGGATTTAAACATAGCATGTTATATTTTTTTAAGAACCAACTAGAGCAGCTGTGTGGCTGGCACCTGTGATATCTGGAACTGTAGCAGGAGTGATATTTTTAGGAGTCATAGGGGTGTTGCTGGCAGTATGTGTAAGTACCTTACTAACTGTAATAGTAAGTATATGTGTAAGTAACTTACTAATTGTAATAGTAAGTATTATGTGTAAGTAACTTATATACATTGCCTAATATTATATATATAATATATATAATATATATAATATATATATATATATATATATATAAATTAAATATATATATATATATATATATTATTGAGGAAAAGAGCAATTTGATTATATAGATGTTGTTTTATTGCACTACTAATAGTTTCATGCCTCTTCGGCACTCCTCAGGCACAATATATATATATGCACATAATAATTTGAGCACTTTTTTATCCGCTGTTTTTTAAAAATCTCACAATACAGTTATTATATATATATATATATATATATATATATATATATATATATATATATATATATATATATATATATATATATATATATATATATATATATATATATATATATATATGTATGTATGTATGTATGTATATACATGTATGTATATACATACATGTATATACATACATGTATGTATATACATGTATGTATAATTATATATAATTCTTTTTCACTCTAAATATTTTTTTTTCTAATCTGCTCTATTGTATAACTTCTTGAGAAATCACTATAGCTCACCCAGATAGTCTTTTCCAGCAACCAGAATGTTTTTAAAAGTGTTCTGCTAGATCTATAAAAATAATTGGTATAAGTTTTACTCCTTTTTACAAGTTAATATCTTTAAGTTTTAGAATTATGATATCAAATGAATGGTTTAGTGTAACCATGGCAACATTTTACTTGTAGATAAGTATGTAACTTTGTATAAGTTTTAATAAAGCTCTTTAGTGTAACTGAGCCTTCACTTGTAGATACGAAAGACAAACAAACCAAGTGTTCACAGAAAAACCTCCATGCATAATCTACATCCTGCATTGAGATTTAAAGCAAGTAACTACAACATTGGAATGGCCAGATTCCCAGAAAGCTTTGCAGGATCAGATGGGTCCAGTGTAGAAAACGGTTTCCCTTACAAAAAAGGGAGTCCGGTGTGGCCAGGTGGAGCTAACAGAAAGTGAGTGAATAAGTTACAACTTTTAACAGACGCGTACTTTGTTCACTTCAGAATAACAGTAAAGGCCTGGGCTCACGATCGTGAGAATCACATGAAATCGTCTATTTGGCACGAAAAAGCAATCGTACGAGAAAATTTGAGGGAATTCAACCGAAATTGTCTTCGTTGGGTGTACACAGCGATGACGATGGACGAAAAATTACAATCAACGATAAGCACCATTTGATTGGTCAATAGAATTTTAACAACAGCAATTATTTCATTTCTATCTTGGCTTTCTGTTTGGCAATTTTCTGCTGTTTGTATCTCGTGCAAGGCTCTTCACGGACTATTAATTATGTGTTTCATACAACGAGTGTGTGGCTGGTCAAAACGAGAGGATAACTCGCGAAAATCGTAACATGATTTTGTGTGATTCTCACGATCATGAGGCCAGGTCTAGTTAGAGCAGGAACGCTATATAGTTTTGATATTTTTTTACAAAACATTTATAGTTTTTAACAATGCAGTAACTCACATAAATATAAAATAAAAACCTTGTCATCAGCATTAGAAACAATTTATATATTACTGTAGGTATCAGCCAGAACCCAGCCACAAAGTTTGGAGAAATGACTTCTTAGCCTAACGTAGCCTCGAAAGAGATTTAATGTTTGTCAACCATGATTTAACACGACTATTCTCATGCTTTACTTAACTTTTCTAATAACATCCTGTCTTATATTTTTTGAACATGCACAGTGTTGAATTTCGTAGTATGCCATAAATAAACACTATAAATTTATAGTTTGTATTTTTATAAAATTAATATTTTTTATAGCATTGTTGGCCATGCATATCAATTTTTAAAAAATATTTATTAAAGTATATTCTGTATACAATAATTTTTGTAAGTTTTTAATGTCAATTTGTTGATCAATATTTCATGAACATTTTAATAATCAAAGTAAATTTCAAAATATTTCACTATATTATTATCTAACTGCTTTTATCTTTTAATAACTAAAAAACAGTATTGAGCTAATTTTTGTAATCTTTCTAGTGGTTTTAAATAAATACCGTGTTTACAAAACAAGTTGGAAAGCTCACTTTCCAAACTGTTTTCTCAAATATTTTTTTAACCTGGAGCTCATCTCAGAAAGCAAACCGTTATGTCAGAGTTGAAAGTCTTTTACCAAGTAATTCCAGTATATATCATATAACCTTACAGTTAGCTGGGAAAGGATTCTGCACATGTGTATTGATGTGTGACTGTGCTGCGAGGTAGCTGTGTTTTTGTTCTAGTCTGCAGGGGTGTTAGGCCTCCAGGTTACGCATTCCTTTGGTGATGTTCCATAGTATATCATTATAGGATCCATGCTAGGCTGAGCATCCAGTAGTACACCTCTAGTGTTGAGTTTATCCAGTAACTCCTGTGGTGTAATGGTAGCACGCTTGTTGGCAAGCCAAAGGACTCGGGCTCGATTCTCAGTGGGGGCAATTGTTTTTCAAGACCCTAACATACTCCTAGTTTATTGATTTGTTGTTCACCAGTTCTATTCTGTTGTCCACAAGCACGCTATTCATCTCTCTGTGGGCCACCAACTTGAAACAAGAAATCTTCCTCAAAGTACCACAGCCTCACTCACCGTGTACATCTGAATGGAAACACTGGCTGAATCACAAGCAAATGATGTGTATCCTCTTATTAAAAAGTCACTTAGGTTTGTTACATCTATTAGAGGGCAAAATTTTTCATAAGTGCTGTTTGATAGTTTTGTATGCTAAGCATAATTACCAGAATGTTTTCTGCCAACCAACATTTTGAGTGAAAAAGTGCTGTTTCTGAAAGTGTTCTAGAGTTATTGACATCAGATATAATTTAGATGTTTTTATCCACTTACCAGCAG
This sequence comes from Bugula neritina, assembly GCA_964035545.1. NCBI lineage: Eukaryota > Metazoa > Bryozoa > Gymnolaemata > Cheilostomatida > Bugulidae > Bugula > Bugula neritina. The sequence goes on from OZ037767.1 coordinate 13,009,029, forward strand.
AAACTGAAGAAGTTAAAGATGTTGTATGAAATATCTTTTAGTCTGGTTACTCTACACTACAAAGATCTGACCAGCTGTTTGTTTACTTGCATAGGCTATAAATTTTATTGCTATCTTTCTCCCCATATCTATGACTTGATGTTGTGTTGTGTTTCCAATATTTCTTATTATAAAAAAACAGAAATATGATTGAAATGAAAAATCTGATCTGAATTTATGATTATTTGTCCCAAATCAGTCAATCAAATAATCAATCAACGAATCAACCAATTAATCAATCAATCAATCAAACAATTAATCCATCAATCAATCACCCATTCAAACAATCATCCATTCAATCAAATTCAGTAATCAATCAATTCATTAATCAGTCAATCAATTCATTGATCAATTAATCAATCAAGGTCTTATTGGAGTTTCATTATATCATTTATATATATTTTCCTTTATAAGCTGTCCCATTAAAAAGTATTTAGTGTTTAATATTATAACAAGAGAAGGAGAAAGAAAAAGCTATAGTATTATGTAAGAAGTATTATATTAAAATCCTCCACTTAGCTTTTAATTACACTTTGTCTTCATGTGAAACTAAAAGGTTACCCACTTTTTATGTGCCCAATTGGGTAATAATCTTGCGAGTTTCTCATTATCAAGGCTAGCTAACTCTGATACTGAGCTCATAGCATTTCTGCAGCTCTCCAAGTAATCCGCGTACTTCTGAAGCACTTGATGGTCATCTGTTGCAATCTTCTTCCAGTTATCTAGTTCGTTTTTCATTGATGAGCTACGTCGAGTTTGTTACCATATCTTGAGGACAGCTTCTGACGCGCCTTGTAGTAGCTATGCTCTGTTCGTATTTAAAGATGTCCAATAATACATTCTTTTGCAGGGCCGTCTACATACTTTTTCAGGCATCTCAACTTTTCTGATCCTTCCTCTATGCCCATGGATGTTAAGTAGCTGTCGAAATCGCATTCCCAATCATCAAACTCTAAAGTGTTGCCCTAGAAGATATCTGGTTCAATATATGCTTTCCTTGTAAGTTTGATTCCCTGAGCAATGTTATTGGTCAGTTGGCAGATGGAATCTTCACCTGAATGACCACTTAAGTATTGAAGATTGTCTCGGGTTTAACTTCAGTGTTTGGAGATGTTGCGGGGGCAGACCACAGGTCTATCAGGTCAGTTGTGATCACGTGCACTTCTAAATTGTTCTCATCTCTTACTGGATTTCTGTTCAGAGGTGTGGATTCCGAGGCGGCCATTTGTAGTTGCTGGGCTTGCTCTTTTACTAGTTGAAACTTCTCTCTCTCAGCCTGATACTCTTCAAACTTGCACGGCTCTTCTTCCAATAATTTTTTTTTACTTGCTAGCCCTTCCTGTTCTTTGCATTGTTCTTCTTGAACAGCCATACCTTGTCGTATCTCTAGAATTGTTTCAGTGATTTACCAACCTTCCCAATAAAAGATTCAAAATATTTTTCTATTTTTGTTTCCACTTTATTGTCAGATAATTGTAAAAGTTTAGCATAATCAGATGTAATAGACTCAGCTTTTGTTTCTATTTCGGTAACACAAGTATCAAGAGTATTTACCATATAAACATCATTACGGCATCTTTTAAAAATAACATCAACAGCATGAAGCTCTCTGTTTATAGCAGCATATAGTATAAATGCCAGCTCATTTTTCTGGCTTTCTTTGCCAAGATTTGAAACTTGTTTTGGTTGGCACCGCAATTTCACCTTTTGCATTGCTAGTGCATGATCTGTTGCTTACTGGTTGTATTAGTAGAGCTGCTAGATTCTTGTCAGAATACTCATCTAAATCAAGCAGGCTAACATTTGCTTCGGCCATTTGATTAATTTGGATTACAGCAAAAACTTACAAATATACCATGCACTATAAAACTAATGTGCTGCTATGTGTAATTAATTGGCAGTAGATCAGGCCGTGAATATAATCATGAGTCAACCACAACTTGATTGTTTGTTTTGATAACTAATACGTGCTAGGCTAGCAAGCCTGAAAACTGCAACATGGGTTTCTGCCACACAACTGGGTCAATCCCACAATGGACCAATAGAAGCTAATGAACAATTCAAACCACTAATAAGCTGCAAGAACACTTATCATTAGCCCCACTCACACTAATCAATGCTGCTTTGTTGAATGCACTGATTCCTAATTAGCTTTACAAAAACAAAGAATTGTTTTAAAAATTCAAATAATAGCAGAAATAGTAAATACTCTAAATATTTTCATGAAGAGATAAAATTTACTGTTACAACACTCCTCATATAATTAAAAATGCGATTTACACAAGAAATTAATTTAAATTTAAAGTTTGTTGTGGTAAATATTAATATGTCATTAAGATGCACAGATGTACTTATCTTTCAGTACCCTCCTGTACTATAGCTTTATCGAGCTTCAGGAGTTGTCTCTTCAAATGATTGTTTTAGGTATGGCTATACGGGCGTCACAAAGTGTCTCTCTGGACTTTATTTTAGGTGTGGTTCTACGGGGCGTTACAAGGTGTCTCTCTAGACTTTATTTCAGGTGTGGCTCTATGGGGCGTCACAAGGTGTCTCTCCGGACTTTGGTAAAGATTTCACTGTAGCAGTTTTGTTTGGTCTGCTAGCAACCGCAAGCTTATCAGTGTAGGTTTAGGAATTCAACTGATGTCTTGTGAGTGTAGTTATTAGTATTTTATTCCAACTTATAACACTTTTGCTCACAAAGCTACACCGTAAAATCTAAATAAAATACACACAATATAAGGCTATATAAAGTACAAGAAAGTATAAAGAACTGTAAAAAAAATAACACATATAAAAATTATTAAAGTAGGCAAAAATATTACTGCATAATACTTCACTAAAAATAATGTCAGCTATAAGCTATTTTATATAATATAAACTAAATGTATCGACATCACAGCATTAAAACAACAAATGATAGAAAAATTAATAGCAGACAAACCTTTAGCTCTTCTCTGATAACTTGATAATATAGCTTCTGCTTTTAGATTTCCGTATATTTTAGTAATATGTATGTTGTTTAATGTAAAATTATAAGTAGTATAACTTGCTCTTTGGCTCTAATAATTGCAACTGATCAGGATAACCAATGCTTTCCAACATCAGCAGAATAATACACAAAAAACAAATAAACAAAAATGATGTGTTCCAGATCCCATTGGTCACCCAACTTGCACCACCAGCCCCAAACAATTCCAAATGAGGGAACAGAAATGTTCTGGCAGAATTGTTGTTTTAGACTTTTGCAATACACTTGATTCACTATTTTTGGTTTTTGCTGTGCAGTTGTAGGAACTTATTGTTTTGTTTAGGAGCTATTAATATACTATGACGATGGACTATGAAACACACATACACACAGTGTGCATGTAAACTTGCTGTTAGCTACTTTTACAATAGTTTTAAAAGTAGTTTTTTAAATGCAATATACGCTAAAGTAGTTCATATATGTATATAAATATAAAACTTTATTGAAGTGATTGATAGAAAAATATTAGTTTATTAAAGAAAGAAGCCATATATATAAAAAGTTAGTGACATACAATACTCAAAACACTGATATGCTTGAGTATTGTATGTCACTAGCTTACATAGTTTTATAAGCTATTAATAAATTTATGCAAAGTACCCTAAAGTAGTTCAGATACAAAATTTAATTAAAATGAAAATATAAAAAATATTAGTTTCATAAAAAAAGTTATAAATATAAAGAGTTAGCAACATATCATGCTTAAAAAGTGGTATGTTTCAAAAATACAAGTGAATAGTATAAAAATAAAGTAAAGCATTAACATAATCTTGTTGAATCATGGAAGTAATGTGCATGAGCACACTACTTAATTGTTTATTGATAACTCTCTCCTGGGACTGCTTTAGGCAAATGAATCGCTGCTCCAACTTTTACGTCTGTTTTCTGGTTGATACCTACAGCAAAATATTTAATGAATAAATAGATTAAGCTCTCAAACACATGGTATATGGTATATATATATTGTATATACGAGTACTTATCCTGGTTATTGCAATACCAAAAAACAACTATTTGAATATAATAAAAGCTGATACAGAACAAGTAACTTCAGTTCCAACTAATAATATATCATAATGTGGATGGATATATTTTAAGTACTACAATCATGAGTGTTTCTACAAAACAGATATAGCCGTAATCTCTATACACCTACATTCTGTTAGCTCCACCTGGCCATACAGGGTTCCTTTTTCTGTGAGAAAAGCTGTCCTCTGAACTGGAACCATCTGATCCTGCAAAGCTTTCTGGGAATCTGGCCATTCCAATGTTGTAGTTACTTGCTTTAAATCTCAGTGCAGGATGTAGATTAAGCAATGGGTTATTTCTGTGTACATCAGGTTTGGTTCTTCTACGTATCTACAAGTAAATCTCCAGTTATACCAAACTGTCAATTTAATAAATTTGCAAATTATTTCTGAAATTTCAAGTTTATTTTAGTCTATGAAAAAAAAATCAGCAGTCTTTTAAATAAAACTTATATGCCAACTATCTCTATTAATTTATCTAAGAAGTAGCTTAGTTTGTCAGCACGCTCTGTGCTGCCAGGATGGTCTCAGATGAACACCTTCTCAGAAGCTATTTTATGACAGAGTTAGAATTTTAGAGAGTGGTGCAACAGAAGCTGTTTCATCACGGACTACTACGTTTTGTTGTAAGTAAACTTAATCTTCAAATCAGCAATTAAAAATGTTATAATTTGACAAATGAAGATCTCAGTACACTATGTATCTCAAACTAGATAAATATGTTACTTAATATGGAACAAAATTGAAAAGATGTATTTATAATGTGTGTACCACTTATTACAATTGCAGTTGGCTGATAGATTATTTACTATTACAGTTAGTAAGTTACTTACACATATACTTACTATTACAGTTGGTAAGTTACTTACATATACTACTTATTATTACAGTTAGTAAGTTACTTACACATACTGCCAGCAACACCCCTACGACTCCTAAAAATATCACTCCTGCTACAGTTCCAGATATCACAGGGGCCAGCCACACATCTGCTCTAGTCGGTTCTTCTAAAAAGAAAGTTTATGTTAAAATCTAGGAATGAGCTAAAGCATGACAATAGCATGAGCATAAAACTTTCATTACTTTAACTTTAATGTAGCATGTATGCAAATTTTTATGGGAATTAAACTGTCATGGCAATATCTGTAATTAAAGTAAGACGGCGGCATGTTTAATTAACATTCTAGGTTCATTTAAGTGAGGTATTTTTTATTTTTCAGCTGAGTTTTTATAAGAGAATAAAGCAATCGCCCACATATCAACATATGGAGAGAGCATTACACGTCATTAGAATGGGAGATAAACATATCCTCTTACACAACTATTTGCTACAAACTTTAAACAAGATGTTTAGAATTGACCTCCATATTTACTCTCAATTCATTATATTTTTTAAAAGTAATTTCTCAATCTTCAACCGGGACTGTTTAGCTTCTTAAGAATTGCATTGAAAGAAGACTAACTTGTTAGTGAAATGTTTAGCTTCACAAACAGAATACAAAACACATCAAAATAAGTATACCATTGCGAAAATTGAAAATATATACATTATATATATTCAAAAGACATGAAAACTATACACAACAAAGTTGAATGATATTGATCAAAGCTCTGTTAATTTCAGAGAAATGTGAATTAAGTAGCAAATACCTGCTGCGGTAGTCATAGGAGATATTGTGGTAGTTGTACTAGCTGGTACAATGACTATCTGTCCTCCTGATGCTGTTATAGATGTCTCGTTTCCAACTTGAATAGGAACTGAAGCTGTCTGAGTGACCGCTTCTGACACAATGTTCTCTAAGCTTGTCACATTGAGCTCTTCTTCACCAGCTAGTGGATTCATAGCAACGTCAAAGTCTACTATTACATTTGCATTTGGATCAACTGCACGTTTCCTTCTACCTTGGGCTTGACATCTAAAATGTTTATACATAATATTAAAACTTATATTTTTGTTGCATGGATGTATAACCTTTTTTCAAAAGCTGGACTGGAATGATAGTAATTATTTGATTTTTAAACTTTTTAGAAACTTACGTGAAAGAAATTCTTATAACTGCAACAAAATGGGTAGCAGCCTCAGAGGAGAAACTGGCATATATCTGTAAAAAGAAATTGCAATGTGCTACTCACCATAACCAGTACATAACAAATACATAATTTTGTGTGCAAGTTGTGCTGATCATACTTTGCAGTGAATAATGTGTTAATGCAAGTTACGGCTGTACAAAACATGCAATGTAGCGTTCCTTATGTGAATCTGTTCACTTTAATTTGGCACCTTGTATATGAAGAATAATTAATAAGTACTAGTGTAGAAACATTTTTGTAAGTTTATAGCTTGTCTTAGCTAGCTTTGATTCTAGAAATTTTAAACAAGCTTCCTATAACAGCATATTCGGTGTCAGTGAATCGGTTGTAATTGTTAGAGAGCAAATGAGTAAGAGGTTAAAATACAACAACCAACCACTGAGTCAAGAAAAAGCTCTTGAACTGTCTGTCATTACACAGTCTATTTCACTATAACTATCCTCAATTAGATAATAAACAAGTTTTGATAAAAATCTAGTGCTATGAATTTTTAGATGCTCTCCGGTTTTGTCATGCTAATTTCACTAAGAAAATCTTCTCACTTGAATAATCACAGCCAGTCTCATCTCAGCATATGCTACTGTTGTTGGATCTTCAATGTCAGTGTTACAGCCACTTGGAAATGTGTAGATGATTTGTGTGCTGAACTGAACTGTGTTCACTGCGACAGCTGTATTCTCTACAAAAAAAGAGAATATAATGCAAACACCAACGATTGTGTTGAAGCAAATGTTATAGTAATGTGTCATTTCAAGTGTAATTTCATTAGAGTCACATATTAAAGTAAAATCACTTCAAGTGTAACATTCAATTGGTTGCTCTGCTACGTAATAATGTGCTGCCATTTTAAAATAAACTTACCAACACAATTGTTAGTTGATGAGTCTCTAATGTAGTTGCTGTTACATTCACATACTTCAAGGAGGTTACATACTTCATTTTCCAAACAATTGTCACATGGCTTAGTGAATGGGGGCTCTACAGTCAAATGAAACCGTAATAAGCAATTAAATATAAGCAATCAACAATCAACTATATTGATACAAATTATTATTTAAATATCTTTGTAATTGATAGTTTTGTAAACATTAAAAAATAAACTGGCTGAAGTTATAAAAAAACTGGCCAATTACACTTATTACTAAGTTAAACAAGACTAAGTTCGAGTACTTTTCTTCTCTTTAGTCTATACCAGGACTTAATTGATGCCGATTTTTATCTTTAATTATCTGTAACGAACTTTGCTTGCAAACAAGCTATTGTTATTTAACTAGGTAAAAAATTATTTAAATTAATTTTTCAGGTAGAGCAAAGTTACAAAGTTTACTATGCAATTATAACTAACAGAAATGAATATAATAGTACAAGTAACAATAATGTAGAGCTGACTTTTTTATCAACTGATAAAAACTGATTGATCTATGAATTGTATAATAAGAAAATAACATTAAAAGAAGCAGTACAAACGCTACAGTCTGATAAAGAATATATATACCTTTTCTTTGTACCAAAAGATAAACAGCTATCAAGCAATGCATATTATTGTCTAATTGCTGTTAGATTCTATGTCTGAGAACTTTGAATGTACTCGTTGAGCAATGGCCCAAAACAAAAAAAAATGTCGTAAAATATTTTTTCTCTAGTTGTGAAGTTTTAAAGTGTTGCTGCATGCTTTAATTAAACCTGCTTCTAATGATCCTAAAACAAAAGGTTTGTGTCCGAGCTTTTTTATAAGGGCCTAAACCTCATATCAAACTGCAAGAGTAGAGCGGTTTAAACCAATCAGCAATTGACGGTTAGATTTAAAATCAAATCAAGGCTTTCTTTATCTAAATTGATAGTATTATAACAGAAATATCCATATTTGAATGGAAGTGGGAAATTACTTCTTCATAGTCTCAAGAAAAAAGGTTTTCCATTAATTTAGACGTAATAACGCACAGACCACCACAACACTCACTACAACCACAATAACAGCTACTACTACAACACCCACAACCACCACAACACCCACCACTACTACAACACCAACCACTACTACAACACCCACAACCACAACAACACCTACCACTACTAGAGCACCCACCACCACAACACCCACTACAACCACAACACCAACCACTACTACAACACCCACCACTACTACCACACCCACAACCACGACAACACCCTCAACCACATCGCAGACAATTAAGAAAAAGAGAAAAGCAAAAGAACACTACTGTGGAAAGACCAACAACTGCTCACCAAAACAACAAAGACATAAATCAAAATGCATCGAACACGTATATGTTAGTGAGATATAGTTATTGAGAATAAAAAAGAAGCACATGTCCTCTATTAGGGCGAAAAACTACTGTGGTATATACATCTGTTATCCTAATGACATCTGAAAACATATTGATATGCAAAGTGATGCACAAAAAGGGAGTAGCAATGCAAGCGAAAGAAAGTGGTAGGACAGGTAACTAAAACAAAGCTTGAATAGTTATTACTTGATGTACATTTATGCGTTCGATAGGAAACACTTGGTTTACATGAGCAAAACGGATTGCTACTATGAATGAGATCCGATTGACAAAAGCTGAGTTATGAATGAGAAAAGAACGGAGGCAAGAAGTTGTTCACAACTCGACTAGCCCAACAAGTTCAGAAAAATGATCTATAATGAAGGCTATGAAAGCAAGGTAAACACCTGATTTAGAAATGGACCATTTACACTACTTGTTGCGAAGCATAATTGTGATGAGAAAAATGAAACAAAAAGTAAAAACAAAGATAACTAATCATAAAACCAAAAGGAATAAAAAGAAAAGTAATAAGATTACCTTGAACAATTATGGATGTTGTTGCGGTTGTCGGTGTAGCGGTTGTTGGTGTTGAAGTAGTGGTGGGTGTTGTAGTAGTGGTTGGTGTTGTAGTGGTGGTGGGTGTTGTCGTGGTAGTGGGTGTTGTTGTAGTTGTGGGCGTGGTAGTAGTGGTTGGCGGTGTAGTGGTGGTGGGTGTTGTTGTGGTTGTGGGTGTTGTTGTGGTTGTGGGCGTGGTAGTAGTTGTGGGTGTTGTAGTAGTGGTTGGTGTTGCAGTAGTGGTTGGTGTTGTCGTGGTAGTGGGTGTTGTCGTGGTAGTGGGTGTTGTCGTAGTTGTGGGTGTGGTAGTAGTGGTTGTGGGTGTGGTAGTAGTGGTTGGTGTTGTAGTGGTGGTGGGTGTTGTTGTGGTTGTGGGTGTTGTTATGGTTGTGGGTGTGGTGGTAGTTGTGGGTGTTAATGTGGTTGTGGGTGTGGTAGTAGTTGTGGGTGTTGTGGTGGTTGTGGGTGTTGTAGTAGTGGTTGGTGTTGTAGTGGTGGTTGGTGTTGTAGTAGTGGTTGGTGTTGTCGTGGTAGTGGGTGTTGTCGTGGTTGTGGGTGTGGTAGTAGTGGTGGGTGTTGTAGTAGTGGTTGGTGTTGTCGTGGTTGTGGGTGTTGTTGTCGTTGTAGGTGTGGTAGTAGTTGTGGGTGTTGTAATAGTGCTTGGTGTTGTAGTAGTGGTTGGTGTTGTCGTGGTAGTGGGTGTTGTCGTGGTTGTGGGCGTGGTAGTAGTGGTTGGTGTTGTAGTGGTGGTGGGTGTTGTAGTAGTGGTTGGTGTTGTAGTAGTGGTTGGTGTTGAAGTCGTGCTGGGTGTTGTCGTGGTTGTGGGTGTTGTTGTCGTTGTAGGTGTGGTAGTAGTTGTGGGTCTTGTGGTAGTGGTTGGAGTTGTAGTAGTGGTTGGTGTTGTCGTGGTAGTGGGTGTTGTTGTGGTTGTGGGTGTGGTAGAAGTGGTTAGTGTCGTAGTGGTGGTGGGTGTTGTTGTGGTTGTGGGTGTTGTTGTGGTTGTGGGCGTGGTAGTAATTGTGGGTGTTGTAGTAGTGGTTGGTGTTGTCGTTGTAGTGGGTGTTGTCGTGGTTGTGGGCGTGGTAGTAGTGGTTGTTGTTGTAGTGGTGGTGGGGGTTGTTGTGGTTGTGGGTGTTGTCGTGGTTGTGGGTGTTGTTGTGGTTGTGGGTGTGGTAGTAGTTGTGGGTGTCGTAGTAGTGGTTGGTGTTGTAGTAGTGGTTGGTGTTGTAGTAGTGGTTGGTGTTGTAGTAGTGGTTGGTGTTGTAGTCGTGCTGGGTGTTGTGGTGGTTGTGGGTGTTGTTGTCGTTGTGGGTGTTGTTGTGGTTGTGGGTGTTGTCATGGTTGTGGGTGTGGTAGTAGTAGTGGGTGTTGTAGTAGTGGTTGGTGTTGTAGTGGTGGTTAGTAATGTAGTGGTGGTGGGTGTTGTAGTAGTGGTTGGTGTTGTAGTGGTGGTTGGTGTTGTCGTGGTAGTGGGTGTTGTTGTGGTTGTGGGTGTGGTAGTAGTGGTTGGTGTTGTAGTGGTGGTTGGTGTTGTCGTGGTAGTGGGTGTTGTTGTGGTTGTGGGTGTTGTAGTAGTGGTTGGTGTTGTCGTGGTAGTGGGTGTTGTCGTGGTTGTGGGCGTGGTAGTAGTGGTTGGTGTTGTAGTGGTGGTGGGTGTTGTTGTGGTAGTGGGTGTTGTCGTGGTTGTGGGTGTGGTAGTAGTGGTTGGTGTTGTAGTAGTGGTGGGTGTTGTCGTGGTTGTAGGTGTTGCAGTGGTGGTGGGTGTTGTGGTTGTTGTGGGCGTCGTAGTCGTGGTAGGTGTTGTAGTAGTGGTTAAAGTCGTAGTAGTCGTGGGTGTTGTCGTGGTTGTGGGTGTGGTAGTAGTGGTGGGTGTTGTAGTAGTCGTGGGTGTTGTAGTAGTGGTTGGTGTTGTAGTGGTGGTTAGTAATGTAGTGGTGGTGGGTGTTGTAGTAGTGGTTGGTGTTGTAGTGGTGGTTGGTGTTGTAGTAGTGGTTGGTGTTGTCGTGGTAGTGGGTGTTGTCGTGGTTGTGGGTGTGGTAGTAGTGGTGGGTGTTGTAGTAGTGGTTGGTGTTGTAGTGGTGGTTAGTAATGTAGTGGTGGTGGGTGTTGTAGTAGTGGTTGGTGTTGTAGTAGTGATTGGTGTTGTAGTGGTGGTTAGTAATGTAGTGGTGGTGGGTGTTGTAGTAGTGGTTGGTGTTGTAGTAGTGGTTGGTGTTGTCGTGGTTGTGGGTGTTGTCGTGGTAGTGGGTGTTGTCGTGGTTGTGGGCGTGGTAGTAGTGGTTGGTGTTGTAGTGGGGGTGGGTGTTGTTGTGGTTGTGGGTGTTGTTGTGGTTGTGGGTGTGGTAGTAGTTGTGGGTGTCGTAGAAGTGGTTGGTGTTGTAGTAGTGGTTGGTGTTGTAGTAGTGGTTGGTGTTGTCGTGGTTGTGGGTGTTGTTGTCGTTGTAGGTGTGGTAGTAGTTGTGGGTGTTGTAATAGTGCTTGGTGTTGTAGTAGTGGTTGGTGTTGTCGTGGTAGTGGGTGTTGTCGTGGTTGTGGGCGTGGTAGTAGTGGTTGGTGTTGTAGTGGTGGTGGGTGTTGTAGTAGTGGTTGGTGTTGTAGTAGTGGTTGGTGTTGAAGTCGTGCTGGGTGTTGTCGTGGTTGTGGGTGTTGTTGTCGTTGTAGGTGTGGTAGTAGTTGTGGGTCTTGTGGTAGTGGTTGGAGTTGTAGTAGTGGTTGGTGTTGTCGTGGTAGTGGGTGTTGTTGTGGTTGTGGGTGTGGTAGAAGTGGTTAGTGTCGTAGTGGTGGTGGGTGTTGTTGTGGTTGTGGGTGTTGTTGTGGTTGTGGGTGTTGTTGTGGTTGTGGGTGTGGTAGTAGTTGTGGGTGTTCTGGTGGTTGTGGGCGTCGTAGTTGTGGTTGGTGTTGTAGTGGTGATGGGTGTTGTTGTGGTTGTGGGTGTGGTAGTAGTGGTTGGTGTTGTCGTGGTAGTGGGTGTTGTGGTGGTTGGGGGTGTGGTAGTAGTGGTGGGTGTTGTAGTGGTCGTGGGTGTTGTAGTAGTGGTTAGTGTAGTAGTGGTGGTTGGTAATGTAGTGGTGGTGGGTGTTGTAGTGGTGGTTGGTGTTGTAGTAGTGGTTGGTGTTGTCGTGGTAGTGGGTGTTGTCGTGGTTGTGGGTGTCGTAGTAGTGGTTGGTGTTGTAGTAGTGGTTGGTGTTGTAGTAGTGGTTGGTGTTGTAGTAGTGGTTGGTGTTGTAGTCGTGCTGGGTGTTGTCGTGGTTGTGGATGTTGTTGTCGTTGTGGGTGTGGTAGTAGTTGTGGGTCTTGTAGTTGTGGTTGGAGTTGTAGTAGTGGTTGGTGTTGTCGTGGTAGTGGGTGTTGTCGTGGTTGTGGGTGTGGTAGTAGTGGTTGGTGTTGTAATGGTGGTTGGTGTTGTTGTGGTTGTGGGTGTTGTTGTGGTTGTGGGTGTGGTAGTGGTTGTGGGTCTTGTAGTAGTGGTTGGAGTTGTAGTAGTGGTTGGGGTGGTAGTGGTGGTTGGTGTTGTGGTAGTGGTTGGAGTTGTGGTTGTGGTTGGTGTTGTAGTAGTGGTTGGTGTTGTAGTCGTGCTGGGTCTTGTCGTGGTTGTGGGTGTTGTTGTGGTTGTAGGTGTTGTTGTGGTTGGGGGTGTTGTAGTAGTCGTGGGTGTTGTAGTAATGGTTGGTGTTGTAGTGGTGGTTAGTAATGTAGTGGTTGTGGGTGTGGTAGTAGTGGTTGTGGGTGTGGTAGTAGTGGTTGGTGTTGTAGTGGTGGTGGGTGTTGTTGTGATTGTGGGTGTTGTTGTGGTTGTGGGTGTGGTAGTAGTGGTTGGTGTTGTGGTGGTTGTGGGCGTTCTAGTCGTGGTAGGTGTTGTAGTAGTGGTTAAAGTCATAGTAGTCGTGGGTGTTGTCGTGGTTGTGGGTGTGGTAGTAGTGGTGGGTGTTGTAGTAGTCGTGGGTGTTGTAGTAGTGGTTGGTGTTGTTGTGGTGGTTGGTGTTGTAGTAGTGGTTGGTGTTGTCGTGGTAGTGGGTGTTGTTGTGGTTGTGGGTGTGGTAGTAGTGGTTGGTAGTGTAGTGATGGTGGGTGTTGTCGTGGTTGTGGGTGTTGTTGTGGTTGTGGGTGTGGTAGTAGTTGTGGGTGTTGTCATGAGAGTGGGTGTTGTGGTGGTTGTGGGTGTGGTAGTAGTGGTTGGTGTTGTCGTGGTAGTGGGTGTTGTGGTGGTTGGGGGTGTGGTAGTAGTGGTGGGTGTTGTAGTGGTCGTGGGTGTTGTAGTAGTGGTTAGTGTAGTAGTGGTGGTTGGTAATGTAGTGGTGGTGGGTGTTGTAGTGGTGGTTGGTGTTGTAGTAGTGGTTGGTGTTGTAGTCGTGCTGGGTGTTGTCGTGGTTGTGGGTGTTGTTGTCGTTGTAGGTGTGGTAGTAGTTGTGGGTCTTGTAGTAGTGGTTGGAGTTGTAGTAGTGGTCGGTGTTGTCGTGGTGGTGGGTGTTGTCGTGGTTGTGGGTGTGGTAGTAGTGGTTGGTGTTGTAGTGGTGGTGGGTGTTGTTGTGGTTGTGGGTGTTGTTGTGAATGTGGGTGTGGTAGTAGTTGTGGGTGTCGTAGTAGTGGTGGGTGTTGTCGTGGTAGTGGGTGTTGTCGTGGTTGTGGGCGTGGTAGTAGTTGTAGGTGTTGTAGTAGTGGTGGGTGTTGTTGTGGTTGTGGGTGTTGTTGTGGTTGTGGGTGTTGTAGTAGTCGTGGGTGTTGTAGTAGTGGTTGGTGTTGTAGTGGTGGTTAGTAATGTAGTGGTTGTGGGTGTGGTAGTAGTGGTTGGTGTTGTAGTGGTGGTGGGTGTTGTTGTGGTTGTGGGCGTGGTAGTAGTTGTAGGTGTTGTAGTAGTGGTGGGTGTTGTTGTGGTTGTGGGTGTTGTTGTGGTTCCGGGTGTTGTAGTAGCCGTGGGTGTTGTAGTAGTGGTTGGTGTTGTAGTGGTGGTTAGTAATGTAGTGGTTGTGGGTGTGGTAGTAGTGGTTGGTGTTGTAGTAGTGGTTGGTGTTGTTGTGGTTGTGGGTGTTGTTGTGGTTGTGGGCGTGGTAGTAGTTGTGGGTGTTGTAGTAGTGGTTGGTGTTGTCGTGGTAGTGGGTGTTGTCGTGGTTGTGGGCGTGGTAGTAGTGGTTGGTGTTGTAGTGGTGGTGGGTGTTGTCTTGGTTGTGGGTGTTGTTGTAGTTGTGGGTGTGGTAGTATTTGTGGGTGTTGTAGTAGTGGTTGGTGTGGTAGTGGTGGTTGGTGTTGTGGTAGTGGTTGGTGTTGTAGTAGTAGTTGGTGTTGTGGTTGTGGTTGGTGTTGTAGTAGTGGTTGGTGTTGTAGTCGTGCTAGGTGTTGCCGTGGTTGTGGGTGTTGTTGTGGTTGTAGGTGTGGTAGTAGTTGTGGGTGTTGTAATAGTGCTTGGTGTTGTAGTAGTAGTTGGTGTTATCGTGGTAGTGGGTGTTGTCGTGGTTGTGGGCGTGGTAGTAGTTGTTGGTGTTGTAGTGGTGGTGGGTGTTGTTGTGGTTGTGGGTGTTGTTGTGATTGTGGGTGTGATAGTAGTTGTGGGTCTTGTAGTAGTGGTTGGTGTTGTTGTGGTTGTGGGTGTTGTTGTGGTTGTGGGTGTTGTAGTAGTTGTTGGTGTTGTAGTAGTGGTTAGTGTGGTAGTGGTGGTTGGTGTTGTGGTAGTGGTTGGAGTTGTGGTTGTGGTTGGTGTTGTAGTAGTGGTTGGTGTTGTAGTCGTGCTGGGTCTTGTCGTGGTTGTGGGTGTTGTTGTGGTTGTAGGTGTGGTAGTAGTTGTGGGTGTTGTAGTAGTGGTTGGTGTTGTAGTAGTGGTTGGTGTTGTCGTGGTAGTGGGTGTTGTTGTGGTTGTGGGTGTGGTAGTAGTGGTTGGTGTTGTAGTGGTGGTGGGTGTTGTAGTAGTGGTTGGTGTTGTAGTCGTGCTGGGTGTTGTCGTGGTTGTGGGTGTTGTCGTGGTGGTGGGTGTTCTCGTGGTTGTGGGCGTGGTAGTAGTGGTTGGTGTTGTAGTGGTGGTGGGTGTTGTAGTTGTGGGTGTTGTTGTGGTTGTGGGTGTGGTAGTAGTTGTGGGTGTCGTAGTAGTGGTTGGTGTGGTAGTAGTTGTCGGTGTTGTAGTAGTGGTTGGTGTTGTCGTGGTAGTGGGTGTTGTAGTCGTGCTGGGTGTTGTCGTGGTTGTGGGTGTTGTTGTCGTTGTAGGTGTGGTAGTAGTTGTGGGTCTTGTAGTAGTGGTTGGAGTTGTAGTAGTGGTTGGTTTTGTCGTGGTGGTGGGTGTTGTCGTGGTTGTGGGTGTGGTAGTAGTGGTTGGTGTTGTAGTGGTGGTGGGTGTTGTTGTGGTTGTGGGTGTTGTTGTGGTTGTGGGTGTGGTAGTAGTTGTGGGTGTCGTAGTAGTGGTGGGTGTTGTCGTGGTAGTGGGTGTTGTCGTGGTTGTGGGCGTGGTAGTAGTTGTAGGTGTTGTAGTAGTGGTGGGTGTTGTTGTGGTTGTGGGTGTTGTTGTGGTTGTGGGTGTTGTAGTAGTCATGGGTGTTGTAGTAGTGGTTGGTGTTGTAGTGGTGGTTAGTAGTGTAGTGGTTGTGGGTGTGGTAGTAGTGGTTGGTGTTGTAGTGGTGGTGGGTGTTGTTGTGGTTGTGGGTGTTGTTGTGGTTGTGGGTGTGGTAGTAGTTGTGGGTGTCGTAGTAGTGGTTGGTGTGGTAGTAGTTGTCGGTGTTGCAGTAGTGGTTGGTGTTGTCGTGGTAGTGGGTGTTGTCGTGGTTGTGGGTGTTGTAGTAGTGGTTGGTGTTGTAGTGGTGGTGGGTGTTGTTGTGGTTGTGGGTGTTGTTGTGGTTGTGGGTGTTGTTGTGGTGGTGGGTGTTGTAGTAGTGGTTGGTGTTGTAGTGGTGGTTGGTGTTGTAGTAGTGGTTGGTGTTGTCGTGGTAGTGGGTGTTGTTGTGGTTGTGGGTGTGGTAGTAGTGGTTGGTGTTGTAGTGGTGGTGGGTGTTGTCGTGGTTGTGGGTGTTGTCGTGGTAGTGGGTGTTGTCGTGGTTGTGGGCGTGGTAGTAGTGGTTGGTGTTGTAGTAGTGGTTGGTGTTGTAGTAGTGGTTGGTGTTGTAGTAGTGGTTGGTGTTGTCGTGGTAGTGGGTGTTGTTGTGGTTGTGGGTGTGGTAGTAGTGGTTGGTGTTGTAGTGGTGGTGGGTGTTGTCGTGGTTGTGGGTGTTGTCGTGGTAGTGGGTGTTGTCGTGGTTGTGGGCGTGGTAGTAGTGGTTGGTGTTGTAGTAGTGGTTGGTGTTGTAGTAGTGGTTGGTGTTGTAGTAGTGGTTGGTGTTGTCGTGGTAGTGGGTGTTGTTGTGGTTGTGGGTGTGGTAGTAGTTGTGGGTGTTGTAGTGGTGGTGGGTGTTGTTGTGGTTGTGGGTGTTGTTGTGGTTGTGGGTGTGGTAGTAGTTGTGGGTGTCGTAGTAGTGGTTGGTGTTGTAGTAGTGGTTGGTGTTGTAGTAGTGGTTGGTGTTGTCGTGGTAGTGGGTGTTGTCGTGGTTGTGGGCGTGGTAGTAGTGGTTGGTAGTGTAGTGGTGGTGGGTGTTGTAGTAGTGGTTGGTGTTGTAGTAGTGGTTGGTGTTGTAGTAGTGGTTGGTGTTGTAGTCGTGCTGGGTGTTGTCGTGGTTGTGGGTGTTGTTGTCGTTGTAAGTGTGGTAGTAGTTGTGGGTCTTGTAGTAGTGGTTGGAGTTGTAGTAGTGGTTGGTGTTGTCGTGGTGGTGGGTGTTGTCGTGGTTGTGGGTGTGGTAGTAGTGGTTGGTGTTGTAGTGGTGGTGGGTGTTGTTGTGGTTGTGGGTGTTGTTGTGAATGTGGGTGTGGTAGTAGTTGTGGGTGTCGTAGTAGTGGTGGGTGTTGTCGTGGTAGTGGGTGTTGTCGTGGTTGTGGGCGTGGTAGTAGTTGTAGGTGTTGTAGTAGTGGTGGGTGTTGTTGTGGTTGTGGGTGTTGTTGTGGTTGTGGGTGTTGTAGTAGTCGTGGGTGTTGTAGTAGTGGTTGGTGTTGTAGTGGTGGTTAGTAATGTAGTGGTTGTGGGTGTGGTAGTAGTGGTTGGTGTTGTAGCGGTGGTGGGTGTTGTTGTGGTTGTGGGCGTGGTAGTAGTTGTAGGTGTTGTAGTAGTGGTGGGTGTTGTTGTGGTTGTGGGTGTTGTTGTGGTTGCGGGTGTTGTAGTAGCCGTGGGTGTTGTAGTAGTGGTTGGTGTTGTTGTGGTGGTTGGTGTTGTAGTAGTGGTTGGTGTTGTCGTGGTAGTGGGTGTTGTTGTGGTTGTGGGTGTGGTGGTAGTTGTGGGTGTTAATGTGGTTGTGGGTGTGGTAGTAGTTGTGGGTGTTGTGGTGGTTGTGGGTGTTGTAGTAGTGGTTGGTGTTGTAGTGGTGGTTGGTGTTGTAGTAGTGGTTGGTGTTGTCGTGGTAGTGGGTGTTGTCGTGGTTGTGGGTGTGGTAGTAGTGGTGGGTGTTGTAGTAGTGGTTGGTGTTGTCGTGGTTGTGGGTGTTGTTGTCGTTGTAGGTGTGGTAGTAGTTGTGGGTGTTGTAATAGTGCTTGGTGTTGTAGTAGTGGTTGGTGTTGTCGTGGTAGTGGGTGTTGTCGTGGTTGTGGGCGTGGTAGTAGTGGTTGGTGTTGTAGTGGTGGTGGGTGTTGTAGTAGTGGTTGGTGTTGTAGTAGTGGTTGGTGTTGAAGTCGTGCTGGGTGTTGTCGTGGTTGTGGGTGTTGTTGTCGTTGTAGGTGTGGTAGTAGTTGTGGGTCTTGTGGTAGTGGTTGGAGTTGTAGTAGTGGTTGGTGTTGTCGTGGTAGTGGGTGTTGTTGTGGTTGTGGGTGTGGTAGAAGTGGTTAGTGTCGTAGTGGTGGTGGGTGTTGTTGTGGTTGTGGGTGTTGTTGTGGTTGTGGGCGTGGTAGTAGTTGTGGGTGTTGTAGTAGTGGTTGGTGTTGTCGTGGTAGTGGGTGTTGTCGTGGTTGTGGGTGTGGTAGAAGTGGTTAGTGTCGTAGTGGTGGTGGGTGTTGTTGTGGTTGTGGGTGTTGTTGTGGTTGTGGGCGTGGTAGTAGTTGTGGGTGTTGTAGTAGTGGTTGGTGTTGTCGTGGTTGTGGGTGTTGTTGTGGTTGTGGGTGTGGTAGTAGTTGTGGGCGTCGTAGTAGTGGTTGGTGTTGTAGTAGTGGTTGGTGTTGTAGTAGTGGTTGGTGTTGTAGTAGTGGTTGCTGTTGTAGTCGTGCTGGGTGTTGTGGTGGTTGTGGGTGTTGTTGTCGTTGTGGGTGTTGTTGTGGTTGTGGGTGTTGTCATGGTTGTGGGTGTGGTAGTAGTAGTGGGTGTTGTAGTAGTGGTTGGTGTTGTAGTGGTGGTTAGTAATGTAGTGGTGGTGGGTGTTGTAGTAGTGGTTGGTGTTGTAGTGGTGGTTGGTGTTGTCGTGGTAGTGGGTGTTGTTGTGGTTGTGGGTGTGGTAGTAGTGGTTGGTGTTGTAGTGGTGGTTGGTGTTGTCGTGGTAGTGGGTGTTGTTGTGGTTGTGGGTGTTGTAGTAGTGGTTGGTGTTGTCGTGGTAGTGGGTGTTGTCGTGGTTGTGGGCGTGGTAGTAGTGGTTGGTGTTGTAGTGGTGGTGGGTGTTGTTGTGGTAGTGGGTGTTGTCGTGGTTGTGGGTGTGGTAGTAGTGGTTGGTGTTGTAGTAGTGGTGGGTGTTGTCGTGGTTGTAGGTGTTGCAGTGGTGGTGGGTGTTGTGGTTGTTGTGGGCGTCGTAGTCGTGGTAGGTGTTGTAGTAGTGGTTAAAGTCGTAGTAGTCGTGGGTGTTGTCGTGGTTGTGGGTGTGGTAGTAGTGGTGGGTGTTGTAGTAGTCGTGGGTGTTGTAGTAGTGGTTGGTGTTATAGTGGTGGTTAGTAATGTAGTGGTGGTGGGTGTTGTAGTAGTGGTTGGTGTTGTAGTGGTGGTTGGTGTTGTAGTAGTGGTTGGTGTTGTCGTGGTAGTGGGTGTTGTCGTGGTTGTGGGTGTGGTAGTAGTGGTGGGTGTTGTAGTAGTGGTTGGTGTTGTAGTGGTGGTTAGTAATGTAGTGGTGGTGGGTGTTGTAGTAGCGGTTGGTGTTGTAGTAGTGATTGGTGTTGTAGTGGTGGTTAGTAATGTAGTGGTGGTGGGTGTTGTAGTAGTGGTTGGTGTTGTAGTAGTGGTTGGTGTTGTCGTGGTTGTGGGTGTTGTCGTGGTAGTGGGTGTTGTCGTGGTTGTGGGCGTGGTAGTAGTGGTTGGTGTTGTAGTGGGGGTGGGTGTTGTTGTGGTTGTGGGTGTTGTTGTGGTTGTGGGTGTGGTAGTAGTTGTGGGTGTCGTAGAAGTGGTTGGTGTTGTAGTAGTGGTTGGTGTTGTAGTAGTGGTTGGTGTTGTCGTGGTTGTGGGTGTTGTTGTCGTTGTAGGTGTGGTAGTAGTTGTGGGTGTTGTAATAGTGCTTGGTGTTGTAGTAGTGGTTGGTGTTGTCGTGGTAGTGGGTGTTGTCGTGGTTGTGGGCGTGGTAGTAGTGGTTGGTGTTGTAGTGGTGGTGGGTGTTGTAGTAGTGGTTGGTGTTGTAGTAGTGGTTGGTGTTGAAGTCGTGCTGGGTGTTGTCGTGGTTGTGGGTGTTGTTGTCGTTGTAGGTGTGGTAGTAGTTGTGGGTCTTGTGGTAGTGGTTGGAGTTGTAGTAGTGGTTGGTGTTGTCGTGGTAGTGGGTGTTGTTGTGGTTGTGGGTGTGGTAGAAGTGGTTAGTGTCGTAGTGGTGGTGGGTGTTGTTGTGGTTGTGGGTGTTGTTGTGGTTGTGGGTGTTGTTGTGGTTGTGGGTGTGGTAGTAGTTGTGGGTGTTCTGGTGGTTGTGGGCGTCGTAGTTGTGGTTGGTGTTGTAGTGGTGGTGGGTGTTGTTGTGGTTGTGGGTGTGGTAGTAGTGGTTGGTGTTGTCGTGGTAGTGGGTGTTGTGGTGGTTGGGGGTGTGGTAGTAGTGGTGGGTGTTGTAGTGGTCGTGGGTGTTGTAGTAGTGGTTAGTGTAGTAGTGGTGGTTGGTAATGTAGTGGTGGTGGGTGTTGTAGTGGTGGTTGGTGTTGTAGTAGTGGTTGGTGTTGTCGTGGTAGTGGGTGTTGTCGTGGTTGTGGGTGTCGTAGTAGTGGTTGGTGTTGTAGTAGTGGTTGGTGTTGTAGTAGTGGTTGGTGTTGTAGTAGTGGTTGGTGTTGTAGTCGTGCTGGGTGTTGTCGTGGTTGTGGATGTTGTTGTCGTTGTGGGTGTGGTAGTAGTTGTGGGTCTTGTAGTTGTGGTTGGAGTTGTAGTAGTGGTTGGTGTTGTCGTGGTAGTGGGTGTTGTCGTGGTTGTGGGTGTGGTAGTAGTGGTTGGTGTTGTAATGGTGGTTGGTGTTGTTGTGGTTGTGGGTGTTGTTGTGGTTGTGGGTGTGGTAGTGGTTGTGGGTCTTGTAGTAGTGGTTGGAGTTGTAGTAGTGGTTGGGGTGGTAGTGGTGGTTGGTGTTGTGGTAGTGGTTGGAGTTGTGGTTGTGGTTGGTGTTGTAGTAGTGGTTGGTGTTGCAGTCGTGCTGGGTCTTGTCGTGGTTGTGGGTGTTGTTGTGGTTGTAGGTGTTGTTGTGGTTGGGGGTGTTGTAGTAGTCGTGGGTGTTGTAGTAATGGTTGGTGTTGTAGTGGTGGTTAGTAATGTAGTGGTTGTGGGTGTGGTAGTAGTGGTTGTGGGTGTGGTAGTAGTGGTTGGTGTTGTAGTGGTGGTGGGTGTTGTTGTGATTGTGGGTGTTGTTGTGGTTGTGGGTGTGGTAGTAGTGGTTGGTGTTGTGGTGGTTGTGGGCGTTCTAGTCTTGGTAGGTGTTGTAGTAGTGGTTAAAGTCATAGTAGTCGTGGGTGTTGTCGTGGTTGTGGGTGTGGTAGTAGTGGTGGGTGTTGTAGTAGTCGTGGGTGTTGTAGTAGTGGTTGGTGTTGCTGTGGTGGTTGGTGTTGTAGTAGTGGTTGGTGTTGTCGTGGTAGTGGGTGTTGTTGTGGTTGTGGGTGTGGTAGTAGTGGTTGGTAGTGTAGTGATGGTGGGTGTTATCGTGGTTGTGGGTGTTGTTGTGGTTGTGGGTGTGGTAGTAGTTGTGGGTGTTGTCATGAGAGTGGGTGTTGTGGTGGTTGTGGGTGTGGTAGTAGTGGTTGGTGTTGTCGTGGTAGTGGGTGTTGTGGTGGTTGGGGGTGTGGTAGTAGTGGTGGGTGTTGTAGTGGTCGTGGGTGTTGTAGTAGTGGTTAGTGTAGTAGTGGTGGTTGGTAATGTAGTGGTGGTGGGTGTTGTAGTGGTGGTTGGTGTTGTAGTAGTGGTTGGTGTTGTAGTCGTGCTGGGTGTTGTCGTGGTTGTGGGTGTTGTTGTCGTTGTAGGTGTGGTAGTAGTTGTGGGTCTTGTAGTAGTGGTTGGAGTTGTAGTAGTGGTTGGTGTTGTCGTGGTGGTGGGTGTTGTCGTGGTTGTGGGTGTGGTAGTAGTGGTTGGTGTTGTAGTGGTGGTGGGTGTTGTTGTGGTTGTGGGTGTTGTTGTGAATGTGGGTGTGGTAGTAGTTGTGGGTGTCGTAGTAGTGGTGGGTGTTGTCGTGGTAGTGGGTGTTGTCGTGGTTGTGGGCGTGGTAGTAGTTGTAGGTGTTGTAGTAGTGGTGGGTGTTGTTGTGGTTGTGGGTGTTGTTGTGGTTGTGGGTGTTGTAGTAGTCGTGGGTGTTGTAGTAGTGGTTGGTGTTGTAGTGGTGGTTAGTAATGTAGTGGTTGTGGGTGTGGTAGTAGTGGTTGGTGTTGTAGTGGTGGTGGGTGTTGTTGTGGTTGTGGGCGTGGTAGTAGTTGTAGGTGTTGTAGTAGTGGTGGGTGTTGTTGTGGTTGTGGGTGTTGTTGTGGTTCCGGGTGTTGTAGTAGCCGTGGGTGTTGTAGTAGTGGTTGGTGTTGTAGTGGTGGTTAGTAATGTAGTGGTTGTGGGTGTGGTAGTAGTGGTTGGTGTTGTAGTAGTGGTTGGTGTTGTTGTGGTTGTGGGTGTTGTTGTGGTTGTGGGCGTGGTAGTAGTTGTGGGTGTTGTAGTAGTGGTTGGTATTGTCGTGGTAGTGGGTGTTGTCGTGGTTGTGGGCGTGGTAGTAGTGGTTGGTGTTGTAGTGGTGGTGGGTGTTGTCTTGGTTGTGGGTGTTGTGGTGGTTGGGGTTGTGGTAGTAGTGGTGGGTGTTGTAGTGGTCGTGGGTGTTGTAGTAGTGGTTAGTGTAGTAGTGGTGGTTGGTAATGTAGTGGTGGTGGGTGTTGTAGTGGTGGTTGGTGTTGTAGTAGTGGTTGGTGTTGTAGTCGTGCTGGGTGTTGTCGTGGTTGTGGGTGTTGTTGTCGTTGGAGGTGTGGTAGTAGTTGTGGGTCTTGTAGTAGTGGTTGGAGTTGTAGTAGTGGTTGGTGTTGTCGTGGTGGTGGGTGTTGTCGTGGTTGTGGGTGTGGTAGTAGTGGTTGGTGTTGTAGTGGTGGTGGGTGTTGTTGTGGTTGTGGGTGTTGTTGTGAATGTGGGTGTGGTAGTAGTTGTGGGTGTCGTAGTAGTGGTGGGTGTTGTCGTGGTAGTGGGTGTTGTCGTGGTTGTGGGCGTGGTAGTAGTTGTAGGTGTTGTAGTAGTGGTGGGTGTTGTTGTGGTTGTGGGTGTTGTTGTGGTTGTGGGTGTTGTAGTAGTCGTGGGTGTTGTAGTAGTGGTTGGTGTTGTAGTGGTGGTTAGTAATGTAGTGGTTGTGGGTGTGGTAGTAGTGGTTGGTGTTGTAGTGGTGGTGGGTGTTGTTGTGGTTGTGGGCGTGGTAGTAGTTGTAGGTGTTGTAGTAGTGGTGGGTGTTGTTGTGGTTGTGGGTGTTGTTGTGGTTCCGGGTGTTGTAGTAGCCGTGGGTGTTGTAGTAGTGGTTGGTGTTGTAGTGGTGGTTAGTAATGTAGTGGTTGTGGGTGTGGTAGTAGTGGTTGGTGTTGTAGTAGTGGTTGGTGTTGTTGTGGTTGTGGGTGTTGTTGTGGTTGTGGGCGTGGTAGTAGTTGTGGGTGTTGTAGTAGTGGTTGGTGTTGTCGTGGTAGTGGGTGTTGTCGTGGTTGTGGGCGTGGTAGTAGTGGTTGGTGTTGTAGTGGTGGTGGGTGTTGTCTTGGTTGTGGGTGTTGTTGTAGTTGTGGGTGTGGTAGTAGTTGTGGGTGTTGTAGTAGTGGTTGGTGTGGTAGTGGTGGTTGGTGTTGTGGTAGTGGTTGGTGTTGTAGTAGTAGTTGGTGTTGTGGTTGTGGTTGGTGTTGTAGTAGTGGTTGGTGTTGTAGTCGTGCTAGGTGTTGCCGTGGTTGTGGGTGTTGTTGTGGTTGTAGGTGTGGTAGTAGTTGTGGGTGTTGTAATAGTGCTTGGTGTTGTAGTAGTAGTTGGTGTTATCGTGGTAGTGGGTGTTGTCGTGGTTGTGGGCGTGGTAGTAGTTGTTGGTGTTGTAGTGGTGGTGGGTGTTGTTGTGGTTGTGGGTGTTGTTGTGATTGTGGGTGTGATAGTAGTTGTGGGTCTTGTAGTAGTGGTTGGTGTTGTTGTGGTTGTGGGTGTTGTTGTGGTTGTGGGTGTTGTAGTAGTGGTTTGTGTTGTAGTAGTGGTTAGTGTGGTAGTGGTGGTTGGTGTTGTGGTAATGGTTGGAGTTGTGGTTGTGGTTGGTGTTGTAGTAGTGGTTGGTGTTGTAGTCGTGCTGGGTCTTGTCGTGGTTGTGGGTGTTGTTGTGGTTGTAGGTGTGGTAGTAGTTGTGGGTGTTGTAGTAGTGGTTGGTGTTGTAGTAGTGGTTGGTGTTGTCGTGGTAGTGGGTGTTGTTGTGGTTGTGGGTGTGGTAGTAGTGGTTGGTGTTGTAGTGGTGGTGGGTGTTGTAGTAGTGGTTGGTGTTGTAGTCGTGCTGGGTGTTGTCGTGGTTGTGGGTGTTGTCGTGGTGGTGAGTGTTCTCGTGGTTGTGGGCGTGGTAGTAGTGGTTGGTGTTGTAGTGGTGGTGGGTGTTGTTGTAGTTGTGGGTGTTGTTGTGGTTGTGGGTGTGGTAGTAGTTGTGGGTGTCGTAGTAGTGGTTGGTGTGGTAGTAGTTGTCGGTGTTGTAGTAGTGGTTGGTGTTGTCGTGGTAGTGGGTGTTGTAGTCGTGCTGGGTGTTGTCGTGGTTGTGGGTGTTGTTGTCGTTGTAGGTGTGGTAGTAGTTGTGGGTCTTGTAGTAGTGGTTGGAGTTGTAGTAGTGGTTGGTGTTGTCGTGGTGGTGGGTGTTGTCGTGGTTGTGGGTGTGGTAGTAGTGGTTGGTGTTGTAGTGGTGGTGGGTGTTGTTGTGGTTGTGGGTGTTGTTGTGGTTGTGGGTGTGGTAGTAGTTGTGGGTGTCGTAGTAGTGGTGGGTGTTGTCGTGGTAGTGGGTGTTGTCGTGGTTGTGGGCGTGGTAGTAGTTGTAGGTGTTGTAGTAGTGGTGGGTGTTGTTGTGGTTGTGGGTGTTGTTGTGGTTGTGGGTGTTGTAGTAGTCATGGGTGTTGTAGTAGTGGTTGGTGTTGTAGTGGTGATTAGTAGTGTAGTGGTTGTGGGTGTGGTAGTAGTGGTTGGTGTTGTAGTGGTGGTGGGTGTTGTTGTGGTTGTGGGTGTTGTTGTGGTTGTGGGTGTGGTAGTAGTTGTGGGTGTCGTAGTAGTGGTTGGTGTGGTAGTAGTTGTAGGTGTTGCAGTAGTGGTTGGTGTTGTCGTGGTAGTGGGTGTTGTCGTGGTTGTGGGTGTTGTAGTAGTGGTTGGTGTTGTAGTGGTGGTGGGTGTTGTTGTGGTTGTGGGTGTTGTTGTGGTTGTGGGTGTTGTTGTGGTGGTGGGTGTTGTAGTAGTGGTTGGTGTTGTAGTGGTGGTTGGTGTTGTAGTAGTGGTTGGTGTTGTCGTGGTAGTGGGTGTTGTTGTGGTTGTGGGTGTGGTAGTAGTGGTTGGTGTTGTAGTGGTGGTGGGTGTTGTCGTGGTTGTGGGTGTTGTCGTGGTAGTGGGTGTTGTCGTGGTTGTGGGCGTGGTAGTAGTGGTTGGTGTTGTAGTAGTGGTTGGTGTTGTAGTAGTGGTTGGTGTTGTAGTAGTGGTTGGTGTTGTCGTGGTAGTGGGTGTTGTTGTGGTTGTGGGTGTGGTAGTAGTTGTGGGTGTTGTAGTGGTGGTGGGTGTTGTTGTGGTTGTGGGTGTTGTTGTGGTTGTGGGTGTGGTAGTAGTTGTGGGTGTCGTAGTAGTGGTTGGTGTTGTAGTAGTGGTTGGTGTTGTAGTAGTGGTTGGTGTTGTCGTGGTAGTGGGTGTTGTCGTGGTTGTGGGCGTGGTAGTAGTGGTTGGTAGTGTAGTGGTGGTGGGTGTCGTAGTAGTGGTTGGTGTTGTAGTAGTGGTTGGTGTTGTAGTAGTGGTTGGTGTTGTAGTCGTGCTGGGTGTTGTCGTGGTTGTGGGTGTTGTTGTCGTTGTAAGTGTGGTAGTAGTTGTGGGTCTTGTAGTAGTGGTTGGAGTTGTAGTAGTGGTTGGTGTTGTCGTGGTGGTGGGTGTTGTCGTGGTTGTGGGTGTGGTAGTAGTGGTTGGTGTTGTAGTGGTGGTGGGTGTTGTTGTGGTTGTGGGTGTTGTTGTGAATGTGGGTGTGGTAGTAGTTGTGGGTGTCGTAGTAGTGGTGGGTGTTGTCGTGGTAGTGGGTGTTGTCGTGGTTGTGGGCGTGGTAGTAGTTGTAGGTGTTGTAGTAGTGGTGGGTGTTGTTGTGGTTGTGGGTGTTGTTGTGGTTGTGGGTGTTGTAGTAGTCGTGGGTGTTGTAGTAGTGGTTGGTGTTGTAGTGGTGGTTAGTAATGTAGTGGTTGTGGGTGTGGTAGTAGTGGTTGGTGTTGTAGCGGTGGTGGGTGTTGTTGTGGTTGTGGGCGTGGTAGTAGTTGTAGGTGTTGTAGTAGTGGTGGGTGTTGTTGTGGTTGTGGGTGTTGTTGTGGTTGCGGGTGTTGTAGTAGCCGTGGGTGTTGTAGTAGTGGTTGGTGTTGTAGTGGTGGTTAGTAATGTAGTGGTTGTGGGTGTGGTAGTAGTGGTTGGTGTTGTAGTAGTGGTTGGTGTTGTCGTGGTTGTGGGTGTTGTTGTGGTTGTGGGCGTGGTAGTAGTTGTGGGTGTTGTAGTAGTGGTTGGTGTTGTCGTGGTAGTGGGTGTTGTCGTGGTTGTGGGCGTGGTAGTAGTGGTTGGTGTTGTAGTGGTGGTGGGTGTTGTCTTGGTTGTGGGTGTTGTTGTGGTTGTGGGTGTGGTAGTAGTTGTGGGTGTTGTAGTAGTGGTTGGTGTGGTAGTGGTGGTTGGTGTTGTGGTAGTGGTTGGTGTTGTAGTAGTAGTTGGTGTTGTGGTTGTGGTTGGTGTTGTAGTAGTGGTTGGTGTTGTAGTCGTGCTAGGTGTTGTCGTGGTTGTGGGTGTTGTTGTGGTTGTAGGTGTGGTAGTAGTTGTGGGTGTTGTAATAGTGCTTGGTGTTGTAGTAGTGGTTGGTGTTATCGTAGTAGTGGGTGTTGTCGTGGTTGTGGGCGTGGTAGTAGTTGTTGGTGTTGTAGTGGTGGTGGGTGTTGTTGTGGTTGTGGGTGTTGTTGTGATTGTGGGTGTGATAGTAGTTGTGGGTCTTGTAGTAGTGGTTGGTGTTGTTGTGGTTGTGGGTGTTGTTGTGGTTGTGGGTGTTGTAGTAGTGGTTGGTGTTGTAGTAGTGGTTAGTGTGGTAGTGGTGGTTGGTGTTGTGGTAGTGGTTGGAGTTGTGGTTGTGGTTGGTGTTGTAGTAGTGGTTGGTGTTGTAGTCGTGCTGGGTCTTGTCGTGGTTGTGGGTGTTGTTGTGGTTGTAGGTGTGGTAGTAGTTGTGGGTGTTGTAGTAGTGGTTGGTGTTGTAGTAGTGGTTGGTGTTGTCGTGGTAGTGGGTGTTGTTGTGGTTGTGGGTGTGGTAGTAGTGGTTGGTGTTGTAGTGGTGGTGGGTGTTGTAGTAGTGGTTGGTGTTGTAGTCGTGCTGGGTGTTGTCGTGGTTGTGGGTGTTGTCGTGGTGGTGGGTGTTCTCGTGGTTGTGGGCGTGGTAGTAGTGGTTGTTGTTGTAGTGGTGGAGGGTGTTGTTGTAGTTGTGAGTGTTGTTGTGATTGTGGGTGTGATAGTAGTTGTGGGTCTTGTAGTAGTGGTTGGTGTTGTTGTGGTTGTGGGTGTTGTTGTGGTTGTGGGTGTTGTAGTAGTGGTTGGTATTGTAGTAGTGGTTAGTGTGGTAGTGGTGGTTGGTGTTGTAGTAGTGGTTGGAGTTGTGGTTGTGGTTGGTGTTGTAGTAGTGGTTGGTGTTGTAGTCGTGCTGGGTCTTGTCGTGGTTGTGGGTGTTGTTGTGGTTGTAGGTGTGGTAGTAGTTGTGGGTGTTGTAGTAGTGGTTGGTGTGGTAGTGGTGGTTGGTGTTGTGGTAGTGGTTGGTGTTGTAGTAGTAGTTGGTGTTGTGGTTGTGGTTGGTGTTGTAGTAGTGGTTGGTGTTGTAGTCGTGCTAGGTGTTGTCGTGGTTGTGGGTGTTGTTGTGGTTGTAGGTGTGGTAGTAGTTGTGGGTGTTGTAATAGTGCTTGGTGTTGTAGTAGTGGTTGGTGTTATCGTAGTAGTGGGTGTTGTCGTGGTTGTGGGCGTGGTAGTAGTTGTTGGTGTTGTATTGGTGGTGGGTGTTGTTGTGGTTGTAGGTGTTGTTGTGATTGTGGGTGTGATAGTAGTTGTGGGTCTTGTAGTAGTGGTTGGTGTTGTTGTGGTTGTGGGTGTTGTTGTGGTTGTGGGTGTTGTAGTAGTGGTTGGTGTTGTAGTAGTGGTTAGTGTGGTAGTGGTGGTTGGTGTTGTGGTAGTGGTTGGAGTTGTGGTTGTGGTTGGTGTTGTAGTAGTGGTTGGTGTTGTAGTCGTGCTGGGTCTTGTCGTGGTTGTGGGTGTTGTTGTGGTTGTAGGTGTGGTAGTAGTTGTGGGTGTTGTAGTAGTGGTTGGTGTTGTAGTAGTGGTTGGTGTTGTCGTGGTAGTGGGTGTTGTTGTGGTTGTGGGTGTGGTAGTAGTGGTTGGTGTTGTAGTGGTGGTGGGTGTTGTAGTAGTGGTTGGTGTTGTAGTCGTGCTGGGTGTTGTCGTGGTTGTGGGTGTTGTCGTGGTGGTGGGTGTTCTCGTGGTTGTGGGCGTGGTAGTAGTGGTTGGTGTTGTAGTGGTGGTGGGTGTTGTAGTTGTGGGTGTTGTTGTGGTTGTGGGTGTGGTAGTAGTTGTGGGTGTCGTAGTAGTGGTTGGTGTGGTAGTAGTTGTCGGTGTTGTAGTAGTGGTTGGTGTTGTCGTGGTAGTGGGTGTTGTAGTCGTGCTGGGTGTTGTCGTGGTTGTGGGTGTTGTTGTCGTTGTAGGTGTGGTAGTAGTTGTGGGTCTTGTAGTAGTGGTTGGAGTTGTAGTAGTGGTTGGTGTTGTCGTGGTGGTGGGTGTTGTCGTGGTTGTGGGTGTGGTAGTAGTGGTTGGTGTTGTAGTGGTGGTGGGTGTTGTTGTGGTTGTGGGTGTTGTTGTGGTTGTGGGTGTGGTAGTAGTTGTGGGTGTCGTAGTAGTGGTGGGTGTTGTCGTGGTAGTGGGTGTTGTCGTGGTTGTGGGCGTGGTAGTAGTTGTAGGTGTTGTAGTAGTGGTGGGTGTTGTTGTGGTTGTGGGTGTTGTTGTGGTTGTGGGTGTTGTAGTAGTCATGGGTGTTGTAGTAGTGGTTGGTGTTGTAGTGGTGGTTAGTAGTGTAGTGGTTGTGGGTGTGGTAGTAGTGGTTGGTGTTGTAGTGGTGGTGGGTGTTGTTGTGGTTGTGGGTGTTGTTGTGGTTGTGGGTGTGGTAGTAGTTGTGGGTGTCGTAGTAGTGGTTGGTGTGGTAGTAGTTGTCGGTGTTGCAGTAGTGGTTGGTGTTGTCGTGGTAGTGGGTGTTGTCGTGGTTGTGGGTGTTGTAGTAGTGGTTGGTGTTGTAGTGGTGGTGGGTGTTGTTGTGGTTGTGGGTGTTGTTGTGGTTGTGGGTGTTGTTGTGGTGGTGGGTGTTGTAGTAGTGGTTGGTGTTGTAGTGGTGGTTGGTGTTGTAGTAGTGGTTGGTGTTGTCGTGGTAGTGGGTGTTGTTGTGGTTGTGGGTGTGGTAGTAGTGGTTGGTGTTGTAGTGGTGGTGGGTGTTGTCGTGGTTGTGGGTGTTGTCGTGGTAGTGGGTGTTGTCGTGGTTGTGGGCGTGGTAGTAGTGGTTGGTGTTGTAGTAGTGGTTGGTGTTGTAGTAGTGGTTGGTGTTGTAGTAGTGGTTGGTGTTGTCGTGGTAGTGGGTGTTGTTGTGGTTGTGGGTGTGGTAGTAGTTGTGGGTGTTGTAGTGGTGGTGGGTGTTGTTGTGGTTGTGGGTGTTGTTGTGGTTGTGGGTGTGGTAGTAGTTGTGGGTGTCGTAGTAGTGGTTGGTGTTGTAGTAGTGGTTGGTGTTGTAGTAGTGGTTGGTGTTGTCGTGGTAGTGGGTGTTGTCGTGGTTGTGGGCGTGGTAGTAGTGGTTGGTAGTGTAGTGGTGGTGGGTGTTGTAGTAGTGGTTGGTGTTGTAGTCGTGCTGGGTGTTGTCGTGGTTGTGGGTGTTGTTGTCGTTGTAAGTGTGGTAGTAGTTGTGGGTCTTGTAGTAGTGGTTGGAGTTGTAGTAGTGGTTGGTGTTGTCGTGGTGGTGGGTGTTGTCGTGGTTGTGGGTGTGGTAGTAGTGGTTGGTGTTGTAGTGGTGGTGGGTGTTGTTGTGGTTGTGGGTGTTGTTGTGAATGTGGGTGTGGTAGTAGTTGTGGGTGTCGTAGTAGTGGTGGGTGTTGTCGTGGTAGTGGGTGTTGTCGTGGTTGTGGGCGTGGTAGTAGTTGTAGGTGTTGTAGTAGTGGTGGGTGTTGTTGTGGTTGTGGGTGTTGTTGTGGTTGTGGGTGTTGTAGTAGTCGTGGGTGTTGTAGTAGTGGTTGGTGTTGTAGTGGTGGTTAGTAATGTAGTGGTTGTGGGTGTGGTAGTAGTGGTTGGTGTTGTAGCGGTGGTGGGTGTTGTTGTGGTTGTGGGCGTGGTAGTAGTTGTAGGTGTTGTAGTAGTGGTGGGTGTTGTTGTGGTTGTGGGTGTTGTTGTGGTTGCGGGTGTTGTAGTAGCCGTGGGTGTTGTAGTAGTGGTTGGTGTTGTAGTGGTGGTTAGTAATGTAGTGGTTGTGGGTGTGGTAGTAGTGGTTGGTGTTGTAGTAGTGGTTGGTGTTGTCGTGGTTGTGGGTGTTGTTGTGGTTGTGGGCGTGGTAGTAGTTGTGGGTGTTGTAGTAGTGGTTGGTGTTGTCGTGGTAGTGGGTGTTGTCGTGGTTGTGGGCGTGGTAGTAGTGGTTGGTGTTGTAGTGGTGGTGGGTGTTGTCTTGGTTGTGGGTGTTGTTGTGGTTGTGGGTGTGGTAGTAGTTGTGGGTGTTGTAGTAGTGGTTGGTGTGGTAGTGGTGGTTGGTGTTGTGGTAGTGGTTGGTGTTGTAGTAGTAGTTGGTGTTGTGGTTGTGGTTGGTGTTGTAGTAGTGGTTGGTGTTGTAGTCGTGCTAGGTGTTGTCGTGGTTGTGGGTGTTGTTGTGGTTGTAGGTGTGGTAGTAGTTGTGGGTGTTGTAATAGTGCTTGGTGTTGTAGTAGTGGTTGGTGTTATCGTAGTAGTGGGTGTTGTCGTGGTTGTGGGCGTGGTAGTAGTTGTTGGTGTTGTAGTGGTGGTGGGTGTTGTTGTGGTTGTGGGTGTGGTGGTAGTTGTGGGTGTTAATGTGGTTGTGGGTGTGGTAGTAGTTGTGGGTGTTGTGGTGGTTGTGGGTGTTGTAGTAGTGGTTGGTGTTGTAGTGGTGGTTGGTGTTGTAGTAGCGGTTGGTGTTGTCGTGGTAGTGGGTGTTGTCGTGGTTGTGGGTGTGGTAGTAGTGGTGGGTGTTGTAGTAGTGGTTGGTGTTGTCGTGGTTGTGGGTGTTGTTGTCGTTGTAGGTGTGGTAGTAGTTGTGGGTGTTGTAATAGTGCTTGGTGTTGTAGTAGTGGTTGGTGTTGTCGTGGTAGTGGGCGTCGTCGTGGTTGTGGGCGTGGTAGTAGTGGTTGGTGTTGTAGTGGTGGTGGGTGTTGTAGTAGTGGTTGGTGTTGTAGTAGTGGTTGGTGTTGAAGTCGTGCTGGGTGTTGTCGTGGTTGTGGGTGTTGTTGTCGTTGTAGGTGTGGTAGTAGTTGTGGGTCTTGTGGTAGTGGTTGGAGTTGTAGTAGTGGTTGGTGTTGTCGTGGTAGTGGGTGTTGTTGTGGTTGTGGGTGTGGTAGAAATGGTTAGTGTCGTAGTGGTGGTGGGTGTTGTTGTGGTTGTGGGTGTTGTTGTGGTTGTGGGCGTGGTAGTAGTTGTGGGTGTTGTAGTAGTGGTTGGTGTTGTCGTGGTAGTGGGTGTTGTCGTGGTTGTGGGCGTGGTAGTAGTGGTTGTTGTTGTAGTGGTGGTGGGGGTTGTTGTGGTTGTGGGTGTTGTCGTGGTTGTGGGTGTTGTTGTGGTTGTGAGTGTGGTAGTAGTTGTGGGTGTCGTAGTAGTGGTTGGTGTTGTAGTAGTGGTTGGTGTTGTAGTAGTGGTTGGTGTTGTAGTAGTGGTTGGTGTTGTAGTCGTGCTGGGTGTTGTGGTGGTTGTGGGTGTTGTTGTCGTTGTGGGTGTTGTTGTGGTTGTGGGTGTTGTAGTAGTGGTTGGTGTTGTCGTGGTAGTGAGTGTTGTCGTGGTTGTGGGCGTGGTAGTAGTGGTTGGTGTTGTAGTGGTGGTGGGTGTTGTTGTGGTAGTGGGTGTTGTCGTGGTTGTGGGTGTGGTAGTAGTGGTTGTTGTTGTAGTAGTGGTGGGTGTTGTCGTGGTTGTAGGTGTTGCAGTGGTGGTGGGTGTTGTGGTTGTTGTGGGCGTCGTAGTCGTGGTAGGTGTTGTAGTAGTGGTTAAAGTCGTAGTAGTCGTGGGTGTTGTCGTGGTTGTGGGTGTGGTAGTAGTGGTGGGTGTTGTAGTAGTCGTGGGTGTTGTAGTAGTGGTTGGTGTTGTAGTGGTGGTTAGTAATGTAGTGGTGGTGGGTGTTGTAGTAGTGGTTGGTGTTGTAGTGGTGGTTGGTGTTGAGTTAGTGGTTGGTGTTGTCGTGGTAGTGGGTGTTGTCGTGGTTGTGGGTGTGGTAGTAGTGGTGGGTGTTGTAGTAGTGGTTGGTGTTGTAGTGGTGGTTAGTAATGTAGTGGTGGTGGGTGTTGTAGTAGTGGTTGGTGTTGTAGTAGTGATTGGTGTTGTAGTGGTGGTTAGTAATGTAGTGGTGGTGGGTGTTGTAGTAGTGGTTGGTGTTGTAGTAGTGGTTGGTGTTGTCGTGGTTGTGGGTGTTGTCGTGGTAGTGGGTGTTGTCGTGGTTGTGGGCGTGGTAGTAGTGGTTGGTGTTGTAGTGGGGGTGGGTGTTGTTGTGGTTGTGGGTGTTGTTGTGGTTGTGGGTGTGGTAGTAGTTGTGGGTGTCGTAGAAGTGGTTGGTGTTGTAGTAGTGGTTGGTGTTGTAGTAGTGGTTGGTGTTGTCGTGGTTGTGGGTGTTGTTGTCGTTGTAGGTGTGGTAGTAGTTGTGGGTGTTGTAATAGTGCTTGGTGTTGTAGTAGTGGTTGGTGTTGTCGTGGTAGTGGGTGTTGTCGTGGTTGTGGGCGTGGTAGTAGTGGTTGGTGTTGTAGTGGTGGTGGGTGTTGTAGTAGTGGTTGGTGTTGTAGTAGTGGTTGGTGTTGAAGTCGTGCTGGGTGTTGTCGTGGTTGTGGGTGTTGTTGTCGTTGTAGGTGTGGTAGTAGTTGTGGGTCTTGTGGTAGTGGTTGGAGTTGTAGTAGTGGTTGGTGTTGTCGTGGTAGTGGGTGTTGTTGTGGTTGTGGGTGTGGTAGAAGTGGTTAGTGTCGTAGTGGTGGTGGGTGTTGTTGTGGTTGTGGGTGTTGTTGTGGTTGTGGGTGTTGTTGTGGTTGTGGGTGTGGTAGTAGTTGTGGGTGTTCTGGTGGTTGTGGGCGTCATAGTTGTGGTTGGTGTTGTAGTGGTGGTGGGTGTTGTTGTGGTTGTGGGTGTGGTAGTAGTGGTTGGTGTTGTCGTGGTAGTGGGTGTTGTGGTGGTTGGGGGTGTGGTAGTAGTGGTGGGTGTTGTAGTGGTCGTGGGTGTTGTAGTAGTGGTTAGTGTAGTAGTGGTGGTTGGTAATGTAGTGGTGGTGGGTGTTGTAGTGGTGGTTGGTGTTGTAGTAGTGGTTGGTGTTGTCGTGGTAGTGGGTGTTGTCGTGGTTGTGGGTGTCGTAGTAGTTGTGGGTGTTGTAGTGGTGGTGGGTGTTGTTGTGGTTGTGGGTGTTGTTGTGGTTGTGGGTGTGGTAGTAGTTGTGGGTGTCGTAGTAGTGGTTGGTGTTGTAGTAGTGGTTGGTGTTGTAGTAGTGGTTGGTGTTGTCGTGGTAGTGGGTGTTGTCGTGGTTGTGGGCGTGGTAGTAGTGGTTGGTAGTGTAGTGGTGGTGGGTGTTGTAGTAGTGGTTGGTGTTGTAGTCGTGCTGGGTGTTGTCGTGGTTGTGGGTGTTGTTGTCGTTGTAAGTGTGGTAGTAGTTGTGGGTCTTGTAGTAGTGGTTGGAGTTGTAGTAGTGGTTGGTGTTGTCGTGGTGGTGGGTGTTGTCGTGGTTGTGGGTGTGGTAGTAGTGGTTGGTGTTGTAGTGGTGGTGGGTGTTGTTGTGGTTGTGGGTGTTGTTGTGAATGTGGGTGTGGTAGTAGTTGTGGGTGTCGTAGTAGTGGTGGGTGTTGTCGTGGTAGTGGGTGTTGTCGTGGTTGTGGGCGTGGTAGTAGTTGTAGGTGTTGTAGTAGTGGTGGGTGTTGTTGTGGTTGTGGGTGTTGTTGTGGTTGTGGGTGTTGTAGTAGTCGTGGGTGTTGTAGTAGTGGTTGGTGTTGTAGTGGTGGTTAGTAATGTAGTGGTTGTGGGTGTGGTAGTAGTGGTTGGTGTTGTAGCGGTGGTGGGTGTTGTTGTGGTTGTGGGCGTGGTAGTAGTTGTAGGTGTTGTAGTAGTGGTGGGTGTTGTTGTGGTTGTGGGTGTTGTTGTGGTTGCGGGTGTTGTAGTAGCCGTGGGTGTTGTAGTAGTGGTTGGTGTTGTAGTGGTGGTTAGTAATGTAGTGGTTGTGGGTGTGGTAGTAGTGGTTGGTGTTGTAGTAGTGGTTGGTGTTGTCGTGGTTGTGGGTGTTGTTGTGGTTGTGGGCGTGGTAGTAGTTGTGGGTGTTGTAGTAGTGGTTGGTGTTGTCGTGGTAGTGGGTGTTGTCGTGGTTGTGGGCGTGGTAGTAGTGGTTGGTGTTGTAGTGGTGGTGGGTGTTGTCTTGGTTGTGGGTGTTGTTGTGGTTGTGGGTGTGGTAGTAGTTGTGGGTGTTGTAGTAGTGGTTGGTGTGGTAGTGGTGGTTGGTGTTGTGGTAGTGGTTGGTGTTGTAGTAGTAGTTGGTGTTGTGGTTGTGGTTGGTGTTGTAGTAGTGGTTGGTGTTGTAGTCGTGCTAGGTGTTGTCGTGGTTGTGGGTGTTGTTGTGGTTGTAGGTGTGGTAGTAGTTGTGGGTGTTGTAATAGTGCTTGGTGTTGTAGTAGTGGTTGGTGTTATCGTAGTAGTGGGTGTTGTCGTGGTTGTGGGCGTGGTAGTAGTTGTTGGTGTTGTAGTGGTGGTGGGTGTTGTTGTGGTTGTGGGTGTGGTGGTAGTTGTGGGTGTTAATGTGGTTGTGGGTGTGGTAGTAGTTGTGGGTGTTGTGGTGGTTGTGGGTGTTGTAGTAGTGGTTGGTGTTGTAGTGGTGGTTGGTGTTGTAGTAGCGGTTGGTGTTGTCGTGGTAGTGGGTGTTGTCGTGGTTGTGGGTGTGGTAGTAGTGGTGGGTGTTGTAGTAGTGGTTGGTGTTGTCGTGGTTGTGGGTGTTGTTGTCGTTGTAGGTGTGGTAGTAGTTGTGGGTGTTGTAATAGTGCTTGGTGTTGTAGTAGTGGTTGGTGTTGTCGTGGTAGTGGGCGTCGTCGTGGTTGTGGGCGTGGTAGTAGTGGTTGGTGTTGTAGTGGTGGTGGGTGTTGTAGTAGTGGTTGGTGTTGTAGTAGTGGTTGGTGTTGAAGTCGTGCTGGGTGTTGTCGTGGTTGTGGGTGTTGTTGTCGTTGTAGGTGTGGTAGTAGTTGTGGGTCTTGTGGTAGTGGTTGGAGTTGTAGTAGTGGTTGGTGTTGTCGTGGTAGTGGGTGTTGTTGTGGTTGTGGGTGTGGTAGAAATGGTTAGTGTCGTAGTGGTGGTGGGTGTTGTTGTGGTTGTGGGTGTTGTTGTGGTTGTGGGCGTGGTAGTAGTTGTGGGTGTTGTAGTAGTGGTTGGTGTTGTCGTGGTAGTGGGTGTTGTCGTGGTTGTGGGCGTGGTAGTAGTGGTTGTTGTTGTAGTGGTGGTGGGGGTTGTTGTGGTTGTGGGTGTTGTCGTGGTTGTGGGTGTTGTTGTGGTTGTGAGTGTGGTAGTAGTTGTGGGTGTCGTAGTAGTGGTTGGTGTTGTAGTAGTGGTTGGTGTTGTAGTAGTGGTTGGTGTTGTAGTAGTGGTTGGTGTTGTAGTCGTGCTGGGTGTTGTGGTGGTTGTGGGTGTTGTTGTCGTTGTGGGTGTTGTTGTGGTTGTGGGTGTTGTAGTAGTGGTTGGTGTTGTCGTGGTAGTGAGTGTTGTCGTGGTTGTGGGCGTGGTAGTAGTGGTTGGTGTTGTAGTGGTGGTGGGTGTTGTTGTGGTAGTGGGTGTTGTCGTGGTTGTGGGTGTGGTAGTAGTGGTTGTTGTTGTAGTAGTGGTGGGTGTTGTCGTGGTTGTAGGTGTTGCAGTGGTGGTGGGTGTTGTGGTTGTTGTGGGCGTCGTAGTCGTGGTAGGTGTTGTAGTAGTGGTTAAAGTCGTAGTAGTCGTGGGTGTTGTCGTGGTTGTGGGTGTGGTAGTAGTGGTGGGTGTTGTAGTAGTCGTGGGTGTTGTAGTAGTGGTTGGTGTTGTAGTGGTGGTTAGTAATGTAGTGGTGGTGGGTGTTGTAGTAGTGGTTGGTGTTGTAGTGGTGGTTGGTGTTGAGCTAGTGGTTGGTGTTGTCGTGGTAGTGGGTGTTGTCGTGGTTGTGGGTGTGGTAGTAGTGGTGGGTGTTGTAGTAGTGGTTGGTGTTGTAGTGGTGGTTAGTAATGTAGTGGTGGTGGGTGTTGTAGTAGTGGTTGGTGTTGTAGTAGTGATTGGTGTTGTAGTGGTGGTTAGTAATGTAGTGGTGGTGGGTGTTGTAGTAGTGGTTGGTGTTGTAGTAGTGGTTGGTGTTGTCGTGGTTGTGGGTGTTGTCGTGGTAGTGGGTGTTGTCGTGGTTGTGGGCGTGGTAGTAGTGGTTGGTGTTGTAGTGGGGGTGGGTGTTGTTGTGGTTGTGGGTGTTGTTGTGGTTGTGGGTGTGGTAGTAGTTGTGGGTGTCGTAGAAGTGGTTGGTGTTGTAGTAGTGGTTGGTGTTGTAGTAGTGGTTGGTGTTGTCGTGGTTGTGGGTGTTGTTGTCGTTGTAGGTGTGGTAGTAGTTGTGGGTGTTGTAATAGTGCTTGGTGTTGTAGTAGTGGTTGGTGTTGTCGTGGTAGTGGGTGTTGTCGTGGTTGTGGGCGTGGTAGTAGTGGTTGGTGTTGTAGTGGTGGTGGGTGTTGTAGTAGTGGTTGGTGTTGTAGTAGTGGTTGGTGTTGAAGTCGTGCTGGGTGTTGTCGTGGTTGTGGGTGTTGTTGTCGTTGTAGGTGTGGTAGTAGTTGTGGGTCTTGTGGTAGTGGTTGGAGTTGTAGTAGTGGTTGGTGTTGTCGTGGTAGTGGGTGTTGTTGTGGTTGTGGGTGTGGTAGAAGTGGTTAGTGTCGTAGTGGTGGTGGGTGTTGTTGTGGTTGTGGGTGTTGTTGTGGTTGTGGGTGTTGTTGTGGTTGTGGGTGTGGTAGTAGTTGTGGGTGTTCTGGTGGTTGTGGGCGTCGTAGTTGTGGTTGGTGTTGTAGTGGTGGTGGGTGTTGTTGTGGTTGTGGGTGTGGTAGTAGTGGTTGGTGTTGTCGTGGTAGTGGGTGTTGTGGTGGTTGGGGGTGTGGTAGTAGTGGTGGGTGTTGTAGTGGTCGTGGGTGTTGTAGTAGTGGTTAGTGTAGTAGTGGTGGTTGGTAATGTAGTGGTGGTGGGTGTTGTAGTGGTGGTTGGTGTTGTAGTAGTGGTTGGTGTTGTCGTGGTAGTGGGTGTTGTCGTGGTTGTGGGTGTCGTAGTAGTGGTTGGTGTTGTAGTAGTGGTTGGTGTTGTAGTAGTGGTTGGTGTTGTAGTAGTGGTTGGTGTTGTAGTCGTGCTGGGTGTTGTCGTGGTTGTGGATGTTGTTGTCGTTGTGGGTGTGGTAGTAGTTGTGGGTGTGGTAGTAGTGGTTGGTGTTGTAATGGTGGTTGGTGTTGTTGTGGTTGTGGGTGTTGTTGTGGTTGTGGGTGTGGTAGTGGTTGTGGGTCTTGTAGTAGTGGTTGGAGTTGTAGTAGTGGTTGGGGTGGTAGTGGTGGTTGGTGTTGTGGTAGTGGTTGGAGTTGTGGTTGTGGTTGGTGTTGTAGTAGTGGTTGGTGTTGTAGTCGTGCTGGGTCTTGTCGTGGTTGTGGGTGTTGTTGTGGTTGTAGGTGTTGTTGTGGTTGGGGGTGTTGTAGTAGTCGTGGGTGTTGTAGTAATGGTTGGTGTTGTAGTGGTGGTTAGTAATGTAGTGGTTGTGGGTGTGGTAGTAGTGGTTGTGGGTGTGGTAGTAGTGGTTGGTGTTGTAGTGGTGGTGGGTGTTGTTGTGATTGTGGGTGTTGTTGTGGTTGTGGGTGTGGTAGTAGTGGTTGGTGTTGTGGTGGTTGTGGGCGTTCTAGTCGTGGTAGGTGTTGTAGTAGTGGTTAAAGTCATGGTAGTCGTGGGTGTTGTCGTGGTTGTGGGTGTGGTAGTAGTGGTGGGTGTTGTAGTAGTCGTG
The DNA here is from genome assembly GCA_964035545.1 of Bugula neritina. Taxonomy (NCBI): domain Eukaryota; kingdom Metazoa; phylum Bryozoa; class Gymnolaemata; order Cheilostomatida; family Bugulidae; genus Bugula; species Bugula neritina. The sequence goes on from OZ037767.1 coordinate 13,046,809, forward strand.
GGTGTTGTAGTGGTGGTTGGTGTTGTTGTGGTGGTTGGTGTTGTAGTAGTGGTTGGTGTTGTCGTGGTAGTGGGTGTTGTTGTGGTTGTGGGTGTGGTAGTAGTGGTTGGTAGTGTAGTGATGGTGGGTGTTGTCGTGGTTGTGGGTGTTGTTGTGGTTGTGGGTGTGGTAGTAGTTGTGGGTGTTGTCATGAGAGTGGGTGTTGTGGTGGTTGTGGGTGTGGTAGTAGTGGTTGGTGTTGTCGTGGTAGTGGGTGTTGTGGTGGTTGGGGGTGTGGTAGTAGTGGTGGGTGTTGTAGTGGTCGTGGGTGTTGTAATAGTGGTTAGTGTAGTAGTGGTGGTTGGTAATGTAGTGGTGGTGGGTGTTGTAGTGGTGGTTGGTGTTGTAGTAGTGGTTGGTGTTGTAGTCGTGCTGGGTGTTGTCGTGGTTGTGGGTGTTGTTGTCGTTGTAGGTGTGGTAGTAGTTGTGGGTCTTGTAGTAGTGGTCGGAGTTGTAGTAGTGGTTGGTGTTGTCGTGGTGGTGGGTGTTGTCGTGGTTGTGGGTGTGGTAGTAGTGGTTGGTGTTGTAGTGGTGGTGGGTGTTGTTGTGGTTGTGGGTGTTGTTGTGAATGTGGGTGTGGTAGTAGTTGTGGGTGTCGTAGTAGTGGTGGGTGTTGTCGTGGTAGTGGGTGTTGTCGTGGTTGTGGGCGTGGTAGTAGTTGTAGGTGTTGTAGTAGTGGTGGGTGTTGTTGTGGTTGTGGGTGTTGTTGTGGTTGTGGGTGTTGTAGTAGTCGTGGGTGTTGTAGTAGTGGTTGGTGTTGTAGTGGTGGTTAGTAATGTAGTGGTTGTGGGTGTGGTAGTAGTGGTTGGTGTTGTAGTGGTGGTGGGTGTTGTTGTGGTTGTGGGCGTGGTAGTAGTTGTAGGTGTTGTAGTAGTGGTGGGTGTTGTTGTGGTTGTGGGTGTTGTTGTGGTTCCGGGTGTTGTAGTAGCCGTGGGTGTTGTAGTAGTGGTTGGTGTTGTAGTGGTGGTTAGTAATGTAGTGGTTGTGGGTGTGGTAGTAGTGGTTGGTGTTGTAGTAGTGGTTGGTGTTGTTGTGGTTGTGGGTGTTGTTGTGGTTGTGGGCGTGGTAGTAGTTGTGGGTGTTGTAGTAGTGGTTGGTGTTGTCGTGGTAGTGGGTGTTGTCGTGGTTGTGGGCGTGGTAGTAGTGGTTGGTGTTGTAGTGGTGGTGGGTGTTGTCTTGGTTGTGGGTGTTGTTGTAGTTGTGGGTGTGGTAGTAGTTGTGGGTGTTGTAGTAGTGGTTGGTGTGGTAGTGGTGGTTGGTGTTGTGGTAGTGGTTGGTGTTGTAGTAGTAGTTGGTGTTGTGGTTGTGGTTGGTGTTGTAGTAGTGGTTGGTGTTGTAGTCGTGCTAGGTGTTGCCGTGGTTGTGGGTGTTGTTGTGGTTGTAGGTGTGGTAGTAGTTGTGGGTGTTGTAATAGTGCTTGGTGTTGTAGTAGTAGTTGGTGTTATCGTGGTAGTGGGTGTTGTCGTGGTTGTGGGCGTGGTAGTAGTTGTTGGTGTTGTAGTGGTGGTGGGTGTTGTTGTGGTTGTGGGTGTTGTTGTGATTGTGGGTGTGATAGTAGTTGTGGGTCTTGTAGTAGTGGTTGGTGTTGTTGTGGTTGTGGGTGTTGTTGTGGTTGTGGGTGTTGTAGTAGTGGTTGGTGTTGTAGTAGTGGTTAGTGTGGTAGTGGTGGTTGGTGTTGTGGTAATGGTTGGAGTTGTGGTTGTGGTTGGTGTTGTAGTAGTGGTTGGTGTTGTAGTCGTGCTGGGTCTTGTCGTGGTTGTGGGTGTTGTTGTGGTTGTAGGTGTGGTAGTAGTTGTGGGTGTTGTAGTAGTGGTTGGTGTTGTAGTAGTGGTTGGTGTTGTAGTAGTGGTTGGTGTTGTAGTAGTGGTTGGTGTTGTCGTGGTAGTGGGTGTTGTTGTGGTTGTGGGTGTGGTAGTAGTTGTGGGTGTTGTAGTGGTGGTGGGTGTTGTTGTGGTTGTGGGTGTTGTTGTGGTTGTGGGTGTGGTAGTAGTTGTGGGTGTCGTAGTAGTGGTTGGTGTTGTAGTAGTGGTTGGTGTTGTAGTAGTGGTTGGTGTTGTCGTGGTAGTGGGTGTTGTCGTGGTTGTGGGCGTGGTAGTAGTGGTTGGTAGTGTAGTGGTGGTGGGTGTTGTAGTAGTGGTTGGTGTTGTAGTAGTGGTTGGTGTTGTAGTAGTGGTTGGTGTTGTAGTCGTGCTGGGTGTTGTCGTGGTTGTGGGTGTTGTTGTCGTTGTAAGTGTGGTAGTAGTTGTGGGTCTTGTAGTAGTGGTTGGAGTTGTAGTAGTGGTTGGTGTTGTCGTGGTGGTGGGTGTTGTCGTGGTTGTGGGTGTGGTAGTAGTGGTTGGTGTTGTAGTGGTGGTGGGTGTTGTTGTGGTTGTGGGTGTTGTTGTGAATGTGGGTGTGGTAGTAGTTGTGGGTGTCGTAGTAGTGGTGGGTGTTGTCGTGGTAGTGGGTGTTGTCGTGGTTGTGGGCGTGGTAGTAGTTGTAGGTGTTGTAGTAGTGGTGGGTGTTGTTGTGGTTGTGGGTGTTGTTGTGGTTGTGGGTGTTGTAGTAGTCGTGGGTGTTGTAGTAGTGGTTGGTGTTGTAGTGGTGGTTAGTAATGTAGTGGTTGTGGGTGTGGTAGTAGTGGTTGGTGTTGTAGCGGTGGTGGGTGTTGTTGTGGTTGTGGGCGTGGTAGTAGTTGTAGGTGTTGTAGTAGTGGTGGGTGTTGTTGTGGTTGTGGGTGTTGTTGTGGTTGCGGGTGTTGTAGTAGCCGTGGGTGTTGTTGTAGTGGTTGGTGTTGTAGTGGTGGTTAGTAATGTAGTGGTTGTGGGTGTGGTAGTAGTGGTTGGTGTTGTAGTAGTGGTTGGTGTTGTAGTAGTGGTTGGTGTTGTCGTGGTAGTGGGTGTTGTCGTGGTTGTGGGCGTGGTAGTAGTGGTTGGTGTTGTAGTGGTGGTGGGTGTTGTCTTGGTTGTGGGTGTTGTTGTGGTTGTGGGTGTGGTAGTAGTTGTGGGTGTTGTAGTAGTGGTTGGTGTGGTAGTGGTGGTTGGTGTTGTGGTAGTGGTTGGTGTTGTAGTAGTAGTTGGTGTTGTGGTTGTGGTTGGTGTTGTAGTAGTGGTTGGTGTTGTAGTCGTGCTAGGTGTTGTCGTGGTTGTGGGTGTTGTTGTGGTTGTAGGTGTGGTAGTAGTTGTGGGTGTTGTAATAGTGCTTGGTGTTGTAGTAGTGGTTGGTGTTATCGTAATAGTGGGTGTTGTCGTGGTTGTGGGCGTGGTAGTAGTTGTTGGTGTTGTAGTGGTGGTGGGTGTTGTTGTGGTTGTGGGTGTTGTTGTGATTGTGGGTGTGATAGTAGTTGTGGGTCTTGTAGTAGTGGTTGGTGTTGTTGTGGTTGTGGGTGTTGTTGTGGTTGTGGGTGTTGTAGTAGTGGTTAGTGTTGTAGTAGTGGTTAGTGTGGTAGTGGTGGTTGGTGTTGTGGTAGTGGTTGGAGTTGTGGTTGTGGTTGGTGTTGTAGTAGTGGTTGGTGTTGTAGTCGTGCTGGGTCTTGTCGTGGTTGTGGGTGTTGTTGTGGTTGTAGGTGTGGTAGTAGTTGTGGGTGTTGTAGTAGTGGTTGGTGTTGTAGTAGTGGTTGGTGTTGTCGTGGTAGTGGGTGTTGTTGTGGTTGTGGGTGTGGTAGTAGTGGTTGGTGTTGTAGTGGTGGTGGGTGTTGTAGTAGTGGTTGGTGTTGTAGTCGTGCTGGGTGTTGTCGTGGTTGTGGGTGTTGTCGTGGTGGTGGGTGTTCTCGTGGTTGTGGGCGTGGTAGTAGTGGTTGTTGTTGTAGTGGTGGAGGGTGTTGTTGTAGTTGTGAGTGTTGTTGTGATTGTGGGTGTGATAGTAGTTGTGGGTCTTGTAGTAGTGGTTGGTGTTGTTGTGGTTGTGGGTGTTGTTGTGGTTGTGGGTGTTGTAGTAGTGGTTGGTATTGTAGTAGTGGTTAGTGTGGTAGTGGTGGTTGGTGTTGTAGTAGTGGTTGGAGTTGTGGTTGTGGTTGGTGTTGTAGTAGTGGTTGGTGTTGTAGTCGTGCTGGGTCTTGTCGTGGTTGTGGGTGTTGTTGTGGTTGTAGGTGTGGTAGTAGTTGTGGGTGTTGTAGTAGTGGTTGGTGTGGTAGTGGTGGTTGGTGTTGTGGTAGTGGTTGGTGTTGTAGTAGTAGTTGGTGTTGTGGTTGTGGTTGGTGTTGTAGTAGTGGTTGGTGTTGTAGTCGTGCTAGGTGTTGTCGTGGTTGTGGGTGTTGTTGTGGTTGTAGGTGTGGTAGTAGTTGTGGGTGTTGTAATAGTGCTTGGTGTTGTAGTAGTGGTTGGTGTTATCGTAGTAGTGGGTGTTGTCGTGGTTGTGGGCGTGGTAGTAGTTGTTGGTGTTGTAGTGGTGGTGGGTGTTGTTGTGGTTGTGGGTGTTGTTGTGATTGTGGGTGTGATAGTAGTTGTGGGTCTTGTAGTAGTGGTTGGTGTTGTTGTGGTTGTGGGTGTTGTTGTGGTTGTGGGTGTTGTAGTAGTGGTTGGTGTTGTAGTAGTGGTTAGTGTGGTAGTGGTGGTTGGTGTTGTGGTAGTGGTTGGAGTTGTGGTTGTGGTTGGTGTTGTAGTAGTGGTTGGTGTTGTAGTCGTGCTGGGTCTTGTCGTGGTTGTGGGTGTTGTTGTGGTTGTAGGTGTGGTAGTAGTTGTGGGTGTTGTAGTAGTGGTTGGTGTTGTAGTAGTGGTTGGTGTTGTCGTGGTAGTGGGTGTTGTTGTGGTTGTGGGTGTGGTAGTAGTGGTTGGTGTTGTAGTGGTGGTGGGTGTTGTAGTAGTGGTTGGTGCTGTAGTCGTGCTGGGTGTTGTCGTGGTTGTGGGTGTTGTCGTGGTGGTGGGTGTTCTCGTGGTTGTGGGCGTGGTAGTAGTGGTTGTTGTTGTAGTGGTGGAGGGTGTTGTTGTAGTTGTGAGTGTTGTTGTGATTGTGGGTGTGATAGTAGTTGTGGGTCTTGTAGTAGTGGTTGGTGTTGTTGTGGTTGTGGGTGTTGTTGTGGTTGTGGGTGTTGTTGTGGTTCCGGGTGTTGTAGTAGCCGTGGGTGTTGTAGTAGTGGTTGGTGTTGTAGTGGTGGTTAGTAATGTAGTGGTTGTGGGTGTGGTAGTAGTGGTTGGTGTTGTAGTAGTGGTTGGTGTTGTTGTGGTTGTGGGTGTTGTTGTGGTTGTGGGCGTGGTAGTAGTTGTGGGTGTTGTAGTAGTGGTTGGTGTTGTCGTGGTAGTGGGTGTTGTCGTGGTTGTGGGCGTGGTAGTAGTGGTTGGTGTTGTAGTGGTGGTGGGTGTTGTCTTGGTTGTGGGTGTTGTTGTGGTTGTGGGTGTGGTAGTAGTTGTGGGTGTTGTAGTAGTGGTTGGTGTGGTAGTGGTGGTTGGTGTTGTGGTAGTGGTTGGTGTTGTAGTAGTAGTTGGTGTTGTGGTTGTGGTTGGTGTTGTAGTAGTGGTTGGTGTTGTAGTCGTGCTAGGTGTTGTCGTGGTTGTGGGTGTTGTTGTGGTTGTAGGTGTGGTAGTAGTTGTGGGTGTTGTAATAGTGCTTGGTGTTGTAGTAGTAGTTGGTGTTATCGTGGTAGTGGGTGTTGTCGTGGTTGTGGGCGTGGTAGTAGTTGTTGGTGTTGTAGTGGTGGTGGGTGTTGTTGTGGTTGTGGGTGTTGTTGTGATTGTGGGTGTGATAGTAGTTGTGGGTCTTGTAGTAGTGGTTGGTGTTGTTGTGGTTGTGGGTGTTGTTGTGGTTGTGGGTGTTGTAGTAGTGGTTGGTGTTGTAGTAGTGGTTAGTGTGGTAGTGGTGGTTGGTGTTGTGGTAGTGGTTGGAGTTGTGGTTGTGGTTGGTGTTGTAGTAGTGGTTGGTGTTGTAGTCGTGCTGGGTCTTGTCGTGGTTGTGGGTGTTGTTGTGGTTGTAGGTGTGGTAGTAGTTGTGGGTGTTGTAGTAGTGGTTGGTGTTGTAGTAGTGGTTGGTGTTGTCGTGGTAGTGGGTGTTGTTGTGGTTGTGGGTGTGGTAGTAGTGGTTGGTGTTGTAGTGGTGGTGGGTGTTGTAGTAGTGGTTGGTGTTGTAGTCGTGCTGGGTGTTGTCGTGGTTGTGGGTGTTGTCGTGGTAGTGGGTGTTCTCGTGGTTGTGGGCGTGGTAGTAGTGGTTGGTGTTGTAGTGGTGGTGGGTGTTGTTGTAGTTGCGGGTGTTGTTGTGGTTGTGGGTGTGGTAGTAGTTGTGGGTGTCGTAGTAGTGGTTGGTGTGGTAGTAGTTGTCGGTGTTGTAGTAGTGGTTGGTGTTGTCGTGGTAGTGGGTGTTGTAGTCGTGCTGGGTGTTGTCGTGGTTGTGGGTGTTGTTGTCGTTGTAGGTGTGGTAGTAGTTGTGGGTCTTGTAGTAGTGGTTGGAGTTGTAGTAGTGGTTGGTGTTGTCGTGGTGGTGGGTGTTGTCGTGGTTGTGGGTGTGGTAGTAGTGGTTGGTGTTGTAGTGGTGGTGGGTGTTGTTGTGGTTGTGGGTGTTGTTGTGGTTGTGGGTGTGGTAGTAGTTGTGGGTGTCGTAGTAGTGGTGGGTGTTGTCGTGGTAGTGGGTGTTGTCGTGGTTGTGGGCGTGGTAGTAGTTGTAGGTGTTGTAGTAGTGGTGGGTGTTGTTGTGGTTGTGGGTGTTGTTGTGGTTGTGGGTGTTGTAGTAGTCATGGGTGTTGTAGTAGTGGTTGGTGTTGTAGTGGTGGTTAGTAGTGTAGTGGTTGTGGGTGTGGTAGTAGTGGTTGGTGTTGTAGTGGTGGTGGGTGTTGTTGTGGTTGTGGGTGTTGTTGTGGTTGTGGGTGTGGTAGTAGTTGTGGGTGTCGTAGTAGTGGTTGGTGTGGTAGTAGTTGTCGGTGTTGTAGTAGTGGTTGGTGTTGTCGTGGTAGTGGGTGTTGTCGTGGTTGTGGGTGTTGTAGTAGTGGTTGGTGTTGTAGTGGTGGTGGGTGTTGTTGTGGTTGTGGGTGTTGTTGTGGTTGTGGGTGTTGTTGTGGTGGTGGGTGTTGTAGTAGTGGTGGGTGTTGTAGTGGTGGTTGGTGTTGTAGTAGTGGTTGGTGTTGTCGTGGTAGTGGGTGTTGTTGTGGTTGTGGGTGTGGTAGTAGTGGTTGGTGTTGTAGTGGTGGTGGGTGTTGTCGTGGTTGTGGGTGTTGTCGTGGTAGTGGGTGTTGTCGTGGTTGTGGGCGTGGTAGTAGTGGTTGGTGTTGTAGTAGTGGTTGGTGTTGTAGTAGTGGTTGGTGTTGTAGTAGTGGTTGGTGTTGTCGTGGTAGTGGGTGTTATTGTGGTTGTGGGTGTGGTAGTAGTTGTGGGTGTTGTAGTGGTGGTGGGTGTTGTTGTGGTTGTGGGTGTTGTTGTGGTTGTGGGTGTGGTAGTAGTTGTGGGTGTCGTAGTAGTGGTTGGTGTTGTAGTAGTGGTTGGTGTTGTAGTATTGGTTGGTGTTGTCGTGGTAGTGGGTGTTGTCGTGGTTGTGGGCGTGGTAGTAGTGGTTGGTAGTGTAGTGGTGGTGGGTGTTGTAGTAGTGGTTGGTGTTGTAGTAGTGGTTGGTGTTGTAGTAGTGGTTGGTGTTGTAGTCGTGCTGGGTGTTGTCGTGGTTGTGGGTGTTGTTGTCGTTGTAGGTGTGGTAGTAGTTGTGGGTCTTGTAGTAGTGGTTGGAGTTGTAGTAGTGGTTGGTGTTGTCGTGGTGGTGGGTGTTGTCGTGGTTGTGGGTGTGGTAGTAGTGGTTGGTGTTGTAGTGGTGGTGGGTGTTGTTGTGGTTGTGGGTGTTGTTGTGAATGTGGGTGTGGTAGTAGTTGTGGGTGTCGTAGTAGTGGTGGGTGTTGTCGTGGTAGTGGGTGTTGTCGTGGTTGTGGGCGTGGTAGTAGTTGTAGGTGTTGTAGTAGTGGTGGGTGTTGTTGTGGTTGTGGGTGTTGTTGTGGTTGTGGGTGTTGTAGTAGTCGTGGGTGTTGTAGTAGTGGTTGGTGTTGTAGTGGTGGTTAGTAATGTAGTGGTTGTGGGTGTGGTAGTAGTGGTTGGTGTTGTAGTGGTGGTGGGTGTTGTTGTGGTTGTGGGCGTGGTAGTAGTTGTAGGTGTTGTAGTAGTGGTGGGTGTTGTTGTGGTTGTGGGTGTTGTTGTGGTTGCGGGTGTTGTAATAGCCGTGGGTGTTGTAGTAGTGGTTGGTGTTGTAGTGGTGGTTAGTAATGTAGTGGTTGTGGGTGTGGTAGTAGTGGTTGGTGTTGTAGTAGTGGTTGGTGTTGTCGTGGTTGTGGGTGTTGTTGTGGTTGTGGGCGTGGTAGTAGTTGTGGGTGTTGTAGTAGTGGTTGGTGTTGTCGTGGTAGTGGGTGTTGTCGTGGTTGTGGGCGTGGTAGTAGTGGTTGGTGTTGTAGTGGTGGTGGGTGTTGTCTTGGTTGTGGGTGTTGTTGTGGTTGTGGGTGTGGTAGTAGTTGTGGGTGTTGTAGTAGTGGTTGGTGTGGTAGTGGTGGTTGGTGTTGTGGTAGTGGTTGGTGTTGTAGTAGTAGTTGGTGTTGTGGTTGTGGTTGGTGTTGTAGTAGTGGTTGGTGTTGTAGTCGTGCTAGGTGTTGTCGTGGTTGTGGGTGTTGTTGTGGTTGTAGGTGTGGTAGTAGTTGTGGGTGTTGTAATAGTGCTTGGTGTTGTAGTAGTGGTTGGTGTTGTAGTATTGGTTGGTGTTGTCGTGGTAGTGGGTGTTGTTGTGGTTGTGGGTGTTGTAGTAGTGGTTGGTGTTGTAGTAGTGGTTAGTGTGGTAGTGGTGGTTGGTGTTGTGGTAGTGGTTGGAGTTGTGGTTGTGGTTGGTGTTGTAGTAGTGGTTGGTGTTGTAGTCGTGCTGGGTCTTGTCGTGGTTGTGGGTGTTGTTGTGATTGTAGGTGTGGTAGTAGTTGTGGGTGTTGTAGTAGTGGTTGGTGTTGTAGTAGTGGTTGGTGTTGTCGTGGTAGTGGGTGTTGTTGTGGTTGTGGGTGTGGTAGTAGTGGTTGGTGTTGTAGTGGTGGTGGGTGTTGTAGTAGTGGTTGGTGTTGTAGTCGTGCTGGGTGTTGTCGTGGTTGTGGGTGTTGTCGTGGTGGTGGGTGTTCTCGTGGTTGTGGGCGTGGTAGTAGTGGTTGTTGTTGTAGTGGTGGAGGGTGTTGTTGTAGTTGTGGGTGTTGTTGTGATTGTGGGTGTGATAGTAGTTGTGGGTCTTGTAGTAGTGGTTGGTGTTGTTGTGGTTGTGGGTGTTGTTGTGGTTGTGGGTGTTGTAGTAGTGGTTGGTATTGTAGTAGTGGTTAGTGTGGTAGTGGTGGTTGGTGTTGTAGTGGTGGTTAGTAATGTAGTGGTTGTGGGTGTGGTAGTAGTGGTTGGTGTTGTAGCGGTGGTGGGTGTTGTTGTGGTTGTGGGCGTGGTAGTAGTTGTAGGTGTTGTAGTAGTGGTGGGTGTTGTTGTGGTTGTGGGTGTTGTTGTGGTTGCGGGTGTTGTAGTAGCCGTGGGTGTTGTTGTAGTGGTTGGTGTTGTAGTGGTGGTTAGTAATGTAGTGGTTGTGGGTGTGGTAGTAGTGGTTGGTGTTGTAGTAGTGGTTGGTGTTGTAGTAGTGGTTGGTGTTGTCGTGGTAGTGGGTGTTGTCGTGGTTGTGGGCGTGGTAGTAGTGGTTGGTGTTGTAGTGGTGGTGGGTGTTGTCTTGGTTGTGGGTGTTGTTGTGGTTGTGGGTGTGGTAGTAGTTGTGGGTGTTGTAGTAGTGGTTGGTGTGGTAGTGGTGGTTGGTGTTGTGGTAGTGGTTGGTGTTGTAGTAGTAGTTGGTGTTGTGGTTGTGGTTGGTGTTGTAGTAGTGGTTGGTGTTGTAGTCGTGCTAGGTGTTGTCGTGGTTGTGGGTGTTGTTGTGGTTGTAGGTGTGGTAGTAGTTGTGGGTGTTGTAATAGTGCTTGGTGTTGTAGTAGTGGTTGGTGTTATCGTAGTAGTGGGTGTTGTCGTGGTTGTGGGCGTGGTAGTAGTTGTTGGTGTTGTAGTGGTGGTGGGTGTTGTTGTGGTTGTGGGTGTTGTTGTGATTGTGGGTGTGATAGTAGTTGTGGGTCTTGTAGTAGTGGTTGGTGTTGTTGTGGTTGTGGGTGTTGTTGTGGTTGTGGGTGTTGTAGTAGTGGTTGGTGTTGTAGTAGTGGTTAGTGTGGTAGTGGTGGTTGGTGTTGTGGTAGTGGTTGGAGTTGTGGTTGTGGTTGGTGTTGTAGTAGTGGTTGGTGTTGTAGTCGTGCTGGGTCTTGTCGTGGTTGTGGGTGTTGTTGTGGTTGTAGGTGTGGTAGTAGTTGTGGGTGTTGTAGTAGTGGTTGGTGTTGTAGTAGTGGTTGGTGTTGTCGTGGTAGTGGGTGTTGTTGTGGTTGTGGGTGTGGTAGTAGTGGTTGGTGTTGTAGTGGTGGTGGGTGTTGTAGTAGTGGTTGGTGTTGTAGTCGTGCTGGGTGTTGTCGTGGTTGTGGGTGTTGTCGTGGTGGTGGGTGTTCTCGTGGTTGTGGGCGTGGTAGTAGTGGTTGTTGTTGTAGTGGTGGAGGGTGTTGTTGTAGTTGTGAGTGTTGTTGTGATTGTGGGTGTGATAGTAGTTGTGGGTCTTGTAGTAGTGGTTGGTGTTGTTGTGGTTGTGGGTGTTGTTGTGGTTGTGGGTGTTGTAGTAGTGGTTGGTATTGTAGTAGTGGTTAGTGTGGTAGTGGTGGTTGGTGTTGTAGTAGTGGTTAGAGTTGTGGTTGTGGTTGGTGTTGTAGTAGTGGTTGGTGTTGTAGTCGTGCTGGGTCTTGTCGTGGTTGTGGGTGTTGTTGTGGTTGTAGGTGTGGTAGTAGTTGTGGGTGTTGTAGTAGTGGTTGGTGTGGTAGTGGTGGTTGGTGTTGTGGTAGTGGTTGGTGTTGTAGTAGTAGTTGGTGTTGTGGTTGTGGTTGGTGTTGTAGTAGTGGTTGGTGTTGTAGTCGTGCTAGGTGTTGTCGTGGTTGTGGGTGTTGTTGTGGTTGTAGGTGTGGTAGTAGTTGTGGGTGTTGTAATAGTGCTTGGTGTTGTAGTAGTGGTTGGTGTTATCGTAGTAGTGGGTGTTGTCGTGGTTGTGGGCGTGGTAGTAGTTGTTGGTGTTGTAGTGGTGGTGGGTGTTGCTGTGGTTGTGGGTGTTGTTGTGATTGTGGGTGTGATAGTAGTTGTGGGTCTTGTAGTAGTGGTTGGTGTTGTTGTGGTTGTGGGTGTTGTTGTGGTTGTGGGTGTTGTAGTAGTGGTTGGTGTTGTAGTAGTGGTTAGTGTGGTAGTGGTGGTTGGTGTTGTGGTAGTGGTTGGAGTTGTGGTTGTGGTTGGTGTTGTAGTAGTGGTTGGTGTTGTAGTCGTGCTGGGTCTTGTCGTGGTTGTGGGTGTTGTTGTGGTTGTAGGTGTGGTAGTAGTTGTGGGTGTTGTAGTAGTGGTTGGTGTTGTAGTAGTGGTTGGTGTTGTCGTGGTAGTGGGTGTTGTTGTGGTTGTGGGTGTGGTAGTAGTGGTTGGTGTTGTAGTGGTGGTGGGTGTTGTAGTAGTGGTTGGTGCTGTAGTCGTGCTGGGTGTTGTCGTGGTTGTGGGTGTTGTCGTGGTGGTGGGTGTTCTCGTGGTTGTGGGCGTGGTAGTAGTGGTTGTTGTTGTAGTGGTGGAGGGTGTTGTTGTAGTTGTGAGTGTTGTTGTGATTGTGGGTGTGATAGTAGTTGTGGGTCTTGTAGTAGTGGTTGGTGTTGTTGTGGTTGTGGGTGTTGTTGTGGTTGTGGGTGTTGTTGTGGTTCCGGGTGTTGTAGTAGCCGTGGGTGTTGTAGTAGTGGTTGGTGTTGTAGTGGTGGTTAGTAATGTAGTGGTTGTGGGTGTGGTAGTAGTGGTTGGTGTTGTAGTAGTGGTTGGTGTTGTTGTGGTTGTGGGTGTTGTTGTGGTTGTGGGCGTGGTAGTAGTTGTGGGTGTTGTAGTAGTGGTTGGTGTTGTCGTGGTAGTGGGTGTTGTCGTGGTTGTGGGCGTGGTAGTAGTGGTTGGTGTTGTAGTGGTGGTGGGTGTTGTCTTGGTTGTGGGTGTTGTTGTGGTTGTGGGTGTGGTAGTAGTTGTGGGTGTTGTAGTAGTGGTTGGTGTGGTAGTGGTGGTTGGTGTTGTGGTAGTGGTTGGTGTTGTAGTAGTAGTTGGTGTTGTGGTTGTGGTTGGTGTTGTAGTAGTGGTTGGTGTTGTAGTCGTGCTAGGTGTTGTCGTGGTTGTGGGTGTTGTTGTGGTTGTAGGTGTGGTAGTAGTTGTGGGTGTTGTAATAGTGCTTGGTGTTGTAGTAGTAGTTGGTGTTATCGTGGTAGTGGGTGTTGTCGTGGTTGTGGGCGTGGTAGTAGTTGTTGGTGTTGTAGTGGTGGTGGGTGTTGTTGTGGTTGTGGGTGTTGTTGTGATTGTGGGTGTGATAGTAGTTGTGGGTCTTGTAGTAGTGGTTGGTGTTGTTGTGGTTGTGGGTGTTGTTGTGGTTGTGGGTGTTGTAGTAGTGGTTGGTGTTGTAGTAGTGGTTAGTGTGGTAGTGGTGGTTGGTGTTGTGGTAGTGGTTGGAGTTGTGGTTGTGGTTGGTGTTGTAGTAGTGGTTGGTGTTGTAGTCGTGCTGGGTCTTGTCGTGGTTGTGGGTGTTGTTGTGGTTGTAGGTGTGGTAGTAGTTGTGGGTGTTGTAGTAGTGGTTGGTGTTGTAGTAGTGGTTGGTGTTGTCGTGGTAGTGGGTGTTGTTGTGGTTGTGGGTGTGGTAGTAGTGGTTGGTGTTGTAGTGGTGGTGGGTGTTGTAGTAGTGGTTGGTGTTGTAGTCGTGCTGGGTGTTGTCGTGGTTGTGGGTGTTGTCGTGGTAGTGGGTGTTCTCGTGGTTGTGGGCGTGGTAGTAGTGGTTGGTGTTGTAGTGGTGGTGGGTGTTGTTGTAGTTGCGGGTGTTGTTGTGGTTGTGGGTGTGGTAGTAGTTGTGGGTGTCGTAGTAGTGGTTGGTGTGGTAGTAGTTGTCGGTGTTGTAGTAGTGGTTGGTGTTGTCGTGGTAGTGGGTGTTGTAGTCGTGCTGGGTGTTGTCGTGGTTGTGGGTGTTGTTGTCGTTGTAGGTGTGGTAGTAGTTGTGGGTCTTGTAGTAGTGGTTGGAGTTGTAGTAGTGGTTGGTGTTGTCGTGGTGGTGGGTGTTGTCGTGGTTGTGGGTGTGGTAGTAGTGGTTGGTGTTGTAGTGGTGGTGGGTGTTGTTGTGGTTGTGGGTGTTGTTGTGGTTGTGGGTGTGGTAGTAGTTGTGGGTGTCGTAGTAGTGGTGGGTGTTGTCGTGGTAGTGGGTGTTGTCGTGGTTGTGGGCGTGGTAGTAGTTGTAGGTGTTGTAGTAGTGGTGGGTGTTGTTGTGGTTGTGGGTGTTGTTGTGGTTGTGGGTGTTGTAGTAGTCATGGGTGTTGTAGTAGTGGTTGGTGTTGTAGTGGTGGTTAGTAGTGTAGTGGTTGTGGGTGTGGTAGTAGTGGTTGGTGTTGTAGTGGTGGTGGGTGTTGTTGTGGTTGTGGGTGTTGTTGTGGTTGTGGGTGTGGTAGTAGTTGTGGGTGTCGTAGTAGTGGTTGGTGTGGTAGTAGTTGTCGGTGTTGTAGTAGTGGTTGGTGTTGTCGTGGTAGTGGGTGTTGTCGTGGTTGTGGGTGTTGTAGTAGTGGTTGGTGTTGTAGTGGTGGTGGGTGTTGTTGTGGTTGTGGGTGTTGTTGTGGTTGTGGGTGTTGTTGTGGTGGTGGGTGTTGTAGTAGTGGTGGGTGTTGTAGTGGTGGTTGGTGTTGTAGTAGTGGTTGGTGTTGTCGTGGTAGTGGGTGTTGTTGTGGTTGTGGGTGTGGTAGTAGTGGTTGGTGTTGTAGTGGTGGTGGGTGTTGTCGTGGTTGTGGGTGTTGTCGTGGTAGTGGGTGTTGTCGTGGTTGTGGGCGTGGTAGTAGTGGTTGGTGTTGTAGTAGTGGTTGGTGTTGTAGTAGTGGTTGGTGTTGTAGTAGTGGTTGGTGTTGTCGTGGTAGTGGGTGTTATTGTGGTTGTGGGTGTGGTAGTAGTTGTGGGTGTTGTAGTGGTGGTGGGTGTTGTTGTGGTTGTGGGTGTTGTTGTGGTTGTGGGTGTGGTAGTAGTTGTGGGTGTCGTAGTAGTGGTTGGTGTTGTAGTAGTGGTTGGTGTTGTAGTATTGGTTGGTGTTGTCGTGGTAGTGGGTGTTGTCGTGGTTGTGGGCGTGGTAGTAGTGGTTGGTAGTGTAGTGGTGGTGGGTGTTGTAGTAGTGGTTGGTGTTGTAGTAGTGGTTGGTGTTGTAGTAGTGGTTGGTGTTGTAGTCGTGCTGGGTGTTGTCGTGGTTGTGGGTGTTGTTGTCGTTGTAGGTGTGGTAGTAGTTGTGGGTCTTGTAGTAGTGGTTGGAGTTGTAGTAGTGGTTGGTGTTGTCGTGGTGGTGGGTGTTGTCGTGGTTGTGGGTGTGGTAGTAGTGGTTGGTGTTGTAGTGGTGGTGGGTGTTGTTGTGGTTGTGGGTGTTGTTGTGAATGTGGGTGTGGTAGTAGTTGTGGGTGTCGTAGTAGTGGTGGGTGTTGTCGTGGTAGTGGGTGTTGTCGTGGTTGTGGGCGTGGTAGTAGTTGTAGGTGTTGTAGTAGTGGTGGGTGTTGTTGTGGTTGTGGGTGTTGTTGTGGTTGTGGGTGTTGTAGTAGTCGTGGGTGTTGTAGTAGTGGTTGGTGTTGTAGTGGTGGTTAGTAATGTAGTGGTTGTGGGTGTGGTAGTAGTGGTTGGTGTTGTAGTGGTGGTGGGTGTTGTTGTGGTTGTGGGCGTGGTAGTAGTTGTAGGTGTTGTAGTAGTGGTGGGTGTTGTTGTGGTTGTGGGTGTTGTTGTGGTTGCGGGTGTTGTAATAGCCGTGGGTGTTGTAGTAGTGGTTGGTGTTGTAGTGGTGGTTAGTAATGTAGTGGTTGTGGGTGTGGTAGTAGTGGTTGGTGTTGTAGTAGTGGTTGGTGTTGTCGTGGTTGTGGGTGTTGTTGTGGTTGTGGGCGTGGTAGTAGTTGTGGGTGTTGTAGTAGTGGTTGGTGTTGTCGTGGTAGTGGGTGTTGTCGTGGTTGTGGGCGTGGTAGTAGTGGTTGGTGTTGTAGTGGTGGTGGGTGTTGTCTTGGTTGTGGGTGTTGTTGTGGTTGTGGGTGTGGTAGTAGTTGTGGGTGTTGTAGTAGTGGTTGGTGTGGTAGTGGTGGTTGGTGTTGTGGTAGTGGTTGGTGTTGTAGTAGTAGTTGGTGTTGTGGTTGTGGTTGGTGTTGTAGTAGTGGTTGGTGTTGTAGTCGTGCTAGGTGTTGTCGTGGTTGTGGGTGTTGTTGTGGTTGTAGGTGTGGTAGTAGTTGTGGGTGTTGTAATAGTGCTTGGTGTTGTAGTAGTGGTTGGTGTTATCGTAGTAGTGGGTGTTGTCGTGGTTGTGGGCGTGGTAGTAGTTGTTGGTGTTGTAGTGGTGTTGGGTGTTGTTGTGGTTGTGGGTGTTGTTGTGATTGTGGGTGTGATAGTAGTTGTGGGTCTTGTAGTAGTGGTTGGTGTTGTTGTGGTTGTGGGTGTTGTTGTGGTTGTGGGTGTTGTAGTAGTGGTTGGTGTTGTAGTAGTGGTTAGTGTGGTAGTGGTGGTTGGTGTTGTGGTAGTGGTTGGAGTTGTGGTTGTGGTTGGTGTTGTAGTAGTGGTTGGTGTTGTAGTCGTGCTGGGTCTTGTCGTGGTTGTGGGTGTTGTTGTGATTGTAGGTGTGGTAGTAGTTGTGGGTGTTGTAGTAGTGGTTGGTGTTGTAGTAGTGGTTGGTGTTGTCGTGGTAGTGGGTGTTGTTGTGGTTGTGGGTGTGGTAGTAGTGGTTGGTGTTGTAGTGGTGGTGGGTGTTGTAGTAGTGGTTGGTGTTGTAGTCGTGCTGGGTGTTGTCGTGGTTGTGGGTGTTGTCGTGGTGGTGGGTGTTCTCGTGGTTGTGGGCGTGGTAGTAGTGGTTGTTGTTGTAGTGGTGGAGGGTGTTGTTGTAGTTGTGGGTGTTGTTGTGATTGTGGGTGTGATAGTAGTTGTGGGTCTTGTAGTAGTGGTTGGTGTTGTTGTGGTTGTGGGTGTTGTTGTGGTTGTGGGTGTTGTAGTAGTGGTTGGTATTGTAGTAGTGGTTAGTGTGGTAGTGGTGGTTGGTGTTGTAGTAGTGGTTGGAGTTGTGGTTGTGGTTGGTGTTGTAGTAGTGGTTGGTGTTGTAGTCGTGCTGGGTCTTGTCGTGGTTGTGGGTGTTGTTGTGGTTGCAGGTGTGGTAGTAGTTGTGGGTGTTGTAGTAGTGGTTGGTGTTGTAGTAGTGGTTGGTGTTGTCGTGGTAGTGGGTGTTGTTGTGGTTGTGGGTGTGGTAGTAGTGGTTGGTGTTGTAGTGGTGGTTAGTAATGTAGTGGTTGTGGGTGTGGTAGTAGTGGTTGGTGTTGTAGTGGTGGTGGGTGTTGTTGTGGTTGTGGGCGTGGTAGTAGTTGTAGGTGTTGTAGTAGTGGTGGGTGTTGTTGTGGTTGTGGGTGTTGTTGTGGTTGCGGGTGTTGTAATAGCCGTGGGTGTTGTAGTAGTGGTTGGTGTTGTAGTGGTGGTTAGTAATGTAGTGGTTGTGGGTGTGGTAGTAGTGGTTGGTGTTGTAGTAGTGGTTGGTGTTGTCGTGGTTGTGGGTGTTGTTGTGGTTGTGGGCGTGGTAGTAGTTGTGGGTGTTGTAGTAGTGGTTGGTGTTGTCGTGGTAGTGGGTGTTGTCGTGGTTGTGGGCGTGGTAGTAGTGGTTGGTGTTGTAGTGGTGGTGGGTGTTGTCTTGGTTGTGGGTGTTGTTGTGGTTGTGGGTGTGGTAGTAGTTGTGGGTGTTGTAGTAGTGGTTGGTGTGGTAGTGGTGGTTGGTGTTGTGGTAGTGGTTGGTGTTGTAGTAGTAGTTGGTGTTGTGGTTGTGGTTGGTGTTGTAGTAGTGGTTGGTGTTGTAGTCGTGCTAGGTGTTGTCGTGGTTGTGGGTGTTGTTGTGGTTGTAGGTGTGGTAGTAGTTGTGGGTGTTGTAATAGTGCTTGGTGTTGTAGTAGTGGTTGGTGTTGTAGTATTGGTTGGTGTTGTCGTGGTAGTGGGTGTTGTTGTGGTTGTGGGTGTTGTAGTAGTGGTTGGTGTTGTAGTAGTGGTTAGTGTGGTAGTGGTGGTTGGTGTTGTGGTAGTGGTTGGAGTTGTGGTTGTGGTTGGTGTTGTAGTAGTGGTTGGTGTTGTAGTCGTGCTGGGTCTTGTCGTGGTTGTGGGTGTTGTTGTGATTGTAGGTGTGGTAGTAGTTGTGGGTGTTGTAGTAGTGGTTGGTGTTGTAGTAGTGGTTGGTGTTGTCGTGGTAGTGGGTGTTGTTGTGGTTGTGGGTGTGGTAGTAGTGGTTGGTGTTGTAGTGGTGGTGGGTGTTGTAGTAGTGGTTGGTGTTGTAGTCGTGCTGGGTGTTGTCGTGGTTGTGGGTGTTGTCGTGGTGGTGGGTGTTCTCGTGGTTGTGGGCGTGGTAGTAGTGGTTGTTGTTGTAGTGGTGGAGGGTGTTGTTGTAGTTGTGGGTGTTGTTGTGATTGTGGGTGTGATAGTAGTTGTGGGTCTTGTAGTAGTGGTTGGTGTTGTTGTGGTTGTGGGTGTTGTTGTGGTTGTGGGTGTTGTAGTAGTGGTTGGTATTGTAGTAGTGGTTAGTGTGGTAGTGGTGGTTGGTGTTGTAGTGGTGGTTAGTAATGTAGTGGTTGTGGGTGTGGTAGTAGTGGTTGGTGTTGTAGCGGTGGTGGGTGTTGTTGTGGTTGTGGGCGTGGTAGTAGTTGTAGGTGTTGTAGTAGTGGTGGGTGTTGTTGTGGTTGTGGGTGTTGTTGTGGTTGCGGGTGTTGTAGTAGCCGTGGGTGTTGTTGTAGTGGTTGGTGTTGTAGTGGTGGTTAGTAATGTAGTGGTTGTGGGTGTGGTAGTAGTGGTTGGTGTTGTAGTAGTGGTTGGTGTTGTAGTAGTGGTTGGTGTTGTCGTGGTAGTGGGTGTTGTCGTGGTTGTGGGCGTGGTAGTAGTGGTTGGTGTTGTAGTGGTGGTGGGTGTTGTCTTGGTTGTGGGTGTTGTTGTGGTTGTGGGTGTGGTAGTAGTTGTGGGTGTTGTAGTAGTGGTTGGTGTGGTAGTGGTGGTTGGTGTTGTGGTAGTGGTTGGTGTTGTAGTAGTAGTTGGTGTTGTGGTTGTGGTTGGTGTTGTAGTAGTGGTTGGTGTTGTAGTCGTGCTAGGTGTTGTCGTGGTTGTGGGTGTTGTTGTGGTTGTAGGTGTGGTAGTAGTTGTGGGTGTTGTAATAGTGCTTGGTGTTGTA
This sequence comes from Bugula neritina, assembly GCA_964035545.1. Lineage (NCBI taxonomy): Eukaryota > Metazoa > Bryozoa > Gymnolaemata > Cheilostomatida > Bugulidae > Bugula > Bugula neritina. The sequence goes on from OZ037767.1 coordinate 13,065,016, forward strand.
GTAGTGGTTGGTGTTATCGTAGTAGTGGGTGTTGTCGTGGTTGTGGGCGTGGTAGTAGTTGTTGGTGTTGTAGTGGTGGTGGGTGTTGTTGTGGTTGTGGGTGTTGTTGTGATTGTGGGTGTGATAGTAGTTGTGGGTCTTGTAGTAGTGGTTGGTGTTGTTGTGGTTGTGGGTGTTGTTGTGGTTGTGGGTGTTGTAGTAGTGGTTGGTGTTGTAGTAGTGGTTAGTGTGGTAGTGGTGGTTGGTGTTGTGGTAGTGGTTGGAGTTGTGGTTGTGGTTGGTGTTGTAGTAGTGGTTGGTGTTGTAGTCGTGCTGGGTCTTGTCGTGGTTGTGGGTGTTGTTGTGGTTGTAGGTGTGGTAGTAGTTGTGGGTGTTGTAGTAGTGGTTGGTGTTGTAGTAGTGGTTGGTGTTGTCGTGGTAGTGGGTGTTGTTGTGGTTGTGGGTGTGGTAGTAGTGGTTGGTGTTGTAGTGGTGGTGGGTGTTGTAGTAGTGGTTGGTGTTGTAGTCGTGCTGGGTGTTGTCGTGGTTGTGGGTGTTGTCGTGGTGGTGGGTGTTCTCGTGGTTGTGGGCGTGGTAGTAGTGGTTGTTGTTGTAGTGGTGGAGGGTGTTGTTGTAGTTGTGAGTGTTGTTGTGATTGTGGGTGTGATAGTAGTTGTGGGTCTTGTAGTAGTGGTTGGTGTTGTTGTGGTTGTGGGTGTTGTTGTGGTTGTGGGTGTTGTAGTAGTGGTTGGTATTGTAGTAGTGGTTAGTGTGGTAGTGGTGGTTGGTGTTGTAGTAGTGGTTAGAGTTGTGGTTGTGGTTGGTGTTGTAGTAGTGGTTGGTGTTGTAGTCGTGCTGGGTCTTGTCGTGGTTGTGGGTGTTGTTGTGGTTGTAGGTGTGGTAGTAGTTGTGGGTGTTGTAGTAGTGGTTGGTGTGGTAGTGGTGGTTGGTGTTGTGGTAGTGGTTGGTGTTGTAGTAGTAGTTGGTGTTGTGGTTGTGGTTGGTGTTGTAGTAGTGGTTGGTGTTGTAGTCGTGCTAGGTGTTGTCGTGGTTGTGGGTGTTGTTGTGGTTGTAGGTGTGGTAGTAGTTGTGGGTGTTGTAATAGTGCTTGGTGTTGTAGTAGTGGTTGGTGTTATCGTAGTAGTGGGTGTTGTCGTGGTTGTGGGCGTGGTAGTAGTTGTTGGTGTTGTAGTGGTGGTGGGTGTTGCTGTGGTTGTGGGTGTTGTTGTGATTGTGGGTGTGATAGTAGTTGTGGGTCTTGTAGTAGTGGTTGGTGTTGTTGTGGTTGTGGGTGTTGTTGTGGTTGTGGGTGTTGTAGTAGTGGTTGGTGTTGTAGTAGTGGTTAGTGTGGTAGTGGTGGTTGGTGTTGTGGTAGTGGTTGGAGTTGTGGTTGTGGTTGGTGTTGTAGTAGTGGTTGGTGTTGTAGTCGTGCTGGGTCTTGTCGTGGTTGTGGGTGTTGTTGTGGTTGTAGGTGTGGTAGTAGTTGTGGGTGTTGTAGTAGTGGTTGGTGTTGTAGTAGTGGTTGGTGTTGTCGTGGTAGTGGGTGTTGTTGTGGTTGTGGGTGTGGTAGTAGTGGTTGGTGTTGTAGTGGTGGTGGGTGTTGTAGTAGTGGTTGGTGCTGTAGTCGTGCTGGGTGTTGTCGTGGTTGTGGGTGTTGTCGTGGTGGTGGGTGTTCTCGTGGTTGTGGGCGTGGTAGTAGTGGTTGTTGTTGTAGTGGTGGAGGGTGTTGTTGTAGTTGTGAGTGTTGTTGTGATTGTGGGTGTGATAGTAGTTGTGGGTCTTGTAGTAGTGGTTGGTGTTGTTGTGGTTGTGGGTGTTGTTGTGGTTGTGGGTGTTGTTGTGGTTCCGGGTGTTGTAGTAGCCGTGGGTGTTGTAGTAGTGGTTGGTGTTGTAGTGGTGGTTAGTAATGTAGTGGTTGTGGGTGTGGTAGTAGTGGTTGGTGTTGTAGTAGTGGTTGGTGTTGTTGTGGTTGTGGGTGTTGTTGTGGTTGTGGGCGTGGTAGTAGTTGTGGGTGTTGTAGTAGTGGTTGGTGTTGTCGTGGTAGTGGGTGTTGTCGTGGTTGTGGGCGTGGTAGTAGTGGTTGGTGTTGTAGTGGTGGTGGGTGTTGTCTTGGTTGTGGGTGTTGTTGTGGTTGTGGGTGTGGTAGTAGTTGTGGGTGTTGTAGTAGTGGTTGGTGTGGTAGTGGTGGTTGGTGTTGTGGTAGTGGTTGGTGTTGTAGTAGTAGTTGGTGTTGTGGTTGTGGTTGGTGTTGTAGTAGTGGTTGGTGTTGTAGTCGTGCTAGGTGTTGTCGTGGTTGTGGGTGTTGTTGTGGTTGTAGGTGTGGTAGTAGTTGTGGGTGTTGTAATAGTGCTTGGTGTTGTAGTAGTAGTTGGTGTTATCGTGGTAGTGGGTGTTGTCGTGGTTGTGGGCGTGGTAGTAGTTGTTGGTGTTGTAGTGGTGGTGGGTGTTGTTGTGGTTGTGGGTGTTGTTGTGATTGTGGGTGTGATAGTAGTTGTGGGTCTTGTAGTAGTGGTTGGTGTTGTTGTGGTTGTGGGTGTTGTTGTGGTTGTGGGTGTTGTAGTAGTGGTTGGTGTTGTAGTAGTGGTTAGTGTGGTAGTGGTGGTTGGTGTTGTGGTAGTGGTTGGAGTTGTGGTTGTGGTTGGTGTTGTAGTAGTGGTTGGTGTTGTAGTCGTGCTGGGTCTTGTCGTGGTTGTGGGTGTTGTTGTGGTTGTAGGTGTGGTAGTAGTTGTGGGTGTTGTAGTAGTGGTTGGTGTTGTAGTAGTGGTTGGTGTTGTCGTGGTAGTGGGTGTTGTTGTGGTTGTGGGTGTGGTAGTAGTGGTTGGTGTTGTAGTGGTGGTGGGTGTTGTAGTAGTGGTTGGTGTTGTAGTCGTGCTGGGTGTTGTCGTGGTTGTGGGTGTTGTCGTGGTAGTGGGTGTTCTCGTGGTTGTGGGCGTGGTAGTAGTGGTTGGTGTTGTAGTGGTGGTGGGTGTTGTTGTAGTTGCGGGTGTTGTTGTGGTTGTGGGTGTGGTAGTAGTTGTGGGTGTCGTAGTAGTGGTTGGTGTGGTAGTAGTTGTCGGTGTTGTAGTAGTGGTTGGTGTTGTCGTGGTAGTGGGTGTTGTAGTCGTGCTGGGTGTTGTCGTGGTTGTGGGTGTTGTTGTCGTTGTAGGTGTGGTAGTAGTTGTGGGTCTTGTAGTAGTGGTTGGAGTTGTAGTAGTGGTTGGTGTTGTCGTGGTGGTGGGTGTTGTCGTGGTTGTGGGTGTGGTAGTAGTGGTTGGTGTTGTAGTGGTGGTGGGTGTTGTTGTGGTTGTGGGTGTTGTTGTGGTTGTGGGTGTGGTAGTAGTTGTGGGTGTCGTAGTAGTGGTGGGTGTTGTCGTGGTAGTGGGTGTTGTCGTGGTTGTGGGCGTGGTAGTAGTTGTAGGTGTTGTAGTAGTGGTGGGTGTTGTTGTGGTTGTGGGTGTTGTTGTGGTTGTGGGTGTTGTAGTAGTCATGGGTGTTGTAGTAGTGGTTGGTGTTGTAGTGGTGGTTAGTAGTGTAGTGGTTGTGGGTGTGGTAGTAGTGGTTGGTGTTGTAGTGGTGGTGGGTGTTGTTGTGGTTGTGGGTGTTGTTGTGGTTGTGGGTGTGGTAGTAGTTGTGGGTGTCGTAGTAGTGGTTGGTGTGGTAGTAGTTGTCGGTGTTGTAGTAGTGGTTGGTGTTGTCGTGGTAGTGGGTGTTGTCGTGGTTGTGGGTGTTGTAGTAGTGGTTGGTGTTGTAGTGGTGGTGGGTGTTGTTGTGGTTGTGGGTGTTGTTGTGGTTGTGGGTGTTGTTGTGGTGGTGGGTGTTGTAGTAGTGGTGGGTGTTGTAGTGGTGGTTGGTGTTGTAGTAGTGGTTGGTGTTGTCGTGGTAGTGGGTGTTGTTGTGGTTGTGGGTGTGGTAGTAGTGGTTGGTGTTGTAGTGGTGGTGGGTGTTGTCGTGGTTGTGGGTGTTGTCGTGGTAGTGGGTGTTGTCGTGGTTGTGGGCGTGGTAGTAGTGGTTGGTGTTGTAGTAGTGGTTGGTGTTGTAGTAGTGGTTGGTGTTGTAGTAGTGGTTGGTGTTGTCGTGGTAGTGGGTGTTATTGTGGTTGTGGGTGTGGTAGTAGTTGTGGGTGTTGTAGTGGTGGTGGGTGTTGTTGTGGTTGTGGGTGTTGTTGTGGTTGTGGGTGTGGTAGTAGTTGTGGGTGTCGTAGTAGTGGTTGGTGTTGTAGTAGTGGTTGGTGTTGTAGTATTGGTTGGTGTTGTCGTGGTAGTGGGTGTTGTCGTGGTTGTGGGCGTGGTAGTAGTGGTTGGTAGTGTAGTGGTGGTGGGTGTTGTAGTAGTGGTTGGTGTTGTAGTAGTGGTTGGTGTTGTAGTAGTGGTTGGTGTTGTAGTCGTGCTGGGTGTTGTCGTGGTTGTGGGTGTTGTTGTCGTTGTAGGTGTGGTAGTAGTTGTGGGTCTTGTAGTAGTGGTTGGAGTTGTAGTAGTGGTTGGTGTTGTCGTGGTGGTGGGTGTTGTCGTGGTTGTGGGTGTGGTAGTAGTGGTTGGTGTTGTAGTGGTGGTGGGTGTTGTTGTGGTTGTGGGTGTTGTTGTGAATGTGGGTGTGGTAGTAGTTGTGGGTGTCGTAGTAGTGGTGGGTGTTGTCGTGGTAGTGGGTGTTGTCGTGGTTGTGGGCGTGGTAGTAGTTGTAGGTGTTGTAGTAGTGGTGGGTGTTGTTGTGGTTGTGGGTGTTGTTGTGGTTGTGGGTGTTGTAGTAGTCGTGGGTGTTGTAGTAGTGGTTGGTGTTGTAGTGGTGGTTAGTAATGTAGTGGTTGTGGGTGTGGTAGTAGTGGTTGGTGTTGTAGTGGTGGTGGGTGTTGTTGTGGTTGTGGGCGTGGTAGTAGTTGTAGGTGTTGTAGTAGTGGTGGGTGTTGTTGTGGTTGTGGGTGTTGTTGTGGTTGCGGGTGTTGTAATAGCCGTGGGTGTTGTAGTAGTGGTTGGTGTTGTAGTGGTGGTTAGTAATGTAGTGGTTGTGGGTGTGGTAGTAGTGGTTGGTGTTGTAGTAGTGGTTGGTGTTGTCGTGGTTGTGGGTGTTGTTGTGGTTGTGGGCGTGGTAGTAGTTGTGGGTGTTGTAGTAGTGGTTGGTGTTGTCGTGGTAGTGGGTGTTGTCGTGGTTGTGGGCGTGGTAGTAGTGGTTGGTGTTGTAGTGGTGGTGGGTGTTGTCTTGGTTGTGGGTGTTGTTGTGGTTGTGGGTGTGGTAGTAGTTGTGGGTGTTGTAGTAGTGGTTGGTGTGGTAGTGGTGGTTGGTGTTGTGGTAGTGGTTGGTGTTGTAGTAGTAGTTGGTGTTGTGGTTGTGGTTGGTGTTGTAGTAGTGGTTGGTGTTGTAGTCGTGCTAGGTGTTGTCGTGGTTGTGGGTGTTGTTGTGGTTGTAGGTGTGGTAGTAGTTGTGGGTGTTGTAATAGTGCTTGGTGTTGTAGTAGTGGTTGGTGTTATCGTAGTAGTGGGTGTTGTCGTGGTTGTGGGCGTGGTAGTAGTTGTTGGTGTTGTAGTGGTGTTGGGTGTTGTTGTGGTTGTGGGTGTTGTTGTGATTGTGGGTGTGATAGTAGTTGTGGGTCTTGTAGTAGTGGTTGGTGTTGTTGTGGTTGTGGGTGTTGTTGTGGTTGTGGGTGTTGTAGTAGTGGTTGGTGTTGTAGTAGTGGTTAGTGTGGTAGTGGTGGTTGGTGTTGTGGTAGTGGTTGGAGTTGTGGTTGTGGTTGGTGTTGTAGTAGTGGTTGGTGTTGTAGTCGTGCTGGGTCTTGTCGTGGTTGTGGGTGTTGTTGTGATTGTAGGTGTGGTAGTAGTTGTGGGTGTTGTAGTAGTGGTTGGTGTTGTAGTAGTGGTTGGTGTTGTCGTGGTAGTGGGTGTTGTTGTGGTTGTGGGTGTGGTAGTAGTGGTTGGTGTTGTAGTGGTGGTGGGTGTTGTAGTAGTGGTTGGTGTTGTAGTCGTGCTGGGTGTTGTCGTGGTTGTGGGTGTTGTCGTGGTGGTGGGTGTTCTCGTGGTTGTGGGCGTGGTAGTAGTGGTTGTTGTTGTAGTGGTGGAGGGTGTTGTTGTAGTTGTGGGTGTTGTTGTGATTGTGGGTGTGATAGTAGTTGTGGGTCTTGTAGTAGTGGTTGGTGTTGTTGTGGTTGTGGGTGTTGTTGTGGTTGTGGGTGTTGTAGTAGTGGTTGGTATTGTAGTAGTGGTTAGTGTGGTAGTGGTGGTTGGTGTTGTAGTAGTGGTTGGAGTTGTGGTTGTGGTTGGTGTTGTAGTAGTGGTTGGTGTTGTAGTCGTGCTGGGTCTTGTCGTGGTTGTGGGTGTTGTTGTGGTTGCAGGTGTGGTAGTAGTTGTGGGTGTTGTAGTAGTGGTTGGTGTTGTAGTAGTGGTTGGTGTTGTCGTGGTAGTGGGTGTTGTTGTGGTTGTGGGTGTGGTAGTAGTGGTTGGTGTTGTAGTGGTGGTGGGTGTTGTAGTAGTGGTTGGTGTTGTAGTCGTTCTGGGTGTTGTCGTGGTTGTGGGTGTTGTCGTGGTAGTGGGTGTTCTCGTGGTTGTGGGCGTGGTAGTAGTGGTTGGTGTTGTAGTGGTGGTGGGTGTTGTTGTAGTTGTGGGTGTTGTTGTGGTTGTGGGTGTGGTAGTAGTTGTGGGTGTCGTAGTAGTGGTTGGTGTGGTAGTAGTTGTCGGTGTTGTAGTAGTGGTTGGTGTTGTCGTGGTAGTGGGTGTTGTAGTCGTGCTGGGTGTTGTCGTGGTTGTGGGTGTTGTTGTCGTTGTAGGTGTGGTAGTAGTTGTGGGTCTTGTAGTAGTGGTTGGAGTTGTAGTAGTGGTTGGTGTTGTCGTGGTGGTGGGTGTTGTCGTGGTTGTGGGTGTGGTAGTAGTGGTTGGTGTTGTAGTGGTGGTGGGTGTTGTTGTGGTTGTGGGTGTTGTTGTGGTTGTGGGTGTGGTAGTAGTTGTGGGTGTCGTAGTAGTGGTGGGTGTTGTCGTGGTAGTGGGTGTTGTCGTGGTTGTGGGCGTGGTAGTAGTTGTAGGTGTTGTAGTAGTGGTGGGTGTTGTTGTGGTTGTGGGTGTTGTTGTGGTTGTGGGTGTTGTAGTAGTCATGGGTGTTGTAGTAGTGGTTGGTGTTGTAGTGGTGGTTAGTAGTGTAGTGGTTGTGGGTGTGGTAGTAGTGGTTGGTGTTGTAGTGGTGGTGGGTGTTGTTGTAGTTGTGGGTGTTGTTGTGGTTGTGGGTGTGGTAGTAGTTGTGGGTGTCGTAGTAGTGGTTGGTGTGGTAGTAGTTGTCGGTGTTGTAGTAGTGGTTGGTGTTGTCGTGGTAGTGGGTGTTGTCGTGGTTGTGGGTGTTGTAGTAGTGGTTGGTGTTGTAGTGGTGGTGGGTGTTGTTGTGGTTGTGGGTGTTGTTGTGGTTGTGGGTGTTGTTGTGGTGGTGGGTGTTGTAGTAGTGGTTGGTGTTGTAGTGGTGGTTGGTGTTGTAGTAGTGGTTGGTGTTGTCGTGGTAGTGGGTGTTGTTGTGGTTGTGGGTGTGGTAATAGTGGTTGGTGTTGTAGTGGTGGTGGGTGTTGTCGTGGTTGTGGGTGTTGTCGTGGTAGTGGGTGTTGTCGTGGTTGTGGGCGTGGTAGTAGTGGTTGGTGTTGTAGTAGTGGTTGGTGTTGTAGTAGTGGTTGGTGTTGTAGTAGTGGTTGGTGTTGTCGTGGTAGTGGGTGTTGTTGTGGTTGTGGGTGTGGTAGTAGTTGTGGGTGTTGTAGTGGTGGTGGGTGTTGTTGTGGTTGTGGGTGTTGTTGTGGTTGTGGGTGTGGTAGTAGTTGTGGGTGTCGTAGTAGTGGTTGGTGTTGTAGTAGTGGTTGGTGTTGTAGTAGTGGTTGGTGTTGTCGTGGTAGTGGGTGTTGTCGTGGTTGTGGGCGTGGTAGTAGTGGTTGGTAGTGTAGTGGTGGTGGGTGTTGTAGTAGTGGTTGGTGTTGTAGTAGTGGTTGGTGTTGTAGTAGTGGTTGGTGTTGTAGTCGTGCTGGGTGTTGTCGTGGTTGTGGGTGTTGTTGTCGTTGTAGGTGTGGTAGTAGTTGTGGGTCTTGTAGTAGTGGTTGGAGTTGTAGTAGTGGTTAGTGTGGTAGTGGTGGTTGGTGTTGTGGTAGTGGTTGGAGTTGTGGTTGTGGTTGGTGTTGTAGTAGTGGTTGGTGTTGTAGTAGTGCTGGGTCTTGTCGTGGTTGTGGGTGTTGTTGTGGTTGTAGGTGTGGTAGTAGTTGTGGGTGTTGTAGTAGTGGTTGGTGTTGTAGTAGTGGTTGGTGTTGTCGTGGTAGTGGGTGTTGTTGTGGTTGTGGGTGTGGTAGTAGTGGTTGGTGTTGTAGTGGTGGTGGGTGTTGTAGTAGTGGTTGGTGTTGTAGTCGTGCTGGGTGTTGTCGTGGTTGTGGGTGTTGTCGTGGTGGTGGGTGTTCTCGTGGTTGTGGGCGTGGTAGTAGTGGTTGTTGTTGTAGTGGTGGAGGGTGTTGTTGTAGTTGTGGGTGTTGTTGTGATTGTGGGTGTGATAGTAGTTGTGGGTCTTGTAGTAGTGGTTGGTGTTGTTGTGGTTGTGGGTGTTGTTGTGGTTGTGGGTGTTGTAGTAGTGGTTGGTATTGTAGTAGTGGTTAGTGTGGTAGTGGTGGTTGGTGTTGTAGTAGTGGTTGGAGTTGTGGTTGTGGTTGGTGTTGTAGTAGTGGTTGGTGTTGTAGTCGTGCTGGGTCTTGTCGTGGTTGTGGGTGTTGTTGTGGTTGCAGGTGTGGTAGTAGTTGTGGGTGTTGTAGTAGTTGTGGGTGTTGTTTTTGTAGTGGGTGTTGTCGTGGTTGTGGGCGTGGTAGTAGTGGTTGGTGTTGTAGTGGTGGTGGGTGTTGTCTTGGTTGTGGGTGTTGTTGTGGTTGTGGGTGTGGTAGTAGTTGTGGGTGTTGTAGTAGTGGTTGGTGTGGTAGTGGTGGTTGGTGTTGTGGTAGTGGTTGGTGTTGTAGTAGTAGTTGGTGTTGTGGTTGTGGTTGGTGTTGTAGTAGTGGTTGGTGTTGTAGTCGTGCTAGGTGTTGTCGTGGTTGTGGGTGTTGTTGTGGTTGTAGGTGTGGTAGTAGTTGTGGGTGTTGTAATAGTGCTTGGTGTTGTAGTAGTGGTTGGTGTTATCGTGGTAGTGGGTGTTGTCGTGGTTGTGGGCGTGGTAGTAGTTGTTGGTGTTGTAGTGGTGGTGGGTGTTGTTGTGGTTGTGGGTGTTGTTGTGGTTGTGGGTGTGGTAGTAGTGGTTGTGGGTGTGGTAGTAGTGGTTGGTGTTGTAGTGGTGGTGGGTGTTGTTGTGGTTGTGGGTGTTGTTGTGGTTGTGGGTGTGGTAGTAGTTGTGGGTGTCGTCGTAGTGGTTGGTGTTGTAGTAGTGGTTGGTGTTGTAGTAGTGCTGGGTGTTGTCGTGGTTGTGGGTGTGGTAGTAGTGGTGGGTGTTGTAGTAGTCGTGGGTGTTGTAGTAGTGGTTGGTGTTGTAGTGGTGGTTAGTAATGTAGTGGTGGTGGGTGTTGTAGTAGTGGTTGGTGTTGTAGTGGTGGTTGGTGTTGTAGTAGTGGTTGGTGTTGTCGTGGTAGTGGGTGTTGTTGTGGTTGTGGGTGTGGTAGTAGTGGTTGGTGTTGTAGTGGTGGTGGGTGTTGTCGTGGTTGTGGGTGTTGTCGTTGTAGTGGGTGTTCTCGTGGTTGTGGGCGTGGTAGTAGTGGTTGGTGTTGTAGTGGTGGTGGGTGTTGTTGTGGTTGTGGGTGTTGTTGTGGTTGTGGGTGTGGTAGTAGTTGTGGGTGTGGTAGTAGTTGTGGTTGTTGTAGTAGTTGTGGGTGTCGTAGTAGTGGTTGGTGTTGTACTAGTGGTTGGTGTTGTAGTAGTGGTTGGTGTTGTAGTCGTGCTGGGTGTTGTCGTGGTTGTGGGTGTTGTTGTCGTTGTGGGTGTCGTAGTAGTTGTGGGTCTTGTAGTAGTGGTTGGAGTTGTAGTAGTGATTGGTGTTGTAGTGGTGGTTAGTAATGTAGTAGTGGTGGGTGTTGTAGTAGTGGTTGGTGTTGTAGTAGTGATTGGTGTTGTAGTGGTGGTTGGTGTTGTCGTGGTAGTGGGTGTTGTTGTGGTTGTGGGTGTGGTAGTAGTGGTTGGTGTTGTAGTGGTGGTGGGTGTTGTAGTAGTGGTTGGTGTTGTAGTCGTGCTGGGTGTTGTCGTGGTTGTGGGTGTTGTCGTGGTGGTGGGTGTTCTCGTGGTTGTGGGCGTGGTAGTAGTGGTTGTTGTTGTAGTGGTGGAGGGTGTTGTTGTAGTTGTGGGTGTTGTTGTGATTGTGGGTGTGATAGTAGTTGTGGGTCTTGTAGTAGTGGTTGGTGTTGTTGTGGTTGTGGGTGTTGTTGTGGTTGTGGGTGTTGTAGTAGTGGTTGGTATTGTAGTAGTGGTTAGTGTGGTAGTGGTGGTTGGTGTTGTAGTAGTGGTTGGAGTTGTGGTTGTGGTTGGTGTTGTAGTAGTGGTTGGTGTTGTAGTCGTGCTGGGTCTTGTCGTGGTTGTGGGTGTTGTTGTGGTTGCAGGTGTGGTAGTAGTTGTGGGTGTTGTAGTAGTTGTGGGTGTTGTTGTGGTAGTGGGTGTTGTCGTGGTTGTGGGCGTGGTAGTAGTGGTTGGTGTTGTAGTGGTGGTGGGTGTTGTCTTGGTTGTGGGTGTTGTTGTGGTTGTGGGTGTGGTAGTAGTTGTGGGTGTTGTAGTAGTGGTTGGTGTGGTAGTGGTGGTTGGTGTTGTGGTAGTGGTTGGTGTTGTAGTAGTAGTTGGTGTTGTGGTTGTGGTTGGTGTTGTAGTAGTGGTTGGTGTTGTAGTCGTGCTAGGTGTTGTCGTGGTTGTGGGTGTTGTTGTGGTTGTAGGTGTGGTAGTAGTTGTGGGTGTTGTAATAGTGCTTGGTGTTGTAGTAGTGGTTGGTGTTATCGTGGTAGTGGGTGTTGTCGTGGTTGTGGGCGTGGTAGTAGTTGTTGGTGTTGTAGTGGTGGTGGGTGTTGTTGTGGTTGTGGGTGTTGTTGTGGTTTTGGGTGTGGTAGTAGTGGTTGTGGGTGTGGTAGTAGTGGTTGGTGTTGTAGTGGTGGTGGGTGTTGTTGTGGTTGTGGGTGTTGTTGTGGTTGTGGGTGTGGTAGTAGTTGTGGGTGTCGTCGTAGTGGTTGGTGTTGTAGTAGTGGTTGGTGTTGTAGTAGTGGTTGGTGTTGTAGTAGTGGTTGGTGTTGTAGTCGTGCTGGGTGTTGTCGTGGTTGTGGGTGTGGTAGTAGTGGTGGGTGTTGTAGTAGTCGTGGGTGTTGTAGTAGTGGTTGGTGTTGTAGTGGTGGTTAGTAATGTAGTGGTGGTGGGTGTTGTAGTAGTGGTTGGTGTTGTAGTGGTGGTTGGTGTTGTAGTAGTGGTTGGTGTTGTCGTGGTAGTGGGTGTTGTTGTGGTTGTGGGTGTGGTAGTAGTGGTTGGTGTTGTAGTGGTGGTGGGTGTTGTCGTGGTTGTGGGTGTTGTCGTTGTAGTGGGTGTTCTCGTGGTTGTGGGCGTGGTAGTAGTGGTTGGTGTTGTAGTGGTGGTGGGTGTTGTTGTGGTTGTGGGTGTTGTTGTGGTTGTGGGTGTGGTAGTAGTTGTGGGTGTGGTAGTAGTTGTGGGTGTTGTAGTAGTTGTGGGTGTCGTAGTAGTGGTTGGTGTTGTAGTAGTGGTTGGTGTTGTACTAGTGGTTGGTGTTGTAGTAGTGGTTGGTGTTGTAGTCGTGCTGGGTGTTGTCGTGGTTGTGGGTGTTGTTGTCGTTGTGGGTGTCGTAGTAGTTGTGGGTCTTGTAGTAGTGGTTGGAGTTGTAGTAGTGGTTGGTGTTGTCGTGGTAGTGGGTGTTGTCGTGGTTGTGGGTGTGGTAGTAGTGGTTGGTGTTGTAGTAGTGGTGGGTGTTGTAGTAGTGGTTGGTGTTGTAGTAGTGGTTGGTGTTGTGGTAGTGGTGGGTGTTGTAGTAGTGGTGGTGGATTTGGTAGTTGTTGGTGATGTTGCTGCTGTTTCACTTGCTACAAATATGCTCGGTGTACATGTGTTCATTGTCTGTTGTAGTACTAGTACCAGAATCACCTTTTGTAGTACGTTGATCATCATTTGGGAGATTTTCATTCTCTAAAGCATAAACTTTGTTAATTATCTCAGCCTGCTTTATATTTTCCAAGCCGCTAGTTAGGCCCCTCCCTACCTCAAGTACAAACTTTACATCTCATTTAATTTCAGTTATTGTTTTTTTCTTTCTTGCTTGTTGTGGAATTTGTCTCTATTCAAATGAATGTATTTCTTGCGCTACCTTTTCTTTTCAGTATCATGATGTTCCCCCCCCTTTTCCCCCCCTTTCCTCCCCCCCTTCCCCTCCCCCTCCCTGACATCATACTTATAAAAAGTATACTTTGATAGCCGCCCCACATGTTGGAAGTTCTTTTCAAAATAATTGTTGATTTTCTATCAAATGTAAATTTTTTCTCTTTTAACAAAACATCATAATTTTCCTTACTAACAGTGATGCAAAATTTGTCACAAAAACTCATGTTTTTTATTCAAGCTTCAACAACACTTCCTGAAAAAGCCTGAACTTTAGAAAAATATATAAATCTTCATCTTTATTTGTTAAAAACATATCGGTCCATTTTCATTAGCAGCTAGATACATAATTATATATTCTGTTTCAATCCAGAAATGGCCTCCAATTGTCTTTCACTCATTACACTTGTATGATGGGCCACACTGCTTTTTTTAAAACTAGAGAGTTTTGGGAACCTACATAGTTTGTAAAAATTTCTGACCGCATGTTCTAATCACCCAGCTAGCCACAAAACCTCTTCCAACTTTCTTGATAATTTCGTAGTTGTCTTCTTCCAAATTATGTCTAAATTAATTATCCTTAGTTATTAATGCTTTTTTCTGTTGTATATAAGTAAAATTGTCTGCTGATACTCATAACTCCGCTTTTTCACTTTTTTGGGTTTTTTCACTCTTGGTATGTTTTGTGAAATTCGGTATTTGGAAGAAAGTAAAACATGGAAAAAGAACAAGCACTGGATCACTTCAGTTGATCTATGTTATTCTTGCATCAGCAGTATATATTAATAATATATGTGAACCTATGTCGTATTATAATTGTTTTATCATTTTACATATCATGGCTACTTTCACAAAATATGTCATTAGCAGCATGACAGTTTTTTTATGAGCCCTGACGAATAATTCAATTAAAGTTGTACGATTGAGCATCAAATTAAAATTGAGTTATATATTAAATATAAGCAATGTTTATAAAGCAAAGCTCTTGGTTAAATGAATCCTTTTTTTATTATATTAACATTCAATTTACAGTCTAATATAGTTTAGCACAGTACCTTACATAAATTTACAAAGGGGATACCCACAAACTTTTCCATAATTAAAAATATATTATGTAACTAATGCTTAAGTCATCCATTAGAAAAATATATCTGGCGGTGCCTTATTCTAAGTTCATTAGCACGTACTTCTATTTCTTACAAAACCAACTAACTTCTAAATTACTAAAAGCTAGAACAAGGTGTTCTATAGACTGATGGAGTAATTTTGAAACTTGAAACACCTGGTGCCATTCTAAGTCTGAGCATGCAGGTTGTAGACAGACTAATGTATTTTAGCTAAGGGTTACCTCGACAAGTATTGCCATTATAAAAATATTTTCTATCTAATTTTAGGCGAATTTTTTGCTATCACAACAGAAAGTATGGATGAAGCCTAGTCGATGGCAATAATAGTTTCTCCACCAAATTCGTAAAGAATTGCTTATGTTTCAACTAGTCATTTTGTGATAAGTATAACAAACAAAATTTGATTACTGCTTTCAATTCCATTGAATTCACAACATCCTTTTAGACCCTTATATAGAGTCTGATTCTGGTAGGCCCCTACAACACCTACTTCAAATGTTGAACTCAATCTTATACTACATATATGAATCATAGAAATCTAGAATCGACCACAGACCGCTGTGTTTCACACCTCCACTTCCTTAAAATGCTATTATTTCTAATGAAATACAGGAACTTTAAAAAATGAAAGCTGTTTCTAAGAGTGGTTTGTGTGGCATTAAAAAAATCATTGTAGTGGCTCATTTGTATTTTATTAGCTCTTCTGTGATTTATCAAGAAACCAGCTTTAAGAAAGAGATCAAGGCATGTTATATGATAACTAAAAATAGAATAGCTGTCAATGCTTTGAACCAAAAATTTCTAGTCAACTTCAGCAAATTCTTAGCAATTGGCGACAAGAAAAAAGTTGCGGTACTTTTTTGTGTGCAGTATATGGTATAAACCACTAGAGTGGAGTTTTGCCGTAGCTGTTACATATGGAAACTACATTTAGCTAGGATTTTAAGAACACGGCATAATTCATAGACAACTAAAGTTAAGTGCCTAGATTTAGACCATGATAAGACGCATACATATACGCATGATTTCATACGTAAAACATTTTATGAACATTGCTAGGTCAATCGTATTATAATAAAGTCACAAGACGCTGATGTATTCATCATGAGTCTCAATATTTGCAATATATTACACTTTGAAAAGTCACATTTTTTTCACAGAACGTGGTTATTATAAGATACATTTAAATGTCAATTTTTCTGCAAATAAACTTGGATAGGGGTTGCGTCCAGTACTTTCTGATGTTTATGCTCCATCCGGTTGTGATTTTACTAGAACTTTTTACAGAAAAGAAAAGTGCACATTCTACTCTTTCTTGAAAAACACCTTAAGAATGAGCTGAAGTCTTTGATCTGCTTGGAAAGTACTTCTAGTGGTTCAATAAAATTTGCAGCCCTCCCCACACAAAATGAAATTATGGTGCATGTAAGCAAGGTATCAGGGAGTCATCTAGAGAAAAGCAAAAATTGCTTCTACCAATGCACCATCTCCAAGACATTATAGGTAGATTGTTGAAAATGGCAGCATCACTGTAAAATGGCATTCATGGTTTTAATCGTTTAATTTTAAAATATGCATTTTTAGGATCTTGTTCACTTTTACAGATATTTATTGATTGCCGCCAGATCAATATGAAACTCATTAGTCAGTTTTCAAAAGATTTTAACATTCATCCATGATATAATGTTTAAAAATTCAACTCTTTTACGTATAGACATAAAAAGCCTTCAATCTTGCATAACTAGCTTAGTTCATACACTTATTATGTATGATTCTGCCAAATTAAATGGGTCATTCATATAACAAACACGTCTTTCTATTGACCACTTGGTTTTGAATAGAGATTAGTGTTTTGTAATTTATACATTCAGAATCAGTGTAGAGGTTTAGTGAAAAGACAATCAATTTTGGTATCTGCACCAAGTAGTTGCCTATAGATGGCTAGTTAATATTGGATACTATTTTGCATGAAATGCACTCCTACTTTAATTGCATATCCAATATGTATATTTGTTTTGTCCAATCACTCTAGTTTGAGTAGAGATAGAATTCTAAAGTTTGTGAATTTAAAATCAGCACAAAGTTTTGATTTAGAAACAACTCTTTTTCAGTGGCCTACTAAAAAATATGATAATGTATTTTTTCTCAGCATTAATTGAGAGGCTGCTTTTAAATTATTTGTGTTAGTTCGTTTACTAATGCTTTCGTATGCCCTAGAGCAGGGCTGTCCAACAGGCAGTCCTGGGGCCAGATGTAGCCTCCAGCCTACATTTATGTAGCCCCCAAAGGCATAAAGCTAAAATTAGTTTTTACAGTCTACATGGATTAAAGTGAAAAACCAACTATTAAATGTCTTATTTATACACATATATTATGCTACAAAACATGCAGCCTGCATTAACTATTGGGACTTTATTGTGTAATGATTCATAAGAATAAGGAATGAATTAATTTGAAAAATACTGATGTTGTGGCCCCCAGCACAAGCTAAAATGTACAATGTGGCTCTCCCCATAAAATATTCCCTTTCAGTGGCACTTGATCTAAAAAGGTTGGACACCCCTGTCCTAGAGCCTAAACAATTTTTTATTCAGTCAGATATAACTTTTGTCAGAAAAATTTTCCTTCAATAAATTTGAAACTTATCAGTTTTTAACAAAAACTAGGTGCATGCAATTAGTTGTTATATTATAATTAATTAGTCAGTTTTGCTGTAATCACCTAATTCACATCTACTTTATATTTACACTTTAAGCTTTAGTGTATAAACAGCATATGACCTATTTATTTATCTCCCACCTTATCTCACAGCATGAAAGTTTTTCAAACACAAAAATGCTATGTTGTATAGAAATAATATTCACCTTTTTCAGCCGATAAATACTCCCTCCTATTACTTCGGCTTCTTTTTATAATTTTATGAATTTCAAAGCTTACTAGCTCACAAAATAAACGAGTGCTACCCTATGAATATCACTCAGTGTTTTGTTGTACTGGTTAACAAATGTGTTGAAGCAAGTTTTAAACATATAAAAATCTAGTAGGCTAGGTTAAGTTCATTGCTTTCATTCGAACTTACAATAACTTTTATTGTCCTGCAGTGATTGGCTGTATTACAATAAGGTAAAAGTCTCTTTCATTTTATATAGCTTGGCTTTGTAGCACAGTGATACTAGCAGTGGCTATTTGCCATTGTATATAAATATAACTTGACTAGTCATACAGGTTTTTAGTTTCTAAAAACTCGCATAGCAACCTTTTCACCTTTCTCTCAAAAACTGTTTACATAAACATATATTTTTATGCTTCTACTTAAAATAGTTTTCGGGAATTAGAAAACAAGTATGCAACTTAATCTGTGCAGAGCATAGCTGCTTTAGATATGACAAGTACAAACCAAAGTTACCTTGGCATGGAATGGAGAAAGTTTTTTTTTTTATGCCAGAATGCTGTCACAACTTTATAGCAATCAAGGGCCTTTCATAAAGCATAGTACATAATACAATAGTAAATAACATGTTTAAAAAGCTCACTCTAAGAACATACAGAACTCATACTAGATTGTTTACACCTAATGGTAACACACTATGTTTTGATAACATTATACTTCATATTATAAACTGAAGTGCTCAGTTTTATATCAAATGTAAAAATTTCCTACTTTTTATAAAGCATTAGATCTACATAATTATGGTAGAGGTAGCCCCTGTTTATGGATGCCACTAATAGCACCAAGTGCTATGACCCAGGCTTTTCTGCCCGCTTAATTTCTTTAAAATAGTTTTTATGTGCCTATAAACTTCATTCTAATGCTACACAAGCAGGGGACATAACTCTAAATCTTCTACAAGAGCATTGACATAATTATGATGCAATTTTAGCCACATAATTTTTCTAATACAGTGAATGACCTTGTCTGGGTTGGCCAACAGTTCATGTTACTTCGTTGTCCTTTGTAATTACAAGTACAGATATACAATTTCACTTTGCAAAAGACATTCCATCTATAAATTTGCTGCATAAAAGTAGGTCAAAAATAATGTATCAATGTAATAAAAGGGTGAGAGTGTTTTGTTGAATCAGCAAATGCAAATTCAGAACATTCATGTTAGGCTGTCATACAACTTTGAAAGATACAGATTAGTAAAACATGACTCTCCATGCAATTCGCAAAAAAAAATAATATGGATTAAACACTGTCTATGAATTCATACTGCTTAAATATACTTCTATATGTATATTTCTATATGTCTATCACTCTATTATATTTTCAGCAATTTTAATTTAGTGCAACCTAAGTGAATAAGCCCATGTAGAATAGTTACACAATTGATGCTTTGTAGGTCTCTAACAAAAACAAACTAAACCTTTTGTTGGTTTATTTATAGATGCTATATAAATGCAAGCCTCTCTTTTCACACCAGTTCGTAACACAAGCATTCTGTTTACAGCCAGCTCCACATCATTGTTTCTGTAATAAATACATTGTAGCTAGTAAAATAACTTTTATAGAGTTGTTGATATTTAACTAATAATAGAACATTAGTTCAAATCAACCAATTTTTTTCTACATATATTGGAAAATAATATAACAATCTAAATTTTAAGAATTTCTTGAGTCAAGTCTAATTCTTTGAATAAAATGGTATTTGGCTTTTCTTAGTACAAACCACCAAATTAGGTCCAAAAAAAAAGTTAGTTCAAAATTCCTGAACAGCAGTTATTTGAGAGATTTTCATCTGCTGAGTTCAAATATGTCTAAGGGAAAATTTTTTGGAGACTTAGAAACACTAAAGTCCTGAATTTTGAGCAAGAAGTGTAAGCATGCAGAATATTTTCACGGAACACAATTAGCTATTCCTTGAATTTGACCTATATTTTGACTATTAAATGAAAACATTGATATTATAGACTATAGAGTGTGTTTCATTTGAAAGGTTCGAAACTGCACTATTGTTATAGTTTACTCTTGTGGGGGTTATCAATGTATAATCAATTTAGCACATTGTTTGTAATCCAAATCAACTTCGCAATGTAATTATGTGAGGATAGTAATCCAGCGAACCACCCCATCATTCATATGATAATGAAATCAAGTACAGAAGTCTGTATGAAACATAGTATTTTTGATATTATAAGTTTACTGTAATAGTGATGCAAAAATGTCAGTTAAACCTGTATTTTTGACAACTAATTTAAAAAAGCACATAGAAAATGTAGCAAAATTTTAAATATACCTGAGTAAGGTTAAGATTTATTTCCTAAACTTTTATTGATCGTTCAAGAAAGAAAAATTATATATTAGTAGCTAGATTTGTATGAAATAGACAAAGGTGACTAATTCAACGTGCAGTTGATAAGGTAAAGCGACCAATTGATATAATGTTACAGATACAGTTAGTAAATTTTTCTTCTATTGATGAGAAGCTAACAGAAATTTGAAACTTGTTTAATTTCCAGTTATGCTATTTTAACATGAACATTTCTTTACTTGTTGTACTTAATGGCAGCAGGGATCACCCCTTAACCATCTTAAAAAAGATCCTACATGCAGCATTCAAAGCATTCAAGTCGAGATATGATTATAGTATCAGACACAAGTGACAAGTTGAGAATAAACAGATTTAAAGAGCCACCAAATAAATCAGGTTTGAAAGATTCACTGCTGATTGTCATTGTGGTTCTTTTTCAGTAACTATTATTGTATTTTATTTATCATTATAAATAGCTTTAAGCACTCTATACATTCAACTTTTAGAAAGTGCAGTTGAAAGGTGGTTGTTTTGATTTTAGAAGTAGTCTAATTGCCTCAAATAGTTTTTTCGAGTTAGAACTTGCTTCAATATGAAAACCCCATCCAAAGTGTCAAACGAAAACATAGAAATTCATGCTATCCAAAAACCTACATATCTGATTGTAACAGCAGAATTTAATATTCTCATATACATTGTGAATATAAAATAATTTGGACATGATTGAAGTTATAAGCTTTAAATTATATGATATGGCCTTAAAACATGCAGCTACATATAAATTGTAAGCTACATTCACCGGCTTTCCATGGATCAATCTCAGATCGATCTCCATCGATCTGAGCTAGTTGGTCTGTAGAGCTCAAACTCAGATCGATCCCAAGGCAATAAGACCATGGAAAGACGAAAGACAGATCTGAGAAGTAAAACACGGGATAGTTAAGGGCATCCTCACTAGGAATATCATAAATTTCTCTCAAAATGTAGTTTAGGTTCTTGAATAATATTGCTCTGCGGGTGGCATGGGTGATGCATACTTTCAATTGTTTAGCCTAAGATCAAACTACAACCAATAAGCAGCAACCTTCATTATCTATCAACATTCCATTATGGGTGCTATATAAACGAAGTACAAAGCAAGCTATTCATTAAGGCCTGCCAGCTAGCAAGCCTGTAATTAGTATGTACGTGCTAACATCTTTTCATTCCTACGTGCTCATTGAAGCTTGAAGTGCTGCACGCTGCTAAATATCCATGAAAAAATAGAGCATTTTTAGTGTATAAATCACCAATTTATGAACAATCTAGAGGAGTTAGTGCAAAAAGAAAAAAATTTGCACTGGAGAAATATCTCAGGATTCCTGCAGTGCAATTTTCATTCAGATATCATGTTTTGCTGCTGAGATATTTTACTGATATTGAAAAGTCAGCTTTTCAGGCAAAATTGGCCAAAATTGGGCAGTTTTTTGTCTATAACTTTGCAAAAAAATGAAAATTAAAATTTCCAAAAAATTTGCACTGGGGAAAAAAAAGATCTACAACAGAGTTTTTAAATTTTGACTCTAGCACAATTAGTTGAGATTTTATTTTACTGGTACTGAATTCTTATATGATTACAATGCAAACCTCAGCAAGGCAGTTGCAGCTAAAAGGTTGCCCTTAACTATCCTGTGAAAAAGATTGTTTGCTAAAATGTCTTCGGCTAATAAAAATGATAACTTATTTTTAATTACTAAGCAAAATACTTAATAATTACGATAGCCCCATTTTCAGATGCCAAAACTTTGACTTTCAGTACTATAATTAACAAAACTCAATTATATAAAATTATAGGCAGTAGAAGGTACAAAAAATAGGAGCATTCAAATTAAATTTAAATGGCTAGTAAAACTTACTTTCATTAGCTATTTGCTGTGTAACCCTTTCATGCATGAATTTTTTTGAGTCGCTTTGTACTCTATATAAGTAGTGTCCACATATGTGGACACTGCGCATCATGAAAGGGGTAATCTCAAGCCTAACAATCCTGTAAGTTTATGAATAATCTGCAAGACAGCTATTAATTTTATATAAGCTGTCAAGTTGAAAAATTAAAATTGATTATCATAAATTGGCCAATTTACTTCACACTAAAAGATTTTCTGTGTATAGTTTATAGCCGGTGTTAATTTTTAGGCTGCAACAATCTTTTTTTGACAGCAATAGCTTTAATCATTCGGATGGGTGAACAAATTAAACTATTCAAGTATCTTTTACTTAAGAGGAGGCAACTCCGTAAGAGTGATCTGACACTCTCATGGAAAAATGATCGATCTGAGCACATTTCTCAGATCGATCCACGGAAAGCTGGTGATTACAACTAGCAAAATAAAGTGATGAAAGTAAAGTGGTAGTGAAGTTGACGTTTGGTTACACAAAAGCATCTTACTATGCTAAACAAAAATATAACAATGAGCATTGAGTACATTACATTGAACAACTGACCAGGGTTGTGGATAGACTCTATTGTGTTAAGTATTACACTATTATGCAGTCAGATAGTTAGAATAATAGCTTTTTGAACATAAAGAATTTATATTTCAGCCCACATGTTTTTTTAAACTTCAATGATGGCAAATGTGTTGACAATAATTAGTTTGTGTATTGCTAATTTCTATAGCATGTAAAAGTATATAAATAAGATTAGGATGTACAAGAAAAGAGTATATATTTTACCCTTCACCAAAATCTATTGCATGTGAATAGCAATACACAACAAAAAATTATTCTTGAGTTATCAGATTTAGCGAGTTATATGACTATTAGATGCAGTGATTATGGTATTTTATTAATAGTAATGCATCAGCTTCGACTTGTATAACTCCTACGTGGCTATATATTGTAGCTTTTATATATATTTCCGTGAAACCTGGCTTCAATATCCTTTAAAGTGAAACGAATAACAATATGGCTTTAATTCGCCCTCTAGTACCGTTGCAACTTGTAAGTTTATAAAGCTAAAAATCTCTGACAACTGTTTCAGCTTTCGAAAGCCTATTGCTTCAAATTTGTTATTTTACAGTAACATAATCAATGGTATATTTATTTTCACAGCAATATATAAAACATTATTTTAAACAAACTACACAAAACAAGTGCTTAATGTGGAGTGTAAATTACAAAAGAAAATGCATCCTGCTATTGTTTGCTGATTTATGGTTCAGATTGCCTAGATGCTCACTTCAAAGTTTATAATCTTTTGTCTTTAGCTTGCTACTATGTTATTGCTGTGGATATTTTGATGGACAACTAGGGAGGCCACCGATACTCAATATTCAGCTATAATATTATAATAGCGGTAGCAAATCCCTATTTATTGTTTTGTTCCAAGTGCAAGCAATTTCTTGTTTAAAAGCTGAGTTATAAACACAAAAGTTTACCTGACAGAATTCACGGCACTAAACTATATTATTTAAAAAACTGTTAATAATGCCAGCGTGTAGTTTAAAGATCTCAAACCTTGCACTGTTAGCTTTTGTTTTCTACTGTAATAGTTTAAATTTCTTCATTGTGTTTTACTTACAATGACTTTTTAATGGGAAGATAAGTCCAATTTTTGTCGATTTTTAGCCATAGCTTACATTCAGATTTACAATGAGTGATATAAGCTATGGTAATTTGGTAAAGCATCTTTGTTTGGTAATAGCAAGAATTATTTCAAGAAAATAGTGTTGTATCCTAGTGGCTTGTTTTATTATTTCAGAGTTGTCTTCTCCTTCATGCTCAGATAATGGTTGTTAATGAAAAGTTTGCAAAAATGAGCAGTTATGAAATTTGCTTTTCAATTTGTATTGCAAACATGGTTTATATTTGAGACTATGAAACTGGTTTTATTATAAGCTTATATTTTTTTTTAAATAATAAAAAAATAATGAATCAAGATACAAAAGCCATTTGCAGCATAGTTTGATTTTTGAATTTCTCAACAGCCATGAAATGTATGCGATATTTGCTAATAGATTTGCACTGTGAAACTAAAATAGCATGATACAGAAAATTTATAGCTTTAGAAATAATTTTTAAAAAAAGATATTATAATTGACGTATTTAAATTATAAGTGACACGGGCTAAAACGCTTCATGAAGAAAGTGTTAGATCCATTTAGTAGTCAAGTAATAAATACTCTAAGTAGTCTATTGTAAAATTATAAATAGTGTTGTTTTTAAAACACAGAGAAATGGTTTAACAAAAATAGAGTGAAGAATTAAAATAGTTGTGTTAAATCATGGTTAAGGCAAACCCTAAGAAAGTTGTCCATTAACAAACTTTAAGCATTTGAGTCACTTCTCCAAGTTCTATGAATATCCTCTGGTTGATACCTGCAATAATAAACCAAACTACTGAAAGGCAATTTGAAAGTATATCTTATATTGTGGAATTATCCTGTTACTGCAATTTGCTAAAAAAGCTCTCTTTGTTATGATAAAAAGTTTTACACACGTAATATAACCCTCTGTTCTAACTAATAGTGTAATATAAACTGGGTGTTTATGCTTCAAGTACCATTTTATAGCACACAAATTTTACAATATATATTTATGCAAATTGTTGCATTGTTATAAGTTAGCTTTTAGACAATAATTTTTAAAGTGTAGCACTTCTGTTCTAACCACTAATATTTTGAAATGTACAAATGCAGCACAATTAAAGTTTTAAACAGATAGCCTTAATCTCTATACACCTACATTCTGTTAGCTCCACCTGGCCACATGGGGTTTCTCTTTCTGTAAGGGAAGCTGTCTTCTGAACTGGAACCATCTGATCCTGCAAAGCTTTCTGGGAATCTGGCCATTCCAATGTTGTAGTTACTTGCTTTAAATCTCAATGCAGGATGTTGATAAATCAATGGGTTATTTCTGTGTACATCAGGTTTGGTTCTTTTACGTATCTACAAGTAAATCTCCAGTTACACCAAACCGTCAATATAATATTTTCGTAGATCTCTTTTGCAACGTTAATTAATTTTAGTCTATAAAAAGCAAATATGCAGCCATTTAAGTAAAACTTAGACCAATTAGTTTTGTTTATTCATTAGGAAACATCAGGTACATTTTATGTGTGATTGTTTGACTTTACAGAGTTCTCAGAAAAGGGTTTTATTTTAAAAGGAGTTGCCTGCTAATTAAATACCATATTGCGTTATCAACACAAACTTCAAAGTAGCAAGTAGAAACCTTAACTTGAACTAAACTATTATTGTGGAGGACAACTCCCCTATAAGTAGAGAAATATATCTGGCGTGAAACAAAAGAAATAATACATGTGAGCTATGCATTATTGCTTTTTACTATTACAGTTAGTAAGTTACTTACACATATACTTACTATTACAGTTAGTAAGTTACTTACACATAATACTTACTATTACAGTTAGTAAGTTACTTACACATAATACTTACTATTACAGTTAGTAAGTTACTTACACATAATACTTACTATTACAGTTAGTAAGTTACTTACACATGATACTTACTATTGCAGTTAGTAAGTTACTTACACATAATACTTACTATTACAGTTAGTAAGTTACTTACACATAATACTCACTGTTACAGTTAGTAAGTTACTTACATATTTTACTTACTATTAAAGTGAGTATAAGTTACTTACACGTGTTACTTACTATTGCAGTTAGTAACTTAGTTACACATAACACTTACTACTACAGTTAGTAAGTCACTTACACATAATACTCACTGTTACAGTTAATAGTAAGTTACTTACACATAATACTCACTGTTACAGTTAGTAAGTTACTTACATATTTTACTTACTATTAAAGTGAGTATAAGTTACTTACACATAATACTTACTATTACAGTGAGTATAAGTTACTTACACGTGTTACTTACTATTGCAGTTAGTAACTTAGTTACACATAACACTTACTACTACAGTTAGTAAGTCACTTACACATAATACTCACTGTTACAGTTAATAGTAAGTTACTTACACATACTGCTTATTATTACAGTTGGTAAATTACTTACATATAATACTTACTATTAGAGTTAGTAAGTTACTTACATATACTACTTATTATTACAGTTAGTAAGATACTTACACATACTGCCAGCAACACCCCCATGACTCCTAAGAGTATCACTCCTGCTACAGTTCCAGATATCACAGGTGCCAGCCACACAGCTGCTCTGTTCGGTTTTTCTAAAAAATTTATGATAAAATCCTACTGATGTGAGCTATTAACACTAGAGGTGTAAAACCTTTACTACTGCAAATGTGATGTAGTGTTATACAATTTTTATAAGAATTAAATAGCTTCTTTTGAAAAGATGAGTTCTTATAGTAAATGCTAAATGAGACAGTATATTGGAGAAATTTTTTTATTTATAAGCGACTGAGAGTTTTTTTATTTCTTCTACGGAAAAATAAAGCAAATTATTTTCCATATAGGCATACTTTAAACTAATGTGCAAATAATTGATACTTTTTGAGATGGATCACAATTTGTTTGACATAACTACACAGGGCTGAACCAATAATCCTCAAACTGCTCTGTTTCACTTTTAATTGGGACTACATAATTTTTTTGATTCAAATAAATTTGGTTTGATTTAATACAGTATTTTTGTTCTTTATGTGTCATAATTGCAGAAAATAGTTTTTCCTACAAAATTGATTGAGAAACTACTTCTGTTAAAACTGGGAAACCTCGACAGGAAGTAGAGGTGAAGTATCCTGAGTATTTTAATAAATCAATTTGTCACTCATACAAATTATATTCCTAATAGATGAACTATAACATGCAAAAATAACCTTTCTGTTTACATAAGAAATATACAAAGAAAATACGAATCGGTCAACAATTACCTTCTTTAGTAATTGTACTGGGTTAATTCCACACTATTTTGACCAAATTTATTACGGACTTTGTTGTATAGTAAAATATAGTTTTAATCTTTAGCTGCATTTTTTAATCTTAGGAGAAATATTGTTACTCAAGAAAACAGTTATATAACTTTTATTTATAGTAAAACACATGTCTCATAATCTGGCTGTTAAACTATCAACAGATTATTTGTGAGATGAAATAGAGAATTAGGGTTATAGAAACACATGAAAGCTATACACAACAAAGTTGAGAGACATTGATTAAAGCTCCGTTAACTTCACATAAATGTGTAATAACTAGCAAATACCTGCTGTGGTAGTCATAGGAGATATTGTGGTAGTTGTACTAGCTGGTACAATGACAATCTGTCCTCCTGAAGCTGCTGTAGATGTTTCGTTTCCTAATTGAACAGGAACTAAAGCTGTCTGAGTAACTGCTGTCGACACAATGTTCTCCAAGCTTGTTACATTGAGCTCTTCTTCACCAGCTAGTGGATCCATAGCAACATCAAAATCTACTATTACATTTGCATTTGGATCAACTGCACGTTTTCTTCTACCTTGGGCTTGACATCTAAAATTTTTGTACATAATATTAAAGCTAACATTTCTGTTGCATGAATGTATAAACTTTTTTCAAAAGCTTGACTGAATGATTCTAAAAGTTGTTGAAATATCAGTTTTTTAGAAACTTACGTGAAAGAAATTCTTATAACTGCAACAAAATGGGTAGCAGCCTCCGAAGAGAAGCTTGTGTATATCTGTAAAGAGAAATTGCACTGTGCTACTCACCATAACCAGTACATAACAAATACATAATTTTGTGCACAAGTGCGCAAGTGGTGCTAATCATAACAAGTTATAACTAATTAAAAGTCAACTGGAGTGATTGATGAATAACATGATGTAACATCTCTTGAAGACAAAATATCTTCCATTTAAGATAGTGTATGACAATGAGAAGGGTAAAATACTATCCCTAATTACATAATACCAATGATTTTGAGCAACAATAAACTGAGTTAAACGATGTCATATGTATTGCTGTATTCTCATGTTAATAGCATTAAAAACATCTTCTCACTTGAACAATCACAGCCAGTCTCATCTCAGCATACGCTACTGTTGTAGGATCTTCAATGTCAGTGTTACAACCACTTGGAAATGTGTAGATAATTTGTGTGCTGAACTGCACTGTGTTCACTGCGACAGCTGTATCCTCTACAAGAAAAACAGAATGTAATGTAAGCACAAGTGACTATATTGAAAGACTGTGACATTTCAAAGTCATATAATAAAGTAAAATTACCCTACTTTTATCAGTTAGTTGGTAGGTCTACTAAAATACTACCTTTCCACCATTTTAAAATAAACTCACCAACACAATTGTTAGTTGATGAGTCTCTAATGTAGTTGCTGTCACATTCACATACTTCAAGGAGGTTACATACTTCATTTTCCAAACAACTGTCACATAGTTTGGTGAATATGGGCTCTACAGTTAAATAACACATTATTAGACAAGAGAAAAAGCAATCAACAATAAAAAATATTGATAAAAATGATTATTTAAATATTTTGTAATGTTTTGCGAGCATTGAAAAATAAACTGGTTGAATTTACACAAAAACTAGCCAATTGTAACATGGTTTAGTAAAAAAAGGATCTACAAGGAAATAATTAAAATTTGTGATGTCCTTTTTAGTTTGATAGAAAGAGAAATTATATTTAATGTGAATTGTTAAAATACCAGAAAAAGCAAAGCCTCTAGTTAAATGCTATAGACTATGGATATATTTAAAATAGTAAAACTGTTTAACTTCAAGAAAGAACATGACTTTGCAAAATGATGGGAAAGCTTAAAACTAGTGTGAACGAACCAAGCGGTTAGGAAAACGTAAGACTGACAAGCAGCGAACTGGACACCCCAATGATTTGAGTGATGCTACCCTGCTTGATGAAACTGGAAATAGTGCAAAAGGGAAGGATTTCTAAACAACTCGTTGAACTCTAGGACACAACTTCTCAAACAGGAAGCACCAAAAAGTGTTTGAATTAAACTAGCTGAAATTTCTGAATAAACAAGAAAACAGTAGATAGTAAACTAAGGACAGCAGAGCTTGTATGGTTAGTAAAAAAGTTACGAAATTAGATAGTACGAGAAGAATGTCTACTTCTAGTAAAGCAGAATATTTGCAAAACATGGATTCCGTGAAGATTGGCAAATGCATAGGTTGAAGGATGTTTACGACAATGGGTTAGAGACAAATGATAAGCAAGACGGGAAAACTCTTGAGGAAGTACAAGCGAAATTAGGACAAACAAAACAAAAAACACTGTTGGTTGGAAAAAAAGAGTTTGAACCAGTAAACCTGACAAATACAGTATATGATGAAAAAAAAGTAAGACTAGCGTAATGACAGATAGAGCGAATAAAAAAAGATTATGTTGAAAAATGTAAGGTGAAACAAATTTACCTGAAGTTGTGGGTGTTGTGGTGGTTGTAGGCGTTGTAGTAGTGGTTGGTGTTGTGGTGGTTGTAGGAGTCGTAGTAGTTGTGGGTGTTGTAGTGGTGGTGGGTATTGTAGTTGTGGTGGGTGTTGTATTAGTGGTGGTTGTTGTGGTGGTTGTAAGTGTTGTAGTAGTGGTGGGTGTTGTAGTGGTGGTGGGTGTTGTAGTGGTGGTGGGTGTTGTAATGGTGGTGGGTGTTGTGGTGGTTGTGGCTGTTGTAGTAGTGGTGGGTGTTGTGGTGGTCGTGGGAGTTGTAGTAGTGGTGGTTGTCGGTGTTGTAGTAGTGGTGGGTGTTGTAGTGGTAGTGGGAGTTGTAGTAGTGGTGGTTGTCGGTGTTGTAGTAGTGGTGGGTGTTGTAGTGGTTGTGGGTGTTGTGGTGGTTGTGGCTGTTGTAGTAGTGGTAGGTGTTGTGGTAGTCGTGGGAGTTGTAGTAGTGGTGGTTGTGGGTGTTGTAGTAGTGGTGGGTGTTGTGGTGGTTGTAAGTGTTGTAGTAGTTGTGGGTGTTGTAGTAGTGGTGGGTGTTGTAGTGGTGGTGGGTGTTGTGGTGGTTGTAAGTGTTGTAGTGGTTGTGGGTGTTGTAGTAGTGGTGGGTGTTGTAGTGAGGGTGGGTGTTGTGGTGAATGTGGCTGTTGTAGTAGTGGTGGGTGTTGTGGTGGTTGTAGGAGTCGTAGTAGTTGTGGGTGTTGTAGTAGTAGTGGGTATTGTAGTTGTGGTTGGTGTTGTAGTAGTGGTGGGTGTTGTGGTGGTCGTGGGAGTTGTAGTAGGGGTGGTTGTGGGTGTTGTAGTAGTGGTGGGTGTTGTAGTGGTGGTGGGTGTTGTGGTGGTTGTAGGAGTCGTAGTAGTTGTGGGTGTTGTAGTAGTAGTGGGTATTGTAGTTGTGGTTGGTGTTGTAGTAGTGGTGGGTGTTGTGGTGGTCGTGGGAGTTGTAGTAGTGGTGGTTGTGGGTGTTGTAGTAGTGGTGGGTGTTGTAGTGGTGGTGGGTGTTGTGGTGGTCGTGGGTGTTGTAGTAGTGGTGGGTGTTGTGGTGGTCGTGGGAGTTGTAATGGTGGTGGTTGTCGGTGTTGTAGTAGTGGAGGGTGTTGTGGTGGTTGTGGGAGTTGTAGTAGTGGTGGTTGTCAGTGTTGTAGTAGTGGTGGGTGTTGTAGTGGTGGTGGGAGTTGTAGTAGTGGTGGTTGTGGGTGTTGTAGTAGTGGTGGGTGT
Source organism: Bugula neritina (assembly GCA_964035545.1). Classification (NCBI taxonomy): domain Eukaryota; kingdom Metazoa; phylum Bryozoa; class Gymnolaemata; order Cheilostomatida; family Bugulidae; genus Bugula; species Bugula neritina. The sequence continues at coordinate 13,094,209 of OZ037767.1, forward strand.
TGTGGTGGTCGTGGGAAGTGTAGTAGTGGTGGTTGTCGGTGTTGTAGTAGGGGTGGGTGTTGTAGTGGTCGTGGGAAGTGTAGTAGTGGTGGTTGTCGGTGTTGTAGTAATGGTGGGTGTTGTAGTGGTGGTGGGTGTTGTGGTGGTTGTGGCTGTTGTAGTAGTGGTGGGTATTGTAGTTGTGGTTGGTGTTGTAGTAGTGGTGGGTGTTGTAGTGGTTGTAAGTGTTGTAGTAGTTGTGGGTGTTGTAGTAGTGGTAGGTGTTGTAGTGGTGGTGGGTGTTGTGGTGGTTGTGGCTGTTGTAGTAGTGGTGGGTGTTGTGGTGGTTGTAGGAGTCGTAGTAGTTGTGGGTGTTGTAGTAGTGGTTGGTATTGTAGTTGTGGTTGGTGTTGTAGTAGTGGTGGGTATTGTAGTGGTGGTGGGAGTTGTAGTAGTGGTGGCTGTGGGTGTTGTAGTAGTGGTGGGTGTTGTGGTGGTCAAGGGAAGTGTAGTAGTGGTGGTTGTCGGTGTTGTAGTAGGGGTGGGTGTTGGAGTGGTAGTGGGAGTTGTAGTAGTTGTGGCTGTTGTAGTAGTGGTGGGTGTTGTAGTGGTTGTCGGTGTTGTAGTAGTGGTGGGTGTTGTAGTGGTGGTGGGTGTTGTGGTGGTTGTGGCTGTTGTAGTAGTGGTAGGTATTGTAGTTGTGGTTGGTGTTGTAGTAGTGGTGGGTGTTGTGGTGGTTGTAAGTGTTGTAGTAGTTGTGGGTGTTGTAGTAGTTGTGGGTGTTGTAGTAGTGGTGGGTGTTGTAGTGGTGGTGGGTGTTGTGGTGGTTGTGGCTGTTGTAGTAGTGGTGGGTGTTGTGGTGGTTGTAGGAGTCGTAGTAGTTGTGGGTGTTGTAGTAGTAGTGGGTATTGTAGTTGTGGTTAGTGTTGTAGTAGTTGTGGGTGTTGTGGTGGTTGTAAGTATTGTAGTAGTTGTGGGTGTTGTAGTAGTGATGGGTGTTGTAGTAGTAGTGGGTATTGTAGTTGTGGTTGGTGTTGTAGTAGTGGTGAGTGTTGTGGTGGTCGTGGGAGTTGTAGTAGTGGTGGTTGTGGGTGTTGTAGTAGTGGTAGGTGTTGTAGTGGTGGTGGGTGTTGTGGTGGTCGTGGGTGTTGTAGTAGTGGTGGGTATTGTGGTGGTCGTGGGAGTTGTAGTGGTGGTGGTTGTCGGTGTTGTAGTAGTGGTGGGTGTTGTGGTGGTTGTGGGAGTTGTAGCAGTGGTGGTTGTCGGTATTGTAGTAGTGGTGGGTGTTGTAGTGGTGGTGGGTGTTGTGGTGGTTGTGGCTGTTGTAGTAGTGGTGGGTATTGCAGTTGTGGTTGGTGTTGTAGTAGTGGTGGGTGTTGTGGTGGTTGTAAGTGTTGTAGTAGTTGTGGGTGTTGTAGTAGTGGTGGGTGTTGTAGTGGTGGTGGGTGTTGTGGTGGTTGTGGCTGTTGTAGTAGTGGTGGGTGTTGTGGTGGTCGTGGGAGTTGTAGTAGTGGTGGTTGTGGGTGTTGTAGTAGTGGTAGGTGTTGTAGTGGTGGTGGGTGTTGTGGTGGTCGTGGGTGTTGTAGTAGTGGTGGGTGTTGTGGTGGTCGTGGGAGTTGTAGTGGTGGTGGTTGTCGGTGTTGTAGTAGTGGTGGGTGTTTTGGTGGTTGTGGGAGTTGTAGTAGTGGTGGTTGTCGGTGTTGTAGTAGTGGTGGGTGTTGTAGTGGTGGGTGTTGTGGTGGTTGTGGCTGTTGTAGTAGTGGTGGGTATTGCAGTTGTGGTTGGTGTTGTAGTAGTGGTGGGTGTTGTGGTGGTTGTAAGTGTTGTAGTAGTTGTGGGTGTTGTAGTAGTGGTGGGTGTTGTAGTGGTGGTGGGTGTTGTGGTGGTTGTGGCTGTTGTAGTAGTGGTAGGTGTTGTAGTGGTGGTGGGTGTTGTGGTGGTCGTGGGTGTTGTAGTAGTTGTGGGTGTTGTGGTGGTCGTGGGAGTTGTAGTGGTGGTGGTTGTCGGTGTTGTAGTAGTGGTGGGTGTTGTGGTGGTTGTGGGAGTTGTAGTAGTGGTGGTTGTCGGTGTTGTAGTAGTGGTGGGTGTTGTGGTGGTTGTAAGTGTTGTAGTAGTTGTGGGTGTTGTAGTAGTGGTGGGTGTTGTAGTGGTGGTGGGTGTTGTGGTGGTTGTAAGTGTTGTAGTGGTTGTGGGTGTTGTAGTAGTGGTGGGTGTTGTAGTGAGGGTGGGTGTTGTGGTGGTTGTGGCTGTTGTAGTAGTGGTGGGTGTTGTGGTGGTTGTAGGAGTCGTAGTAGTTGTGGGTGTTGTAGTAGTAGTGGGTATTGTAGTTGTGGTTGGTGTTGTAGTAGTGGTGGGTGTTGTGGTGGTCGTGGGAGTTGTAGTAGTGGTGGTTGTGGGTGTTGTAGTAGTGGTGGGTGTTGTAGTGGTGGTGGGTGTTGTAGTGGTCGTGGGTGTTGTAGTAGTGGTGGGTGTTGTGGTGGTCGTGGGAGTTGTAATGGTGGTGGTTGTCGGTGTTGTAGTAGTGGAGGGTGTTGTGGTGGTTGTGGCTGTTGTAGTAGTGGTGGTTGTCAGTGTTGTAGTAGTGGTGGGTGTTGTAGTGGTGGTGGGAGTTGTAGTAGTGGTGGTTGTGGGTGCTGTAGTAGTGGTGGGTGTTGTGGTGGTCGTGGGAAGTGTAGTAGTGGTGGTTGTCGGTGTTGTAGTAGGGGTGGGTGTTGTAGTGGTCGTGGGAAGTGTAGTAGTGGTGGTTGTCGGTGTTGTAGTAGTGGTGGGTGTTGTAGTGGTGGTGGGTGTTGTGGTGGTTGTGGCTGTTGTAGTAGTGGTGGGTATCGTAGTTGTAGTTGGTGTTGTAGTAGTGGTGGGTGTTGTAGTGGTTGTAAGTGTTGTAGTAGTTGTGGGTGTTGTAGTAGTGGTAGGTGTTGTAGTGGTGGTGGGTGTTGTGGTGGTTGTGGCTGTTGTAGTAGTGGTGGGTGTTGTGGTGGTTGTAGGAGTCGTAGTAGTTGTGGGTGTTGTAGTAGTGGTTGGTATTGTAGTTGTGGTTGGTGTTGTAGTAGTGGTGGGTATTGTAGTGGTGGTGGGAGTTGTAGTAGTGGTGGCTGTGGGTGTTGTAGTAGTGGTGGGTGTTGTGGTGGTCGTGGGAAGTGTAGTAGTGGTGGTTGTCGGTGTTGTAGTAGGGGTGGGTGTTGGAGTGGTAGTGGGAGTTGTAGTAGTTGTGGCTGTTGTAGTAGTGGTGGGTGTTGTAGTGGTTGTCGGTGTTGTAGTAGTGGTGGGTGTTGTAGTGGTGGTGGGTGTTGTGGTGGTTGTGGCTGTTGTAGTAGTGGTAGGTATTGTAGTTGTGGTTGGTGTTGTAGTAGTGGTGGGTGTTGTGGTGGTTGTAAGTGTTGTAGTAGTTGTGGGTGTTGTAGTAGTTGTGGGTGTTGTAGTAGTGGTGGGTGTTGTAGTGGTGGTGGGTGTTGTGGTGGTTGTGGCTGTTGTAGTAGTGGTGGGTGTTGTGGTGGTTGTAGGAGTCGTAGTAGTTGTGGGTGTTGTAGTAGTAGTGGGTATTGTAGTTGTGGTTAGTGTTGTAGTAGTTGTGGGTGTTGTGGTGGTTGTAAGTATTGTAGTAGTTGTGGGTGTTGTAGTAGTGGTGGGTGTTGTAGTAGTAGTGGGTATTGTAGTTGTGGTTGGTGTTGTAGTAGTGGTGGGTGTTGTGGTGGTCGTGGGAGTTGTAGTAGTGGTGTTTGTGGGTGTTGTAGTAGTGGTAGGTGTTGTAGTGGTGGTGGGTGTTGTGGTGGTCGTGGGTGTTGTAGTAGTGGTGGGTGTTGTGGTGGTCGTGGGAGTTGTAGTGGTGGTGGTTGTCGGTGTTGTAGTAGTGGTGGGTGTTGTGGTGGTTGTGGGAGTTGTAGCAGTGGTGGTTGTCGGTATTGTAGTAGTGGTGGGTGTTGTAGTGGTGGTGGGTGTTGTGGTGGTTGTGGCTGTTGTAGTAGTGGTGGGTATTGCAGTTGTGGTTGGTGTTGTAGTAGTGGTGGGTGTTGTGGTGGTTGTAAGTGTTGTAGTAGTTGTGGGTGTTGTAGTAGTGGTGGGTGTTGTAGTGGTGGTGGGTGTTGTGGTGGTTGTGGCTGTTGTAGTAGTGGTGGGTGTTGTGGTGGTCGTGGGAGTTGTAGTAGTGGTGGTTGTGGGTGTTGTAGTAGTGGTAGGTGTTGTAGTGGTGGTGGGTGTTGTGGTGGTCGTGGGTGTTGTAGTAGTGGTGGGTGTTGTGGTGGTCGTGGGAGTTGTAGTGGTGGTGGTTGTCGGTGTTGTAGTAGTGGTGGGTGTTTTGGTGGTTGTGGGAGCTGTAGTAGTGGTGGTTGTCGGTGTTGTAGTAGTGGTGGGTGTTGTAGTGGTGGTGGGTGTTGTGGTGGTTGTGGCTGTTGTAGTAGTGGTGGGTATTGCAGTTGTGGTTGGTGTTGTAGTAGTGGTGGGTGTTGTGGTGGTTGTAAGTGTTGTAGTAGTTGTGGGTGTTGTAGTAGTGGTGGGTGTTGTAGTGGTGGTGGGTGTTGTGGTGGTTGTGGCTGTTGTAGTAGTGGTGGGTATTGCAGTTGTGGTTGGTGTTGTAGTAGTGGTGGGTGTTGTGGTGGTTGTAAGTGTTGTAGTAGTTGTGGGTGTTGTAGTAGTGGTGGGTGTTGTAGTGGTGGTGGGTGTTGTGGTGGTTGTGGCTGTTGTAGTAGTGGTGGGTGTTGTGGTGGTTGTAGGAGTCGTAGTAGTTGTGGGTGTTGTAGTAGTGGTGGGTTTTGTAGTTGTGGTTGGTGTTGTAGTAGTGGTGGGTGTTGTAGTGGTGGTGGGAGTTGTAGTAGTGGTGGTTGTGGGTGTTGTAGTAGTGGTGGGTGTTGTGGTGGTCGTGGGAAGTATAGTAGTGGTGGTTGTCGGTGTTGTAGTAGGGGTGGGTGTTATAGTGGTGGTGGGAGTTGTAGTAGTGGTGGTTGTCGGTGTTGTAGTAGTGGTGGGTGTTGTAGTGGTGGTGGATGTTGTGGTGGTTGTGGCTGTTGTAGTAGTGGTGGGTATTGTAGTTGTGGTTGGTGTTGTAGTAGTGGTGGGTGTTGTGGTGGTTGTAAGTGTTGTAGTAGTCGTGGGTGTTGTAGTAGTGGTGGGTGTTGTAGTGGTGGTGGGTGTTGTGGTGGTTGTGGCTGTTGTAGTAGTGGTGGGTGTTGTGGTGGTTGTAGGAGTCGTAGTAGTTGTGGGTGTTGTAGTAGTGGTGGGTATTGTAGTTGTGGTTGGTGTTGTAGTAGTAGTGGGTGTTGTAGTGGTGGTGGGTGTTGTGGTGGTTGTAGGAGTCGTAGTAGTTGTGGGTGTTGTAGTAGTGGTGGGTATTGTAGTTGTGGTTGGTGTTGTAGTAGTGGTGGGTGTTGTGGTGGTTGTAAGTATTGTAGTAGTTGTGGGTGTTGTAGTAGTGGTGGGTGTTGTAGTGGTGGTGGGTGTTGTGGTGGTTGTGGCTGTTGTGGTAGTGGTGGGTGTTGTGGTGGTCGTGGGAGTTGTAGTAGTGGTGGTTGTCGGTGTTGTAGTAGTGGTGGGTGTTGTAGTGGTAGTGGGAGTTGTAGTAGCGGTGGTTGTCGGTGTTGTAGTAGTGGTGGGTGTTGTAGTAGTAGTGGGTATTGTAGTTGTGGTTGGTGTTGTAGTAGTGGTGGGTGTTGTGGTTGTCGTGGGAGTTGTAGTAGTGGTGGTTGTGGGTGTTGTAGTAGTGGTGGGTGTTGTAGTGGTGTTGGGTGTTGTGGTGGTCGTTGGTGTTGTAGTAGTTGTAGGTGTTGTAGTAGTGGTGGGTATTGTAGTTGTGGTTGGTGTTGTAGTAGTGGTGGGTGTTGTGGTGGTTGTAAGTATTGTAGTAGTTGTGGGTGTTGTAGTAGTGGTGGGTGTTGTAGTGGTGATGGGTGCTGTGGTGGTTGTGGCTGTTGTGGTAGTGGTGGGTGTTGTAGTAGTGGTGGGTGTTGTGGTGGTTGTGGCTGTTGTAGTAGTGGTGGGTGTTGTGGTGGTTGTAGGAGTCGTAGTAGTTGTGGGTGTTGTAGTAGTGGTGGGTATTGTAGTTGTGGTTGGTGTTGTAGTAGTGGTGGGTGTTGTGGTGGTTGTAAGTATTGTAGTAGTTGTGGGTGTTGTAGTAGTGGTGGGTGTTGTAGTGGTGGTGGGTGTTGTGGTGGTTGTGGCTGTTGTAGTAGTGGTGGGTCTTGCAGTTGTGGTTGGTGTTGTAGTAGTGGTGGGTGTTGTGGTTGTTGTAAGTGTTGTAGTAGTTGTGGGTGTTGTAGTAGTGGTGGGTGTTGTAGTGGTGGTGGGAGTTGTAGTAGTGGTGGTTGTCGGTGTTGTAGTAGTGGTGGGTGTTGTAGTGGTGGTGGGTGTTGTAGTAGTGGTGGGTATTGTAGTTGTGGTTGGTGTTGTAGTAGTGGTGGGTGTTGTAGTGGTTGTAAGTGTTGTAGTAGTTGTGGCTGTTGTAGTAGTGGTGGGTGTTGTAGTGGTGGTGGGTGTTGTGGTGGTTGTGGCTGTTGTAGTAGTGGTGGGTGTTGTGGTGGTTGTAGGAGTCGTAGTAGTTGTGGGTGTTGTAGTAGTGGTTGGTATTGTAGTTGTGGTTGGTGTTGTAGTAGTGGTGGGTATTGTAGTGGTGGTGGGAGTTGTAGTAGTGGTGGCTGTGGGTGTTGTAGTAGTGGTGGGTGTTGTGGTGGTCGTGGGAAGTGTAGTAGTGGTGGTTGTTGGTGTTGTAGTAGGGGTGGGTGTGTGAGTGGTAGTGGGAGTTGTAGTAGTTGTGGCTGTTGTAGTAGTGGTGGGTGTTGTAGTGGTTGTCGGTGTTGTAGTAGTGGTGGGTGTTGTAGTGGTGGTGGGTGTTGTGGTGGTTGTGGCTGTTGTAGTAGTGGTGGGTATTGTAGTTGTGGTTGGTGTTGTAGTAGTGGTGGGTGTTGTGGTGGTTGTAAGTGTTGTAGTAGTTGTGGGTGTTGTAGTAGTTGTGGGTGTTGTAGTAGTGGTGGGTGTTGTAGTGGTGGTGGGTGTTGTGGTGGTTGTGGCTGTTGTAGTAGTGGTGGGTGTTGTGGTGGTTGTAGGAGTCGTAGTAGTTGTGGGTGTTGTAGTAGTAGTGGGTATTGTAGTTGTGGTTAGTGTTGTAGTAGTTGTGGGTGTTGTGGTGGTTGTAAGTATTGTAGTGGTTTTGGGTGTTGTAGTAGTGGTGGGTGTTGTAGTAGTAGTGGGTATTGTAGTTGTGGTTGGTGTTGTAGTAGTGGTGGGTGTTGTGGTGGTTGTGGGAGTTGTAGTAGTGGTGGTTGTCGGTGTTGTAGTAGTGGTGGGTGTTGTAGTGGTGGTGGGTGTTGTGGTGGTTGTGGCTGTTGTAGTAGTGGTGGGTATTGTAGTTGTGGTTGGTGTTGTAGTAGTGGTGGGTGTTGTGGTGGTTGTAAGTGTTGTAGTAGTTGTGGGTGTTGTAGTAGTGGTGGGTGTTGTAGTGGTGGTGGGTGTTGTGGTGGTTGTGGCTGTTGTAGTAGTGGTAGGTGTTGTAGTGGTGGTGGGTGTTGTGGTGGTCGTGGGTGTTGTAGTAGTGGTGGGTGTTGTGGTGGTCGTGGGAGTTGTAGTGGTGGTGGTTGTCGGTGTTGTAGTAGTGGTGGGTGTTGTGGTGGTTGTGGGAGTTGTAGTAGTGGTGGTTGTCGGTGTTGTAGTAGTGGTGGGTGTTGTAGTGGTGGTGGGTGTTGTGGTGGTTGTGGCTGTTGTAGTAGTGGTGGGTATTGCAGTTGTAGTTGGTGTTGTAGTAGTGGTGGGTGTTGTGGTGGTTGTCAGTGTTGTAGTAGTTGTGGGTGTTGTAGTAATGGTGGGTGTTGTAGTGGTGGTGGGTGTTGTGGTGGTTGTGGCTGTTGTAGTAGTGGTGGGTGTTGTGGTGGTTGTAGGAGTCGTAGTAGTTGTGGGTGTTGTGGTAGTGGTGGGTATTGTAGTTGTGGTTGGTGTTGTAGTAGTGGTGGGTGTTGTAGTGGTGGTGGGAGTTGTAGTAGTGGTGGTTGTGGGTGTTGTAGTAGTGGTGGGTGTTGTGGTGGTCGTGGGAAGTATAGTAGTGGTGGTTGTCGGTGTTGTAGTAGGGGTGGGTGTTGTAGTGGTGGTGGGAGTTGTAGTAGTGGTGGTTGTCGGTGTTGTTGTCGTGGTGGGTATTGTAGTAGTGGTTGGTGTTGTAGTAGTGGTGAGTGTTGTAGTGGTTGTAAGTGTTGTAGTAGTTGTGGGTGTTGTAGTAGTGGTGGGTGTTGTAGTGGTGGTGGGTGTTGTAGTAGTGGTGGGTGTTGTAGTGGTGGTGGGTGTTGTGGTGGTTGTGGCTGTTGTAGCAGTGGTGGGCGTTGTGGTGGTTGTAGGAGTCGTAGTAGTTGTGGGTGTTGTAGTAGTGGTGGGTATTGTAGTTGTGGTTGGTGTTGTAGTAGTGGTGGGTGTTGTAGTGGTGGTGGGTGTTGTGATGGTTGTGGCTGTTGTTGTAGTGGTGGGTGTTGTGGTGGTTGTAGGAGTCGTAGTAGTTGTGGGTGTTGTAGTAGTAGTGGGTATTGTAGTTGTGGTTGGTGTTGTGGTAGTAGTGGGTGTTGTAGTGGTGGTGGGTGTTGCGGTGGTTGTGGCTGTTGTAGTAGTGGTGGGTGTTGTGGTGGTTGTAGGAGTCGTAGTAGTTGTGGGTGTTGTAGTAGTGGTGGGTATTGTAGTTGTGGTTGGTGTTGTATTAGTGGTGGGTGTTGTGGTGGTTGTAAGTATTTTAGTAGTTGTGGGTGTTGTAGTAGTGGTGGGTGTTGTAGTGGTGGTGGGTGTTGTGGTGGTTGTGGCTGTTGTAGTAGCGGTGGGTGTTGTGGTGGTCGTGGGAGTTGTAGTAGTGGTGCTTGTCGGTGTTGTAGTAGTGGTGGGTGTTGTAGTGGTAATGGGAGTTGTAGTAGTGGTGGTTGTCGGTGTTGTAGTAGTGGTGGGCGTTGTAGTAGTAGTGGGTATTGTAGTTGTGGTTGGTGTTGTAGTAGTGGTGGGTGTTGTGGTTGTCGTGGGAGTTGTAGTAGTGGTGGTTGTGGGTGTTGTAGTAGTGGTGGGTGTTGTAGTGGTGGTGGGTGTTGTGGTGGTCGTGGGTGTTGTAGTAGTGGTGGGTGTTGTGGTGGTCGTGGGAGTTGTAGTGGTGGTGGTTGTCGGTGTTGTAGTAGTGGTGGGTGTTGTAGTAGTTGTGGGTGTTGTAGTAGTGGTGGGTGTTGTAGTGGTGGTGGGTGTTGTGGTGGTTGTGGCTGTTGTAGTAGTGGTGGGCGTTGTGGTGGTTGTAGGAGTCGTAGTAATTGTGGGTGTTGTAGTAGTGGTGGGTATTGTAGTTGTGGTTGGTGTTGTAGTAGTTGTGGGTGTTGTAGTAGTGGTTGGTATTGTAGTTGTGGTTGGTGTTGTAGTAGTGGTGGGTATTGTAGTGGTGGTGGGAGTTGTAGTAGTGGTGGCTGTGGGTGTTGTAGTAGTGGTGGGTGTTGTGGTGGTCGTGGGAAGTGTAGTAGTGGTGGTTGTCGGTGTTGTAGTAGGGGTGGGTGTTGGAGTGGTAGTGGGAGTTGTAGTAGTTGTGGCTGTTGTAGTAGTGGTGGGTGTTGTAGTGGTTGTCGGTGTTGTAGTAGTGGTGGGTGTTGTAGTGGTGGTTGGTGTTGTGGTGGTTGTGGCTGTTGTAGTAGTGGTGGGTATTGTAGTTGTGGTTGGTGTTGTAGTAGTGGTGGGTGTTGTGGTGGTTGTAAGTGTTGTAGTAGTTGTGGGTGTTGTAGTTGTTGTGGGTGTTGTAGTAGTGGTGGGTGTTGTAGTGGTGGTGGGTGTTGTGGTGGTTGTGGCTGTTGTAGTAGTGGTGGGTGTTGTGGTGGTTGTAGGAGTCGTAGTAGTTGTGGGTGTTGTAGTAGTAGTGGGTATTGTAGTTGTGGTTAGTGTTGTAGTAGTTGTGGGTGTTGTGGTGGTTGTAAGTATTGTAGTAGTTGTGGGTGTTGTAGTAGTGGTAGGTGTTGTAGTGGTGGTGGGTGTTGTGGTGGTCGTGGGTGTTGTAGTAGTGGTGGGTGTTGTGGTGGTCGTGGGAGTTGTAGTGGTGGTGGTTGTCGGTGTTGTAGTAGTGGTGGGTGTTGTGGTGGTTGTGGGAGTTGTAGTAGTGGTGGTTGTCGGTGTTGTAGTAGTGGTGGGTGTTGTAGTGGTGGTGGGTGTTGTGGTGGTTGTGGCTGTTGTAGTAGTGGTGGGTATTGCAGTTGTAGTTGGTGTTGTAGTAGTGGTGGGTGTTGTGGTGGTTGTAAGTGTTGTAGTAGTTGTGGGTGTTGTAGTAGTGGTGGGTGTTGTAGTGGTGGTGGGTGTTGTGGTGGTTGTGGCTGTTGTAGTAGTGGTGGGTGTTGTGGTGGTTGTAGGAGTCGTAGTAGTTGTGGGTGTTGTAGTAGTGGTGGGTATTGTAGTTGTGGTTGGTGTTGTAGTAGTGGTGGGTGTTGTAGTGGTGGTGGGAGTTGTAGTAGTGGTGGTTGTGGGTGTTGTAGTAGTGGTGGGTGTTGTGGTGGTCGTGGGAAGTATAGTAGTGGTGGTTGTCGGTGTTGTAGTAGGGGTGGGTGTTATAGTGGTGGTGGGAGTTGTAGTAGTGGTGGTTGTCGGTGTTGTAGTAGTGGTGGGTGTTGTAGTGGTGGTGGATGTTGTGGTGGTTGTGGCTGTTGTAGTAGTGGTGGGTATTGTAGTTGTGGTTGGTGTTGTAGTAGTGGTGGGTGTTGTAGTGGTGGTGGGAGTTGTAGTAGTGGTGGTTGTGGGTGTTGTAGTAGTGGTGGGTGTTGTGGTGGTCGTGGGAAGTATAGTAGTGGTGGTTGTCGGTGTTGTAGTCGTGGTGGGTATTGTAGTAGTGGTTGGTGTTGTAGTAGTGGTGAGTGTCGTAGTGGTTGTAAGTGTTGTAGTAGTTGTGGGTGTTGTAGTAGTGGTGGGTGTTGTAGTGGTGGTGGGTGTTGTAGTAGTGGTGGGTGTTGTAGTGGTGGTGGGTGTTGTGGTGGTTGTGGCTGTTGTTGTAGTGGTGGGTGTTGTGGTGGTTGTAGGAGTCGTAGTAGTTGTGGGTGTTGTAGTAGTAGTGGGTATTGTAGTTGTGGTTGGTGTTGTGGTAGTAGTGGGTGTTGTAGTGGTGGTGGGTGTTGCGGTGGTTGTGGCTGTTGTAGTAGTGGTGGGTGTTGTGGTGGTTGTAGGAGTCGTAGTAGTTGTGGGTGTTGTAGTAGTGGTGGGTATTGTAGTTGTGGTTGGTGTTGTATTAGTGGTGGGTGTTGTGGTGGTTGTAAGTATTGTAGTAGTTGTGGGTGTTGTAGTAGTGGTGGGTGTTGTAGTGGTGGTGGGTGTTGTGGTGGTTGTGGCTGTTGTAGTAGCGGTGGGTGTTGTGGTGGTCGTGGGAGTTGTAGTAGTGGTGGTTGTCGGTGTTGTAGTAGTGGTGGGTGTTGTAGTGGTAATGGGAGTTGTAGTAGTGGTGGTTGTCGGTGTTGTAGTAGTGGTGGGCGTTGTAGTAGTAGTTGGTATTGTAGTTGTGGTTGGTGTTGTAGTAGTGGTGGGTGTTGTGGTTGTCGTGGGAGTTGTAGTAGTGGTGGTTGTGGGTGTTGTAGTAGTGGTGGGTGTTGTAGTGGTGGTGGGTGTTGTGGTGGTCGTGGGTGTTGTAGTAGTGGTGGGTGTTGTGGTGGTCGTGGGAGTTGTAGTGGTGGTGGTTGTCGGTGTTGTAGTAGTGGTGGGTGTTGTAGTAGTTGTGGGTGTTGTAGTAGTGGTGGGTGTTGTAGTGGTGGTGGGTGTTGTGGTGGTTGTGGCTGTTGTAGTAGTGGTGGGCGTTGTGGTGGTTGTAGGAGTCGTAGTAATTGTGGGTGTTGTAGTAGTGGTGGGTATTGTAGTAGTGGTGGGTGTTGTAGTGGTGGTGGGAGTTGTAGTAGTGGTGGTTGTGGGTGTTGTAGTAGTGGTGGGTGTTGTGGTGGTCGTGGGAAGTATAGTAGTGGTGGTTGTCGGTGTTGTAGTAGGGGTGGGTGTTGTCGTGGTGGTGGGAGTTGTAGTAGTGGTGGTTGTCGGTGTTGTAGTAGTGGTGGGTGTTGTAGTGGTGGTGGGTGTTGTGGTTGTTGTGGCTGTTGTACTAGTGGTGGGTGTTGTGGTGGTTGTAGGAGTCGTAGTAGTTGTGGGTGTTGTAGTAGTGGTGGGTATTGTAGTTGTGGTTGGTGTTGTAGTAGTAGTGGGTGTTGTAGTGGTGGTGGGTGTTGTGGTGGTCGTGGTTGTTGTAGTAGTGGTGGGTGTTGTGGTGGTTGTAGGAGTCGTAGTAGTTGTGGGTGTTGTAGTAGTGGTGGGTATTGTAGTTGTGGTTGGTGTTGTAGTAGTGGTGGGTGTTGTGGTGGTTGTAAGTATTGTAGTAGTTGTGTGTGTTGTAGTAGTGGTGGGTGTTGTAGTGGTGGTGGGTGTTGTGGTGGTTGTGGCTGTTGTAGTAGTGGTGGGTGTTGTGGTGGTCATGGGAGTTGTAGTGGTGGTGGTTGTCGGTGTTGTAGTAGTGGTGGGTGTTGTAGTGGTACTGGGAGTTGTAGTAGTGGTGGTTGTCGGTGTTGTAGTAGTGGTGGGTGTTGTAGTGGTGGTGGGTGTTGTGCTGGTTGTGGCTGTTGTAGTAGTGGTGGTTGTCGGTGTTGTAGTAGTGGTGGGTGTTGAAGTGGTGGTGGGTGTTGTGGTGGTTGTGGCTGTTGTAATAGTGGTTGGTGTTGTGGTGGTCGTGGGAGTTGTAGTAGTGGTGGTTGTCGGTGTTGTAGTAGTGGTGGGTGTTGTACTGGTGGTGGGCGTTGTGGTGGTTGTGGCTGTTGTAGTAGTGGTGGGTGTTGTGGTGGTTGTGGGAGTTGTAGTAGTGGTGGTTGTGGGTGTTGTAGTAGTTGTGGGTGTTGTAGTGGTGGTGGGTGTTGTGGTGGTTGTGGCTGTTGTAGTAGTGGTGGGTGTTGTGGTGGTCGTGGGAGTTGTAGTGATGGTGGTTGTCGGTGTTGTAGTAGTGGTGGGTGTTGTAGTGGTTGTGGGTATTGTAGTTGTGGTTGGTGTTGTAGTAGTGGTGGGTGTTGTAGTGGTGGTGGGAGTTGTAGTAGTGGTGGTTGTGGGTGTTTTAGTAGTGGTGGGTGTTGTGGTGGTCGTGGAAAGTGTAGTAGTGGTGGTTGTCGGTGTTGTAGTAGTGGTGGGTGTTGTGGTGGTTGTGGCTGTTGTAGTAGTGGTTGGTGTTGCGGTGGTCGTGGGAGTTGTAGTAGTGGTGGTTGTCGGTGTTGTAGTAGTGGTGGGTGTTGGTGTGGTTGTGGCTGTTGTAGTAGTGGTTGGTGTTGTGCTGGTCGTGGGAGTTGTAGTAGTGGTGGCTGTCGGTGTTGTAGTAGTGGTGGGTGTTGTGGTGGTTGTGGCTGTTGTAGTAGTGGTTGGTGTTGCGGTTGTCGTTGGAGTTGTAGTAGTGGTGGTTGTTGGGGTTGTAGTAGTGGTGGATGTTGGTGTTGTAGTAGTGGTGGGTGTTGTAGTGGTGGTGGGTGTTGTGGTGGTTGTGGCTGTTGTAGTAGTGGTTGCTGTTGTGGTGGTCGTGGGAGTTGTAGTAGTGGTGGTTGTCGGTGTTGTGGTAGTGGTGGGTGTTGTAGTGGTGGTGGGTGTTGTGGTGGTTGTGGCTGTTGTAGTAGTGGTGGTTGTCTGTGTTGTAGTAGTTGTTGGTGTTGTAGTAGTGCTGGGTGTTGTGGTGGTTGTCGGTATTGTAGTGGTGGTGGGTGTTGTAGTAGTGGTGGGTGTTGTAGTAGTGGTGGATGCTGTGGTGGTTGACGGTGTTATAGTAGTCATTAATGTCGTGGTCGTAGTTGTTGTAGGCGCCGCTATGCTTTCTACAAAGATACTCGGTTGACCTGTGTTCATTATCTGTCCTAGTAGTAATGCCAAAACCAGATTCTGCAGTATGTCGGTCATCACTTTAGAGTTTTTCATCCTATAAAACAAATTTCATTATTCATATCAATTTTTTGCTCTCTTTCATTACCCTGCTTTCCACAAGGATCTTTTGTGTTTCACTTCCCTTGCCCACTTGTGCAACTTTGCATTAGTTTTCATATTCATTTCTCTTATGGTCTTTCTTCATATTTAATATAACCCTCTGCTTCAAATACTGTTATTAAAACAAAATGCTATGCAGTTTTTTACTTTCTCCATATACTTTGTCACTTCTTTCGTTTTTTCCTAACTTTCCTGTTTCTGTCAACTACTTTCTTGACAACGCTAATTTTTTTTACTATAAATGCAGCTCTACTGTTATAGCTATTACACCAGAATAATATATATAACTTCATAGCATTACACTCAATCTATTTACGTGTACTTTTTTCTTGGATCGTTTTTTTCACTGAATTTGGAAATTCTTTTTGTTTTCAACTGCTCACTTAGCCCCGGATATTTTAGACATGCCCATGTTTTCTTATAACTATGTTTCTTTAATGCCCACTTGACATGTCCGCGCCTTTTCAAAAAATGCTTGGCAGTAAATAGCATGTTTTGATTACTTCGCCCGTTCTCCTCTATTTGCTTAACCCACATCATGTTTCTAACACTTCAGGTTTTTTTATAAATAGTCCATTTCCAATTTTTCATCGCCATCCCCCTCAAAGTATGTTCTTCAAATACAAGAAATTTAAATGATATAAAACTGGTATTCACCTTCTCAGCTGGTGTTTGTTCTTTCAAGTTGTAATTCCAGTGTCTTTTTGCGATTATTTTATTCCCAGAGCTCGCTGTCTGTTCTGAAAAATAAGTTAATGCTACCTCCCAACTGTTCTTCAGTCCATTTGTTGAACTGGTTCACTGATGTGTTGAAACAGCTCATGCAAATATAACAACTTAGTCTGATAGGTTAAGGTAATTGCTTTCGTCCATTCATAACAAATATTATTCCTCTCAATTGATTGGCTGCAGCATAATGCATCAACAGTCCCATGCTTGGTTCATATCACTCTTCTGCACTGTCATTAACATTAACAGTTATTTTAGTACCTATATAAAAGTTACACACTTATTATTTGAAAAAATTTAATTAGAAAGTCTTTAAAAGAATTTTACATGGCTGCTACAAAAAGCTTGACCTTTTTTTATTGTTTTTTTTATTTTCTAAACTGTCAAGTACTGTTTAAATAAATATATTAAATTTTAAATGGCATGTAATTGCTGCCTGAATTTCTTTTCTATAATGCTTTCAGAATGCATGCAGTCTAAGCTCTGTATAGTAACCGTCTTAGAATTGGCCCAGGTTACAATAATACATAGCAAAGTCCAGTGGCATATAATAGAGAAGCTCACATCTGTTTAGGTCCAAGTGCTGTACTAATCTTTAACAGTTAAGAGTCTTCCATAATGCATAAGACTTGCATATTAGAAGATGACCGTTAGGAGTGCTCAATATCAGAACGCCATACTTAAAGTATATCGTTAGCACCTAATGGTAACACAGCATATCTTGATTAATCTCATGCTTGGTTTTAAAGTGCTCCAGAACTTACATGTATCAAGGGCAAAGGTTTCGTGTATCGTTTATAACCCAGTATATCTATACTTTTATATTAAGGCGAGATGCCATGAATAGCACTATTTGCTATGACTCAAGCGGTTTTGGCTGTAAAAATCCTTTGTATGCATCTATAATTTTCATTCTGCCTTCATCCATACAAGTGGCATAAATTAAAGGCTTCTACAAGAACTTTGAAGTGGTATGAAATATACACTTTCTGATGCTGTGAGTATGGTCCACCAGTTCATGTTACTTCATTCTAAAGTATGGAACCTTGTTCTCTGATGTTTGAAATACAGACACAAAACTTAGCAAAATACTTCTTTGTTACTATCCATAGATTTGCTTCATTCATGAAAGTTGGTCAGCTATGTTTAAGGCTTAGCTAGGATCTACTGGCATAATAAAAGGGTGGAATGTGTTTTATTGGGCCAACAAAGGCAAGACCCACATTACGCTGTGATTCAGCTTTAAAATACTTGGTGTTGTAAAATGAACATCAATTAGAACAAATGTCAATTATCAAAAAAACCATTGGTCATCAATTCATTGCCATTCTATAACATTCATCATGAGAATATATTTCAAGCATTTTGTCTTTTGGTAATAACCCACTGAACTGTCCCATAGGTATAGTTACACAATTGATGCTTTGTAAGCTTTGAACAAAAGATCAAACAAAACCTTTTGTTGGTCTATTTATAGATGCTATATAAAGATAAGCTTTCCTGTCGTCATCAGTTCATAACACAAACACCTTTTCTCCGTGCAAGCAGTCTGCTCTACAATATTGTTTATGTAAGCACATACTTCTATAGAGGTGGTTCATTGAGAACTGCACCCAATGTCTAACTCGATGTGGTAAATAAAATACTTTCACTTCTCTACATTTAAGCATAATAATAAGTTAGAAATATTGAAAACTTTCATGAATGTTGAGGTTTAGGTTTTTAGGTATTTCTATGTAACACATATAGAAACCCCATCTTACTATTTAAATCTAAATATAAAATTTAATCATAAAACCTCAAGCTATGCAAAAATCTGCATCTCTGCTTGTAACAGCAGAATATAACAAAAACGTTTATAGCTGACTTGAAAATATTTACGAGATTTTCACAGGAATTGTGAATATAGAATAATGTAAGTTGGATTGATGTGAGTTTAAAGGTATGCGCTGGTCTACAAAACAACTCCGGGTCATAAGCTAACACCCATAATGAGATGATACAGTTCAAGTAAAGGTAAAATGAGATTTGTTTATCCTCAAATGTATTGTCAGCAGGACAATATGAGTTTACTAGTGAAAACAAGCATTGAGTACATTGCTCACAGCTTATTGATAACTACAATTTATTGAAATGCTAAACCTAATTGCCCATACATGCTATTGTGTTTAGTGCTACTCAGTCTGGTAATTAAAAAATAATCATCAGAGATTAAAGAATGTATATCCTAGCCCACACCTTTTGCAAATTTCAATGGCTGCAAATTTTGACAGGAACCAATATGCATATTGTTTAAAATATTTACAGTGCATGGAGATGTTTGCTATTATTAAGCCGCGACATTTTGAAAATGACAACTGGAAAACACCTATTTGGAAAATGGACAATTAAAAAATGGACAATTAGAAAATGGACATTTGTAAAATAGACATTTGGAAAATGAAAAATATTCAACGTGGCCTAGTTCAGAGGGGCGTTTAGTATCTGATCAAGTTCAAAAAGCTTTTTGTAAATGTGAACAATTTTAAATGGGAACTACTCGGTAACTAATTCTACTTCCATGATAGCCTAACTGATACGGCCATTATATTTATTTTTGAAAGCTATTTTAGAACTGACCAGATACCGGACAACCCCTCAGGACTAGACCATGTTGAATATTTTTCATTTTTCAAATGTCATTTTCCAAATGTCTATTTTCCAATTGTCCATTTTCTAA
Source organism: Bugula neritina (assembly GCA_964035545.1). Lineage (NCBI taxonomy): Eukaryota > Metazoa > Bryozoa > Gymnolaemata > Cheilostomatida > Bugulidae > Bugula > Bugula neritina. Next base: position 13,111,571 of record OZ037767.1, read on the forward strand.
TTGTCCATTTTCTAAATAGGTGTTTTCCAATTGTCATTTTCGAAATGTCAGGTCACCTGCTATTACAGCGTGAATTATACTACAATCAGTTATACTGTGTGATGTGTGCGTGTGTGTGCGTGTGTGTGCGTGTGTGCGTGTGTGTGTGTGTGTGTGTGTGTGTGTGTGTGTGTGTGTGTGTGTGTGTGTGTGTGTGTGTGTGTGTGTGTGTGTGTGTGTGTGTGTGTGTGTGTGTGTGTGTGTGTGTGTGTGTGTGTGTGTGTGTGTGTGTGTGTGTGTGTGTGTGTGTGTGTGTGTGTGTGTGTGTGTGTGTGTGTGTGTGTGTGTGTGTGTGTGTGTGTGTGTGTGTGTGTGTGTGTGTGTGTGTGTGTGTGTGTGTGTGTGTGTGTGTGTGTGTGTGTGTGTGTGTGTGTGTGTGTGTGTGTGTGTGTGTGTGTGTGTGTGTGTGTGTGTGTGTGTGTGTGTGTGTGTGTGTGTGTGTGTGTGTGTGTGTGTGTGTGCAAAGGTAAAATAGTTAAAGTTTGCCACATGGAGCGAACTTCTACACTGGTGAAAATATTGCAAAATTTGTTGGTTTTGCATAAAGTTTATGTCGTGAAAATGCAAAACAATATGCTGTAGCAAGTTCTCAATGTAGTGAATTGAATGATTGCCTAATATTTGTTGAATAATTAGCCCTGTTTCAAATTTCAATTCTTTATTATTAATTCATTTAAATTATCAACAACATATGTAGCAAGTATAATTTCAAAGTAGGTAGCAGAATTTTCATCAAGGGCGGTAAAGCTATTGGTAAATGTAATCAGTTACTTGATATTCCCTTCTGTTGGCAACTTATTGCAGGTGGGAGGTAACCTGTCAACTGTTTCAACTCTTAAACTTCTATTGCTTTAGGTTTGTTATTTTACAGCAACATAGTCAATGGTATGTTTATTTACACGACGGTATATAATGCATGTATACTAATCAAACTACACAAAACAAGTGCTGTAGGTTGTAAATTACAAACAAAAACCTAGCCTGCTATTGTTCACTGATTGATGACATATATTACCTTGGTGCTCGCTGCATAACCTTTTTATCACCAGCTTGCTGTCTTGATATTGCTGTAAATAGTTAATTTATTGAATGAACAGAGAAATTGCCCATATTGAGTTCATAACCTGTATCTTGACTTCCTACATAACCAGCTGGGTGGTGTTGGATTCACAGCATGAGAAGACAACTGCGTAGCTAAGTAGATGTTCTTTGGTTTTTAACTAAAATAATGAATTACACTATAACTGTTGCCAATCTCCATAATTTTGTACTGTAGCGGTGCATAGTATGATATACTCCACAACATGCCAGTCTATGACATATACACCAGATGCCATCAGTGCGAGTATTTTGGAATTCAACATGCTGCAGTAACTTGTAAGTAATTTCAAACTTTTCATCATGTATAATGTGCTCTATGTGCCAGACTTGGACTTAAACCTGTTCTCTGTTAGATCAGAGACAGATAGCACTTTTACCATTCACTTTGGTCACAGGCCATTGCATGTTAAAGAAATAAACCAGGTCAACTATTAGTAAAAAGCTGTATAATCATGTTACTGTATCCAGTGACCATTGTGCTTCTTCGCCTATATAATGATACTTAACACCAATGTCTATGTTATGCTTGTGCTTAAACAAAGGATTGTGGGTCTATTAGATGCAGCTGATCTAATGTGCATGTTAATATCTATGAGTCATGTCACAACGCCCAAATAACTTGGAAACCAATCAGGCTAAACATTAAATGTTTATCAAACATGTATCAGACCTCTAGAACTAGTATTGAGGTAATGCAAGTTTAATATGTAATTGAATTAGTTCACCCTGTTGAAACAAATGTGTGTAATGAAACCATGTTGTTTTGGTCACCATGTTGTAGGTACTTCTTGTTTTAAGCAGATATCCTACTCAAGATTCTACCTGCTATAGGTACCTTTTTGTAATATGTATAGGGTGTAAAAGTCAAACTAGCTCTGGTCTATTTTGAGAGTGTTAGAAGAAATAACTACTAAAGTTTTGTCTATTGATGAATCAGAGTTTTCTCAGCTAGCTTTTCATATATTTATACCTCAAATTGTATAGCGTTTTCTAGCTTTCATATTATTCATTATTTTTTAGCTCACTTCTTTTGCTGCTTTTCTAACAAATAGTAGCGTGCTTGTGAAAGTTCGTTTCTCTGTAATTGTTCTGACAAAATAAATCTCCGACAAACAACATGCTTAAGGTATAGAATTTTTATTCGACAAAACAGTTTATAAAAGTGAGCTTTGAAGATTATTGTGTAAATATGGTGCATACTTCAAAATTATTAAACATACTACAGTGATTAGCTTATAATTCTTTGTAAATCACTAAAAAATTAAAGCAATTAGTAAAATCATTTGTAATATATAATGGGATTCTCCCTGACCATAAAACATTGTTTAATTAACTTACAATATAAAACTTTTAAATACGATACTATACACAAAATATAGTTTTATGGGTCTTACCAAAAATTTATACAAAAAGTGAAAAATTGATTAATGCAACTTTATAAAAAATATTAATTTTTTCCAAATAATTTTTTTTATAAATACTGTTAGTTCATAGCATACTTTAAAACTCAAAATTGTGAGATGTTTGAAGGATACAGGGATATATGATGCAACAGCAAACTTGAGTATAGCCTTAGAATAATCATATTGAAGCATGGTTAGTGTGAACAAACACACTACTTTATAGTTGACCAATACTAAATCTCTCTTGAGGCTATGTTAGGCTAAAAAGTCATTTCTCCAAACTTTGTGGCTGGGTTCTGGCTGATACCTACAGTAATGTATAAATTGAATACATCTAATGCTGATGACAAGGTTTATAGTATGGATCTATGTGGGTTACTGTATTGTCAAAAACCATAGATGTTTTGTAAACATCTATATAAAAAGTATATTGTTTCTGCTTTTAGCACTGATATTCTTGAGTTTGCAAATGTGGTTGTATAACTTTTACACACTCACTTCTTGTTAACACCACCTGGCCACATGGGGTTCCTTTTTCTGTAAGGGAAGCAGTTTTTTAAACTGGAGCCATCTGATCCTGCAAAGCTTTCTGGGAATCTGGCTATTCCAGTGTTATAGCTACTTGCTTTAAATTTTAACGCAGGGTGTAGATTAAGCATGGAGCTTTGTCTGTGAACACTTGGTTTGTTTGTCTTTCGTATCTACAAGTGAATGCTCCGTTATACCAAACCATACATTTCATACCATAACTCTAAAACTTAAATACAATTTGCTTAGTAATAACTATTTATGGCTTTAGCAGTGAAGCTCATTCCAATTATGTATCTTTATCTATCTAACAAGAGATTTTTATCAGCTCTGCTTGCGTGATTCATACAAGGGCTGTCTAAACGAGAATAAAGATTTCTCAAAAAGGTAAACACTGAAGCAAATTGGAAAAATATATTAAAATTTTAACAGAATAAAATATTCATTCATATTGTATGTACTGCATGCTATCACTTTTGGTTATATAGTAGATAGCATAGAGCATAATAGACTTATCCTTACACATAATACTTACTATTACAGTTAGTAAGTTACTTACACATAATACTTACTATTACAGTTAGTAAGTTACTTACACATACTATTGTGTGTGTGAGTGTGCGTGAGTGTGTGCGTGCATGCGTGTGTATGTGTGTGTAAAGGTAAAAAAGTTAAAGTTTGGCCACATGGAGCAAACTTCTACACTAGTGAAAATATTGCAAAATTTGTTGGTTTTGCATAAAGTTAATGTAGTGAAAATGCAAAACAATATGCTGCAGCAAGTGCTCAATGTGGTGAACTGCATGATTGCCTAATATTTGTTGAATAATTAGCCCTGTTTCAAATTTCAATTCTACATTTTTAATTCATTTAAATTATCAACAACATAGCAAGTATAATTTTAAAGTAGGTAGCAGAATTTTCATCAAGGGCAGTAAAGCTATAGGTAAATGTAATCAGTTACTTGATTTTCACTTCTGTTGGCAACTTATTGCAGGTGGGAGGTAACCTGTCAACTGTTCCAACTTTTAAATTTCTATCGCTTTAGGTTTGTTATTTTACAGCAACACAGTCAATGGTATGTTTATTTACACGGCGGTATACAATGCATGTATACTAATCAAACTACACAAAACAAGTGCTGTAGGTTGTAAATTACAAACAAAAATCTAGCCTGCTATTGTTCACTGATTGATGACATATATTACTTTGGTGCTTGCTGCATAACCTTTTTATCACCAGCTTGCCGCCTTGGTATTGCTATAAATAGTTAATTTAATGAATGAACAGAGAGATTGCCTATATTGCGTTCATAACCAGCTGGGTGGTGTTGGATTCATAGCATGAGAAGACAACTGCGTAGCTAAGTAGATATTTTTATTAGAATAATAAATCATTCCATTATAGTTGTTGTCAATCTCTGTATACTGCAGTAACTGTTTTACTCTAAGTGCAAACAACTGTTCCCACAGTTTGGAACTCCTAAAAATAAGCCACAAAACATCCTGTAATTTGTTTATATTATAAATAAAGACTAAGCAACAGAGCTACCAGCATTTCCTGTTTGTATTCTTCCTCCTAGGCACAAAGATTTTCTAAAAAGAGCGCTGACATAACTTATACATCATTACAATGTTCATAAAAGTGAAATGACTCAGCCGTCCTTAAACAAGTTGACATAACTTATACAGCAGAAGTTTTACAAGTTGCAGTCATCCTTCCATATACAATCTACCAAACATAGATCACAAGAAATGAGCCTATTCGCATTTGATTTTATGACCAAAAGTGTTATTTTACTAAAGAATTTAATATGCTCATTGAAATAAGTAGACTTCTTGTGTGGTCTAGAAGAGATATAGCTACATGCACATCCTGTGTATATTTTAAATCAAATACTGTTTAAACTGACAGCCAAGCCCAACATCAAACCCTAAAACCCTTTCTTTTCTTTTCCTGAAAGCTTTGATATTCTATCAATTGGTGAAAAATTCTCAATTCCTCCCAAATAATAATTTAGATTTAGATATAATTTTCATGCTTATAAATGTTATAAATTTTATAAAACACTAAAAGTGAGCTTTTCAGCTTGTTTTATAAACATAGTGTATATATTACTTAAAACTAGCAAACATGCTATAGTAATTAGCTTTTATTTCTGTGTACATTGCTATAAAAAATTAACGCAGTTAGTAAAATCATTTGCAATAAATACTGTTATTTTCAAGATTCATAAATCATTGACTAATTAATTTACTATATAATATTTATAAAAACTACATTATACACAAAATGTAGTTTTGTGAGAGCATTCAAAAATAGATTAAAATATATATAGCCAGAGTACATAATTACAAATTAATTAGTATAGTTTTTAAAAAAAAATATTAGTTTTATACAAAAAGCTATGGTATGTTTAAAGAGTACAAAAAACTGATGTAACATAAAATTGAGTGCTGCATTAGAATAGTCATGTTAAATCATGGTTGACCAATACTAAATCTCTCTTGAGGATGCATTAGGCTAAGAAGTCATTTCTCCAAACTTTGTGGCTGGGTTCTGGCAGATACCTACAGTAATATATAAATTGAGTACACCTAATGCTGATGACAAGGTTTTTATTTTATATCTATGTGAGTTACTGTATTGTCAAAAACTAGTTTTTTCGTAAACAAATATTAAAAGTAAAGTATTTCTGCTCTAACCAGTATTATTCTGAAGTAAACAATGCATTTGTCTGTTAACAGTTGTAACTTATTCACTCACTTTCTGTTAGCTCCACCCGGCCACACCGGACTCCTTATTCTGTAAGGAAAGCTGTCTTCTGAACTGGAACCATCTGATTCTGCAAAGCTTTCTGGGAATCTGGCCATTCCAATGTTGTAGTTACTTGCTTTAAATCTTAATGCAGGATGTTGATTAAGCATGGAACTTTGTCTGTAAACACTTGGTTTGTTTGTCTTTCGTATCTACAAGTGGAGGCTCAGTTACACTAAAGTCTAAACCATACATTCCATACCATAATTTTAAAACTATTAAAGCTCTTAGCTAGTTCAACAGTTTGACTATAGAGCTTTAGCAGTAAAACTTACACCAAGTTACATATTTATCTACAAGTAACATGTTGGCTACACTAAACCGCTCATCTGATATGATAATTTTAAAACTTCAAGATATTCTTGTAAAAAGGAGTAAAACTCATACCAATTATCTTTATAAATCTAACGAAAAACTCTTAGACACATTCTGGTTGCTGGAGTTAAGGGCTATCTGAGAATCAAGAGTTCTCAAAAAACTATACAATAAAGCAGATTGAAACCATATATTTAGAGTGGAAAAGAATAAAATATTTATTTATGATGTAGGTATGTACTTTTTAAAAATAAATAATCGAAAAAGTTTTTTTGTGAACTTATATCTAGGATCTTCAGCACAGTTAATTCAATGAAATTTCATTCAATCAATTCTAAACTTCTTAATACAGGTTACTTATACGTGCTACTTACTATTACAGTTAGTAAGTCACTTACACATAATACTTACTATTACAGTTAGTAAGTTACTTACACATACTACTTACTATTACAGTTAGTAAGTTACTTACACATACTACTTACTATTACAGTTAGTAAGTCACTTACACATAATACTTACTATTACAGTTAGTAAGTTACTTACACATACTACTTACTATTACAGTTGGTAAGTTAATTACACATATACTTACTATTACAGTTAGTAAGCTACTTACACATACTGCCAGCAACACCCCCATGACTCCTAAGAATATCATTCCTGCTACAGTTCCAGATATCACAGGTGCCAGCCAAACATATACTTTAGTTGGTTCTTCTAAAAAAGTTTTGATGAAGTACTACTAATGTGAGCTATTACCACGCTAGAGGTGTAAAACCTTTACAACTTCTAATCTGATATGGCGTAATGTAGTTTTCATAACAATTAATGATTTAGATGGACATTAGATCTGTGAGTGTTTTAACATACATGACTGGTATACCACAAACTTTAAATGAAAGATTCGTCACCTCTATGCTACAAACTAAAAAATAACTTCAGTATTGATCTAGTTGACCTTTTAAGGTAGTTTCTATACGTACTAGATTCAAGGCACATCATTTCATATTTTAGCTTCTTGTATATTTTTTTTCAAAAAGCTTATTGTTAATTAGTAATCAAAAAAGTTATTGCCATACACCCACTTTTATATTAAATGCAGTCTTATATTAAAGCTTTTTTCTACATGTGCAGTTTTCACAAACACTTAAAATTATATTTTTATAATATGACTAAATTACATAAAAACAACTTTTTTATTTACATAAGAGATACACAAGAAAAATATGAATTAGTCAACAATTACCTTCTGGTATGACAATAACAGGTCCTCCTGAAGCTGTTGTAGATGTTTCTGCTCCAACTTGGATAGGAACTGAAGCTGTCTGGGTAACTGCTGTTGACACAATGTTCTCTAAGCTTTCTACATTGAGCTCTTCTTCACCAGCTAGTGGATCCATAGCAACGTCAAATTCTGTGACCACATCAGCATTTGGATTGATTGCACGTTTCTTTCGACTTTGTGCTTTGCATCTAAAGCAGTTATGATTATTAAAAATTAGGATTTAGTTATCTGAAATTATGAATTTTCTTGGAAAACTTGACTGAAGTGATAATGATTGTTTCAATGGTAATTACTTTTATGAAATTGAAGTTTATAAACACTCACGTAAATGATATTCTGGTAACTCCCATAAACTGACTATTAGAGGAGAAACTTTCGTAAATCTAAAAGGAAAATTACAGAAATTAAAACAATACAAATCATATCTAAAAAGATTCCATCTATAATGTAGAAGTTAATAGGAATGTAAACTGCAATTTTCCATAAAACCTGATTTACTTTCTTTCAAATATCTTTTTTATGATGATGCACTGTAAGCCAATAAAGAAGTAGAGAAGTGCTACTTTTAATTAGATAAAAGTAGCAGTTTTGATTAAAAAGTAATTAAGTTCAAAACTAATAAAGTTCATATGCCTTCCAGTATTTTCATGCTAATTGCGTGAAAAAACTTCTTCTCACTTGAATAATCACAGCCAGTCTCATCTCAGCATATGCTACTGTTGTTGGATCTTCAATGTCAGTGTTGCAGCCACTTGGAAATGTGTAGATAATTTGTGTGCTGAACTGAACTGTGTTCACTGCGACAGCTGTATCCTTCTCTGAAGTAAACAGAGCTTTATGTAAAAACCAATGATTGCATTGAAGTAAACTATAGCACTGAATCATTTTAATTTCATTAAAGTCATATTATAAGGTTAAGTCACTTGTAGCATTTAGTTGGTGGCTCTGCTAAAATGTTAGCCCTCTGCCATTTTAGAATAAACCTACCAACACAATTGTTAGTTGATGGATCTCTAATGTAGTTGCTGTCACATTCACATACTTCAAGGAGGTTACATACTTCATTTTCCAAACAACTGTCACATGGTTTAGTGAATGGGGTCCCTAAATTCAAATATAACAATAATAATAGATGGTAAAATTCAATTAATCCATATTGTTGAATGTTGACTCTATTTGAGTATCTATTTTAGCATACATCAATTTTATGACAATTGAAGGTTGCATCATCTTTGAAAAGCAACAATGGCCTGAGTTTTGTCGTAAAAATAGCCAAAAGATATCAAAACGATTTTTCATGTAACTATAAGCTGACTTTTGTGTTTTATATTGTCTATCTAGGAAGCAAGAAATTAAATTGATGCAAAGGTGATGGCATTTCCAACTGTTCAACTTTAGGCAAAAACGCTCGTTGTCTTAAAAGCCTATGGCTACAAATAGCAAGAACTTAAAAAGCGGAACTAGACTTAATAAAACCTTAAGCTGCAATAAGAAGGCACTGAAGTTTTTCTTGCACTCATAAAAAGTGTTGTTACTCTAGATATAACCAAATCACTCAATCTTTTTATTAAGAAGTGGCCTCCTCAATAGGAATACATTGTTTTCCTTATGTTCTGCAGCAACTTAAGGAAATTGTCAGCAGCTGGACTTCACATAAGCAAAAGCTAACACAGCAGCGGTGTCACTTTATGCTATTTTGGCTCACATGGATGTGTTGTAATGAATGTTGAGAAAATTATTTGTAGGTTTGAAAATTCAAAGTAAGCAACTTTTAATAATGCAAGTTCTGGGCTCTATAACTTGTATTGCAGAGTGAGTGCTAATACTAATATTTCTGGCGGTAAAGGCTCAAGTAAAACATGAGTGGTAGGAAAAGGACATAGCAAAAAAGTAAAAACTTTCTAAACTGATATATAATTGACAAAGAATTGGAGCTACGAAATAAGTGTCAGTGTTTTAGTTCTTAACAAGTTGAAGATAAGACAAAGCTGGAATAGTATTGAATCAGCATGCAACCAGGAGTCAGCTATATACTTGTAATAGTAATCACAAGCAGATGTAGCATAGACAAAATAATACCTTGATATGGTAGGGCTGCAGTTGTTGTTGCTGCAGTTGTTGGTGCTGCAGTAGTGGTTGGTGTTGTCGTGATTGTGGGTGTGGTAGTCGTGGTTGGTGTTGTAGTGGTAGTGGGTGTTGTTGTGGTTGTGGGTGTTGTTGTGGTTGTGGGTGTTGTAGTAGTGGTGGGTGTTGTAGTAGTGGTGGGTGTTGTAGTAGTGGTGGGTGTTGTAGTAGTGGTTGGTGTTGTAGTAGTGGTTAAAGTCGTAGTAGTCGTGGGTGTTGTCGTGGTTGCGGGTGTTGTAGTAGTGGTGGGTGTTGTAGTAGTGGTTGGTGTTGTCGTGGTAGTGGGTGTTGTTGTGGTTGTGGGTGTTGTTGTGGTTGTGGGTGTTGTAGTAGTGGTGGGTGTTGTAGTAGTGGTGGGTGTTGTAGTAGTTGTGGGTCTTGTAGTAGTGGTTGGAGTTGTAGTAGTGGTTGGTGTTGTCGTGGTAGTGGGTGTTGTTGTGGTTGTGGGTGTGGTAGTAGTGGTTGGTGTTGTAGTGGTAGTGGGTGTTGTTGTGGTTGTGGGTGTTGTTGTGGTTGTGGGTGTTGTAGTAGTGGTGGGTGTTGTAGTAGTGGTGGGTGTTGTAGTAGTGGTGGGTGTTGTAGTAGTGGTTGGTGTTGTGGTTGTAGTGGGTGTTGTTGTGGTTGGTGTTGTAGTAGTGGTGGGTGTTGTAGTAGTGGTTGGTGTTGTGGTTGTAGTGGGTGTTGTGGTGGTTGTGGGTGTTGTAGTAGTGGTGGGTGTTGTAGTAGTGGTGGGTGTTGTAGTAGTGGTTGGTGTTGTGGTTGTAGTGGGTGTTGTTGTGGTTGGTGTTGTAGTAGTGGTGGGTGTTGTAGTAGTGGTTGGTGTTGTGGTTGTAGTGGGTGTTGTGGTGGTTGTGGGTGTTGTAGTAGTGGTGGGTGTTGTAGTAGTGGTGGGTGTTGTAGTAGTGGTAGGTGTTGGCGTGGTTGTGGGTGTGGTAGTAGTGGTTGGTGTTGTAGTGGTAGTGGGTGTTGTTGTGGTGGTTGGTGTTGTAGTGATTGTAGGTGTTGTAGTAGTTGTGGGTATTGTAGTAGTGGTTGGTGTTGTGGTTGTAGTGGGTGTTGTGGTGGTTGTGGACATTGTAGTAGAGGTGGGTGTTGTAGTGGTTAGTGTTGTAGTAGTGGTGGGGGTTGTCGTGGTAGTGGGTGTGGGAGTAGTGGTGGGTGTTGTAGTAGTAGTGGTGGTTGTGGTGGGTGTTGTTGATGGAGCTACAGTTGTTGGTGCTGCAGTTGGTGGTGCTACAGTTTGAGGTGCTGTAGTTGAAGATGCCACAGTTTGAGGAGCTACAGTTGTTGGTGCTACAGTCGGAGGTGCTACAGTTTGAGGAGCTGCAGTTGTTGATGCTGCAGTAGTGGTTGGTGTTGTAGTCGTGGTTGGTGTTGTAGTCGTGCTGGGTGTTGTCGTGATTGTGGGTGTGGTAGTAGTGGTTGGTGTTGTAGTGGTAGTGGGTGTTGTTGTGGTTGTGGGTGTTGTTGTGGTTGTGGGTGTGGTAGTAGTGGTTGTGGGTGTTGTAGTAGTGGTGGGTGTTGTGGTGGTTGTGGGCGTTGTAGTCGTGGTTGGTGTTGTAGTAGTGGTTAAAGTCGTAGTAGTCGTGGGTGTTGTCGTGGTTGTGGGTGTTGTAGTAGTGGTGGGTGTTGTAGTAGTTGTGGGTCTTGTAGTAGTGGTTGGAGTTGTAGTAGTGGTTGGTGTTGTCGTGGTAGTGGGTGTTGTTGTGGTTGTGGGTGTGGTAGTAGTGGTTGGTGTTGTGGTTGTAGTGGGTGTTGTGGTGGTTGTGGGCGTTGTTGTGGTTGTGGGTGTTGTAGTAGTGGTGGGTGTTGTAGTAGTGGTGGGTGTTGTAGTAGTGGTGGGTGTTGTAGTAGTGGGTGTTGTCGTGGTCGTGGGTGTTGTGGTTGTAGTGGGTGTTGTGGTGGTTGTGGGTGTTGTAGTAGTGGTGGGTGTTGTAGTAGTGGTGGGTGTTGTAGTAGTGGTAGGTGTTGGCGTGGTTGTGGGTGTGGTAGTAGTGGTGGGTGTTGTAGTAGTGGTTGGTGTTGTGGTTGTAGTGGGTGTTGTGGTGGTTGTGGGTGTTGTGGTGGTTGTGGGCGTTGTAGTAGTGGTGGGTGTTGTAGTAGTGGTGGGTATTGTAGTAGTGGTAAGTGTTGTGGTTGTAGTGGGTGTTGTGGTGGTTGTGGACATTGTAGTAGAGGTGGGTGTTGTAGTGGTTAGTGTTGTAGTAGTGGTGGGCGTTGTCGTAGTAGTGGTGAGTGTTGTCGTGGTTGTGGGTGTGGGAGTAGTGGTGGGTGTTGTAGTAGTAGTGGTGGTTGTGGTGGGTGTTGTTGATGGAACTACAGTTGTTGGTGCTGCAGTTGGTGGTGCTACAGTTTGAGGAGCTACAGTTTGAGGAGCTACAGTTTGAGGAGTTACAGGCGGAGGTGCTGTAGTTGTTGGTGCTACAGTTTGAGGAGCTACAGTCTGAGGTGCTGCAGTTGGTGGAGCTACAGTCTGAGGTGCTGTAGTTGAAGATGCCACAGTTTGAGGAGCTACAGTTGTTGGTGCTACAGTCGGAGGTGCTACAGTTTGAGGAGCTGCAGTTGTTGATGCCACAGTTGTTGGTGCTGCAGTCGGAGGTGCTACAGTTTGAGGAGCTGCAGTTGTTGATGCCACAGTTGTTGGTGCTGCAGTCGGAGGTGCTACAGTTTGAGGTGCTGCAGTTGGTGGAGCTACAGTTTGAGGAGCTACAGTTTGAGGAGCTACAGTTTGGGGAGCTACAGTCAGAGGTGCTGTAGTTGTTGGTGCTACAGTCAGAGGTGCTGTAGTTGTTGGTGCTACAGTCGGAGGTGCTACAGTTTGAGGTGCTGCAGTCGGAGGTGCTACAGTTTGAGGAGCTACAGCTGTTGATGCTGCAGTTGGTGGAGCTACAGTCTGAGGTGCTGTAGTTGTTGGTGCTGCAGTCGGAGGTGCTACAGTTTGAGGTGCTGCAGTTGGTGGAGCTACAGTTTGAGGAGCTACAGTTTGAGGAGCTACAGTTTGGGGAGCTACAGTCAGAGGTGCTGTAGTTGGTGGAGCTGCAGTCGGAGGTGCTGTAGTTGGTGGAGCTGCAGTCAGAGGTGCTATAGTTGTTGGTGCTGCAGTTTGAGGAGCTACAGTTTGAGGTGCTGCAGTTGGTGGAGCTACAGTTTGAGGAGCTACAGTCTGAGGTGCTGTTGTTGTTGGTGCTACAGTCAGAGGTGCTGTAGTTGTTGGTGCTACAGTTTGAGGAGCTACAGTTTGAGGAGCTACAGTTTGGGGAGCTACAGTCTGAGGTGCTGTAGTTGTTGGTGCTGCAGTCGGAGGTGCTACAGTTTGAGGTGCTGCAGTTGGTGGAGCTACAGTTTGAGGAGCTACAGTTTGAGGAGCTACAGTTTGGGGAGCTACAGTCAGAGGTGCTGTAGTTGTTGGTGCTACAGTCAGAGGTGCTGTAGTTGTTGGTGCTACAGTTTGAGGAGCTACAGCTGTTGATGCTGCAATTGGTGGAGCTACAGTCTGAGGTGCTGTAGTTGTTGGTGCTGCAGTCGGAGGTGCTACAGTTTGAGGTGCTGCAGTTGGTGGAGCTACAGTTTGAGGAGCTACAGTTTGAGGAGCTACAGTTTGGGGACCTACAGTCAGAGGTGCTGTAGTTGTTGGTGCTACAGTCAGAGGTGCTGTAGTTGTTGGTGCTACAGTCAGAGGTGCTGTAGATGGTGGAGCTACAGTTTGAGGAGCTACAGTTTGAGGAGCTACAGTTTGGGGAGCTACAGTCTGAGGTGCTGTAGTTGTTGGTGCTGCAGTCGGAGGTGCTACAGTTTGAGGTGCTGCAGTTGGTGGAGCTACAGTTTGAGGTGCTACAGTTTGAGGTGCTGCAGTTGAAGATGCCACAGTTTGAGGAGCTACAGTTTGGGGAGCTACAGTCAGAGGTGCTGTAGTTGTTGGTGCTGCAGTCGGAGGTGCTACAGTTTGAGGTGCTGCAGTTGGTGGAGCTACAGTTTGAGGAGCTACAGTTTGAGGAGCTACAGTTTGGGGACCTACAGTCAGAGGTGCTGTAGTTGTTGGTGCTACAGTCAGAGGTGCTGTAGTTGTTGGTGCTACAGTCAGAGGTGCTGTAGATGGTGGAGCTACAGTTTGAGGAGCTACAGTTTGAGGAGCTACAGTTTGGGGAGCTACAGTCTGAGGTGCTGTAGTTGTTGGTGCTGCAGTCGGAGGTGCTACAGTTTGAGGTGCTGCAGTTGAAGATGCCACAGTTTGAGGAGCTACAGTTTGGGGAGCTACAGTCAGAGGTGCTGTAGTTGGTGGAGTTACAGGCAGAGGTGCTGTAGTTGTTGGTGCTACAGTTTGAGGAGCTACAGTTGTTGGTGCTGCAGTTGGTGGAGCTACAGTCTGAGGTGCTGTAGTTGTTGGTGCTACAGTTGGAGGCGCTGTAGTTGAAGATGCCACAGTTGGAGGTGCTGTAGTTGGTGGAGCTGCAATCGGAGGTGCTGTAGTTGTTGGTGCTACAGTTTGAGGAGCTATAGCTGTTGATGCTGCAGTTGGTGGAGCTACAGTCTGAGGTGCTGTAGTTGAAGATGCCACAGTTTGAGGAGCTACAGTTGTTGGTGCTACAGTCGGAGGTGCTACAGTTTGAGGAGCTGCAGTTGTTGATGCTGTAGTTGGTGGAGCTACAGTCTGAGGTGCTGTAGTTGAAGATGCCACAGTTGGAGGTGCTGTAGTTTGAGGAGCTACAGTTGTCGGTGCTGTAGATGGAGGTGCTACAGTTTGAGGTGCTGTAGTTGTGGTTGATACAGTTGGAGGTGCTGTAGTTGTTATTGATACAGTTGGAGGTGCGGTAGTTGGTAATGCTACAGTTGGAGGTGCTCCAGTTGTTGGTGTTGTCGTTGGAGAGTCTCTAGCTGCTGCACTGTTTTCTTTTTTCATTGCATGTTCTATGAAAACTGTCAATGCCAGTCTCAGAATTATCCCGACTTCAAAGTGTTTCATTCTACAACAAATAATTATATTCTCTGCAAACCAAACTATTTGTGTTTTGTTTGACATTTATTTCTAGCGTAGTACACTATTCACTGTTTCATTTCATGTTCTGTTTTTTTGCTCACATGCCTTTTCTTCCAGATCTTTTTCTTATCGACATAATAATTAAGGAACAAGCACTGTCTAGTGATATCTTTTTTTTACAGATTAAGAGTTCCTTTAAATGATATGTGTTCTCAAATTATTGGTTATGCATTTTTCTTTAACATGAGTTTTTATTTGAAATTTGGTTTAATTGTACCCTTGCAGGTCTCTATCTTAGCAATTAATACTCGTGTTCTTTTTAATGCCTTTGTATATATCTCTCATACATGTATCACTTTTCTGCTGGTCCAGTTTGCACAACTTGTTATGTTTGCAATCCTTTACCCGCTAGAATGCAAAATAGCTCCAGGTTAACTCTGAATTTCGTTGATTTTCTTGCAGTCAAGCCATTCCGTAACTCCTAATCACCTGCTATGTTACACACTCTACACATTGCTGTATAAATTGCACACATCCTCTGATTTTTTTGATACTGCACAAATTTATCATAGTCACAAGTCTCCGTTGAAACTTTCTCAAGCGTAAAATTTACATTCCATATAAGTTATATTTACCTGTTTCAGCTGATCGTTTGCTATGACTTTTGTTAACGAAACAGACAATTTACTCGTCCTAAAAACTTATCAGCAAAGTAATGTTAGTAACTCGCAAATTGCATTTAGTCTTGTAGAGTACCAAGTTAAAAATGCATGAAATAATTTTATAAAAGAGCTTACAGTTTACGCTACATTAGTTTACATCAATAAATAGTCTTTTACTTTTCAAGTGATTGGCTGTAGTACCAGATGCAATTAAACTTTCATTCTTTTTACACGCCCATTGTTCGGCCACATAGAAATTCCTACATTAGTTCTAGCCTTCACTTTTGAACTAGAATAAGCTGATGGTTATATCAAAGCATATTTGGAATATGTTATAATGTTAGTCAGAATGTTCAAGCCACTCTGGTGTTTATGGATAGTCTTAAAGATCTACAGTGCTGTGAAAAAGTTTAAGGACGCCTCATTGTTTTCCATAATAGCAATGTTCCAAGCTAATTTTAAGGCATAACAAAAGCATTTCCATAGGCATGATACCTATCAAAATGATCCTTAAGATCACCTTATCTTATTTATATAAATTATTAGTGTCTCTTTTCACTTCCTTTCAAAATTTAGGTGAAATAATGAGATACTATGCATATTTGGGAATTATTCAATGTTCTCACAATTTGTGTGTGCTGTAGGATATCAGAATATTTTACTTGAAACATAGAAAAATATTGTATGTGATTTGTTCTACACATTATAGCAGCATTGCAACACACAGTGCTTTAAATTTTAGTATTAATGTTTTGTGGGCCAGCCTTTATTCTCAATCACTAGTCGGCAGCGACGAGGCATCGACTCGTACAGCTTCTCCAACTCGTTTTCAGTCACCACATGATGCCATGCATGAATTACAGGCTCTATGGCTGTCACCTTAGTTGTTGGCTTCTGTGAAGAGACTATTTTAGCCATTCTTGACCATGAATTTCTTATTGGGTTCAAGTCCCAGCTTTGGGCTGGCCAGTTAAGCGTTGAGACCCTCTGCTTTTTCATCCATGCACTCTTTAACAGTTTTTGCCCAATGGCATGGTGCATTGTCATCTTCAAATATGTTAATTTCATTTAAAAAGAAGTTTTTTTATGATTGGAAGAAGTTTAGCATTGAGATTCTCTATATATTTTTGGGCATTAACATCATTTTAGAGCAATTACTGAGTCGACCTACACCTTTTGATGTTATACAACCCCAGAACATAACGCCGATAGGGTGCTTAATTGTTGTAAGAATACATTAGGGGTTATATTCCTCATACTGATATCTTCTAACAAAACAGTTTCCAGCATGATTGTTCACATTAAATGTAGATTTATCTGAAATAATTACTTTTTTCTAATCATTCACTGTCTAACTACCATGCTCCTTGGCCCACCGTAGCCGGTTTTTTCGCTACTTCTCGGTTAGTAGAGGCTTCCTTCTTGCTTTGCAGACACATAGACCATGGCTCAGCAGTCTTCGCTTTATCAGGGATGTCGAAGCTGTTGTTCCTGTTGATTCTGATCATTCTTTGCCAACTCAGGACTTGTTTTATGGCAATCTTTCTTGCTGATCCCAATGAAAACCTTGTCATCTCTAGGTGTGCTTATTCTTGGTCGTCCACTTTCAGGTCGATCTGCTACACTGCCAGTCTCCATGAATTTCTTGGTAATTTGATAAACAATTGTCTTTGCTTTGCCAACCTTTTCAGATATTTTCCTAATTGAATAACCTTCGTTATGCAAAAAAATTATTACAAACCTTGCTTTTGAAGTAAGATTTACAGCTCTCATTTTGTCTATGCGCAGCACCTAAGTGGACACCATGTAAAAGCTTACAACTAAATGACAGATTTCAAATTATGGAAGAAAGTCATACTTTATGGTATCATGATGCCATGTACAAAGTCAAATTTCACTGTTTAGCCTTTTGTGATTATCAGAAACGATAAACTTTGGAAACATAAAAACACAGGAGTTGCGCTTTCCTAGCTGCTTGTATAGTTAGCCCGAAAATAGGTAGAAAACATCACAGCAGTAGGAATTTATATGGTGAAAATTGTAGTGCACATTCTAAGGGTCATTTTGATATATAGAACTTGCAGGAAAATACTAAGAACTTCCAATAAATGCCTATTAAACAATACATAGAAATACATAGAAATTTTTGCAAGCGTCCTTAAACTTTTTCACAGCACTGTAGATTTACTAGCTTAAACACACTAAATCTCATGAAATCTCTGTAATTCAGAGTATTTTGTATTTCTATTTTTTAATGCGCTCAAATTTATAAGTTTAAATACTATATACCTTTAATAATACACTGTATTTGTGCTTCTCTCAATGATGCTGCTAAAGCTCACGCTTTTTTGTTATTTTTTACTTTTCCAACAAACTTTTTCTTCCTTCATCCAAGCATATTGCATTATCTAAATGCTTCTAAATAACATACGCAATAAAAGTTAGCAATATTTTCTTATAATACCACAGGCTAAAAGGTCAACTAAAGATGGCATTAGAGTTTCCAAATCAATTTAAAACTTGTTTCAGCAGAATTTATTATAAAGCAAAATTTTTTAAGCATACAGTTCTTAAGCAGTCTGCTATATATGATAGCCAATATATGTATTCTTATTTCAGTACTGCATAGACGAAGCGTGTCGGGATTCTTTAAGCTTCAATAAGGATGTACTAACATAATAAAAAGATGGAAAGTATTTGTTGAATCAGTAAATGCAAGCTCAGAACATTGATTAGGCTGTCATACAACTTTAAAAAGTATGTATTTGCAAGCTATAAATCTTTGTTCAAGAAATTTGAAACATCATATGCAAATATGCACAACATTGTCTGTGAATTTATGTTGCCTAAATGTACTTGCAATTGTATTTAATTTTTAACTTGATATGACCTCGGTGAGCAAGTCCATATGGAATAGTTTCACAATTGATGCTTTGTAAGCTTCAAACAAAACACACAAATCCTTTTGTTGGTTTATTCATAGATGCTATATAGAAGCATGCCTCTCTCTCTTCACACCAGTTCATAACACTAGCTTTCTTTCCAGATACAAGTAGTCAGCTTTACATTAATATTTCTGTAATAGATACATTGTAGCTAGTAAAAGAAGTTCTATAGAGGCCTTTATTGAGAACTGCACTCAACGTTTGACTCTCAGTGGTAAATACAATACTTGATTCCTCTTATATTGAAACATAGTTTGTGTTACTGGAGATGAGAACAACTTGCAATAAAATTTAGTTAGAATTACTCTTAGTTTTAAAGCACTACAACTGTTAAAAAAGTTGACTGAAGCCATCATCAGCAAGCTATCAGAAATTCCAGATTAATTCTTTGCACACAATTTGTTATAAAACAAAATTGCGTGAGCATACAAACCTCAAACAAACCAGAGATGATAGCTAAAATATGCTTTTGAAAATGAATTGATTGATTGATTGATTGATTGATTGATTGATTGATTGATTGATTGATTGATTGATTGATTGATTGATTGATTGATTGATTGATTGATTGATTGATTGATTGATTGATTGATTGGGACAAATAGTCATAAACTAAGTTTTTTCATTCCTATCCTATTTCTGTTTTTTATAATAAGAAATAGTGGGAACACAACACAACATCAAGTCATAGAGATAGGGATAAAGGTAGAGATAAAATCTATAGTCTATGCAAGCAAACAGCTGGTCAGATATATATATATATATATATATATATATATATATATATATATATATATATATATATATATATATATATATATATATATATATATATATATATATATATATATATATATATATATATATGCGATGGATTGAGCATAACATTTAAAATTGCTTATACAATGTGGTGTGTCCACATAAACTCAAACCCTCCAAAAAAACACCAGTGAGATTATTTCTTATATTTGTTCAAGGAAAGACTTTAGGAGTTATCTTATTACGAAACTAATACATTATGATATTACATGTCAGAAAGCAGTACCGGAAAATAAATTTACCAAAACAATTTACAAGCAATAGGGTATTGCTACACACTCTATATATAAGCTTGCATTCTACGAATGGATTTTTCATTTGATGTATAGAAACAGTTGCATCTAATGAAACCCCAACCGAAAATTCATTTGCATAATTCGAAGCAATGGCAATGGTGACATATACTAACAACAGTAAAGACAAAAGCAAAAATATACAAAAGAAGCTATTTTTTAATTTAATCCATTAATATGTGACTATTATAGTGACTAATATTATCAATCAACATTATTTGTGATGCATTATAAGCCTACTCAAAGTCTTTGATATGATTCTGTTATTTAGGTGAGCAACTTAGCATATTCATATAGTGCCTAGTTACTCACCTTGGCATAGATTTGATGTTTTATAAATATATTTCAAACTCATGCAACCAATCTACATTCAGAAGCAGAAAAACATTTCAGCTTTAAAGTGCTATAAGAAATAAACAAATACCCAACTTGTTTTGTAACCTGCCAATGACTGAGAGAATATATTACACTGTTTAGGGTATTTCAAACTCAGTCCTAACCAAAATAATGAGCTAATAACATGTGGGGAACATTTAAATAAATTCACACTATAAGGCCCGTTTAAAATCACTTGAACAAGCTTAATTTATGTTTGACATTTTAACACTGCGTATTGGCTTATAGTTTTTGTTTTCACTGTGAAGTTTTATTTCCACATTCATCACAGAAATCTTGTTAAAATGATTAGCAATTATAAACAAAATCACCCACCCTAAATTTTATACAAATTAGTAGGTTGTTGATAAGGTATTTTGTCATCTGATGGCATTAGCCACGAAGTTACATAATTGTCTGGCTGTACCCTCTCGTTCTAGCATTGTGAAAGTATTTCATGTCCCATTTGTGTTGAGTAAGAGGGATTAATTATAGTTTTGTTTCCAAACTAGTTTAGTGTCTCAACTTCTCACAGTGAAACTCTTATCAACTAAAAGTTATTCTAAAAGTTAATTTATAGGCTGATGATTTCAGAGAGCAAATGCATGTTATAAATACTCTTGCCTAATAATGAAATGTTACATAATCATTTGAATTGCATGTTAATTATGTGAATAAAGTGTAGATATGATCAGTGACTGCACCTGCATATACAAACATGCAATTATTTATGGTGAAATAGTGTTAGTTTGCAAGCATTAGTGATATATAAGAGGGGAGAGGCTAGTTGATCATTTATACTAGCAATTTGTGTTATAAAGAAAGTGTATGTGAATAATGGTATGTAAAGAATATGTAAATAACTACCTAAATATAGTCATAGTTGTTTCTAGTGAGATTCAAAAATAAAACAGTTTACAGTAACAATTTTTTTTAAAAAGAATTTGCTTTAGATATAATCAAAGCAGATAAACAAACAAGCTGTTAATGAACAGCTAATATTATATTATATTATATTATATTATATTATATTATATTATATTATATTATATTATATTATATTATATTATATTATATTATATTATATTATATTATATTATATTATATTATATTATATTATATTATATTATATTATATTATATTATATTATATTATATTATATTATATTATATTATATTATATTATATTATATTATATTATATTATATTATATTATATTATATTATATTATATTATATTATATTATAATAAAACATGAGTTAAAACTTGGTAAATAGGTAGGTAGTTGATGGATTTCATAATTAATATGACATAAATTCCTTGTTTATTTCCATACCTGAGTAAATGAACAATATTTGGGTGAAAAGCATTTATTCATAGGTTTTTAGTATTTTTCTATAATTTTACAGTGCATATTTAAACTTGAAATAATTTTTATAAGCATGAATTTATTCACTTGCTTTTACTATTTTCCTAAGCAGCTTATTTTTAAGACACTAACAGGAAATACAGCATTTATTGGTTCCATGGTTCAGCATGCAGCATTTTTAAATATATATATATTTACTTTCAGTGCGTCAACTGCTTATGCTATTTCACACTCACATGTATATAATATATAAATGCATCAGCTTACTATAATTTGATTATTTACAACTTGGCTTTTAACAATTAAGCTGTTCACCACTCAGGTGACGTTTATTAAAGAAAGACAATATAGATTATTTAGAAGGGAGCAGCTTTGATCTAGGGGTTAGAGCGTTTGCTTAGTAAACAGGAAGTCATAGGTTTGATCTTGGTAAAGGCCATTGGTGATGTTAGGAAGAGCATATAGTCATAATTGCTCCTGTGCCCTATCTAAATAAGTCCTTAGCCCAATTTAACAATAAACCTTTTCATCATGAGTTTTCTCACAGGGATGGTGATTATTGTATATATAAACTTGTATGCATGAGTGAGTATACAGGAGATCATTGACGCAACATCTAGCTTTTGACAGACTATCACCTAATTGACTTGTTTCCCTTTCAAATTTATCCTTAATTACTTAAAACTTTACAATGATTAGAAATGGCATCTTTGTTCACAGATATAAACTGCATTCAAGTTTGGAGGTGCAGTAATGGAAAAATTAAAAATAGCCTCCAAACCAAAACTTATTAATGAAATTGAAAAACTTGGGCTATCTCAGTTTTTACATTACTGCTTCTAACTGTAATTTTCAGCATGATTTCAGTCACTATCAAACTTAACCTTTAAAATGTTTTAGATGACTCATGTGGAGGCAACTTCTACTCTAGCACAGGAGTACTGGAATCACCAGTCAGTGAAGATGGGAAGTACCCTAGCAAAGCTCTCTGTAAGTGGAACATAACTGTACCGAGTGGTGTGGTGCAGTTGGCCGTGAATCATATGGGCGTGGAGTATCAGCAAGACTGTCAATGGGATTCACTTCAGGTAATGTCCTTCTAGAAGCTGTTTTTTTTCGGAACCTTCTATTTATTTTAGAAACTTCTTTTTCAGCTCTGGGCGCTTTTGTTTAATTAGTAGAACCTTAAGTTGGCATCAACAAGCTGGGCTGGTAGTGCTGAATCTTATTACCTTTTGACTCCCAACAACTCATTGACTCATCTGTGTATATTTTACAATAAATGCAAATTAAAATTAATTATACAAGCATGTTTTATCTAACACTATCAATTGGTTTAGTGGCATCTTGTATGTGGGGTGGCTACCTTGAGTCACGTTGTAGCAAGCCTTTATAACAAAATAAAAGGTTTAATTTGAATATATATATATGATATTGCTCCATCAAATTATTTTTAATTCTGCAGATATAATTCTCGGATCTTTTTTGGACGTATGTCAAAATTAAATAAATCCTATATAAAGTTGTCATGGCATCTTTAGATTAGAGATGCTAGTTTTTCAGACTTTCTATGTTTTAGTTGCTATTTTTCATATTGCTGAATTTAGATATAATGTATTTCTATCTAATCTACCTATATGTATAGTAAAAACCCAGACTTATTTGGCATTTTAGTTTTATGACGGCCACAATGGTAAACCTTTGAGAAAGCTCTGTGGAAACGATACGGATTCCTTTATGGGAACTTCCAACTCAGTCCTGGTGGTGTTTACCTCAGATTGCAGCATACAGTGGGATGGGTGGACCTTACAATGGACAGGTAGATTCTCTATAATGCATGTAATTACTACTAATAATCATAAGAAGTATCATTGGTTATATCAATACATCATTTTCAATAATTCATATTTGGGCCAATCATGGTTGAAAAACAACAGTTACGTACTTTATATGCGTTTAAGGTGAAGCGTGTGCCATAAAAATAGCGCATGGCATTTACTTGGTGTACAAAATTTAAACATAGTCACGTGTAACAAGAATTAAATCTTGCTGTAGAACAAAACTGTGGTGGTATTGTGGAGGCAGAGGATGGCGGACTGTCGCTGCCTACATCCGTCCAGGCATCAGCAGACAAGATGACTTGTGTTTGGGATGTATCACTGCCCTCAGGTCTTGTAGCCATTGATGTCTTACAGTCCAATGCTCTTTACTCTACAGGTTGTGTTGGCGAATCTTTGAAGGTATACTTGCTTTGCTATATGTTGTGATTTGCTATGAGACTACTTTTCCAAAGAAAAAGCAACTCCTAAATAGTATAATACTATTTTTGCTATAGAATAATTTAATAAGACAATTCTCAAATAGAAATGATTTGTTGCTATAACATGTGATAAATTTGCAATGCTGTTAGCCTTGGCTTTTTTACAGTATACTAGTTACATTACTTCTCTCCTAAACTCTCTCCTTCAACAGTTTTTAGTTTATAATATTTCGTAAATTACTCCAAAATATATATTTAAGTTTTGGAAAGCCCTAATAACTGTGTATTCTATGATAGGCAAACAGAGCTTTTAATTTTACATTTTACTATACTCTATAGTCTGAAATAATAACACGTTTGTTACAGTTCTATGATGGACTTTCTCTGGATCTAATAGACAAGCATTGTGGATGTGGCCCAAAGTTTGTTGTTGGGCTTTCTAACTCCATAAGGATTATGCTCACCTTGAAAATGGAAAATACAGGAAAGCCTTGGGCTTTGAAATGGTTTGGTATGTATAAATCAAGTTCATGAAGTTACTGCATAGCAAATACCAAACTGTAATGTTTTCTGGAGGAATATAATATTAGTATATACTGTTTTCACTTTTAAATGCATGTGGTGAAAAGTGATTGATATTTTTCATGACATACACAAAAGTACCTCAAAACTGAAAATCGAAAACAGTGATTGAATTTTGTGATTATTTTAGACTACCATAGCTTAGGCAAGAAATCATTCAACAGTGATTCTTCTATTAGCAAAATGGCTACCACAATACCAACATCCGATAGTGAATCGTCTATCATGTCAATTTCGTCTACCCTGACAGGCTTTTCTAATGCTGAATCATCTACTACAGCACCATTCCCTGATAGTGAGCCATCTACTACCGTACCTTTACCGAATAGCGAACCATCTACTACAGTACCATTACCAAATAGTAAATCATCTACTACAGTGCCTTTGCCAAATGGTGAACTATCTACTACAGCACTATTACCTGATAGTGAATCATCTACTACAGTGATATTACCTGATAGCGAACCATCTACTACAACAATACTGTCTACTAGCATGTTATCTACAAAAACATCATCGTCTACCACCAGCAAGCTACTAACAAATAGCATGACCTCTAACAAACCTACAACTGGCCGTACCTCTACCACTGACTCAGTCACTAGCACATTATATTCCAACACTACTGCTACTTTTGCGCCAACTACAAGCCAAGCAATCAGTATGCAACCAGAAATCAATGAACAACAAACAACAGTTGATCAACCAGCACCAACCAGCCAATCAATAATCGATAAAATGTTGTCATCCAATAATTTAATTACAATCAATAATGATTCAAGTACAATTTCCACTACTGAAACTTTAAATGCAACTCAAGCAGCAGCCTCTAGTCAATCTGATGCCGGGGAAGAATCTACTGAGCATACTAGTGCTACTTATACAGAACATGATGATACAACATCCAGTTACTTATCAACTACTCAGTCTCCATTGAGTAAAGTAACAGATGGCCAACAGCTTGACCAAAACCAATCATTAAC
The DNA here is from genome assembly GCA_964035545.1 of Bugula neritina. Lineage (NCBI taxonomy): Eukaryota > Metazoa > Bryozoa > Gymnolaemata > Cheilostomatida > Bugulidae > Bugula > Bugula neritina. The sequence goes on from OZ037767.1 coordinate 13,136,448, forward strand.
TAGTAGTCAATCAACAATTTCCAGTGACTCGATAGCTGAGAGCCAATTAACAACTAATGGTCAGTTCGAAACTAATAGTCAACTTGCCACCAGTGATGCGAGTTTCACTGATCTATCAATTGGTAAAGCTACTTCGCATAAGTCAACTATTGAGGAGGTGACAATTAGCCAATCAGCATTCAATGATTCAACTAGTTTTATTTCTGCCAGTCAAGCGGAGAATGCCATAACCAATTCTGGTGTGACCAACTCTACTCTAAAAATTGATCAATTGAATGTTACTGAAGAAATTATGACCACTAACCATCCACCATCTACAAACAATGCTACAAGCAGTCCTCTTGTCTCTGAGCCAACAGCTGAAAGCTCTGCCAAAAGTAGAACAGATACTTTAGACTTGGATACAAGTCACTTACCAATCACCACTCAACTGCCAACAAGTGATTTTACAGCCAGTGAGTTTACAAGAGAAGATGTAGCTCAAAGAAGCACTCAATCCATGGACTTTACCCATCTTCAACCGACAGCTATTGTCAGTCATTCAGCTTCTACCACTACAAGCAGTGATAGAGCTGCGGCCACACTGTCAACAATAAAAGAATCTATTAGTGAATACACAGTTCTTCAAACAACTGATAGTAATGCTGCTGCCAGTGAAGAGATGGACATTGTCAGCAATTCAACAGCTAGTCTTTCAGTTGCTGAGGAATCAATGGTTGATGACGAAGATTATTCAGCAACTCCAATAACATCTACCAGCTACTTGGAGACATCTGAAAGCTCATCTTTTGAAAAAAAAAATAGTGAATTATTTGAAGGCAAGTTCTTGGTTTTCAGAAAATAGTTATGTCTAATACAAAATGATTTGCATTCTAGGCTAATACAAGGAAAATTTTCAAAATTTTTGCTTAATGTAAATTCTAGCAGGCCTAGTTATGATGCATTTCCAGGCTTGGAAATTTCAGCAAATGTATTATTATGTTGTGCTTTTTTTTTGCATTAAGCATATTCACTTACCATTAACCTCTAAAAAACATGAATGACATATACAGCAATGAAACAAAGTTATAATTTTATATACTTCATGTGCAAATACATTGTATATTTAATTTTAGTTGTTGCTAAAACATACAATTTTTGTTACAGAAAGTAAAATTTGTAATAAAACAATTCATAGTGAAGAAGGAAGTTTGATTTTACCAAACTTTCTGGAGAAATACCCAGACGGCACCACCTGTAAATGGAATATATATATACCATCTGGCAAGATTGCCTTACGTATAAGCAAGTCTGATGCAGAGAATAACACATCATGTGACTTCGATCATTTGAAGGTAAGCAACCATGTGCTCAATACAAATTTAGAGGCTTCCTTTTTTCTAGCATATATATATATATATATATATATATATATATATATATATATATATATATATATATATATATATATATATATATATATATATATATATATATATATATATATATATATATATATATATATATATGTTTTGATCGAAGTACATAAATCATTTTTTTGTCAAAATATAAACAAGAATTAGGCCTTATGCTTGATTGAAAGCTAAATTGTTCTTTGTTATTGTAAAGCACTAATAACATATTTCAATTGCATGTAAAATGCTATAAATATATGCTGAAACTTAGTATAAAAAACTTGTTATAGTAATTGTAGTTACTTATAATGCACATATGTATAAAGAGCTAAACAACTTCCCCATTTTTCCTTCAGTTTGAAGATGGCTACACTGGCCAAAGACTAGCCTTGCATTGTGGTAGAGAAGAGAGCTATGTGATTGGCATCAGCAACTCCCTTTCTATCATCTTTGCCCCTAATTCAAGTAACTATGATAAAGGGTTTAGACTTAAATGGAAAGGTAAAATTTTATTTGAATTATTATTTAAGTTATTTGTTATATTATATTTCATATAATTGAAATTTTGACTGGTAACTTTAATTGGTTATTTTCACCTAATATTTCAGCTTTTCTAAACTCATCTCTAAGTGATCCTGTTTCTACTCAGAATGACCACTCTAAGCGTAACGCCAATCTACTTCTTTCTGACCCTGGTAAATATAGTATCATATATATTTTGTTTTAATGAAATCAAAATTTAAGTTGCTTTACATAATTTTAACATACATACTCAGGGGAATATATGTATAAGCTACAAGTAACTCTTAACCCAATTATTTATGCATGCACCATAATTTTTAGGTAAGCACAGTGTGTAAGCATATGCAAAATATAACTATGTAAAGTTTATTCACGAGTAAAAACCATGCTTAATTGAACAAATATAATTTTTATGTGTTTTATGCGTAACACGACTGAAAACAAATGAAGATATCATCATCACTGCGATCAAGACACGTGGAAGCTAAGAGATGTCATTTTCATAAAATTTAAAAACTTGTTCCAAAGAGCAAAGTTCATCATGCAACTGCATGCTCAATTATTTCTAATCCTCTGAAACATGCTAAAAGTTTTTGACAACATTAAGTATGAAAGAAAAACAAAATTTTGAAACTGATTGAAAATCATATTAGTACATTTTTCTCTTACACTACCATATAATGCAACTTATTTTATTATTTTGTGATATATAGTATTTGATTTGAGAGGGTAATTGTGATAATCTATGAAATTGTTGTAGAGCCTTGTGGCAGCATCATCACAGGAGAGTCTGGCAGTCTCTCTTCCCCTCTCTACCCTCAGCCGTATCCACACAATGCTCTGTGCGTGTGGCTCATCACTGCACCTGATGCACAGACCATACTCCTCAACATCACCGACTTTGACGTTGAAGAGAGCCAGGACTGTGTCAAGGATGTCTTTCAGGTAGGAAGTTATCTCCACTTCCATTTCATGTTGCATACAAGAGAAGCATAATTTTTTAGAGCTTTTTTATCTGTTTTAGTTTTAGTTAGCTATGTGGATGTATGACTGAATGAGCGAATTTTTTTTATTATACTTATACATCAGTCTCCAGGTGCAATAAATAGACTTACGGCCTGCAAAATTTTAACTAAAGCTCCATCTGCTTGAAATTCTAAGTAGTAGCACAATTTTTTCCTCAAATAAGCAAACCGAAGTTTGAAAGTTTTAAATTTCAATTTTATTTGATGAGTTGGAGAAATATATTTGCAGTATATTAAAGTTACTCAGGTTTTATAGATATATATGCCTTCTGCAAAATATGCCTCATTAGTAAAATATATGAGTTGATATTAACTAAAGCTTCCTTTTTGTTCACTGCAGATTTATGATGGTCTGTCTAACATTGGCTTGATTTTCTTGATGCTAGTACAATATTTTTTCATGAAGTAATGCAAACTAAATTTTCACAATTATATACATAAAATGCGTTTGATGGGTATAGGAGAAATTATGCTATGGCATGTTTATTATTCAGGCCCTATAAATATACTGTCATCTGCAAAATATGCCTCATTAGTAAAAAATACAAATTGATACTAACGAAAGCTCCATCTTTGTTCACTGCAGGTGTACGATGGCCACTCTAACCACACCCTAGTTGGATACTGTGGCAAAGGACCTAGGCTAGTCACTGGAACCTCCAACTCTATAAAGATTGTGTTTAGCTCTGACCACGAGATAGCCGGCAGGGGGTGGAGTCTAGTTTGGACTTCCTTGCAAATGGCACTTCCTTAAGCGCTTCTTCTACAGATTGCATTTTCTAGAAATATTGTGTGGTTTACTCACCTTCTGTAGAATGTTTTTATCTAAAAGCAACTTATGGGAGACAATAGATACTTTTTATCATTGAAACACTTTTGTTGCTAATTAGTTAAAAGGTTCATTTTAGCTGTTGTAATTTCTTAGATTATACTTTTAATAAATTTCATGCATATTTAGTGAAGAGCACATAATTAATTTGTAAAATTACACAAATTATTCTGATTTGTAAGAATATTTTATTAGATTGTAAATCTTTCAAAGCCAGAATTATAATTTATAAACTATATGAACGACTTCAAATGAAAGCTAACTTGTACATGATACTACTGTGTTCTGGTGTGCTATGTGGTGATTACTGCTTGTTATTACAAGAAGACAAAAGCTTAATATAACATTTTACATAACATCATGACTTACATTGGCAATACAAAATATTATCACGAAACTATTAAACAAAACCAAGTTGCAAACATACAACACATAAACTAGCATCACATAGAATCATAGAGCAAACTTCAAACCAAGTATTTGTGACTAAATTGCAGTTGAATAGAAAGTTTGTTGCTTTATTTTGAAAACACTTTTAGAAAATCCTATATAAACATAAGCAAAACACTTTTGCTAAAATATTTTACTTGGTGACTGTAGGACAAATAATGCAAAGGTTGCGATGTAAGTAAAGCTTAGTAGATTCGTGTTGCCAATGTGTAACTCATAAGTAAGACAATAATATCCTATAAGCTTCAGATTATGTCAAATATTTTATAACATCTACTGATACATTTGTGTGTGTGCGTGTGTGTGCGTGCGTGCGTGTGCGTGCGTGTGCGTGTGCGTGTGCGTGTGCGTGTGCGTGTGCGTGTGCGTGTGCGTGTGCGTGTGTGTGTGTGTGTGTGTGTGTGTGTGTGTGGTGTGTGTGGTATGTGTGTAGTGTGTGTGCGTGTGCGTGTGAGTGTGTGTGTGTGTGTTTGTGTAAAGAAAGGTGGGGCTACAAGCAGTATAGGAGATGGCTTAAAATAGCAGCTACTATACAGTCAAAATTTGTATGCAGCAACAGTATTAGCAGTAGCATTAGTGATATTATTAGTGCTAGTGCATTAGTATTATAGTATTGATGTTGGTATTAGTATTAGTGTTAGTACCAGTGTTAGTATTAGTAATAGTGCTAGTGTTAGTGACTTAGCGTTGGTGCTAAAGTATTAGCATCAGCATTGACGTTTATATAGTATAGAAATCAGATTTAAATATAAAGTATTGACCATTTAGCTTTATATTATACATAAAGTGTTCAAATCGAAGGTAGCATTATATATAATGATTGTCAAATCAGGAAAAGTATTTTATCATTTGACTTATCTTATGGAGATCTAATGATGTGAGCAATGTGTTCCTAAAAGACTTTTTCGTGTCTTTATTCTTGTCCGATCATCTCACATAAATGGAATGCGGCTGTTTGATCACATATTAAGATAACATTGAAATTATCGTCACTTTTGATTTAACTATCTGCATGCATGTGGAAGACTAAATCAGTAGCTGATTCGTATTCATGTGAATTTTTTTTGAATTTTCACAATGTTGTCTTGTTTCATCATAACATAGCTATAATACCAAATGTATCTTGCACGACTGCAGCATAGTTTGTTATTCTTGCAACGGCAAAACTTCCTAACATTCGGAAATTTTGAACTAAGTATAAATTATATCGTTTTCCTGCAAAGAACACAACTAACTTAGTGCCTATAAGTAGTTGAACATTGCAGCCGACATTGTACAACATATAAGCCAATGACAGTTTTAACTTTTCATCATGAAAGCTCCATGTTCGGTTGTTCACAAGCAAACAAGCTAGAATTATCTATCTTGGGTGATTGTGTTACTTTTGAATTACATATAAGGCTGCCAACATTTGCCAAATATAAGACTACTTTTGTCTTCTACGTTGCTTAAAAGAAACTAACTCATACCTTTCACTGGCACATCTAAGGTCAACGTACAGAACCAAATTAATGAACTCTGCCAAACTTCTAACTCTAGTGACTCTAAAGCTACCAGCTATGAATGTGAAGATTATTAATCAGCAACACACACACAACGCACACACACGCACACACGCACACACACACACACACGCACACACGCACACACACACACACGCACGCACACACACAAATGTATTAGTAGATGTTATAAAATAATTGACATAACCTGAAGCTTATAGCATATTCTTGTAACCTATATTGAACTTATGTAAGAGCATATTATTTCATTAACTCTTTTGTCATATTACTGCGTTTGCAATATCTGAACTGGTGGAAACAATCAATCTTATATCATATTGTAAATATGTGACATGCTACTGTTGTATGTAAGATATAGTATTGCACATGTACTTAAACCTAATACTACTAATCCATCCTATATATTACAGTACTTGTGCAAGTACTGTAAATAAGAGGGCAAACTCAGGCCACTAAAAACAGGCCAGATTCTACTTACAAGTGTGCCCTTTGCAACAAAGACTGTCAATCACACATTGGTCTACACTCTACACAGTCACAGGCGTGCTGCTCAACCCTCTCATAGGGTGTATTCCATGGTCGAATCGACCAACTACTACTGTAAATAAATAAATAAATATATATAGATATATAATGCTATGGTTGCATGTAGTACTTGACCATAACCTGTACATGCACGTACTCTTTGGTGATAAACTAAATCACTGTTTACATTGCTGTAAACTCATGAACACTACAAAATAAAGGCATTTAATTGAGAATGTTGCTAAGTTTTCAGTACATAAAAGGCACTTCAAAATTAGTTCCGCCTTACTCGGGGAAGCAAAGCACACCTTATAGACATCAACTATATGTGATCTTATTGGATAGTTTGCCATCTTCTATTGTTCTACTGTTGCTGGTACAATGTTGGCTAAGATCAGTATTTCATTCTAGAGTGTGTCTTAGTGAAGTAGCAAGATGAAGGCTGTGCTGGGTATGTTAAAATGTTATATAATACAAACAGTAGATAAGAGCTATTTATATTAAATGCTGATAATTAGGGCGCTTTCGGATTAAACTTATGCATAATTTGTTTTTAATAGACTGGAGCTTTTGTTATTGTAGTTTTATGTTCGCATATAGATTATTGATGTTTTAGTGTGGATAGTGTATTGTGAAGAGACCGTTTATAATATTTTACAATATGAAGCAGTTATTTTTCACGATCATCTAAGTTTTGGAAAAATTAATTCAGTCATTCTAAGTCAAAGACAACAGCTGATTTGTAAAAGAAGTTGTGATAATATAAATCTAGTATAAGAATAGCAAATTAAAATGAAATAGACCATAAAGACCAAAAAATATTATTTTGGTTTATTTTCAAATTTTTTCATAACATATTTCTTCTTCTGGCACAAGCTTATAGTCACTATCTCTGTGAGAAGCCCTGACGGGCTAAGGACTTATTCAGATTGGGCACAGAAGTAATTATGATTAGATGCTCTTCCTAACATCGCCAATAGCCTTTGCTGGGGTTAGAGCTCATGACTGTTTATACTAAGCCAAACGCTCTAACCCCTAGACCACAGCTGCTCTCCCCCCCCCCCCCCCCCCATAACATATTTACTATTGCTGAAAGCAATCTATAATAAAACTCTTGTCACAACCAGCATAGACCCATCACATCAAATACAGCAAATACAGTAGCAAATACAGTGGCACATGTTAATTGACCACCATTGTGTCTGTTGTAAAAAAATCGATTTCTATATTTATATATTGTCTAATTTTGTTTTCGGCATCCTTACATTTATATATTATGCTTTTTGTTTCTGGTGCCAACTTAGATCTTCAGAGGTTTTACCTAACTTAACTTGAAATATAATAGAGAAAATAAGACTAATTATCATTACTACACGAGTTTAGAGCACTTTTAATAACTTTTTCTGAATCCCTTTAGTGTGTAATTTTATTGTCATTTATTCATATTGGTATTTGCAAGTTATACTAATACAATTATAAACTTAGATCAGCATAAAAATTAGGTTGTGTTGTGAGCATGCAGCAGAGCTCTGGCTAATACAGATTTGCTGACTAAAAGTTATGAATGATTATGATGTTATCTTGAAATGAAAAAAAAATACTTTTTGTGTGATAATTATAATATAACAATAATAGATATAATATTATAATATTTCGGTTCATATTTCAGGTTGTGAAATAATTTTAGTTGCAACTACACTTTCTTAATTACGATAATTATTGAAAAGTAAAAGTGTCAAGAATATATATTTCTATCATAACTTAAAATATGAATGTTCTTTATACTGTATAATGAACAGTTGTTTTATATGCAATTACATAATTTATGAGAATTACAATGAATTTTGTATGATTTGCTCTGCTACTCCAAAACTAGCAAAGTGCATTCTGTTAACATTTACTGAAGAAATTTATATCAGTCCAGGGCTGAAGCTTTTTTGTAAATACTTTAATAAAAACTCACGGAAGCATATTGTTATATTCTGCAATATTACTTGCTTTGTGTTTTGCTAGTACTTATATACTGTATATCACTATATTATTCCAGGACTAGCACTGTGCGCCCTGCTAAGTTACTGCTATGGAGGTGTCGTAGAGCCAAACTGCAACTGCGAAAACCTCCAAGAGTTGGTTCAAGAGCAGCAAAGCGAAGTGACAACTCTTCAATTGCAAGTTAAAGCTCTGAAGCAAATCAGCAAAAACCAACAGGACTCCTTTGTTACTCTAATGCATGTTGTAAGTTCAAATGTACTGTTGGTAATTGTAGGTTAATATATGCACGACGCAGTATTGCCAGGGTAAAGCGTAAGTATCATAAAGGGTTTGCTAATAATATGCTTCAAGCATGATAGAGTTATTATGAGCGCAGCATAGTCACATAACAAGAATTAAAATGTTTTATGCAAAATACCGTAAATAATTTAATACACAAAGTTGCAATACATAAAGGATTATAAAGTAGAAATAGACGTATACATAGTCCGTGAGTATTTTCATCATACAATGTAGAAATGCAAAAAGATATGAAAGGGTTTCGCGAGTAAACTGTACTCATTATTTTGATTTTTATATCTCCAGGCACCATTGTGTGTGTCGTGTGCGTGTGCGTGTGCGTGTGCGTGTGCGTGTTTGTGTGTGTGTGTGTGTGTGTGTGTGTGCGTGTATTTGTGTGTGCGTGTGTATCTGTTTCATAAAGTATATTACGATTACCAAATACATTTTAATCTGCAATTGTCATTGAAAACTTTCAAAACAGTAGCACATAATTTCATATCAAGTACTTCAACCAGTAGTCTCAGCCAGTATTTACTATCAGGCTATAAATTTGTATAAAATGAAATTAGAGTCATTTTGAAAGTAATTTTACAGCTGCTCAATGGACAACCCCCCAAGCCAGAGATCCTGGAAGAAGTTGATGATGACTACGTGGAAAGCTTGATAGACAGCCTCTGTACATTTGGTAAAGCTACTACTGTAGTCAACAAACTATTATATACACTTTAAAATAACTGGTAGCAGTTTGTGCAATCAATACTGCATTACTGTAGGTGTTCGAGGAATCCCCGGTAAAGATGGAACCAATGGTAGAGATGGCAGAGATGGTGATGATGGGAAAGATGGTGCAAACGGCCGTGACGGTCAGTAGTTGTTTATTACATTATCTATTTAAAGGAATATAAAATTCAAACCTTTATATGATATAATTCATGTTTTAAATAATTTTTACTTCATGGAATATACATAATATAATTGCAATAACTCAAGTCTGTAATTGTTGAAACATTGCATTAACTTGCCATGCATGCCATGTATCTAGAACTTCCTTTTAGTTACAATAGCATACTATACTTTATTTGTAGCTGAAGTTGCATTTCCTAACTACTTTAGCTTGTCATGTCCGTATATGATGCTTCTATTTTTGCTGCGATGATATACATAAATGTAGTTAATCTCTGGAAAGTTACATATACGAAAAACTGCAAAATTTTATTGATATATTCAGTAGTTTTTAGAGTATTGATCTATAGTAGCTTGAAAAGCTTTATTTAGTATGTTTATCTCTTGAAATAAAAGTTTAAGAACATAACATACTAATAATTTAATTATTTATGAACAATAACCCTCTAGTGAGTCGAATTAAATTTGCACAATAAAATTTTCTGAAATAATAAACTCTATAATAACGGTACTGATTTTAGGGAGAGACGGGTTACCAGGACCTTCAGGATTTTCAGGACCTAAAGGTGCTGCTGGCCTTCCTGGAGCTGATGGCAAAGTCGGTGCGCCTGGCGCTCCAGGTGCTCCAGGTGCTCCAGGTGTGAATGGTGCAAAGGGAGAGCCCGGAAGGACCGGAACTCCTGGAGCTCCTGGAATCGAGGGTCCCAGAGGATTAAAGGGTGCAGCTGGAGACGTAGCTGCTCTTGAATCTGGTGCTGTGTATACCAGATGGGGAAAGACTTCCTGTAACTCAGTCTCAACTAAAATCTATGAAGGTGAGTTGCAATATTCAGATGTAAATGTGTTATATTAGCTTTAGGATTTTTTAATTATTTATTTATGTATATGAAGACCTTCTGGTTAGCTAGGAGGTCAGTGGGAAGTAACTTAACTTCCTGTTTTAATTGACAAGTAAAGCTTGGCCTCCAGATTAGAGTACTCATCAGCTGGTAGTATTTTTTAGTTTAGGATCTCGGGCAGAGCAAATTCATTAGCTCATCCTAACACATTCTTATTATATCTCTTAATTCATTCACAATCTTTCTAAATACGGCGAAGTTTCTTCATCAATAAAGCATAGACTCACTCTATTCTACACATACTTATATAGTCTATAGCTATTACACAAGCCACACCTACACTATACTTAATTTGAATGCTGCGGCTATATTTAATTTATTGGTAGTTGTGCTCTCTATGAACAACAGCAAGAGAAGGTAACTGACAAATTCATAACTACAGTTCAATGCTTTATTTCAATATGGATCAGTGCCATTGTTACTTTGAATTTTCTTTCAATTAGTGATAAAACATGACTCTTTTATTATCAACTGTCGCATAATATCAAAATTAAGCAGTTATATGTTGTGTAGGATTATCACATATATATTGACCTAATTGTTATATAATTCTATGCTTACTGTGTCCTATTATGCATTTTATTTATTAAACAATAACTTTGCTAAACTAGATAATAATATATATTGGCAAATGTCAAATTAGCCAATTAATGTGGTGCCTTCTTCATAATAATATATATTTTTAAAAATGAAATACACATGGAAAGAGCGCATTGTATCTCATTACAGTTTCATAAAAAGCCAGAAGTTATAGACCAACCATTAGCTTATACCAAGGTTTTATTTTCTGCATTTTTATGCAAAGATATACATTTTTTGTAAATGTAGTCTGTAGACTGTATAATACAGATAAGAAATTTACTATTAATTTTATGTTTGACATATTAATTACCCAGTGTTTGGATTTCGAGGACAACATGTTCAGTCTCATTATCATGAGAAGATAGTGTTCCCAGGTTGTAGGTCAAAGTTTGTAGGTGATAGGTCATAGGGTACAAAATTAAATTCACTTCAGTTTTCCAGTATGATGCCTTCCCACATGCAGGTTTTGCTGGTGGCACTCTGAACACCGATAGAGGCGGCGGTGTAGACTACTTGTGTATGCCAAGCAACCCGGAGTACAACAAGTACAGTACTGTCCAGAAGCCCTGGCATGGTTCATGGATCAGTGGTGCAGAGTACCAGAGTTCAGCCTACGGAATATTCTCCAGCAACGCCAACGACCAGAATGTACCTTGCACTCGTTGCTATACCGGCACCAGAGCAGCTGTAATGATGATTCCAGCTAAGAGAACTTGTCCAACTGGGTGGACTGAGGAATATGAAGGTAGATAAATTGTCAAACTGATCTAACTAGTACCTCTAAGTTAGTTAATACGAATGCAATAATCTCATAAACCTGTGAAGTATGTTTTTTTTATATTTTAGCCCCAATTTTCATTACTCAAGTGCTGGGTATTATTTTCTAGCTTATACCAGTGCCTATAAACTGGTAAATATAAATACAATAGTCTGCTAAAACCTGTGAAATATTCTTTACGTTTTAGCATCAATTCTATATTACTCAAGACGTGTTGACATTTTATTTTCCAGCTATTGGTTTTTATGGACAGCGCTACTGTGGCCATATACTTTTAATGCAGTTTTTATAGAATGAAGTTACTACAAGCTTATATAAAATTAGATTTTTTCTTAGACAAGATTCTTGGTACAGAATAGATGTTTTTGTGTCTTAGGTTATCTAATGACTGCCCACTTTGGCCACGCCCACCCAGCGACTTACGAGTGTGTTGATGCTAATCCGCAGTACATCAGAGGTCTGGAAGCTGATAACCGTGGAGCTCTGTTCTACTTTGTTAAAGCTGACTGCTCCAACTGCGGGACGACTGGCCACTGCCCACCTTATAATGACAAGAAAGAGATAACCTGTGTCGTATGCACCAAGTAATACTCTCGTTAGCTACTAAACAACTATTTTATATAATTTTCAGATGGCTCTCTTCTTTAAATCGTTTGTTGGAGGTTTTAAAAAGATTCTTTTTGCTGGACGACTCTTTCCAACAATCACTTATAACATCATTCAAATTTTCATCTATAATTTAAGTTTAGCATTTTACCATCATATAAATTGTAATAACTTTATTGTTTCAGTCTAATTACAATATGTCATATAATAATAATTATAATTTTGTTTTTAATTTTGCTTATCCAACTATATTTTAACTATACTAAGTTTGGGTTTCTGAGAATAATGACTAATCTTTGAAATTGCTCACTAAATCACTTATTTCCTTATATGTATTTATATTGTACCAAATATACTCTCTGCTTACATAACCTATACGTATGTGCACAATACTGACATACTGGTTAATTTACAGCAAAGTCACAGCTACTTGACAAAAATTTGATGGCATACAAACCCAATAAAATAATCATCAGATTTTGTTACTTCCCATTTTGCAGTTAGTAATTGTTCAAGCAAACAAAAATAAAGGTTTACATAATTGAATTGAAGGAACAGGTTATTACAATAGCTATCAGCCATTGGTGCAGCATGAAAAATTTGTATAATAGTTTAGTACTAAACTAATGGAATGTTAGAATCACTTATGCAGCCCGATTTATGGCATTTCTATATCTAGAAAGCTGATGGTTTATTTGTATAGCAATAGTTGGGCCTGAACCACTTGTATATGGTATAGCCGTAATTATAGGTAAACTAACATGAAAATCACAAATTCCAGGCTTGGTGAAGTTAAGTATAAAACAATTTGTGCCCACTGGGGTTCGAACCCGAGACCTCTGCCTTGCAAGCAGATGTGCTAACCATTATACCAAGGATCCACTGGGTTAACGCAGCACTATAATATAAGATTATAACGCAACTGTACATTGTGTCATATATAGAAACAATGAGTCATGCTTACAATGAGTCATACCATCTTGCAGACGATCCTATTGTCTCACACAGTTACAGTACAATACTATTGTATATCTAAATAGTTTATATGATAGTTTTTCTTCTTATCTCCCTCCTTGTTAGCCACTAGTCTTTATGTGTGAATATATTATTTATATCATCACTGATGTCATCATTGCATGCATAATGTCACAATATGAGGAAACCCATTGCATGCCTTATAAATAAGGGCTTCTCATATACATTTACACAGTGCAGTTGTAGGAAATTTGCTAAACTCTTTCCTGCGTGTACTTATAAATTACAATCAAGGAAAGTGAACAGGTGCATGCTGTAAGTTGCCAACTTCAGTAAATATGCAGCAAGGAAAACTGTCCTTCTGTAAGACACAATAAAAACACCTGAAATCAAGTGTCAAATAAAACATTTAATTCTTGAATTAGGCAATGTTACCTACTTTAATTTAGCTGTAGTCCTTATAACCTGCTAACAGGAAAGCTACTCTGAGAGAAATGTCAAAACTCGACACTTTACATTCTGATGAGTCATCAGCAATATTTCAATCACCGGCTTTCCATGTACCGATCTCAGATCGATCTCGCTGAGATCGATCTGAGCATACCTCTCAGATCGATCGTTTTTCCATGAGAAGTGTCAGATCGATCTCACGGAGTTGCCTCCTCTTAAGTGAAGAGTACTTTAATAGTATAATTTGTTCACAAATCTGGATGATTAAAGCTGCTGAGGTTGAAAAACAAGATTGTTGATGTCTAAAATTTAATGGTGCTTGTAAACAATACGCAACAAAGCTTTTAGTGTAAAGTAATATAGCCAATTTAAGATAATCACTTTTAATTTTTTAGCTCAACAGCTTAAATAAAATTAATAGCTATCTTGCAGATTATTCATAAACTTACAGGATTGTTAAGCTTGAAATTACGCAGCAAATAACTAATGAAAGTAAGTTTTACTAGTCATTTAAATTCAATTTAAATGCTCCAATTTTTTGTAATTTCTATTGACTATAATTTTATATAATTGGGTTTTTTTAATCATAGTACTGAAAGTCAAAGTTTTGGCATCTGAAAATGTGGCTATCGTAATTATTAGGTAATTTGCTTAGTAATTATCAATAAGTTGTCATTTTTATCAGCAGACAACATTTTAGCGAACAGTCTTTTTCTACTTCTCAGATCGATCTGGAGTCTTTCCATGGATCGATCTCACTGAGATCGATCTGAGTTCGAGCTCTACAGACCGACCAGCTCAGAACGACTGAGATCGATCTTTGACATCTTTCCATGGATCGATCTCGCTGAGATCGGTACATGGAAAGCCGGTGATTGTATCAGCACATTTTAGTGCAGGTGGAAGGGCAAAGGTAAGATGTTAGGCCCCTAATTGAGCTCTTCAGTATAAACAACATCAATCAGATGAAGAGACTCATGACTTACCAAAAGAAGAGGTAAAGGTTATAGTATTTAGAATTTCTAAGCAACATGGACGTGTGCTCTAATATTTTTTTATTTAATTACTTTTTGTGAAAACTACTGTCTGTTTATCAAACATATTTTACTTAAAAATGCATGAAATGATAGCTATAGCAAGAACACGGCTATTACCTTCAAGTCTTAAAAATGTTCAGCTGATTAGGACTATATTGTTGCCCCATTTCTTTAATAATAAATCTCATGCATGATTTTCAGCAGTGGCCTAACCAAAATATGCTATTTACATCAGCAGATTAATCTTGACGAACGTTGACAAGTGCTCTGATATAACATCTAACCTTCTGCGAGATATCATGTTTCACGCATGACTAATTGTAACAGTCAACAATGATTAATAGAGCAGAGGAAACAAGCGCGATAGTAGTCCTACTTCATATTCATTGAATCATTGAATAAAGTAGGATCTAGTTTTTGAACGAATACAGCTAGAATAATACTTTTACACCTAATACCAGGTGAAAGCTTCAAAGTTTAAAGAAATCTACGTCTATTTGTGCAGTACGTGGTATAACAAGTATTTATTTTATATAATTAAAAGTTTCAAGTAGACGTATTGATTATATAACAATCACAATGAAACCGTACTGACTCTGAGGAGGGATACAGTATTACTATTGGAATACAATTGGAGGTCTTTAAAAAAGTTGAAAAAGCTGTCTGCCATCGTGATCGTTGGTAGAAAGACATAAGCTACAAGACAACCACACTCTCTGATACATGCTAGCTGTAGAGGAAACATAGTGTAAAATACAATGTACAGAGTGCATCACAACTACGACCCAGACAAGAGAGATGAACACACTGATATTGTGCTCAGGATTGGAGACATTGTGACCAATGTAGAGTATTTAGGTATGTGAATCAATGTAATAATTATATATTATGCATGTGTTGAGGTTATAATGTAGTACTGGAGGGTGTTTATTACTCACCAACTAAATATGTATTGCATTGTTTGTAGTTAATAAGTAGTTATATTGGGTAAAGCAATGGGAGACAAGGATTTTGTGTTGGAAATATGAAAGCGTAAAATAATTTTTAAAAATTCATTTTTTGTGAAATAAAAACATCCTTTGCTTTGTGTTAAAGCCTTTAGTCATGATTTTTTTATTATCACATCTAACATATAAGAGAATACAGTGATACTATAAAATACCGATTCTATGAATGTAATGCTGTGATAGGCTGTTCTCTAGTCACATGATATGCAGATTCTGTGTAATGCTTGTTGTAAAATGTTCTTGTAGATAATGGGTGGTCAATAGGTTATAATGTGTCCAGAGAAAATGCTGGAATTTTTCCACGAAGAAATATATATCCAGTTCAGGAAGACATTTCATCAATTTTCCCTCCTGCGAGACCTAAGAATAGGCCTATATATCTGGAGGAGAGAATAGAAGACTACGTACAGAGTGATGAGATTGGTAAAGCATTGCTCTGTATTCAGCACAATGTAATTGTATTCTATTTCGGCTGGTTTTCAAATTATTTTCAATTAATCATATTAAAAAATAGCAGAATAGTTGTTAACAAGACTACCAGTTTTTAATGAAATAGGTTTGATATTTAAATGTTTGAATAGGATATTTTATTATTCAGCAAACTGATCGAAGCATTTAAAAAGAATTATGTTCCGTATTTCAATATTAAACATGGTGCTGAAGTGTTATTACATAAATGAAATTTGAAGCCTTGTAAGCAAAAAGATTGAAATAAATTGTTCTTTTTTAACACAGTTTTTATTGATTTTTCTTTGGTCGCTCAAACTGACTATAACTAGTTTTAGATTCTCAAACAAATAGAACATAGTATTGACGTCTTTTATCTTTGCAAGGTATAAACTGCAACTGTTCAATTAGTTAACTTAGTAATTGTTTGAATTGTGAAAGTATTGTAAAACAATTTATACTTAACATACATTAAACATTGTTTAACCAGTTTTATTAAATCTTTCAGTGAACTGGTGGCGGGTGGTGGACAGAGAAGCCCTAAAACAAGCCTATTATCAAGTAGTACACACAGACAGACATCAATATCGGATATTAAAAGGATTTGTTGGCTTTGTTGCTGGCATTATTTTAGGCAAGTATTGAAGCCATTACTTTGGGAGTTGTCCTGTTTAAGCTTTTTTACAATACTTCAACATGTGCCAGTGTTAATTGTAAATAATGTATTTCTAATTTTGAATTTAATTCTGACAAAACGCAAACTTGCTGTTTAAAATGTTATCCAATGTTTTCTAAGTTGCAAAATTGTATGACATAAAGGCGACAAATTCTAATTGTATAATAAAGTCTTCAAAAGCGTATAGATAAGATCAATAACATGACGAAGTAATCTTACAGTAATCTTACTAAAATATAGATAAGCTAAAAAACTCATGCAAGTTTATAATCGCTATTCCTGTGAGAAACCCCTGTTGGAAAGGGTTTTTATTAGAATGGGCTAAGGACTTGTTTAAATGAGGCACAGGAGCAATTATGACTGGATGCTCTTTTTAATATCACCAATGGCCTTTGTCGGGGTTCGAACCCATGATTCCGTGTTCACAAAGCAAACGCTTTAACCCCTAGACCACGGCTGCTCCCTATAAAATATAGATAAGCTAGGTTCTTAATAAATGTAAAGAGAATGTTATGATGGCTGTTAATAAGTATAATAAAAAAGGGGCACCACCTATTAAAAAAAAGCAGTAATTGTGTTTTAATTACAAATGCTATTAATAATGGTACTACTTCAGGAATAGTATACTCAACATACAAAGCCTAACAGCTTCACCTGTTTAGTTTGTATTGCAGGTAAATTGTATTCTATGTGAATTGTAATGCAGGTAATGTGTATTGTAGGTGTGTTAGCATACATTGGTCTTCAGTTTGCCTTGGAATATCCTCCGACAGCGGCAGCAGTTATTGCCTCAGTCATAGGTTTTATTCTGGTCATCGGCCTTTCCTTCAGTACTAAATGTAGGGCTGTTGTCTGTTTGTGTATCCCTACTTTAACTACTAGATCAGGTAGGTGTGTGTATATATATATATATATATATATATCATATATATATATATATATATATATATATATATATATATATATATATATATATATATATATATATATATCATATATATCATATAATCATATACAGATCAATTTGTATCAAGCTTCCCATCTCAGTTGAAACATTTTATTTGCTTTCATCCCCATAGGAAGGCTGATGTTCTCTACATTTGCTGCTGCACTACTTCTCACTGGACCAATGACAAACATCACCAACAATGCCTCACAGCTTGCATTGGTATCAAACTGTGCCGGAGCTTTATTGTCCAATCAGACACAGTTTCTCAGAGACCTTGCAAAGGAGCCGTATGATGAAATTATCGATGGTAAATTGAATTGTAATGTTGAAAGCAGTTCGGTTGAACAGAGGTGTATTCTTTCTATTTTTGAACTGTGTGCAGGATACAAATCTCTTTTTGTAGTTATCAGTCCTTTTTACAGTACCATGCTGCCTTGTAAACCATCAGTGCATAAAGGAATTTTACATGTTTTTGCCTCTTACGTAAGCTTTAAAAATGTGTTGATAAACATTTGCGGCTTTCGATCAAATTATGTGTTGTGCCGAAAGTTTACATAAAAAAACTCACGCAAGTTTATAGTCATCATCCTTGTTAGAAACACTGATGGAAGGTTGTTTTGCTAAATCAGACTAAGGACTTGTTCAGATGTGGCACAGAAGCAATTATGACTGGATGCTCTTTCTTACATCACCAGTGGCCTTTGTCGGGGTTTGAACTCATGACTTCTTGCCTACTAGGAAAACGTTCCAACCCCTATACCAGGGCTGTTACATGTAACATAATGTAATATTTTAGCACACATTTCAATTGATTATCATAAAGTATTCTCATATTAAATTGCATTTTTCATGGCCCTCAGACATATAAGAGCAAGTTTTGAACGTATATTCAATTTCAGGAATTAACAAAACAGTGCAGCAAGTGGAAAAGTCCCTGGATGTAATCACAAGCATAGTACAACCCCTCACCAAGTTACTCGACGAGCTTGACAGCTTAAGGCAGCAAATCAACCAGCAGCTGCGCCTCGCAAAAATAGTACGAATTATCTTCTTCACTTACTGTGTTTTCCAACCTATTGCATCTTTCTGCTTATTGTATCTTCCAACCTATTACATCTCTCAGGCTATTGTGGTTCCCCATCTATTGCATTTAACAACCTATTATATGTATTTCCTTCATTTACTGTGTTTCTCCATCTGTTTTGTTTTCTCTATTTCTTTCATTTCTTCACGGATGCCGCAATTATAATCTGTAGCATATAAATTGCATAAATAATTGTGATTTTATCACTTGATGTGACTGAGAAACATAGCATATTAACATTACACCCACCATGTAATAAACTACATGAATGTATACGCTGTCCAGGAGTGTGAGGATGGCCTTGATGACGCGACAAGGGAATGTGAGATTAAGATGGACGAAGCGGCCGCCAAGTGCAGAGAGTACGTGACCTTAGCAATTGACAGCTTCCAGTGTGCTGCCGTTAACTCCAACACTAACAGATTTGAGTGCACGTCAAATGCGTGAGTTTATTACTTCTCTCGTTCCTTCAGCATCAGAGAGTTTCTGTCATTTGCTCACTTTTCTCAGCTTCTATTATATAATAGTTCTTTTTTTAAAACAGGGAAAAATATTTGGTTGGTTTTTAAAAGACTAAACATTCGTAACTAAATATTTTACCTATGTATTTTTGATAAGCAGTATATAACATAAGCTAATCGTAGATTAGATAAGATAGTGGTATAATGCATGTCTTAGCATTGTATAGCATATAATCACAGCACTGTATAGCATATCTTAGCCCTGTATAGCATATGTTAGCACTGTATAGCATATGTTAGCACTGTATAGCATATCTTAGCACTGTATAGCATGACTTAGCACTATATAGCACATCTTATCAAGGTATAGCGCATCTTATCCCTATATAGCATAGAATCATAGCACTGTATAGCATATCCTAGCACTGTATAGCATAGAATCTTAGCACTGTATAGCATGACTTAGCACTATATAAAATATCTTAGCACTGTATGAAATATCTTAGCCCTGCATAGCATATCTTAGCACTGTATATAATATCTTAGCACTGTATAGAATAGAATCATAGCACTGTGTAGCATATCTTAGCACTGTATAACATGACTTAGCACTGTATAACATTGTTTCACAGCCAAGCAGCAGCAAAGGCGCCATGCAATGAGCTCCTAGACGTCTCTCTCTGCAACCCAGTCACCACCGTGAAGGCGTCCTGTAACGGTCTGAGTCTAGGTGTGAACATAACAAACTATGGGGGAGTTCTGCAAAAAGTTAGAGACGCACTTAGCACCGACATTGCTATCAAGCAAACTATAGGCGGTAAGAGTTGTCTACACAATGTAGAATAACTGGTATAATTGTAAAGTTTCAAATTAACAGCTGTTTGTATAGGGGAGGCACCTTGAGAACTTGTACTTAGCAAATCAGTTCTCGCAGACGTTATAGGAAATGTTGAGCATGCAGACTTTTATATCTTTCCTTATAACTATTTATAACGCCTGCAGAAATACCAAGATCAAATTTCTGTCTCACTAATAAAGGTTATAGTAAATTAAGATTTGTAGTTTAGTTTCTATGAAGTTACTGGCTCCTTGGTAAACAGTGCAGTACTAGTTAATAAACTAGTCAGAAACATAAGGCTAATTTCTTGAGCTCTGTTGAACAGGAAGTGTAACGAGTAATACGTCCACAGCCGACGTAGTTGCATCAGTCAAGGAGGAACTGGAGCAGAAGACAAAAGTGGTTACAGACATATTTATGTACGTTAATTGGGTGCTGTCTTTATCTGTCCTTGTCGTAGTCGTCCAGGCGTATATCTACCTTAGAAAGTACATGATGAATGACAAACACGATAACATGTACATCACAGATGGGTTTGTTATTGTTGATGAGAAAAGATGTAAAAAAGGTATAACTTAATAAATAACAATATGTATTTGTATATTGGAATTTGTTTTGATGTTTCAAAAAGACATTTCTGGGTTATAATATAAAAATGCAGTAAATATATTTTGAAGTTTCAAGTTCATAAGATTTTAATTGCTGGATTATTATTGCTCAGTTTGTTTTTTGTTGCATAAATAATATTTAAATTGATTGTTCAAATCAAATTTAATGTAAATATGTAGTTTTTTATAATTACATTATATTCTCCTCCTTAAATAAATTAAATTAAATTAAGATGATTTAGAAAAAACAAGTCAGAAAATGATGGAAAAGTTTGCCATGTGATTATTTTTGTCATTGCTGAAGATTACGCACCCTGAATTTCATCCCAAGAAAATAAGTTTGTAATTTTCAAAGCAAGTGATGTAGTTCATGAATTGTCAACTGCACAGTTGAAAAGTGAATTTATTTTGGCAGAACCTTGAAACTGAAATCAACAATCTAAAAACTGTCGTTATTTGAAATATAAATTATATGGATTAAAATTTCACAGGTAAAACATCGTTACTCCCTTTGGCACCAAAGGAGAAGAAATTGGTGACAGATAAGCGCCAGTGTCGCATGTCTATAGCGGAGAAAAAGTCTCTTTGCGTTGGGCTGTTTCCTGTTTTACTCGGGGCACTAAGTAAGAGCTCAAAGTAGTACATTCTAGAGGTCTAGTATTTTATTTATTAGAGCTTCTGCTGAAAATATTTTACAGTTCTTTTCAAGATGATCGCAGCTGTTGGTTTGTATTTTATAATAGTAATATTTGGTTTTTGCTGAATAATGAGTCATTTTTTTTATTTTTTTATTCAAGAGCAAATATTTAGCTAATATTTTGAAAAATGTTAACCCACGACAGAAACTTAACACCGTTTAATTTTTCTTATTGACGATTTCTATTTTGTAATTTTACATTTAATATGCAATATTATGTAACTTTATGTCTTTTCTATTGCTATATATACCATGTCATGTTGCAAGTATTATGCAATGTCAAATGTATTGGGTACTACTACATGTAATCTTATGTTATATTATATATGTTATATGTCTTATGTATTATTACATAAACTACGTAATAATAAATGTAATTAATTAACTTGCTTTTCTATGTTCAGGTTCGGCAGTTGTGGTAGGCTTTGATTTCTTGCTTTATGAAGCCATATTGCTTTCAAACAAGTATGGCGGATTCACGATAAGAATAAATGAAGATATAGATGTGGGAATTGATATCCCACAAGGGGGTCTCCTCTCTACCTTCCTCAATCAACTTATCGGAAACCTGAGGCTAACATCTAACATAGATCACACCATAGATTTCTCTCAGTGTCTACCCAATGGCACCAGTCCAAATTACTTCTTCGTGATGACAGGTCAGTTATATTAAGATTTATTCTATTTTAAAGTATATGCCTAAACATAATGATACTATTTATATCGTGGGCATTACATAAAAGGCCGAGTACCTTGTAAATAATCAAATGTAAATATTTTCTAAAAAAATTGTATGATAAAATATTTCATTGTCTTTCAAATGATGTAAACATACGTGAAAATGCAGCCTTGTTTCACCTACAATGAACTGAAACTGTGTGACATGCATGGGTATTGTACTGTCATGTAATGACAAGCTGCAGAACTGTCGAAGCTATTTATTTAGTGATGCCTTAAATATTTAAACTCATATGTGTTTATAATATTTGCTTCGAATGATGTGAGGTTGTTATGTAAACTATTCACTCAATGTGTATGTCATAACTTGTTTATCTCAAGCTATATCAACCCTTAGTGAGATTGCCAGTGGCTATCTAGGTATTTAAACTGTAGACTCATCTCATTCTCTAAACAGCTAAACTGGCCCCGTTTCCATGCTCTTACTCATCTCTACCATCACCACTTCTCTTTAGCAATCATTATCACCATGACAGATAAAGCTACCTCAAATACCCTGTGCATGTTGATTATTAATAAAAAAAAATTAGAATATTGTGTATGGAGATTTAGTATAATAAGCAGACGAAAGCTATACCTGCAATATTTGTATTAAATAACATGTTACGGCTGACCCCGGATTTTGTTTGCAGGTTTAGGAGTTATCTACCTTTTGATGCTGGTTACAGTCATGATTCAAGCATACGGCTTGCGATTACGGCACACAATGGCCGGTTACTTTTACCCAGAGAGGGAAAAGGATAGAATCAAATTTCTCCATAGAAAACTGTTGAGAAGAAGAGTTATAACTATAAAGGAACTGAAAGTATGGAAAAAATTCACATTATTAGCATAAGATAAATATTAATAGAAGGCATTTAGTCGAGAATTGTCAAGAGAATATGGAGCTTTTGTTAGGCTATCATAAATATATTGCCTGGGTACAGTTTGATAGAATATAAAGTTAATTTAAAAACCAAATATCAAAACTAAATAATTTTTGGTAGCATATATCTTATACAATGTATTGTTATTTAAATACGTTACCAATTATTACTTAGTTTTTATATTTGGCTTAGCAAAACAGCTTTATAATATATCAAACCGAAGGTATAAGTCTACAAGACTACAAACGATGTTAAGAACTTTTTTACTTTAACATAAAATGCATGGTGTTGAAAATCAATATTAACGTCAATTGCATAAAAATTTATGACGGAAAATTATTACTCTAATTCTTGTAAGAGTTCTCATAATTTTAAACCTTGTTTCCAGGATATTTTGATGGTGAAAAGACAGAAAAAAGAAAGTAATGCAATAGCTGAGGATTTCTTTGATGATTTGAGATCAATGATGGGGTGTTCCAAGTATCAGAGTGAATGCTACATCTGTGAGAAAATACCAGCCATTGAGCACCTTAACTATTGCCCTGACTGTAACAGCAACTTCTGTGATGTGAGTATAACATCCTTTATGGTACGAGATCGTATAAATATTGTAAATTATACTCTATTTCTTACTTTTACACCAAACGAGTTTAATGCCAGCTTAGGCTTGAACTTAGACATTCTTGAGAGTAAAACAGTGGGGAAAACAAAATATAAAATGCCCATCAAAAGCTTGTACAAGTTTCTAAAACCATTTTTCGTCACTCATTCCTTAAAAATAAGTTTTTCTTTCAACTACTGTGTAATTTTGTTTTATGACAATGTATATGCGTATCATTTCTCTAAACTTTGCTAAACTGTAGCAAGTATATGCAGTAGAAGCATTATAGATTAAATACTGGAAATATATGCTTGTATGAGAGATTTTTGCTTCAGTGACACATGGTAAATATTTGCTTAAAATTAAACGCATGAGCAATAAGCTACTGACCATATCCAAATACTCTTTGGCATCATTAGGCATCATGTCAATACAAGTCTCAGTTCATTATACAAATTTGTCCAAAGAATTTACAAATATTTATATGATGATTTAATATTTTGATATCATAATTTATTTGTCTTCTCCCTTTTTTAATTGATAATTTCACTTTGTTTTTATTGTAATCTTCCATTTTAAAAAACTTTAAAAGCAATTTTAAGACTAAAAGAATCACTAAATGCTCGTAGAAATAACATGATTTGTAAAATCCTTTGATTTCTTTTTCTATAACAGTTTACAATCTAAACATTGAAAATTTTATTTTTAGTATTCTCAAATTAAACCTTCATTTATTACACGTACCTCACAAATACTGCCACATCCCGGTTTGATTGTGGCTGGTCACATCGGTCTTTAATAGAAATTACGCAGCAAATTTCTCATAATTTTGCTACATTCTACATTTTCAATATATTTCAAGCCAACAAAGTTTAGAATGCAAAATTTAGGTCCAATATTGTGCTGCATCTTTAGCAGATTTTATCAGTCACTAATATTTGTAACTCTGCTTGCAGGAATGCTTCAACATTACAGTAAACAAAGTGTGCCCATGCAATCCCGAGATTAGCCTCACTTACGATCATGTGACCGAGTCAGACTTTGAAGACGACGTCCAAGAGCAGATTGTCGGCCAGTATTATGCTTACGCAGAAAATTTCACAACAGGAAGTCATGGAAGTGACTTTGACGAAGAGACGGCAATGAATCATCAAAATACGCCTCAGCGACATAGCGCAGCCATGTTTTTCAGACAGCCAAGCTTACTGTAGCATGTAATTAACTCTCATGAGAAATTAATTTGAAGTTATATAGCCACTATAAACTATGTACATCTCAATGACAACTAAAGTATTTATATGGAGTAACAGAGAGATTTTAATAGCCTAGGTTCTTTATATTTTTTATTATGGAATGGGGTTGGAAGAACATCACTTACTTTGCTATATTTTTTATCTAGAACATATTTTTTTCCCAATTCATTCATCATGGTGTATACCTACAAGGTTTTCATCTTAGTGTAATGATGACATCAGAGAGCTATGTCTAGTAACAGGAAATCATCATACAGCTGTATGCCGAGGAATTGTCAGCTCTCTGCCCACAAATCTATTTCAACAAATTATTTTGTGTCAAGAATGTATTCAGCATAAGCTTTGTGACAAGTGAAAGCAGCAAAGGTGTAATACACAAGTAGCTTCTGGTCCCTAAATATACATTATTTGTGAATTGTGGCCTTATTTATGTAAATTAATGCACATAGAATCATATGTTATGGTATAGTTTACCTACATGCTCTACTCTAGTGTACTCTCGCTTGTACCCACTGGACTGTAAATATATGTGGTGTTTTTTATTTTTCAAGTCTATTTTACTCCAACCTTTACAATATTATATTTTATAGACAACGGCTCAGTCATATGTATGGTGGTAAGGTGATATATTATGTATATACAATATACAGTCTTGTGTGGGACTACTCTATCTATAATATATTCATCATACAAATCACCAACAACCTGTTCTAAATCTTCTGAAAGCTAAACTACTGTGGCTATGTTTATGGTGCTTGTTCGTATACACAATTTTTATCCAATATTTCACATAGCTATACTGCTGTATTTTTATCTACTTTTACATGAGCTACTTTTAGTTTTGATATTTAGGTTCCATTTATCATATTGCTGTAGTGAGGATTTTAAAGCATACTTTATTATGAAATTACAGAAATTTCTCAGACAGCTTTAACTACCCCAGATGTGTTGGTTAATCATTCAATATATTTCTCAAGAATCTAGAATTTAATCAACAAGTATGAAATTTGTATTATAATACATGTCTTATTTCTGTATTACAAGTTTTGGTGCTACAAAATTGATCTTATACAGAACTTTTATGAAGCTTCAGTGAGCTAGCGTATAACAATGATTTTACCATCTTCAAAACTGCCCTAAAAGTTTGAATAAGGGTACCCAAAGCTGAAGGTGCTGATTACTCAAAAATGTACTTTAGAGCAACAAAGGAATATTTAATTTAGAGCTAAAAGTAAAATAGGATAGCTAATGTGTCTTATAAGCCAAAATAAAAAATGTGCTAGCTTTGCAAACCTCTGAACTAGACAACTCCAACTTATTACCAAAGGGCGTTTACTCCTCCCCTAACTTGTCTATGAAAAGAAGTTAAACAGCATATAAAAAAAAATATGCCAATTTATTACTATATTAAATAGAGGACAGACAACACTGAACTGTGGTATTCAATAAAATATATTGTATATCAGAAGCTGAAAATATTAAACATCAATTCAAAAGAAACTATATTCCTGTATAATTTGATTAGTTCCAACAAATGAGCAAAGAATCCAGAGGCTCGAACATTTGGCAACAGAGATTGTGGGAGCAGAGGCTATGACAGCTGACCTGATTGCACCACTTGTCGGGCGTAGTCAGTAAGCTCCTCAGACGTTGCTGTGAAATTTGAATCTTTCCATTTCTGTTTAACTATCCCCACTCCTAGAGACAGCTTCTTTCCTTTGGGAATTCCCAACTCCATGAACACTTTGGCACTGAATGGAAGGGTGGGTATATCCCAGGTCCTTAGGCTATCATATACAGTCCGATCTTTCATATATGCAGCTAACTGTATACAGCGCTTGTGACATTGCACTCGCTCAGAGCTACTGTCTACAATTAGGTGCTTGTAATACTCCGAGTTTCCTTTGCGGTAGCTCGATCTATTCTCTATCACGTACAACATGGTGGTGTATTCTAGCTTAGACATCTTCAGTCTCTTGTGTAATACTTCAACCTGCAACCAGGTGCATAGCAAGTTGGCCAATCAAAATACAGAATACAGAAAAATAACCAATGAATTAGAAGTTACACACACTCAACATGTAGCCAGATGGTCACACTAACTAATAATTATGAAGAAGTTGTGAGGTCTCCTTTAGTTAAAATTTCCTATAAAAAGAGATCGGTAAGAGGTAACAGCTCTGATTAGATGCAGTCACTAAGAAACTTCAATAGCCAAATTTCTTTAATTGGCTATAAATTGTGGTTTGGAGTGCGAGTTGAAAACATCAAGAGAACATAACTTCTCTAGCAATCCCTTACAAATAGTAAACAGGCTAAACCTCTCTATTACAACACCTAACTAACGAGTGCAATAAGCATACGTATATATCAACTCTTCAGTGTTGTATACCAGAATCAAATCAGTCAGTTGAACCACTTCTAGACCGCCTGAACATGAATCAGGCTCATATAAACTCCAGTACAAATCTGATGTAGTGTCTAGTTCACAGTATAGACTCAGATTAACCCACTTACAAGCAAGCATAGGATTTGTATTTCAGCATATGGAATAAGTAAACCAACATTACCACAGAGTGACACCACCAGACAGGCTCAAAGTGAACTAGTGAGTAGTTATGAGTCATACTTATAGTTAGAAACGTAGGACACACAACTCCAAATTATTGAGAGAAACACTCAAATATACCACTAGCTAATTAAAGTGTGATACACTGTCACATGCATAATTATGGCACTTGATAATGCAACTTTTTCAGGTAATTGATTTTGACAAATTCAAGTAAAAATGTCAAAAATCAAGCCATTCATATTATAAATAGTCTTATATGGGAATTCACAGTTGGCTAGTGTTAAGTTACGTTTATACTTCTGCTGAAAAAGAATCCGAGTTTAAGTTAATAACGCTTGTCCGAGTACCCCTTATAGTCAAACTGAAACTCGTTGAAACCAAATTGATGCGGAAGCTTACTTTCAAAAAGTGAAATCTGACTCGCCTAATTGCTATTTGATGCCCTTTGAAAATGTCGTGAGTTAGTGAAGTTGACTGCATAAAAGCGATAATTGAGAAGGCGTAGGCGATACAATTATTAACATATAAGTCCATCATCTAATCGCCAAAGTCACAACTAAATAACAATGTTTACAAGGAGTTACTACTTTTTTTGAGTATTATCCTGAAATCGGCCGATTAAGTTATCACAGTACAAAAAGTTTTATGAGTGGCTTTTACAATGCAATGCAACTCGGAGAAATTGCAACCCGGATAAATTGAATTTCTGACTGAAAATCGTGAAGGTATAAAGGCAGCTTAAAACTCGCACAAGTTTATGGTCACTATCCCTGTGAGAACCCCTTAATGAAAAGGATTTTTGTTAAATTGGGCTAAGGACTTATTCATATGTGGCACAGGAGGAATTATGACTGGATGCTTTACCTAACATCACCAATTACCTTTACTGGGAATCAAACTCATGACCTCATGTTTACTAAAATAGCGGCCCAGCCCCCAGACCACAGCTGCTCCCTAAACCATTCATATTATGACTGATTTTGTCAAAAATCGCTACTTCTCCATCCAATGAGCAACTTATGATATCGCAAGTGTACCTGTGGCAGATATAAGCATGCTCTTACCTCTTGCGTAGTGCGAAGGTAGGCTGACAGCACTGCTGCCTCCGTGATGTCATAGTCCTCAGATCTGGAATATACCTGAGTTAACGTTGCATCATCACCATCCTCTGGGAGACCTAGCAGCATTATAGCATATTGTATATTAACTATAGTTCTAACAATAGTGACTTTATATCATTATTATAGCACATTTTATATTATCTATAGCTCTAAGAGTATTTACTTTATAGCAGCATTATAGCATATTGTATACTATCTATAACTCTAACAGCTGTGACTTTATAGCAACACTATAGCATAGTATTTATCATCTATAACTGTAATAGTATTTACGTAAATGATGTTTCCATAAAGCTATATGACCAGCTCTAATTGGTCACGTAATTTGAGCCACAAGCATTACAAACATAGAGGTGAATTATGACTAACTCTCGTCAGCCAGTATAACTCTAAGGTATATCCGTTACAAGAGTGACATCCCTCAGTCATCCTATACTTTCTCCTTAAAGATTCAGACTTCAAACAGCCTCGATTTCAGTTTTAGTCAACTTATTTAAAAGGTTTATAAACTCGAAAACGGCTTGATTTATAATTTAAATCTAAAAGTTTTGACTTCGCGCAAAAAGTTCAAATACCGTTGCCAGTGACACATAAACATACCTATGTGCTGAGTCACGCCACATTCAGACATTTTCTTCACCAAGTGGTCGGCATACTTGCCTTTCAGTATTTTCTTTAGCTCCACCCATATCCGCTCCCCGGCAATCCCTAAGGAGACAAGAACTACGTATCACAAACTTTTGAAACCCTGGAGTGTGTTGAGAGTCTCCATGTGTTGAGGGTTTCAAGTCAACAGATAAACACCATGAATAAAAATATTCACAGGATTTGGGCACAGCCAGACCACCCTGTCAACCATCTTGAATATTTTGTCAACAAATAAAATAACCAACTACAAGCTAATTATAACGTTATGTTTTCTTCTAACTTTTGAAGCTTACAATTTAAAGCAATCCATACTCAGCCACTAGATTTGACCTTAGCATGTCTAGCAATTAGATCTAACAACTTGATTAAATAATTTGACTAAATGAAATCGAATTGAATAATGTTGCTTGTAAAGTTTTTCAAAAAGTCAAAAACTCTGATAAACTCAAACCTGCAAGCCCGGCAGCATTTCGTCGAATAGAGCTGAGAGTGCCAGCATCATGCCCGTCAGCCTGACTTTTTATTCTTCCATAAAACCTGTTGAACACAGAAATATATTTCAATTACATTATCCTAATCTTATCACCTAACTGCATCGACAGGGTAAAGGTAGGTAATAGGTAGCTAGTAGGTAGCTAATATTTAACTAATATGTAACTAATAGGTAACTAATAGGTAACTAGTAGGTAACTAATCGGTAACTAATAGGTAACTAGTAGGTAACTAATCGGTAGCTAGTAGGTAACTAATATGTAACTAATGTGTAACTAGTAGGTAAAAGGCAGCACCTAAAGTAGCGCATTATTCTCAGGTAATCTTCTTGGATCCTCTCATCTGCCTCCCCAACGAACCTGACTCGCTCATTAATCAAGTCATGAAACCCATCAAAGTAATCGTATAGAATACCATTCAAATCTAAAACAGAAATTATTGCCAAAAATTTCCATTGTATCATGTCTTATATAATACAATACTAAAGAATACAATACAATACTATACTATACAACACTGTAAAGTACAATAGAATGCTATGCTATACAATGCATTGCTATACAATAAAATACAGTTCAATACATTATATTGCAATACCAAACAATGCAACACACAGTAATGTTATACAATACTATACATTACAATAATATATTATACAATGCAACATGGTACAAAACAATACAATAAAATGCAATACAATAGAATGCTATGCAATACAACACATTGTTATACAATATAAACCAATATAAGACAGTACAAGATAATACAATGCTGTACAACACAATAAAATACATATAATACAATGTTCTAAAATGCCATATATATCAATATAACACAATACAATGCTATACAATCCAATACACAGTAACACAATACAATACACAGTATCACAGTACAATACGCAGTAACACAGTACAATACAAAGTAACAATACAATACACAGTAACACAATACAATGCTATACAATGCAAGACACAGTAAGGCAATACACAATAACTCAATACAATGCTATACAATGCAATACACAGCAACCCAATGTAATACACAGTAACACAATACAATACACAGCAACCCAATACAATACACAGTAACACAATACAATACACAGTAATACAATACAATACACAGTAACACAATACAATACACAGTAACACAATACAATACACAGTAACACAATACAATACACAGTAGCACAATACAATACACAATAACACAATGCAATACACAGTAACACAATACAATACACAGTAACACAATACAAAGCAATATAGAGACACTTTACCAAGAAACATGGAATTGACTGTGAGATCTCGTCTGTTGGCATCTCGTTCCCAGTCCTGATGGAACTCCACAGCTTTAGCATGACGGCCATCGGTGAGTGTGTCACTCCTCGTAGTTGTGATCTCGTAGTTCTCCTACAGACACACGTTACACTCTATTAAATTACTGTCACACTGACAACTTTTCAGATACAACTGAGAGATAAATTCTGTATTTGGCTAATAGTAACGGAATTTAAATCTCACGCCTACCTTGTCATTGATGCGAACCGTTACCGTACCATGCTCGATAGCCCGGGATCCATATTCTAGCATTCGGACCCCAGCAGACGTGAATATTTCGACCATCTTCTCAGGAGACGTTGTGGTAGCAAAGTCTATGTCATGAGGTAGAATCCCTTGAATGATATCGCGTGGCGCTCCACCAGCCATCCGAATTGTCATACCGTGTTTTGTGCAGATTTCGTTTAGCTCGACAAGTTCTGGAGTAAACAATTCTGAAAATGCTGATAACACTTTTTCAGCAAGTTCAGGTGATAGTAACTTTTCTTTAGCTAAATCTTTTAATGGCCTTGATACAGGCCTTGCCCTGCTAGTGTATTCTCTGGTGACTATCTTCATAGGGGGGCTGTCATGGTCTCTCCCATTGTTACTAGTAGCAGACTGTAGCTGATGTTTGCTAACCTCCGCCATCAATGATCTCAGCATAGGACCAACAGTACCTACACTGATCTTATGACTGTTATGGAGTGAAAATAGCTTAAACAAGTCCTGTTCAACCCGTCGTTGAAATAAAAATGTGTAAATAGTAGTTGAAGGTTTCATCTACTTAAAAACTTCTAAAAACAAAAAAAAAGTAAAATCAACATGAAGTATTAATTTAGAAATAAAAATACAATTACTTTTACAGCAATTCACAAACCACCCAATAAACACATTTTTATCAGTGTTGTTCAAACCAACAGCTATGAGCTGCAGGTAAAAGCATATTTCGCACCAAAATGAAGGCATTAAAAAACCTAAGCTAAAAGTTTAACTAAAAACCAGCACAATGTATGACTATTAAATTATTAATCCTTTTCAATCCAGATTTTAACGCTTTGATTTGAGTTAGTAGGATAATCAAGATATTATTTATTATTTATATGTCACAATCAATCATATAAATAACCAGGGATGTAGTGGTACCCATACGGTCCCATACGCCGTATGGCCTAGAAGAAAATAGACTGTTCTAGGCCATACGCCCGTATGGGCATATTTTTGAAAGATGATTAGTGCACAGGATAGTTTGGGCATCCTCACTGAGAATATCATAAATTTCGCTAACAATCTAATTTAAGTTCTTGTTATGTTAATGCTATGTGGGTGGCATGCGTGTTGCCTACTTGTGATTGTTTAGCCTGAGATTACACTATGAATACTATGCAGCTATCAACATTGCATCTTCTTATCTCTACGTGTTCATTGAAGCGCGAAGTGCTGTGCATTGGTGATTACTAAGGAAAAAATCTTTCATTTTCAGTGTATAAATCACTAACTTGTAGAAAATCTATGAAGGCTATTGACAAGATTGAACAAAAAATTTACCATGCATAAATTTCTCAGGTTTCCGACAGTGTTTGTTCTATTCGAATACCATGCTTTCCTGCTGAGATATTTGGCAGGGATTGAAAAATAAACTTTTCAGGTAAAATTGGCCAAAAATGGGTAGATTTTTGTCGATAACTTTGCAAAAAAATATTGAAAACTCAAAAAACAGGTGCTCTGAGGAACAGGAAGATCTAAAACATGGTTTTTAAATTTTAATTCTAGCACAATTAAGTGAGGTTTTATTTGGCAGGACTGAATTCTTATAATATACCAATAATGTGGCCTCAGCAAGGCAGTGACAGCTAGAAGGTTGCCCTTATCTATCTTGTGCGGACTTGCATTTTGTCAATAAGCAATGGAATTTGGAAAAAACCAACATGAAATCCAGAAATAAAATCAAAATGTCTTCAAGAAACAGTACCAGGTGTGTAGGAGAGGTTAATGAAAATTTATCACTGAGGTCTACAGGTACTATATCCACATTTTGGTCAAAAACCTAGCATTATTGCATGTTAATTATCAATGCAATAAGGTTTTGCAAACTGTACACCACCATAAGTAACCTTTTATGTTTGATTGTACTAACGTCTGGCTTTACATTTAATCATCTTCTAGGTTAACACATATTAAACCTGTCAAATTTGTTCTTTTGGGGTATATTTCCTTGATGTATCTAGTGGAAGCTCAGGGGTTTTATTTTAAAACCAAGTTAACATACTTTTCTTGGGTGTGCTTTATATTGTGTGTAAGGAGGTGTGGCGGTATCACCTTATGGATTAGACTATAGTACTCTAATAAACTCCAAATAGGTTTTCAACCAATTTCTGCTTGCCAATGAGTTATCAACTCAAATTGCTCTTTATAATTAACCAACACACATTTTCTGATTAGCAATCTTCCTCTGTTCTGATCTATTATTCTTTTTCTGTGCACAGCACTGTATTAGTTATTTAAAGTAATCAGGTTGCATTTGGAGAGCACTTGTTACCTGCCTCTATCCTTCCATCTTTTTGAGATATTCAGCAATTTTTCTGTACAGGTTGGACTTAGTGTCAGAATAAACCTAACTGCAGTTGAGTAAGACTACATTACATTACATTACAGTCAACAGGTATAGGACAAGACTGAATATTTATATAGTTTGCAGCAATGCCCAGTCGTCATGTAGCTGGTATGGTATGAAAATAATAGCGAGGTGCACATTTCAACATAGATTTTTTTCAGAAGAATTATAATTCACAATGGCTTTAAATTGCATAAATTTGCATCAGAAGTGCTCTGAGGGCTTCGGTGGCCGGGGCGCTGCCCCGGACCCCGCCGGGGGCCTGGGCGGCCCCCTGGACCCCCGGCCTGAGAGTATGGCCAAGAATATTTTTACCACTACATCCCTGTAAATAACGTTTAAATATTATCTTTATAAATATCAGGGTCACAAAAATTAATTTTAAAATAGCCATAACTAAAGTATTATTTTTATTTGAAAAGCTAAATATTTATAACGACCAGCCGATCTTTTATTAGATTAGTAAAAATATTTAAATGTGGGTGACATGTTGAGTGTCGACTGAGTCATAGACTTGCAAGTTGAGAATCAAGTCATTTGAAGTCAATCAATATAATTGGACTAACATTCTTTTTCAGAGTTATGACAGCTACCTACTGATTTTAAATCACTTTAACTCCGCTTTGAGTATGATCAAACAATTTTCAAGTTATACTATCAGTTTCAGCATGCGTATAACCAATATAAGCATTGGCATTGTTATCATTTACCTACTCAACTGACCGTGATGTCAGTTATCTTTATCACTATCATTATGATTATTACATCATAAAAGTTAAAATACTTGCATTCATTATGATTATCATTATGGTTATTATATCATAGACTTATAATTAGATCATATAATAATTAATATTATTATCGGGTATATGATATTCATGAATGCAGGACATTTCGTACACAAGTTGTCTCATACGCATTTTTTTTAGATTTTTTCGTACAAATCTGATAAGTCGTTTAGTACACATCGATATAAATTAATTGAAATACTTTTTTTTTATTATTTGATGAGCGAGTCATACAGTACTGCTCACAAGTAACTTGCACATTTCATTTCCCCACATGCTTATTTATTATTGTGATATGCAGATGTTAGGGGAAAACTGCTCTTTTGGTTTAGATATTGTTATCAGTAGATGACAGCGCATAAATTAATATTAAATATAAAACATTGAGAGGTGTGAAAGATGAAAGATACATGCTGGGATGCAGTAAATAGGTAAACTAGCATCATTGAAGTGGTTATCCAGTGGTTTAATTTCTTATTTATTTCGTTTACGAAAAGGACAGCAGTTTGTGTATGCAATGACCATTTTGTATACGAAACGACTTGTGTATGAAACAAATGTAACAGGTAACCCGATATCCATACATAATATTGATAGGGTCATTTTACTTAATTTAGTGCACACTATATACATTAACTCTAGTTTTTAGCCATTTTTACAATTTAGCTGCTAATGTATATGATTTCTTGCCTTAAACTAATAGAATAGTAACACACACAGCTAAATAATTAAAGTTTTTTTTCAAATTTGGTTAATTTTCTATGTTCTTTCTAAATTATTTAGTAAATTGGTATTTGTGGATGTGATGGTTTTTTCATCACTAATGCACATATATATTTATTATTTAGCTCATATAGATCAATTTATTAAATATAAAACATTGAGAGGTGTGACAGATAAAAGATACATGCTTGGATGCATTAAATAAGTAAACTAGCATCACTCAAGTGGTTATCCAGTGGATTAATTTCTTATTCATTCCGTGTACAAAAAGGACAGCAGTTTGTGTATGAAACGGCAATTTTGTATATGAAACGACTTGTGTATGAAATGACAGTAACCTGATATTCATACGTAATATTAATAGGGTCATTTTCGGGTCATTATTATGGATTTTCTAAGTTTTTTTAAATTCTTTAGTAAATTGGTATTCGTGGGCGTGATGGTTTTTTCATCACGAGCGCACATATATATTTACTATTTAGCTCATATGACAATGATGTTGAACTATAATGTTGATTAATCCCGTTCCAGCCTTTATTTATGCATAATTAGACTCAGCACATAAAACTACCACATACAGTCAATTTTAATAAGTTTTGAGCAAACTTTAATGTGTGGTCACTGGTCATAACTTGCTGATGTGAACTAAATAAAG
The DNA here is from genome assembly GCA_964035545.1 of Bugula neritina. Classification (NCBI taxonomy): domain Eukaryota; kingdom Metazoa; phylum Bryozoa; class Gymnolaemata; order Cheilostomatida; family Bugulidae; genus Bugula; species Bugula neritina. Next base: position 13,172,380 of record OZ037767.1, read on the forward strand.
CAAATAGACTCATTAATTATTATTTATTATTATATGCAATAATTAAAATATTATAATATATTAAGACATACTAATGTCTAATACTAATAGTTATAATAATACTAAAAGCAAATATAATTATTAATTATAATACTAATACCGTAAATTTAATAGAATGTACTAATAGTAATACAATATTACTAATGCTAATAGTAATAACAATACAAATACTAACACTGGTAACAGTATTACTATTAGTATTACTATTACTATAACTATTACTATTAGTATTAGTAACAGTAATAATTCATCATGTCAATGCCATGTCAAGTTAAACTAATTAATATTATGATTATCATTATGATCATGATTGTTATCATTAAAATAAAGTTGAACATTCCTTTCAACTTCTTCATTATTATTATAATCATTATCATTATCATGCCAACTCTAACAGTAACAGTAATTGACTAATTCTAACTCCAAATCTAACAGTAACAGTAACAGACTCACTAACAGTAACAATAACACTAACAGTAAGTGTAACACTAACTGCTGTCTACGCGTAACAAATAACAAGTATTACTAAGTGTAACACTAACAGTAACAACAAGTTACATTTACACTTACTCTTAGTCCAAGTCTTACAGTTAGTGCTACACTTACACTTACAGTTACTCAGTTACTGTTACTGTTAGTGTTACATTTAGTTTTACAGGCAACAGCATGAGTTAGAGCTACTAAATTATAGATCATTTGCCGTATTAGGTTTATTTTTTAGAGCAAAATAAAAAACTTGTGCTTCATTTTGTTTTTTAAAATTTACTGGAACTATTGACTTTAAGATAGAACTTTCTATTGAATTGGAATACATGTTCGTGGTATTTTCCATCTCCATGAGATTGAGTGGAACCATTGAATAAATGTTTGTAATTAGTGAATGGAACCGTTGTAATTAACTTGAGCTCACCAAAAAATTTATTTAAAGACTAATTGTGCACAAAATTCATATCGTCAAACTTCGGCAATGTTCCCACGTTATAAACGCTTATCCAAAAAAATTACAAGCTAAATTGTCATTATTGGCTATACTTAAACAAGAAACTCAGTAATTGGCTAGAAAATAATGTTTTCCTCGCGCAAGCCATGCGGTTGAAAGCATGAGTCAGCAAGCGTAATGTATCGTTTCCAGCACTCCGTCTCCTAAGTTGATAAGCTACAGACTGGTGACTACAACAGCATTCCGATTTTAAAGCCAGTCAAGAGTGGTTAACTAAACGGTTTTGTTCAAATAACGTATATTTGATCATTGTTGCAAAAGTTCTATTAATAATGATAATTATAATGTATACAATAATCTACCATTCGTATCCTACACAAATTTGCAAAACAATAGCTATAAGTATTAGTATAAGTCATAAGAATAAATTATAAATGACTAATTAATAATAATATTATAAAGTTAAATATAAATATAAATATTATTTTATGAAGTTTGTAAGTTATCAAATTGAAATTAATTTTAAATGTATAAAAATAAATCTAAACTATTATTTCATTAAAGTTGATATTGTATTTATTAAATATAAAAAGTCATACTCTCATACTCATAGTGATAATTGCTATAAGAATATTGTTTATATTGTAATTGTTTCTAATAGTAGGTAATATTATTTTCCAATCACCGTCAATGTCAACTGCCAATAAAATTAAAAGAACTACGTCTACTACTAGTACTAGAAGTATAAAATTAAATAAAAATTGACTTTTAAACATGAAGCTATGACTGTGACATAATGATTATCATTATGATGATAAATTTATGTTTAGTGATAATCATCATGATATTATTAGTAATGACAATGATGGTTATTAAAAGTAAATCTAGTCAGTATTCACTGTGACTGTGAGTCTATGACTGCCACTATGACTAAAAGTGAATGACTAAATCTAGTACTTTAACTCATAGTTATAGTTATACTTATAGTAATACTAATAGTTATACTATAATAAAGAATATGGCAATCCTTAATTCTTTGCCTAGGCTTGTAGTTTATAAATTATATGCTTTATCAGTATCACTATCCGTTGGATATTTTTCTTTTAGTAAAAATATAAGCTATAATCATAATGATAGAAGCATCATGGCCTCTTAGTTTTTAACTGGTGACAATTCAAATTGATGTATAATTGAGCATGTATAATTTTTTGGGCCCTAGTTTTGACTCAAATACTTATTTATACTTGTAGAATCAAAATGAGCCTGGCGGTCTGTGAATCTTATAATAATTACTATAGCTTTGCTATTAGTATTACTAATTCATTGAATCTAATTCCAACAGTTGAAATTTAGATTTATTAAGCTCTTTTAGCCTTAAGCTCTTTGTCTATGTTTAATTTTTTAATTCAAGTTTCAGCTTGAGTTTCGCCCTAATTTTCACTCGGAGTTTAATTTTAAATTTTACCTTCAGAGTTTACTGGAGGAGATCGATTGCTTTTCAGTCATTATGTTTAAGTTATTTTCATTTCTCCTGGGACAAATTTATTAACTCGTAAGTAATATGAAAAAAATATATATTTATGAGCTTGAAGGGATAGTGATGCATCTAATTAATCTAGATATGAAGGCACAAAATATGCTAATTATTTAGTCTGTTATTTGCAGTAAATAAATTCAAATGTGTGCTAAAGATTAAACTTGTATTTGCATTTTAGTATGGTCTATTTGTTTTTTATTGCATATTACTAATAGTAGCTTGTGCCCTTCATCCTGATTTGGTAATGAGTTCATGTTATTACTACATTGTTATTTAAATCGGTAGCTTGGGAAAAATAATGGTAAACTCAAAATTTATTATTGAATAAGTAAAAATAGACTGCTTATTTTACAATTTTAAATATTGATAGTATCAAATAACTATAAGCATAAATCGTGACACAATTTTATATTGCTTAATGCAGTTTTTCTTAGTAGAAGACAACAACATAGTCATGAGTGAAAACGCCAATCATTCGGACAGTGAGCTGCAGCTTTTCAACCAAGAATCATTTGGTGAAATATTAAAAGACTTAGAGCCTGATACTCGATGTCTCATCAATGCAGGTGTCGATACACTTACAAACAGGTATGTTTCATTTTGCTGAACTTAAGTTTTTCTGTTTTGTTAAAACGTTCTTCCTAATTCACTCTAATTCCAATATATAATTAACTAATTTTCTAGTGTGTAAAGCTGTAGTCAATCATTTTTATTTAAAAAAACTTATTATAGTGCAACTAAGCCTGAAGCAGTTAAACTAAATGTATGTATGACTTTTGACTGAATTTTATTGTTGTATTGCTTTTTAATAAATTAAGCAGATCTTTTAAATATAGATTCATGTTTAATTTTGTTTGAGAATGTAACTTCCTACTTTAAACACTCAGCATTCTGGCAACTGAAAAGAAAGAGTTAACGAGTTTTAGATTTGTATATGTGGACATGGAGGCCTAAAAACGAGAATAATATATTAAATTGTTTTTTATTGGTATTTTTAGTTAATGTTACCAACAGTTGAATGTAAATTTACTATTTCAAACTGTCTTATTTCACATTCCATAAACTTTAAATAACATCATTCATTCGTGCAAACTGCAACCACAAATTCAGCCTTACGAGCATCCATTTGCATAACACAAAGTAATCGAAACGCAGTGATAAACTTTAAACAACATCATTCTAAAACATGCTGCTGCCACATCTCATATCTGCTGTAGTCACTCACTGATGCCACTGAGTGAAAGCTACTGTCACCGACAAGAACAGAACTTTCTCCCCACAACTGTCATAAAAGAATCAGCTGCTCCTGAATATAACTCGCTGCCGCGGCATCATCACCAAACATACCATTCTCTTATGGAGTTACCCAGGACTACTGCTATACGCAATGCACATTGTAGCAACCACCTAGTGTCTTTGCCGCCCCTTGTCAGTCCACCTGAAACCCTCCTGGATCCACCCCTAGGAGACAAACAAAGTCCAGTAGTACAGAGGCAATGCCCAGATGGGTAAGTAAAGCACTAATAGGTTTAGTTTTTGGGTTAGTTGTAACCTAGTTTGTTAATTTTATTTATTTATGAAAGAAGTTGGTAAGTTAAGTCGAGATATTTCAGATTTTAACTGAATTATTTATTACCCAGGGTAGTTGAAGCTGCATGTCCTGCTATGTTCTACTTCCTTCCATAGTTGCAATGATGCTATGTCATGCTATTTATAGCGCAGTTTGTCTTACTAATACTTCATATATACAAAAGCTATGTGTTTTACTGGAGATTTCTTCAACTAATTTGCATATATTACTTAAGATTTAAATTGAATGAAGTGCCAATATAGTTATTTAATTAGTTGATGTTTGCAACACAATGCAAACAGGTAGACTACACAGACACACAAGCACGACATCCTGCTGTTGCAGTAAGCACTTTTCTAAAATCTCAGAGCTGGGGTGTTGTAATGCCAATCTTCAAATGTTTTGTCATCAATAAAATATCTATTGTGGCAAACATTTGCTTTGAGCTTGGATTTATAATTAGGAGTTCCAGGTAGAATATTGAGGTGAAACAGCAATTAGGTTATGCACCGTGTTCAATTAAATCTAGCCAATTCCTTGTAACTACATATTAGGAAAATTTTCAGATACAGTTGTGACTTAACTTCACTGAATCCCTACTATCATAGGACTAGTGTATAGGTATGAGAAAGTATATACCATTAGCAACAACACCTAAAATATATATATATAGTGTATTAGTTACAAGAAATAGATTTTACTAAAGATCCAAAATGTACATAATTTTTTGTATGTGGGTTCCTTGCTGATTTTGAAATAAAGACTTAATAAATGGAATTGTCATAGCAGAGATATCTTAAACTTGATTTTTATTGGTGATGAAAGGGGCTGTCATCATCATTTACGTTATTTCATCAGAAAACTATAATTCTTCATTCAAGTGGCTTTTAAAAGTTGACCTGGTATAATTTAACCAGTTATAATAAAATATTGCAAACAATGTATATGCCATTATTACATCTGAATAAAAATAAAATAAAAAACACCAGCACTAAAACAGAAAGCATCAGTAGCCATCAAGTCCAGCTATTTTTGTTATCATTGTTCACCCAGTGTTCCTTAACTGTAATTTTTATTAAATTTTTTCACTACTGCACCTAAATAATCTAGGAGCCGTGTGACACTTTGTAGAAAAACAGTTCAGTGTAACTAGAATAATAAATCACTTGACCAGACATTGGTTTAATGTCATGGCTAGAGTGTTGCGGCACTCAACAGAGGCAACCTAGTGCAGTAGGACAATCTAATTATAATTATTATAGTAATAAAGACAGAAATATTCAACCACAATCCAGGTGTCTTGTAACCGCAAACTTCAGAGGTAATATTTTACTGTTTATTATGGAAAATGGAAAGTTTGTGTTGCATCATGATTGCAAATATTTATTTTACTCTATTGCATCTTAATTTTCCCAAATGTATGGGCCCATGTTCCAGACATTTTGTTTAATTATCGTCTGCACTGCACAGAGTTAGATGTGATGTTTTTGAAGCCTACATGATTGTCACAGTTGTCTCTTTATTCAATTCTGTATTTTTAGGTTATTTGAGGGAGAATTAAAGTTTAAGATAGATATATTAAATAATGAGAAAATGACTAAAAACATACCCTGGGTGGTGAGTTGTACTAGTATAGTAGAACTGTGTAATTATCTATGGTGATATGTAGTCTAGATATTAGTCTATCTTTTATACTGGTAGACTACAGGCTGCAATCTTAAAGAATTATATGTAGTACATATTTCTTTATGAAAATTGGTAATTTTTAAAGCAAAATTATATGCAAACTTTAGAAAATTTTAAATTGTTCTACTTCCAAAGACAAAATTTATGTTATTTAGAAAAGTAATAGTCCATCATTTAAAGCTTTTTGGGGCAAAAATTTTTTAAATTACCTTAAATTTTAAATAAGTTACCTTAAAATCACAATGATTCAACTTTAATGTAAATAGATGTAACATTACATTCCATACAACTTTTTTTCAAATAGGTTATTTTACTTTATTTATTCAATAATAAATTTAGATCAAATTTAAAATTAGTTAGAAATTAATGAAAATATACCTTTATATGCTGAGTTCAGTTATGTACAGGAAACAAAGTTGACAGTTGGTCATGTCATTGTCATGTAAATGCAAAAATTGAAATAAGAATTACAAAATGTCTAAATTTTCAGCTTTATTTGTCAACAACTTGTTTAATTTCTTTAGACGAAAAGCAACAAAATATATTAGCAGCTATAATTTGATAAAATAAGCAATGATCAAAATGTTCAGTGTGTACTAAATAAAGTGAAGTGACTCAACTATATTTGTATTGAGCTGTTACTTGCTATAATTGTTGGAGAAGCATTTTTTCTAAATTCTCGAAGAAATCAGTATTTTACTCCTCTATGCATAATAGGACATGGATTAATTACTGTTATATTATTTGTAGTACTCTAGCATGTTGAACAGGCTGTACATACAAAGGGGGGTGCAGTGTGTTTTCAGATTCAAAATCACACACTTGCCTGAACCTCTGTCTGTTAGAGCTGTTCCAATGTTCCTGGACCATCACTCTAGGGCTAACCCAGTCACAACATGCCATGTGCACCGTGATACATCTACAGAGCATGAACGTTAGTATTTTCAAGATGAATGTGTTTAAGTTTGTCTTCTCCCCCCCCCCCCATCTATAAAGTGTGGTTACTAATTTTATGTGATCAAGAATAAAATTGCAGTGTAGAATAAACTTGTTTGTTGGGTATGACATTGTGATCTACACAAATGTGATAGGTGCTGTTGTTAGTTGCCTACCAGGATGAGTTGCTGCTGACATATTATGTAATATCAAGCAGGTGTTACCTGGTCAAATCTGGGATAGGTGCAGAAATTGAAAAAACCCCATCTTCTAGATTGGAAATGTAGCAAAAGCTATGTTTTAGCGAAATTTCAACCAGCGTCTCAAACCAAAGCATTTAGGCTAATAAGATTTTTCTGCTTTTACACTTGAATGTAAAATCTGACCTTTAAATGTTACCTTGCGACAATTGCAGCTCCCATAGTTTTGGTTGCTGCTTCCTAAATTACAGTTCATTGCATCGCTCTCTCACGTCAAATATACGTTTTGTATCAGTTTTGTATCAGCGTACACCATTACTTCGTGTCTTCTACAGATAACGGTACGTCGTGGGTGCAAGTCGCCAAGGACACTACAGGTGCAATGACTGTACAGGATCTCTCTGGACACTTTACCATTAGAGTACCCTGGTTTGTGTCAGACACGACTCTAGACATCATGTATAGCTTTAACTGCCGCAACACGTGTATTGGAGGACCCAACAGAAGGAAAACGGCCCTTGCCTTTACTCTAGAGAAGTACGTGTGTCTTGTGTGCAACTGAGGTCATGACAAGCTATAATAAAACATGGAAGAGTATTTTTAGCCGTTTGATTCAACTGAAATAAGTATCGATTTTAGTCCTTTTGAACTGTTTACAATTCCATGTACACCAATGAGCCTAGCTTTTTGCCTCTTTTTTACATCTATCAATTTTTGTTTGGGTCACGGGTTGAAATTCTTGAGAAAATATAACTTCTTTTACTACATTCAATTTCTCCATTACTGCACCTACCTCTTATTATGTTTGCAATTACTACCTGACCACCGAGGTTGATGGTGCTTATTGGTTTTACTTTCTATTTCAGTGCTAGTGGTAAAATTTTAGCCAAGCAGATGGTAGAGGTGAAGGTAATTGCCTCCCCGGGCAGAGATAAACAGAAAGACGAGCTGCGACACAATGCCGTAAGTTTTAGTTGCCATGGTTACCGGTTGACTTGAGCCTTCACAATGAGGTTTAAATATCTGCTGGTGGAAACATCTGATGCCTTCAGTTTTCTGATGGCAGTAAACTCATGGACACACATCTTTGTAATGATGTTTTATTTACCAATAAGTTTGAAGATTTTCTGTGTTATAACGTAATATATGCAGCCGTCTTGATGTTGAATTGAAGAGTTGAATGGGGCAATAACCTGAAGGTTAGTAACGTTAGTAGCGCAGTTTCTCTTGTCTGGTTTCTCATCAATGCTGTGGTATACAGATATTTTGTGTGCAATCAGTGTTTGCATCTTCTAGAACAATCAAACAGAAGGAAACACTACCGTACCTCAAAAACGGAATTTAAGCAATGAAAAGCGAGTAACATTCGCTAGCCCGAAGAAACTGTACAAGCACTATATTGGGGTAAGTTTCACTCTTGTTAACACTTGTCTCTCTATCCTACGAGGAGAACCTCCAGGCTCTTTAAATATGGCTAAGAAAGGTAGTACAGGGAGCAGCTGTGGTCTAGGGGTTAGAGCGTTTGCTTAGTACAAATGAAGTCATGGGTTCAAGCCTGGACAAAGGCTATTGGTGATGTGTTGTTAGGAAGAGCATCCAGTCATAATTGCTCCTATGCCACATATAAGGAAGTCCTTAGCCAGATTAAATAAAAAATCTTTTCCATCAAGGGGTTCTCACAAAGATGGCGACTATAAACTTACGTGAGTGATAAAAGGTGGTTCAGGATGTTCTTACTCTCAACTGTACCTGTAGCTGTTGTAGGCAAATCTTTCTGTGTCTCTTGTAGATGGATAACGAAAGAACTTACGAAATCCTTCTGCCTCTAAGAGACTCGCTAGATTTTGTCCACCTACACTCACCAACCAGTATAAAGAACTACCACACTGACAAACCGCCCCTTAAGTCAGCCCTTGTTGTCAGGTGAGCCTAATTTTTTTAAAAATTTTACACAATATCCGTTTGCCATGTCTATAGTTTTATTTATGAATCCCAACTATTTTTAAAACTTTTAATCATAAACTGAAATTATTAGATATGATATTTTAGGAGTTTTACATGAACTTTATTCAAATAAAAAAACACCACTTTTAGATGCATGTGTATATATATTACAAAGAATACAGATTATTTGCGGTACAAAACATTTATCTGTACTCTTCTTTTCAATCATACATCAAATCACACTCTGTCGTATCTTTATGAGCTGTTATCTCTCTACCAGGGGTCAAGGTAAAAGCGCATTGTCAGTAGACACACTTGACCAATCAGGGAGAGAGACTATCTTGAGTCCCATCAGACACCCTGATAGCACAAAAGAAGAGCTACCTTGTGATATGCCTAAATTTGGCGGGACGGGTATTTTCGAGTGAGTATCATGATAGTGTAACTGTACTAACATGACATGACACATGAAAAATTAGTATAAACTTTTAATACAGCAACTTCATTAGCTGGTTTCTTAGTAGTTCGCTTACAAATAGTTAAATCTAACTAATGTATTTCAACCTTAAATTTTACATAATACTTTTATAGAAATAAACTATATAATAGTTTTAATGATGCAGTTTTCTGCCAAATAAAATATTAATAGCTAGTGGTGTTGCGTTCTTTCGTTATTTGTTTTGTTTACACGTAAAAATTTTTGAAGAATTTTACTAATACCTTGTTAGTTTGCAGCAAAATTATCTTACACTGCCTAATTTAGACACACCATAGATGGAACTGTTAACTGCTTGTGCTGCAATTCTATCATTTTCCTTTATTTATGTTTCATTGGTCGTTTTCCCCACATCTGAACTGGGCTTTGAGTTTATAAGACAAGCTAGTCACATGTGGAGAAACTTTCTGACTGATTTATGGACAATAATTTGTGATTTTATAAACTTCTGAAAGCAGAAACTAATTACTTGTTGCTGCATATGGGAGTTGTGCCCTTTTTGTATAAAGTTTCAGAATATTACCATTGGTGTGCAACGTTATAGTTTTTGTTCAATTATATACAAAATTATGTATTTAGCAATTGTTTATAATACTCTGAATTGACCATTTCTATGTTCTAAATATACGTAGGTGGCTAGCTACATTCAATTGTGAGGCATATGCGGACACATTTATGGAAGCAGGGTACACAACACTCGATGATATACGAGAATTTACTATGAAGGTAACCTATTAGTTATTCTGCAAATATGTTATTCACTGGTTTTTACCCGTGACATTCTCTGTTCTAATTTCACCAGTTGGGTTAAAGTTCAATCTTATTACGAGTCAGTCCATCCGCTTAATTCCCACCTTTAAGAGTTTAATAATTGGGCTGCCCATGAAAACTTGCCTCCTTGTTGCTGAGGGATAAATACCCCGCTACTTGCGAGTCAAACTAATTGCTTCTAGTGCTACCGGTGCTTGTTTTGATTGCAATTGATCATATATTCTGCTGCCAGCAGACAAATGTTATCTATGAATATTATATTGTATAACCTTGACATTGTAGAAATGTTAGCTATGTGTTATATGCAACCGATTTTTATATCCTGTTTTGTTTACTTAAGAGCAGACAACCATAAAATATCGAAATGATTACACTGAGCATGGTTCTTTAGCTAAACTGGCTGTGGTTAAACTGGAAACCATACATGGGAATCCAGCGATTGTAAGACGCTGATTTAGCTGCAGTTTTTTCTTAACTTTTTTCCTTGACAAGCACCGCCGTGCACAACTGTGGTGCTTGTCAGTTGTGCTTGTCAATGATCAATCAGGAGCTGCTGGCGGTAGCTATTGAAACTACAATTTATATTTTATTTATATTCTTTTATTGCTTTGATATCTTTTTTTATTCCTGCGGGCTTTCGCATCTTTTTAACTTAGTATAACTTAAAATCTCTGCTCTACAGTGAGAGTCTATTGCTTGTATATCATCATCTCAAGGTGCAATGACACGACGTAGCGTACCTGTTTCAGGATATAGACAAGCTGCGCATAGCATCCCGAGATGGCCGACTTATACTTAATAAGCTGGCGGCACAATCCCACCTGGAACAACTTTCTCAACCCAGCAGCCAGGGCGAGGCTATAGGACTGTTAGATTTCAGGTCTAACGTAAAATTAGCGGAACTACGACAGCATTCCTCTTCAGAAGACTAGTGATTCTGTTTCAAATCGTATGCAGTATTTTAATAGCAATGGCCAGTGTATGTGTAAGTCTTACTACATATAGTGCGAATTGTTACTCAAATCATAATCAGAGATATATATTCTATTTAGACATTTTACTTCAGTTTTATGCTGGCATATCAAATATGTACATTAGAACAAAACCTTTGTGTAGAATATATCAAGTCTGCGCCATTTATAGTAGTTTAATTTTTCGCCACTTTTCAGTTTTTGTTTTGTGCACATTCTGCAGAAAGCAGATTCATCAGAAATATAGTTTATTGCGGTTTATTTTAGACAGTATGTATTATACAGATGTGTATTAAAATTATGCTAATCTGGGCATATCATGCATGACATAGATTTGCACTATATTGGAACTTATATAATAAATGTTAAAATAATACCAGGTTTTTTTTGTATAATTGTAGGCAACTTTTTAATTTTTGAAAAAATGATGAACAACTTCCATGTTATGCTTCAATGACATATTTTATTAATAATTTGTAATTGAACAGCATTTTACGAGGTAATTGAAGAACATGAACAAAAATATATTCCTTTAACTTGGAGTAGTTGATGTGAGAAATTCCAGTAGACAGCTTTTTTATTATGACTATTTCTAATTCAGCAGCAGCAACGGTTTTATATACAAGCTAAATACTCAACTAGTTGTGAACAAATTACCGAAAATTAATTAAACCCAACACTTGATATATTTTTCTATGTACCACCCACACACGTGTTGCATGTATAGCCATCAAACTCCAACACTTTCTCTTTTGAATTTGACTCAAAATATTCATAAAATAAGTTAATGGAATGGCAATAACAAAGCTAGGCAATACAGAAAGGTTTACGTTGCACCTCTGTTCTTTTTGTCAGAGAAAAACTGTCGTACTGTAAACACTTGCACGAAAGCAGTGAATAATATGAACGCAAATTCTATACCACTTCTATATAAAACGGCCTCGTTAAGGTTTTCGGCAAAGGTACGGCCCTGCGTCTCACGGAGTCTGTGGTGAGTCTGGTAGTCTGCAATCTTATTTAATGACTCGTGTACACTCACAGCGGCTGATTCCATCTAAAAACAACCAATAAATTCATTCAACCTACTGTATATTGTTGCAAAGTATTACCACTCAAACTAAATTTAATGTAAAAACATAAATTAAATTAGGTCATTCTGTGTAAAGAATGATATCACCCCGCATGATATATATGCATATTTGTTTTTATTTGAATAATTTATAGAGGTTGGGAATTTTAGACAGCATGCCATTCAATTAAAGCCTCTTATTAAATGAAATTTGCTATATTATACATCTCCACTTTATATATACACTTGGGAAAACAAATGAAAATTCTTAAAAATATACAGTTTTCTTTGTAATCAGAGTGGTTACAGCTCTCATTGATCACCACATCTTAGGAGGCCAGCTTTTAATAGTTTTCAACATATTTCAACAGAATCAGTGTTGTGAGAGTACAAATAGTTTCCAGCAATATAACAGCAACAGTGTTGTCAACGTACACGTGTTCAAGTCATATCAGTGTTGTCAGAGTACACATGCTCAAGTCATTCAAGGCTCACCATTGTCATAGTGTGCGCGTGCTCCATTCCAGGCTTGAGGGGCTTTTCCTCTCCAACTTCAAAGTCAAAATATATGACTTTATGTGTGAATGTTGAGAATTCATTGCTGAAGCAAAACTCATAAGTTCCAGCCACTAACGTAGTCCAGGCGAAGGAATCGTACTGCTTCTTAATATCTTTGTAAAGAGATTTACCATCTGGTGCTTTTATTTCCAGGTCACAGTCATAATTCCCACCTTCTATTACCTGTTAATCGAATACTCCATAGGTTTATGAGGAATAATTAAAATTCGTTGAAATCAATTATTGACACCACCAAACCCTAACACTAGCAATCTAACAAGTCATGCAAGAATTTTTTTCTTGGTACGTCAAGGTAAATATTAACACGTACAATTACGAAATTGGCACTGTAAAGGAACCAACAGTTGTCGTAGAAGTATAAGTGGCCCGAAGTGGTGGCAGTAACGAACAAAGGCAGCGTACTTTTATAATCCTAATAATATCAGTAGACTAATACTAATACTATACTGTAGGAACACTAATACTCAATATCACCTGCTAGGTAACACTAATTAGTAATTACATTTACTGACCGTCATTACTACACTAACAGTGTTACTAGTCGTGACACTGAATCTGGTAGTTTATAATTATAGGGGTAGAGCAGAGCAACTAACGTGGATTGTTCGTGATTTGACATTTAAAATCATTACAGCCGTAAGTTTAATTAAAACACAAAGAACACAGAAACAAACCTAATTAATAAATTCAGTTTTAATTTATAATCCTAATAGTAACCATAATTTAAATAATAATGAAGTCATATCACAACAATGAATAATGATTAATGAAACAAAATCTGAACACAGAACAGTGTTCAACCTAAAACTAAAAGTGAATTTTAAATTCATCAACACTGTAAACATAATCATCAATGAAACAATAGGTAACTGAAAAACCTATTATGAATGCCAAGTGACGTTAACTCAGACTGAGAGTCCCAAAGAGTGTGAGACTTGCCTGAAATTCTAAGTTCGTCTTCACTCCTTTCTCAATCTCCTCGTAAAAACACATTTTGTCATTATCTGGCAATTCGAACGTTAGCTGCCCTCCGCTTACAAATAATGGAAGACATAAAAGTATTGCCAGCATATTTTTTAGCAACATGATAATACTCATATGCTAATAGTAATATAGCATCATAAGATTATACTTTGATATTACTAAAACTACCGGTGTCAGTACTACTAAATCTAATTGTTAGTAGCCTCCAACATCATCATAACCGGAAGTATAAACAAACTCTACTTTAAAGCATTTGACACAATGAAGTGAGCAACGTATTTCAATTATTTTCTTTTAAATGTTTAAGAACACTGGTTGTACAATTTTATTTTATTTAACAGCACATATTTTTTTAACAGTATTATTTTAAAAAATTTTGTTGAAACAATAATCGTTTGGTTACAGCTTTCAAAGGAGACAACTCCTAACATTTATATTATTTTAGTAAATCCAATAATCTATAACTCACTTTCCAAAAAATATCTGAAGTTTGAAGTTGCAAGCCTAATAAATATCATTAAATTGCTGTGGTGTTCATTTGCACCCATTGAGCATTTTGCTTTGTAAAACGGAAGACAGCCTTGTTGAAATTAATGGTAAAAGAATTTTTCATAGAAAATGTGCATTGGCATTACGATAACTAGGTAGAGATGCATCTTTCACATGAAATGCAACTAAATGCTAAATAGACACGACAACTAATGATATTCAAATTTAAACCAACGTAAAGCAAAGATACCATTTAGCAATTATACGTTAGATTATAGCATGAACTTTAGAGAAAAATGGATAAAACTTAACCCTGCATGTACGTGTGTTTCTGTTTTCATACCATAGAAAAATCACACAGAAACTATATTAATAAATATATAAAATGTAATTATTACATCATAGAGATAAAAATAATTTTCATATAATAAATATACAATGAGTATATATGCTTGATTTAATACTTAAAAATTCTCATATACAGTAAAAATATGTAGAGTTACATTCAGATGTAGATAATTACGAGATTTGCAATATATTGGAGTTGCTTGCTCCGTATATCTTTGGTTAGCCAATCAAGTAACCAATGAATATACAATATAAGATGAAGTGTGAAAGCAAGAGTTGCGAAGAGCTACTAGCAACATAGTAAGGTTTGAAGAAGTCGGCCTTGAGTTTAGACTTAGATACAGGTTTTTCAGCAATGGCCGCCTCAGCAGGAAGACTGTTATCTATAAAAGCTACGGAGGAGACAACCTCAAAATTCTGAGTCTTATCTTTATTTTGCCCATGACAGTACGGACCAACACATGAAAAACTCATGCTGATTGGTTCAAGATAGAGTTTGGCCGCGACAATCATAGCCTGTGGATTAGCCAAGGATCCTACATTGACGTAAATAATATCGAGGTGCAACGAGACACCCACAGTTTGTTCAGATATTTCATCACTCACAATTTCCAGCTCAATCCAGTCACCTACTTTGGATGGAAGTGAGTTGCCAAACATCGCGATGTGTATTGGTTCAGTGGTGTCAAGGATACGCGAAGGGCCGAGCAGTGCTTGAATAACGTAAGCATTCAGCGAACTGCATTGATCTCCAAATTGATTTGAGCATTGATCTCCAAGGTTGTCTTTAGTCAGACGCAATGTGCACCCACTCCGGAAATCTTCACCAAAAACAATTGACTGTCTATTTAGAGAGTCTGTGAGACAATCTCCGTCAGCAGACGCTACTACCATGGACAGGTACTGCTGCCGATCTCCATTCAGACGTATGTAGTCACCCACTCTCTTGCCAGTTATTACGGGTTCACCCACTAAATAACCAGGGTTCCCACTTCTTCTGTATGGGACGGAGGAATCACCAGCCTCAACATATTGTATTGAGTACTTCTGCTCAACAGCAGTTAAAGTCCCTGGCAAATCTGTGATTACAATATTAGCCTCGACCCCCATAATCACACCAGCCTCGTGGGTCACCGTATATGCAACCTAAAAATATTGAACTTGATAACTCAAACTACACATTTCACAACATAACAAATATACGACAAATATTTCTATGTTTTTCTCAATATTTTCAAATTGAATTATAATTTTGTATTTCATTTAGATATTAAAGTTTCAAGAAAGCAAATATTTGGTGACAGATTGTAAAAAAATCCCAACAAACATTGGGAAATATCTCAGAGGGCCATGGCTATGCAATCTTAAAAGATATAATATTCATTACATAACATTGTTAATAGAGAAGTGCTGCCTGATTTGCCACAGCATTAATAGCATTTGCAGGCAGCCCTGTTTTTGCCATATATAGTGACCACTAAAGTCATACAAAACTGCAGTGGTTTTCTGAATTACAAATCAAAGTTATGGTAAATCAGAAAGTCACAACTCCAACATAGCAGTCGATTCATTACTAATAATACTAGTAATGAAGTTATTAGATAAATATTATTTATCTAATAACATGAATGCACATTGTAGAATGATCTGGAAGAAGTGCATTACTTTATTTTTACCTCCTTAACAATGCCTATACAGAGTCCCAGTAGAGGAGAGTAAGTGGGGAACTGCGTGTCCCCCTTAACATCTACATCCACCACTGAGACATTGACAGCAGGATTGGTATCTGAATCTGGTCTCATCTTCACTTTCTAAAAACAACGCAGTACATTTTCCAAAACAAACAATTACAATACAGCAAAATAATATATAAATTAAATAACAGCTGTATACCAATACTCCTAATAAGTATATAATACAGCACTCCCACTATATCTCATGGTTCCATTTCTTATGAAATTCCATAGGTCAAGACACGGGCTTAGACCTCCGTTTTGTGGCTTATGTATGTGTGCATAAGAACAAAATGGCTAAATTTATCAAATCTGCGAGTTAAATCTGGTATTCTACTATGTCACGAGTTGAGGTTTGAGAACCCACAACTTAGTGAGATACAGAGAGAGTACTGTAGTTGAACCAGCATGAGTTTTTAAACTTACAACATTCTGTAAATTTTGGCGAAGTTTTTCAGAGTCGAGATCAGCTAAAGTAGTGCAGACGACTTCCAAAGGAGCTATCAAGTTCCTCACGCAGCTGTCTTCTTCTGATATCAAGAACTTGGCTGGATTCATCTTGACGCAAGAGCTTGTGGCAGCAACGCTGGCCGGTATGTCCAGTGTGCTGACCCTGCCATTGTTTAGGGTGATTAGAAATTGTCCACTCTTGTAATAGTTGGTCTCATTTGTTGGCTCCAAAACTGTTGGTTTATACTGATAGCTGAACTTATTGCTTTGGGAAGACACTAAGTAACTCTCAAATTCTGATTGGTTGCGAGCTACCGGCACACTTGTGTAATACTTTCGGCTTGGGTTTCGATCATTTGATATACAAAATATATTTGGGTTCTTCACTGCTTTCAAAGTCACATTATTATTTTCATAAACTCGGATATCATAAGAGCAAAGGCCAGTATTTGTTTCCTTCATCAAATGTTCATCATCACACGATGAGAAGATAACTCTATCGCTTGGAGAACAGTTTTCGTCACAGCAGCAGTTGATATCACAGATGTCCTGAGTGAGGTCACAAACACAAACTGCTAGATCGATGTTTTCTGGTATATCGGCCTGAGCATCTAAAGGGGCCTGCGTTGGATCCTGGACTAGTATGAAAGGTTCTGTTGTGGTCGGTAGAAAACTTGTATTGGTAATATCTGACAATATAAATGCAACCATCTTATTTCAGGATAAAGTGGAACAGATAAACTTTTTGAGTTTATTCAAAATTAAAAATATATATCTACTCTCTATGCTCTAGGCAACAACTTACAAAACATGCAAAACAGTATAAAACTAATAAAATAAAATAAAATGTCATGTTTCCTACCCAAAATATTTTTTGCGGGATATGTTACTTAACCTACTTGATGTAGTGTTTAACCCAAGAGTTAAAGAAATGGTAGCAGACTGAGAGTTTATCTCCATGAGAAGAGTCACTAGTATTACTAGTAATTCAATCAAATGAGCCAGTTCCATATTCTTTGTGAACTCTTTCTGTATAGAACTCTATCAAGATCAGCTGTAAATAAAATTGTAACGGTAACTTTATAAAGTAAAAAATAAGTAACCAAATCAGAAAAAAAAATATTTAAATAATCGACGGAAATGAAATCTAAAGTTAAATGATGAAAAAGTACTATTCAAGTAAAAAGTGCTATCAAAAAATCAATGATGCAGATGTAGTAGAATACCAGTAACAATAACATTCTTATTCCACACTTCAAACGTATAACTTATAAGTTCTATATTTGTTAGTTTTACAATCATTTACTATTTTATTTTAACTTTTACTCCATCTCCCCTCATAGGTTACCAGTATAATAATCAATGTGACGAAATTTTATCAATTTACAAGTCAATTTGATAATCTCAGTATTACTAGTACTATTACTCTATTACTTAATGTTATTACTATTAGTATTACTGTAAGTGTAATCTATTACTATTAGCATTAGTATTACCAAACGGGCAAAAGTGAAGGTGCTACAGTACCGGTATCGCTATGAGTATGCCTATTTTACCTTTTACACATTACACGACAGTTCATTGAGACTTGTACAGATAGAAAAATAGCCTGTAATCACTATGTGTTATTACAATCAATATCAAAATGCACATTCACATTGCGAATGACATATTTATTGGTGATAGCAGAAAGATCAAAATAGTCGAACTCTTGGTTGTTAACGATGCCAATATGGAGGCACGTCCGCTCTTTGCTACATGTCCAATAAAAAGTCAATTAAAGGGGTTTGGTTTAGATCTCTTTGTAGCTGATCACTTTACAGGTAAAGATTCGAACATTTACGACAAGAATACCTACTTGTTTTTTAGTTCGTAAAAAAGCCCGCAGCTTTTCAGCGAGTCCATTATTGTCAGCTGTTGTTGACAAGTTTATCATCTCAAAATATTAGGGGTATACTTTGATTTTTTAAAAAACAAATTTAGATTAAACAATTAAATTTTTGTTTATTATATACTGAATTGTATATCATACAACATATTATTTATTTGATTATTTTTTAAATTGAAGAAAAATTATTTAAGTAAATTTTAATAAAACAATAAGTCGTTGCTACCTTGATTCAGATCCATAACAACTGTAGGCAACAACATTCCTCGGAAAGTCGCAATGTGATTTTGGACAACTCTAATAGCCTAATAGTAATACAAACTAATAAAGGCTGCTCGGAGTTTTCACTCGCATTCAGCTTCTGTGTTTTAAAAGTTGGCCTGCTTACGAGAAGAAATACACTTTATCACATAAATTTAAAACGCAAAATGGTAATGTTTATGATATTGTTTTTAAAATCACCAAGGCGTACAAGAGCTGCGCTAGCCTCCACCGCTACGACTAGTACTACTACTAGTAGTAGTAGTACTACTACTACTAGTACAGTACTACTACTAGTAGCAGTACTTCTCTAGTACTCATACAACTAAGTATAATACAAAGTTGAAAGTCTGATAGTAATAGTAATACTAATAGTCATACTCATAGTAATAGTAGTTATTAAAAGTAAACCATTGAGTTTGACTCAAAGTCAATCATTGAGTAAATGACTAAATCTACTAGTACTATGACATTGACTATCACTAAAAGTAAATAAGATTTAGTATTATTGTTTTGAGTGTCAGAGTAAGTGAGTAAGTCTGCCAAGTATATAATTTTTGAAATAATACCTTGAGTTGAAATTAATGATTTAAATGCAGTTTGAGTTTAGTTAATAATTAATTTAATAATGAGGATATTTTCACAACATATATGATATATTGATATTCAAATATTGAATTTGATGTTAACGTACCACTACCACAATAGAAAAATAATGCTTTTAAATGTAATTTTGATTTATTTTGTCAATTTCAGCATGAATATTGAGTGTTCTTGTTTGTTTTACACAACAGTTAGTATCATTGCTAGTTTTAACATTACTATCCAACAGTTATTGTAATAGCTTCCTCTGTCAGCATCAACATTGCAGTTAGCTCAATTACATTAGTTTCGTAAAGTTGCTTTGCTAATTTAGGCTATTGTAACACTTCAACTTTCTCATTTACAAAATGCTCTTGCACCCTTTATCATTGATTCATCTTGCTTGTGTTCTTTTGCATTTTATGATTTCTAATCTCTGTAAGGAAATGTAATGCTATAACATATTACTGCCTAAAGCGAATAAAATGTATTAGTATAAGTAAATGTAAATGCTGTTCAGCTCCATTACAGTTGTGATGATACTGATAATGATAATCATCACAGCTGTAGTTATCATGTTCCTGATGATAATGATATGATATATTATATATAACATTGCGTTATTTCCTCTTACTTAATAATCCTTTGAAAAATTACACTTGATTTACACTAGGCTATGCTACGGAGAACTGGACATCAAACTCAGCAGGCTATGCAGCTGAAGAACAGGGAGATGGAAGAGGACCGCTTAGCCTCAATAAAGAAGTTGGAGAGGGAGGCATTGGTGTCCCGTGTTCTTGAAGATGATGACAGACTTGAAGAGAAACGGCTAACAAAGAGACTGATGATGGAGCAGAGGGAGAGAGAGTTGGAAGATTCCATATTGAGAGTAGGTGGCTTAGCATCTACATGTGTCAAGTGTAGGTTATATGACTTGTGGTGAGAGAATTTATGGCAGGGTTCTTTTCTGGTTATTCGTTCAATTTGATCGATTTTTCCAATAGTTCTAATACTTTCTTCTAGTAGTTCATTATTTTTTTCGATAAAAGATACAGTTTTTGAAAAATATGTGGCGTGTTTCAAATAGTTTTTACACGCACCTTCTTCTAATCACCATTTCAAGGTGTTGAACACACTCATGTCTGTATTCAGGCGCAAAGAGACAGGCAAATCAGAGAGCAGCAAGCTGAGCAGGAAGAAAGATTAGCCACAGAACTTTCTAGATTGAAACACGAAGAAACACGGGACGAGAAGATGAGGCAGCATATCAGAGAGACTAGTTTGGAGCTGAGAGAACTGGAGGCTAAACTGAAGGCTGGATACACGAACATGGAGAGACATGCACAGATGGCTGAGAAAGAGGCTATTAAGTATGACCAGATGGTAAGTTCTACTTGGTTCTGTTATTAATAATGTATAAGGTAGATATACATACCAACAAAGTTATATAAGTAGATTCTTAGAAAATATACCTAATTTAGCTGTTTTTCAATAAATAAGGTGTTCTGTTTATTTTATGTTTACTGTTTTGCTGTTATTATCGATAAGTGGTAGCAGTGGTGGTAACTCCTCTCCTGGGCAGTGTTGAAAGTAGCACTCAGTATTTTTCTGCTGGTGATTGATAACAGTTTTGGGGACCATGCACTTTGACTCATATTTTGCCTCAGCTGTTCTAGTTGATGGATGAACTGTCACAAGTTGTAGGTTTGTTATTGTGTAGGGACAGTATTTGTTGTTAATTCAACTGTGTGTATCATTTAGGCAAGAGATGCAGAAATAGCCAAGATGATGAAGGCGGAGTCAGAAAGAGCGAAAGAAGCAGACGTGATTAGAGAGAAAGAGCAGTACCATGAGCGAGTGAGTGCACGTGATAACTTTTCAACTTTTAGAAACAGAAGTTAGAAATATAAGAAACGTTTTTGTGACAGATAAGATTTACTTTCAGTGACTTTGAAACAACCTGCCTGACCAAGAGGTTAACTAGGAAAATCATCATATTCAAATGTTGTCTGGATTTATGTCATGTGATTGTATGTGTCTACATACTAGTATGTTCTATGTTGTCTAGTTTCACATCATCTAATTCTTTGTTGTGCTGTGGACGAGCATCTAGACTAGGCGTCTGAAATGTATTTTGTCTTCGTGTGTTTCAGGTGAGATACCAGCAACAGTTGGAGAGACAACTGGAGGAACAAGAGCTAAACAAGCAGAAGGCATACGAGGAGTTCTTGAAGGAGAAACTCATGATTGATGAGATTGTCAGGAAGATTTACGAGGAAGATCTAAAGTGAGTTGTCGGCCGCTATACTCTCTGAGTTGTGTGCTCACTGTACTCTCTGAGTTGTATGCTCACTGTCCTCTCTGATTTATTTTTCTTGTCTATGGAATACCTAAAATTGACAGAGAAATAAACGAAGTCTAAAATAAACAACTAATGATATGGAAACATATTATTTGGCATATGACAGAGGCTTGTTTTATTAATATGATTACACATTTTTGTTGTTGGAAGTTGATTGTATAATTGATTAATTCCTGCCTTCAATAAAAACATTTTCTTTCCTCTAGAGAGCGAGAGCTGCAGATGGAAAAAAGGCAGATGACTAGGAAATACATAGAAGAGTTCAAAACTGCGCAAGAGGAGTGGAAGAGGCGCGAGAAAGAGGCGATGGAAGAGGAGAACAGAAAGATTCTGGCCTTCGCCAACGTGCAGAAGGAGAGAGAAGAGGCACAGAAACAAGAGAAACAAGCTAGGTGGGTGGTCAAAATTCTTCTAACTATGAGTCACACGCTGCACTAGGAATTCTGTCCTCAATGCTGCAAGCAGTTAAACAGATGTAATTTCTCGATGTAAGGTGTTCACATGGCGTTTTATAGGACATTGCATGCTAATTCATCACATATGGGCCAGTTGAGTACTGTGCAGTAACTATGTGTAAACTTTATATATAACACAAGAACTTTGTCTGATACTTCTAATGCTTTATTGTCTTAACTGTAAAACATCTAGCAATATTATAGCTTATCCAGGAGATCACTGGTTCTATAAAACTGTGACAGTGGTATTTATTTGTGTATGTTGATAAATGACGCAACTACTCTAAATAAGCATAAGCATAATAAGTGATTCACTAGCATAAAATTGTATTCAAAAGCTGGCATCACAATAGTAAATATAAACATGTTTGCATATTAGCAAACACATATGATATTATAGTAAACACAACGATATATGTGATGTATTACAGGGAGGAGGCCCTGGCAAGAGTTCAAGAGGCGCTGGGCGAGGAGATCTACCGAGCTGAGAAAGAGAGAACCGAGATGGAGAGAGTGAGGGAGGAGTTGCACTTGGAAGAGCAGGAAGAGGCTGCTAGACAAAAAGAAAAGGACGAATTTGGTCAGTTGACATTCGTTATTATAAAATAACTGTATAATGAAGTATTGAGTTATAAAAATACTAATTTATGTATCTTATTTAATTCATCAATTTGATAAACTAATACTAGCCTTTTACTTAACTCTTCACGCTGATAACAGAAAGAGGTTTGTTTAAAAAAGTATTAGGGCGTTTGTAAACTGGCAGAGGATGTGTTTCCTTTAATGTTTTCTTATTCAACGTGAAAAATTTCTGTGAATCACCTAATTTTTATCTAGTATTACTAACTACTATTACTAACTACTTTTCGCC
The DNA here is from genome assembly GCA_964035545.1 of Bugula neritina. NCBI lineage: Eukaryota > Metazoa > Bryozoa > Gymnolaemata > Cheilostomatida > Bugulidae > Bugula > Bugula neritina. The sequence continues at coordinate 13,195,541 of OZ037767.1, forward strand.
AGTCATGTAACTACTAGTTACATGACTGGCGAAAAGTTGAGCTTTACCCAAGTCATAATACTGTATTATCTTGTTGGCATGTCACTCCTTGAAATTGTCTTCTTTTTCTGCTTTTGCTTTTTTCATGTTTGGCTTGGTGCACATAATTAAAGTGTAGAAATTTTAAAACTTTGGTTAGACCAATTTTGACTGTCGTGAAAAAGTTTAACTTTTATTCGAAAGCCATTTGAAACTTTGAAACCTCTCTAGTCGATATAAATTCACGTGTGGATAACTTATTTCTGTACTCGGTAGTTTTTATAGTGACATTTTCAAAAAGTTCATTACGGCGTAAATCGTTACTTTGTGTGAAAACTGAGTAAATTTTATCATGGACTTGTCAATACATTGCTTTAAATGGATGATCTCTGATTGGCTATGTTATCTGTATTTCTCTTGTCTCTAGAGAGAAGAATAAGAGAGAGGTTGGAGCAACAAGCCGTATATGCACAGCAGATGCAGTTGAAGGCTCAGAGAGTTGCCGCAGAACGTGAAGAAGAGGAACAATTCCGACAAATGGTATGACTCGCTTAGTTGGTGGAATGTGATTGGTTAGAAATTTATATAGATTGTCTAATTGGTGGATTCCATATTAGCATATATGTGGTTGGTTTGCTGGTGTGTCACTTGTTCAACCAAAGCAATATAGTTGATCTCATTCATCTGAAACTCTTTTGATTGGTTTACTGGTTTCATTTGATAGTTGTGATTGTTTAGTTTAAAAACAATGGATGTTATTGATATAAGTAGTAAATACATAACTGAGATAAAATGCAGTATTTTCAATCTATCTATTCGCAATCATCAATATTCAAAAATATTATTCATATACATCTTGTTGGACTTCCGTCTCTGAAGGGTTGAAATATTATAATATAGTACTTACGTTTGTTTTTAAGTCTACCCCTGGGACAAACCCTGATGGTGGGAATTTTTTAAACAGGCTAAGAACTTGTCTTCATTGCTTGAAAAGATCAATTATGCGCAAATGCTCTTCCTAACATCACCAATGGCCTCTACTTGGATCCAACCACTGACATCGTGTTTACTAAGTCAGTGCCCTAACTCTAACCCTAACCCTGCTCACCTATTTGCGTTATATATCATGTTATAAATATCAGGTTATGTAATATAGTTTAATTTTTTACTTTAATTTCATTTCTCAATAACGGTTTTCCACAATATGGATTGCAATTGGATTACAGCCTAGACCTAGCCTGATGCCCTTCGTAATATTTATACTCATGTAGTATTATGTTTTAAATATCTATGCTGAGGTTATGAGAAATTAAATTGAGCAGCTAATCTCACTCACGTTTCCTGTTGGGAATGTTTTAGATGTTGGCCAAATTTGCCGAAGACGATAGAATCGAGCAAATGAATGCACAAAAGAGGCGAATGAAGCAGCTTGAACACAAGAGGGCAGTCGAACAACTGCTAGCCGACCGAAGAGCTCAATTTGAGGCTGAGCGGGAAAGAGAGATCGATGAGAAACGTGAAGCGGAGAAGATGGAGGCATTCAGACGTCAGCTGATTGAAGAAGAACGACAGAAACTGCTCAGGGAGCATGCTCAAAAACTTCTTGGATATTTACCGAAGGTATGCGTTGAGAAATGTAAATGGCGTTATCTGTGAAGAGATAGAATTCTACATGTAGCTAGTTGATTTGTTGTAGCAAATACTGTTTGATATTTGAATTTGTATTAGACTGTTTTGGTATGTGCCACTGATGAGTCATCCTTTCTCTAGAGCAGCCATATTGCTTTCAGTTACATCTGATTCTATTGTTAATAATTGATTATATGTTTATTAAAGATTCTCCAGTTTTTGTTACAAAAATAGGTTGTTGAATCAGCAAAAATATATTATTTTCATATTAAACTTCGAAAACAGTTGTTCTAAAATAATAAATGCTTTAATTAAAGTGCCTGGCTGGAATTATCTTATTTTAGCATTCTATAATTTCCACTCACTTATCTGGACAATTCCAACTCTGTAAGAACTAAGAACATATTTTTGAGATCCAGTTTTTGTATATTTCTCAGAGTTATCACCTCTACCTTTTTAGCTGGGTAAATTAAAGAAATCTAACTTTGTTTTAGGGAGTTATCCGCGATAGTCAAGATTTAGACATGCTTGGACCTGAGTTTAAAGAAGCATACAGAAAACGAGCTGTAGATCCTTTCGATGAACAAGGATGGGACGGCAAACACTGAGCTCTCAACAACTTTGTGAATACCTCAGGCTAATAAACTCAGACTACAACTTAACAAAGCGAATGACTCATGCCATTGTTTTAGCTGGAAAACCATTCAGAATATGAAATATTTTTTTGGTGAACTGGTTGTAGTTTGTAAATAGTTATTTCACTGCTCATTTCATCAGACTTTCTGCTATTCAAATGTGTATAAAAGTGGTATTACATTGGGACATCGGCTAGCTTCACCAATGAGCCAGCATCCTGTTTTGCCTAATGTGATGTATATACACCCATTTTATTGTGAAATAATGTTTCTGATTGCCATCTCAACACTAATTGTGAAACAATTCTGAAATCGGTCGTTTAGTAGGAATTTCTCTATTATTTTCAAGTCTGCCATATAAATGTGTCATTCCGTCCATCTTTTAACCCTTAGCATTTCATCATATTAAACCAAGTTTCTAATGTGTAATTAAAAAGAGGAAATACAGCATTCAATTGGAATTATCTGCTCTATATTTTATTTGTGCACTATATACTGGACTGGTGTAATTTAGAACCACTACAAGCTTATGATAAATTCAAATATTATGCCCTAATAAATCTATTTTTCTTGTCTATTGCTCCTTTAAGCTACCAGATAAACAGCTACGCATGCTGGAACAACCATAATATTATTCTTATATCAATTGAGGAGCCATAATACAAACTTATCAGTAAACAGGGTAGCAGCAGACATATAGGAGTGTTTGGCTTTTTAAACACCAAGTTATGGGTTCAAGCCTTGACAAATACCATTGGTGATGTTAGGGAGAGTATCCAGTGATAATTGCTTCTGTGTCACATATGAATAAGTTCTAAACCAGCTTTAAAAAAAAACTTTTTCCAACAGGGGTTCTCACAGGGATAGTGACTATAAACTTGAGTGAGTAAATTAGGTCCAAGTGCCACATGTTCAATATTAAGTTAAGCTGCTTGTGTGACTGCAATGGAAAAGTCTTATAGGTGCAGCTGTATTTTCAACTGGGAAGGTTTAGTAAACACACTTTTGTAAATATTGCACATCTGGTTATGTTGACATAGAGTAAGCTATAAATATAGATAACCCAGAACAAAGTACATTGACATTTAATCACCACGATGTCTTATGTAATTATAGGTAAACATATATACATAGTTACCTTATCTCTACATTATAATTACATAGTTATCTTGCAGGTCAAGTTTTAAGCATACAAAGCAAACTTCAAAATCTTTTATCTAAGTTTCAAACCAAAATGACACACACTTGTTCCTTGTCATACAGAATAAGGAATTTGAATGCAGCTAGTGAAATATGGTCATGTGGTCTAGGGGTTAGAGCTTTTGCCTAGTAAGCACACAGTCATCACTCATCATGGGTTCGAGCCCTGACAAATGCCATTGGTGCACCAATGATGTTAGGAAGAGCATTTGAACATAATTGCTCCTGAGCCACATCTCAATTTAAGTCCTTAGCCCTGTTTAACCAAAACCCCTTCCATCAGGGGTTTCTCACAGGGATAGTGACTATATAAACTTTCGTGAGTGAGCTTTGTTAACGAGATATGGTCATGTAATCTCTATAAAAGTTTTATATTTATAATATTGCTCAAGGTTTTAAAGTAAACAAAGAATATTCATATGTGTATGTAGAAACACTTTTTTAAATAGCTTCAGTTCTAGCAGTACATGCACAGTGTATAAAAGAATAATTAGGTTTTGAAGCAATAACTAATTTCTGCAGGCTAAAAAATCTGCTAGCCTAAATTGCAACTACCTTGTCAACACAATGGGGGTTTATCTGATCCCTCACTGCTGTAAATGTTCCCCTGTTATAGGTATATAGGCATAGTTATTTCTGGATTTTGGTGAGAGTATATAGATGTCAGTCTTGAATCATAAGGATATAGACCTAGGATCCACTCATGCACATCACTTTCTAGAGCACAGCTGGCTCTTTCCCCTAATGCTCCATGAGACTGAATGATCATGTGCCACATTTGCATATGTCTGCTTGTTTGCTGATAGTTAGTTTTATTCACCACAGTATTTTAAAGGTACAATAAAAGAAGATGCGGAGGGGGGGGAATTTTGTGTTTCAGATGAAATATTAGTTTAAACGGGATGCTGCTCCAGCACCTGAACCAAACTCATAACAATAATTAAAGAACTGGTGGTTGTGGTGGTGGTAAACAGATATCTTGCCACATTGCTATAATTCTAATTCATGTACCAATTTTTGAGCTACATCTTAGTACTATGTAGCAGCACACACACGCACACACCTCTGGGCAATGTGTGTTATTCAAGTACTGTAAGTACTGGATACAAGTTCAGCAAAGGTAACTGTCAGTTCCAACTGCAGGCCAGTCGGGCTTATACTTGCAAATATAAGTTTATTCATACCACTCCTTACAGGCAATAATGCACTTGCTGGGTGCATGAACACCTCTGCAGTGCTAAATAAAGGTGTGTTCGTTTTGCGCGACATGATTCGTCCTTTATAAAATTAGGACATTTGTCGGTTGACATTAATTTAAGCTCCTCCTATTTCCTAGCCCGTGTCTCCTTGCATTTTTTTGAGCCCGTTGCAAATTTGCAAGTTGTTTTATATAAAACTGAAGAGCAACATTTTATACTTAGGTTACTTCTCTGAGTAAGTTGTTGTTTCAGCATGGCCATGGTAATCATGTTGAAGCTGCACTTGTTAGCATTTAGTATTTTAATACATCAAGTTCAACAAGCCATATAGGAGTGCGTTGTAGTCACCAAGCTCTATATATTTTATATTTATTCTCAGAAGTAATTGCTATATTGCTACACTATATGAATATCTAAGTTAATATAACTATCAATATTCAATATGAATGTCAATATGACACTGACAGGAGTTGATGTTAAACTTAAAGTTAATGTTAATGTAAATGTTATACTAATACTTATAGTTATTGTTTTCAGTTTTGACTACAAGTACAACTGCAAGGTTTTCCAAACGGTTACACCAATAGTATAACTATAGTAATATAACTATAGGTATTAGTCATTATTGCTTCATTTTAATTTAGTAATTGATATATTTATAGTTACAGTATTACTTGGAGTTATAATTATAATAATCGTTATACTTAAGCTTAGGCTATACTTATAGTTATTCCCTATAAGTTATTGGCTATTGCTGTTGGCGTTGCTATTGGCTTTTAGTTTGAGTAAACTATTCTTAACCTTTTTTTATTTTTGGCTTTGCTCATTAGTACCACTATGACTCCGACTACCACTATCACTATGACTATGGCTATCAGCACCACTATCACTATGAGTATGACATTGACTCAAAGTGATTGACCATCATTACTATTAATTTAACTTTCATGATTCATCAGTTACCATATTAATATTCATTTCACAGTGATGATGATTATTATAATATTAAATTTTATAGTAATTATGGTAGTGATTATGACTATGCATTTGAGTTTGTGGTTTAATTTTTGTAGTGATAAAATTTGAAAATGGTCATTTATTTTTCTTTCTAATAGTTATAACTCATATAATTATATAATGCTAATAGTAATAGTAATACCAATAGACATAGTTAACGTAATAGGCAATTGATAATCATAATCACTTTATCATAATGTCTAATGATGATGTTCTGAGGTTAGCTGTTGTTGTTTTAAAACATTAGCTCAACCTTTCAGTTGATCACACAAGTAGGCTTTAGTAACAGACAACAGTAGAAGGTGAACAATGAATACAATTGATTAAAAAATAGTTTTGCACTTTTTCAATCTGTAAGTGTTTTTTTTTCTCTCACTCATTCTATGTTTAGCAAATCAGTATTAGTATGATTTATTGCCATAGTTTTGGTGTTGAATTCTACCCCTGGCTTGGACTCGCAGAGCTTTCAAAGTTGCACTGGCTCAATTAGGAATTGAATCTCCGATTCTGATTGAAATTTAAACTTACGTTTTCATGCTTTGCATATTTAAACCAATGTAAAAATCTGAATTTCCTCCTGTTATACCCACAGCACTTTGAAAGTTCAGTTCCCGTTGCATACAGATGATTTTGTTCCCTTAACATACATAAGTTATTTTATATTCATTAGTAAGTCAATAGTGACACAATTCAATTTCAACTTTTATTTTAAAACTTACTATTTTTACTATTAATAGCAATTTTCATTGTGTATATAAAGACTAAGAATTATGATGAAGCAGTTTTCATTACTAAGAAGGTTAACAAACCCCATCCAATCCAATGCTAGGAAAATAACAACATACCACAGCACTAACAATCCTCATCCTCTCCATTTAGCTGAAAAGGACAATATCGGGATAGTTGGCCTTCCATTAAATAAGGGACAGGTATGATATTTATTATGTATAATGTTCTAGGACTATATGGTATTATAATTATAGGCTATGTTTTTTCTCAAAGTCCATTTCAATGTAGTAATTATTATAAAATATTGTGTGAACAGCTGCAATGAATTAAATTGCAAATTGTTATTCAGCATTATGTAATGTAATTATATTACATTTCAGTCATTTTTAATTATAGTTAGATTTAGTGGAAATGGGCTGAGAAATTGTTCAAGTTGTTGTATTTGTGGCTTATTTCCACGTCTTATTGTATTCAAAAGCTTTGAGCTATTTTTAAAAAACTGAGCCAGAATTGTTTTCCCCAAGGTAGTAAATTTTTCTATTGTACACAAAGACATCGGTGGAAGTTTGACAACTCCAAATTTTTTAGCTGTGTTTTTCAAGCTGGGGGTTAATAAAAATGTACTGGTTTGGTTTCTAGTAGCTTTGAAATTTCAATCTTTTGGGAAGTCACAATCAGTTGCTTGCAATATTTGAGTTTATCTCGCATATTGCAAGCAAATTACTACCCAATAGTTTGCATTCACGTGCTAACTGAGCAAGCTATAGCCATGACATGCTTTATAGTTTATCATTTAGGAGCAGTAGTGGAGAAATTGAGAAAGCCCAAGTTCATCAATTTTATTGTAAAATTGTGGTTTGGGCGTGGGTTAAAATTATTGCGAGAAGATAACTCCTTTTGCTACATTTCTAATCCAGAACACAGGCTTTTCTCGTTTTCTCCATAACTGCACCCACCTCTGCTTTATACCCTCGTGTATATTAACTATGGTCTTATGTCAACCGTATCTTGTAGCCAAGGGAAGGTGTGAATGCTGGCCCGTCGATCATTAGAGGCCAAGGGCTAATAAACTCAGTGGAGGCCTTAGGCTACCATGTCAAGGACTATGGAGATATGAAGTTTAGTAGTCTGGAATTCGATACGATAGGCTCTGGTGTTAAGAATCCCAGAACCATTGGCAAGGCCATGGGAGAGGTTGGTGTGGCTAATTAGAATATGTTTTCTTGATTGAAATAGTTTAATTCATGGGTCATTTTACTTGATTTAGTACACACAGCTATTTTTCACAGTTTATCTGCTATTTTTTATGTTTTTTGCTTTAAAATAATAACATATTAACAAATCCAATTAAACAATCAAGGTTCTTTCTAATTTTGCTCAATTTCCTATGTTTTTTCCTAATTTTTAGTAAATAAGATTTTTGGACCGTGATGGAAAAACCATCATGGCTTGTACATTTCTCTATATATCTATTTAGCTCATATGACAATGATGTTTCGCTTTAATATTACAAAACCCACTCCCAGCTTTTTCTGTTATGCATAGTTAGAATCGGCACATGAACTTACCTCAAACAGTAACTTTTCATGAATTTTGAGCAAACTTCAAGTTTTGGTCCTAACTTGCTGGTGTGTACTAAATAAAGTAAAATGGCCATCAATAGGGCTGCGTCTACCACTTAGAAGAAAAGTAGGTCTTGTAATAATTTCCATTTCAAACACTATTCAAACAGACCAAAACTTTGAATAAAAAGTACACCAAGACTTGTTCTGTTTAGTTAGTTTGTGGGAAATGAAAATTACCACAACCTTCTTAAAAGTGGTAGTAAAAATTCTTCGGGTTTACCAGCACTGTAATTTAAAGAGGGAAGTTTAAAGGAGAGCCCATAGTATGTACTTGACAATCTGGTTAAGGGATAACCACAAATGAGAATGCGTATAATTCATGGCATTAATACTCATAAATATCTTACTTTTGAGCAGTTTCAGTTGAACTGATTACCATTACTCAGGGAGTCAAAGGTGCAACTTTCATTACTCTGGTTGTACTAACAGCTGCTTGTTTACTGTTACTATTAGTTTCCTAAGTAAAAAGTTTACCATTTACTTCACTCTCACTAATAACTATAGTCACTCAGTATCACTAACAACTAATCTCACTAATAACTATAGTCACTCAGTTGCACTAATAGTTGAATACTGTCACTATTCCCTGGTTACTGAGCACTGCAGCTCACCAGGTTCTAATAATTGTTAGTTATTCATTTCAACTGCCAAGTGACTGCTTCACTTTCACTAATAATTCCTGCTATCTTGTTATAAATTATTTATGTTGTTTTCAACTGCCAAGTGATTGTTTCCCTCTCTGATAATTTCTGGTTCCTTGTTATTGACTGTGCTGGAGGTAGATTATTATGATGCTATTATGGTAATTGTGAATCATCATTCAATTTCCAAGGGTAGTGTTTATTTAAAGTGCAGTGTGAGTTAGTATCTGGTAAACATGTGAATAACAGCTAAAAGTATTTGCCTTCTCATGTCCAGGTCAATAATACATGTTAAACTAGTTCTAATCTGTTCAACTGGCTAGAAAGTTGTTGGGGCTTCAATTCTTCATATGATTTTCAGTTTTAAATTTCACGGTTGAGTGACTATTAGACTCTAAGAATTTCATTGGTAGCTTTGTTATTTTGAATGTGATAATATATATAATTTTATACGACACATGTATTTAAGTATGGTAATGTTACACATGTATCTAGATATAGCACTGTTGTTACACATGTATGTAGTTACAGTATTGTTGTTACACATGTAGATATCTACAATGGTCCGTGGTGTGGTGGAAGGAGACGGAGTGTGTGTAGCTCTTGGTGGAGACCACAGCATTGCCTTGGGTGTGTAGAGTTCAGTATACTCTTTGTAATATCAGTATACTCTTTGTAATATCAGTATTTTACTTGTATTACTAGTTTACTGCTTGTAATGGGTGATCATTGAATGATAATTTGTACATCGAAAAATCACAATTTCTTAGGTTTGCAGATCAAATGTAAATTATTAACTGTAGAGCTCTAAGCATTAGAACCTTATAACCTGTGCGTTGTCTGCATTTACTTTAGAATTGTCTTCCCCACAACTGTCGCTTTGTATGCAGGTACAATACACGGTCACATGCAGGTAAACACCAATGCCTGCGTGCTCTGGATTGATGCCCACGCCGATCTCAACACACCCAAAACCAGCCCTTCCGGAAATTTCCATGGCATGCCTCTGTCATTCATACTCAGAGAGTTGGAGGGAGATGTGAAGCAACTGAAGGACGCGTATGAAGAGTGGGCGTGGCTGCAGCCCTGGTAAGAAATATATGTTGTATTGTCTTGCCTCATTGGCTAAGTGTTATTATCTCGAAAATTCTTTGCGGGAAGGTTTTTTTGGTTTTGTTGAAATTTTAGTATTTTGAAATTAGCTTTCAGCATCAGTTTTCTACTTTCTATAGGCTGTGTAGACTAACTTCAACCAATGATTACTTCTCTGGTAGCCTTGAATTCAAAAAATATAATTTCAAACATTGGATATACCAGAGTACATGTTGAAACAGGAGTTGTCATTCCTCCTGCCATCTAACTTGGATTATGAAAACTGTTGCATTTTTAGATGTTATCAGTTTCATGGCTCACGCAATGTCATTGTTGGTTTGATATATAAATTGGAATTATTTTTAAAAATTTCAATGCCGGGCTCTCTAAATTTCCCTGATGTCATCGCAATATATCTGCTAAAACTAACTTTTCAGCTCCAAGCTGTAAACTTTTGTAAATTTTAGGGTATGAATAGAAATATGGTATTAATTTACTGGTTTTCACCAATATTTAATTCAGTTGGCACTTATAATATTGTATCGCAAATCTGTTGAGTTTTACTCCATTCTGCATGTTATAAATAAGATTAAAAGCTACTACTAATATAAACAGCCAGCAAATATATGAAAATAGAAGTTTTTCAAACCACAACTGTGAATGTTTTAGACAAACTTGTGTGTTTTTAGCCTCAGTGCCAAAGACATTGCATACATTGGACTTCGAGACGTGGACGCAGGCGAACAGTAAGTAGCTCAAGTGCTGTTTTAAGTATTGCTGGTTCTATATACATTGTATAGTATCAAGTTGTACTCTGTTTAGTGTCAAGTTGTACTCTTTTTAGTGTCAAGTTGTACTCTGTTTGATATCAAGTTGTACTCTGTTTGATATCAAGTTGTACTCTGTTTGATATCAAGATATAATCTGTTTAGTATAAAGTTATACTCTGTTTAGTATCAAGTTGTACTCCGTTACTTTAGATACTTGATGAAGAAGCTTGGCATCAAGTACTTCTGCATGTACGAGATAGACAAGTATGGCATCTCTTACTGTTTAAATCAGGCGCTGAAAGCAGTAAATCCACAGTAAGTAGTTATCTTCTCTTTGCTCTCCCTCCTCTAGTAACCTTATACACAGCTGCGGAAATAGAACCAGTGACATTCCCAATTTACAAATACTGATTTCTATACATGTTACAATTAAACATTACCTAGCATTATACTTTTATATTTACATTTCCACTATTTTGAACTGTCATGTCGGCATATTTTTGGTGAGTACTAATGACGTACACCATGTCTAAAGTACCTTTATGTGCTCTATAATACGTGGCCAGGTAGTAGCAACACGATGAACAGTAAACACTAGTATGTACTTGTAGGATGGACAGACCTATTCACCTGAGTTATGACATAGACTCCTTGGACCCTGTATACGCTGTCAGCACCGGTACACCTGTCATGGGGGGTCTCACCTTCAGGGAGGGCTGCTTCATCGCTGAGGAGATCGCTGCCACTAGTAAGTTAGCTTTGCTGCCGACATCAAGTTGGGTGTGTTATGTCAGCAGGTGGCACTAACTCTGCTTTTCATGGCCGCAGCTCAACTCTATGGAGATGAAAGTACTAATTTATATTGTAAAATTGCGACTAGAAAAAATAGGGAGACTTGATGAAATATAGAAAGAATAAAATAGTATTTTTGAGAGAGAGATTGTATAATTAGTGGATGACTGACGTAGATGCTTGTCGGAGTGAACTTTATCCTCTGATCTTGGCTCACTGACTCAGCTCGTATCCACCAATTCATTTTAACAGACAACTCTAAAATGTTCGCTTGAAGTCAAATTTAGCCCACATAGAGTAAATGCAGAACAGAGTTTGCTGTTTCTAGCCTGTTTGTTGCCTATCAGCTAGTGTCTGTCTGTTAGCTTACCACTTCCTGTTTCCTGTAGACATGCTGTCGGTACTGGACATGGTGGAAGTTAATCCGGAGCTGACGGACATTGCCGGAGGGGAACTGACTGCTAACTGCGCGTCTAAGATTATACTCAGTTGCCTTGGTTCTAGAATTGTGTAGACATATCTCACAGGACGTACAATAGCCCCTGCCTGTATTCCTGAGTGGCACATACCAAAGTTTCAGGCCAATTTTTTATAGTGTTGTGTTTTCAACAGCCAAACATTGTAATCATATTCTTTATTTTTGTATTTTGTTTTTATGCAATCATTTATTGTAAGATCAGTTACGCATGTATTTGAACAGTTGTAAATTGACTTCGTCTCTCTGCGCAAGTTTCTGTACCAACTATTTGTACTTGATGAGCATCTGCTGGTGCACATTGTAGCTACCAAAACCTCGTTCTAAATTTTCATTTGATACATAGTGACATAACATGGTTGATACTTACTGAACTTGTATTGTAATTGATGAACTCTGTGTAGTATTGAGTGTTGCTACAATGTTATCCAATAGGATGGACAACTTCTAAACTGGTATTCGGGTATAATGTATGTGATAAATCATCTGGTTTTGCTAACCTGTATTTAATTCTTTTGCAGTTTATAACCCAACAATCTCTTGCCTTGTAATATATTATGTATTATATTGTGGTATTGAAGTACTTCTTGTATCACTCATTAAATGATCACTAATTGTTGTTTTTCTCATATTGCGGTTTATTGTGTATGTATCTCTACTTATACAAATACAATTAAAAATTTCTTCATATAATATTTCCGGAGTTGTAATTTTCTTATAAAAAGCCAGTCATATTTCTTAGATATGATATTGTGTCTTGAAACACTTGTGAGTTCAAATGGCTGCTCTAACAATTGCTCAATATACATCTAAAAAAATATAACGCTACCTCCAACTACCAGGCCGGTACATAGAACTAGTAAATTCTTCATAAAATAATTATTATAGTTGCACAATGCATCAGTAATCAATTTGATCTATTGGATTTTAAATTTTATTGAAATTCAACGTCAATATCAAAGCTAGATTCGCTCAATTCCATTCCAGCCTCAAAGTTCTGAGATTCAGCTTCATTCACCATAGCCCGAGATTCTTGCAGCAACTGAGAGGATCTGTTGCGGCTGTTGGTCACAGAATCCTGAAGCTGATCTAAGGATTCTGACATGGTTCTGTTAGCTACTTGGTTTCTCCGCACATACCCGCTTGCCACTGCTAATTGTCGTTCGAATCCCTTCAGTTTTTGTCTTGCACAGCTGATGAGTAATTTGAACCCATTGCTAATAGTTTCCATTGACGTATTACCAAGTGCTGCTGGGTCGAGGTTTGCAATATCATTAAGAGTTGTGTCCCCAATACTGGTTCCAGCTCTATGGCCATCACCTGCAGACGTCGGGTTGAAGGGTGTAGAAAGCAGACTTCCTGCAGATTCCTCTGAGTATGGTGTCCAAATGCTGCCGTCCAACTTCCACTTCCTGGCTTGCTGCCCTTTTCTTATCTCTGATTGGCAGTTGAAAGCTGAAATTTCAGTTGATGAGTTGCTGCATATTGCGCTCTGAGTTCGATGAGTGACTTGTGGTCGTTTTGAATCCAGGTCGGCGTACAGAGCTCTAATAGCATAGACTGGATGGATTTGGTACGATATGACCGCCTTTCTACATTCGGGGCATGTTCTCTGAGAATCTAAACACAAGCAAATCAGTTGATCTCTAGTGAGAAGTGTGAATACGAAAAAGAGCTCTTCAAAAATTATTAGATATATAGAGACAAAAATATTTTCCATTTCACAGTTAATATCATCATTATATATATTTACAAAAACTTTTCCATATATGACGCACAACTGCATGTGTTTAACTTCAACTGATTTAAAGCTAACTTTCTCTACAGTTGAAAGTTTAGTAGATTAACTCCGCATATAATTTGCTGACAAAATAGATGGGCTATAAAATTCAACTGTGCTTACTAGTAAGTTTACAACCCTTGAAATAGTTTGTTATGTATAGTGTATTTAGATTAAATTGCAACTACAGTAAATCATTTATACTATAGTCTATAGTCTATTGCATTATTGCAGAAACCATTGAAGTGTAACAGATAATACAATGTAGGTAACAGCAATTGGGTAAACACTTTCCAACACATGTCTCAGGTATATAGAGAAACATATACTACGTTGCTATACATCTAGTGAAAATTTAGTTGCATAATGTAAAGCATGGATAAATTAGAAAATGTTTCTCAGCTATACACAAATAAAACAATTAAGTTTAAAATAAATTGAAACTGACTCGTTTTGATCCAGAGCTTCAAGCAGCCATCACAGAACATGTGACCACATCTGGTGGAAACGGCCTCCTTCAAAGGTCCACGGCAGATGGCACAGCTGAGATAGCTGCTTAACAAAGTCTTATAGCCACAGCAACGACTCTCAACCTCTGAGCCCTTCAGCATGTAAATAAACATCACATCAGCTAGCAGCATAAACATTAGCACAACGAGTTTCATCACAGCTGATGTAGCTTAGATTACTATAACAGGAATAATTTTAAGTACATTTCTTTTTTGAGCTGCTGCTTAAAAATTAATGCAAGTATATAATATATTTTTTCAAATAACTAATATCATGAAATAAATTAAGTTGCAAAATAAAGTTATTGTAATTCCGAATTACAATTCTCACAAACAGAAGTGTTTAATTCAGTAAAAGATCTTAACATTAGTTTATTTGATAATAAACAATATAGACAGCTGTTTTTTATACATCTAGCTGAATCTATAGAAATTAGATAGTAAGTTCTCGATTTATTTTGAAGTTTAGTTTATATATAGTTTTTCATAGTTTATATAGTAAACAGTGACCTAGTTGACTTAAATCTTAACTTCCAACTACCTGACATTCAAGTAAAATTACCTTTACCAAGTTTTTGATGAAATGACTAATTTTAGAATTACTAGTATATGTGCAATATTACAATATTACAGTGACTTAAAACATGACATATGTGTTTATAGTATGTTGAGTACTGATTATATGTGTGTGTGCGTGCGTGCGCGCACGTGTGCGTGTGTGTGTGTGTGTATAATACTAAAAGTAAATAGTATAATTATATATATAATAAAATTATGAATTATACTTCATAGCATATATAATATAGTATACTATATATGTAGTATATCATGTACTATATAGTATACTACAAATCAATAGACGGTATGTATTATATAGTTGTATGTGCTACACAATAATAATATGTTATAAGTATATAATAATATTATAATATACAATTATAGTATATTATTGATATTATATACTGTTACTGTAGCCATATAATATGTGTATATAATGTGTGTAAAACTGACTATCACCAGAGCAGTTCTAACTTACCATTCTTCAGTAGTTCTATTTGCTGTCCCAAACCTCCGTGGTTTTGTTATGCATACAAATGCCCAGTTCCTTGTCTTTGATTTCCAAATGCTATAAATTAGATGACACTTACACTGCTATCTATTCCTCAAGGTCTCTCTCTATGTTGAACAATAGGCGAATTGTATTATTTACTCAAGGGCATAGCAATATTAATTATAATTACTGTATATGTAACAATACAATGCTAATGCTGTGATATAGTGTTATGTAGCCAAGCATAACAATGAGAAATTAGAATTATTATTACCATGTTCAATTATACATATATAATGTTTTTAAGTTCATGTTACCTTTTAAGTCTTTGTATTGTGAACAGATATAAGTTATCTCCCATGAGTGTGAGATTAATCATAAACACTGTGTGCATGTTTATGTGTTTATTTGTTTATAATGTTTGTTTGTGTGTGTGAGTGCGTGCGTGCGTGTGTGTGTGTGTGAGTGCTTGGGTGCGTGTGTGTGTATGTGTGTTTGCGTGGGTGCGTGCGTGCGTGTGTGTGTGTGTTTGTGTGTGTGTTTGTGTTAGTGTGTGTGTTAGGGTGTGTATGTGTGTTAATGTGTGTTAATGTGTGTTTGTGTGTGTGTTTGTGTGTGTGTGTCTGTTTGTGTTAGTGTGTGTGTTAGGGTGTGTATGTGTGTTAATGTGTGTGTGTGCGTAGTTTGTGATAGTTTGACTTTTATTTGCTATCAAACTGCACCAATATGGCCTTTCAATACTACAATGCTGTATATATGAAGCTGTAATTTAATATATAAATTCTAGCAATCTTGTGTGCTAAGTATCTTGTAAAACTCGCACGGACAGTGATGATCACATGGGACACAACTGAATTGATTGCTTTTTGTCATATAGAAAAGCAGAAGATGAATTTAAAATTTTATCAAGTAAATACCCTGGGAGCTTTTTTCATGTACTGAAGGAACGAAATAATTAAAGAAAATAAATTATTAACAAATTTCCCATTTGTCAGGAGAAACCGTGAGAGTTTGTCACCAGCATTTGTTTTCCAGTAACCTAGCTACAAAAGTTGACAGCAAAGCATTTGCTCTAAGTTGTCACCAAGTTGTCCATAAACAGTAAACACCATAAAGCTTTAGTATGCAACAGGATTTCCACTGCACCAAACTGTAGCATGAGTTCTAAGCTCATAATAGAGGAATTGATTATAAATATGGCATTTATTGGACAGGTTTCTTGTACACTAAGGCTATGCATATTAATATGCAAATGTTGACTGAAAAACAAGGCTTTGGCACTTCTACATAGATGAGACAAAATTTTGAATAAATTGTGGTGATGAGCCGAGTTGTTTATTCTTGTGCATATGCAAATAACTGAGCTAATGAACTGAGAAAAAGCTATTTTTGGCCATAATAATATATGCCTGACGTTTAGCAAAATAGTTTTTGAGAAGTTTTTTGAATAAATAACACATGCAGCTGGTTGAGCTGTACTTTTACCCTCAGCCACTATATGTTTACTTAATTGCTTCTCGTGTAAAAACTATACTGCATGCAGGGGTTTCCATTATAGGTACGAAGGAGGGGGCAGCCTATTTTCGTTGTAGCTTGGAATTTGAATAGTTGTCTTTAATTATGGCTCTGATTTTACAATAATGGCAGGGTTCAACAGCTGAAATTTTCAAAAACGTTGTGCAGAAGTACAGATAGAATTTTGACATGGTTATTTTAGTATCACATCATCTGCCTTACAGTATTTCATTCAAGTGAACAGGCTTGCTGTTGCAGCAGTATCATATGCACACATGTGTATCATGTGCACAGGATATATTATTTAGTTTACAGACGTTTGTTTATAAAATTACGTCATCGGTAAAATGACTTTAGATATTATAAAAGCGGAAATGCAAATTATGTGTTCGCTGAAAGCTAAAACGTAAATTGAAATAAAAAAGTGTGCTCGCTAAATGATAATGAGCCAATTAGATCAAACACGCACGAGCTTGCCGCTCAGCATGTTAGACGTGTGAAAACCCCGCTCACGACGTCCCATTTTTGGGCTAAACGGGTTTTCTCGCACGTCACGAACGTGCAAAACGCATCGTGTGGCCCTACGCTTACAGTTATTAAACCTTATTTGATCATTTTCAACAAAACATGTTGCAATCTAGCTGCATGCTGAAGTTAATAATAATTATAACATTTTCTAAGTTTTATGAGTGCAGAGTAGTCTGTTAAATTGTTTTATATTTGTTGTCACCTGTATGCTCACATTCAACCATGCAATATATTATTATATGGGTATAGGAGGGAGTGCCTAGCATTGTAATTAGTGTTATTCTGCAAATAACTGGTTTTGCTGAGTTATTTGTATTTAGAGATAGATTTTAGTTTGCACCGGAAGAAGACAACTACTTGCAAGCAGTATTGTGCTCACAAGATTTAGCAAATGCTTTGAAATGTAGCCCAGGTACTATGGGCATAACTGACTGCAGTCAGAGCAGAGTGGTATATTATGTACATTTTTTTTTTGAGTTGGGGCTACTCGTGATCTACCATTACTATGTTGCTAGTTGAACTTTGGTTGTAAACTATATGCATGCTCATTATAGTAGTCAGCTTTTTTGATTTCGTGCACAAAGTTGATAAATAATTTAAAATAGGCATCACATATTCATAACTTTTGTAAGTAATTCAGGGGCTGCATAGTTCATTGCTTTTCATAGTTAGACTGTCAGTAATATAACATTGTATTTGTATAAGACTATAATATAGATGACATTAAAAGTATAGAAACTAGTAAATACATGCATGTTCCATAAGCCAGAAGTTGAAAAATCTCATATAAAATTATTACAAAAAATGAATGTTTTTAACTGCAGAAATTGTTAGTAAAAACTAGGAGTTGAATGCAAATAAAAGCAGTTAAAATGAGTAGCACCGCATAGTAATTGCTAAATGGAAGGCGACTAAAAGATAATTATGCTTATATTCAAACTGAGAAAAAAATTCTCAACTTAAAAAGGTATAAACAGCTGAAGTAGGATGCAAAAATTAAGTCATATTTAGGAGCAAATGTTGTTTGGCGCAGTTTTAGATGTCAGGTGTCGGCAGGTGCTTGACACTGGCTACCTGAGGTTTAGTTACGCTGACATCAGCTTGCAAGTCATCAGAATCATCAGCCAATTTATTTGAAAGCTGCCCATCTGGTTTCGGGAAAACATGCTCTGTGGTTGGTGCACATGCAGCCTGCTCATTGGTCAATTTATTCTGGTTCTCGATTGGTTTGATGGAAGCCTCAGAACCATCAGGTACACCAGACTGAACTGCCAGCTCACTATCTATCTCCAAGGGTGGGTTGGATTGATCTGGTAAGTTATGCTCCAAGTCTTCAGAGCTTTCTCCAAGCTGTGGCTTTTTTAGAGAATTCAAGTTTTGTGGTGGTGACTGTTCAAATTGTGGAGGAAGATCTGCCATCACTTCCAGGGGCTTCAGCGGCTCTACTTCAAAAGCTTGGTCAGTCACTGGTTCGCCCAGCAATGGTAACTCGGGTGACTGAGCTACAGGTGACTGTTTTGGCAAAGAATCAGCACCAGCGTCTTTTAGACTTGGTTCATTCACAGATAAAGGATCACATAAAGCAGCATTTACAGGAGAGCTTAATAGGCATTGTGGATCTTCAGTCTCACTAGAAGATATGTCAACAGACGGCTGACTAGGGTATGTTTGATCTCCTGACCCGCTTTGCAGAGGCAAATCTACCAAACAATTTTGAGACTGCTGCGCTTCTACCGGTGGTTCTATTTCACGGTCAGACTTCTCACCATCTCCGTCACTCTTTAAATTATCAGCGGGATTCTCAGCAAAAGATACTGAGGAGTCCCCAGACGGCGGCTGAAAGGCAGTAAGCTTAGGTTGCTGTTCCTTTGGTAACTGACGCACTGGTCCAACTTCTAAGGCAACATGTTCAACCTGATAGTCATGAACCAATGGCTTCTCGGCAGACACCTCCTCCGCAGCTGGCTGCTGTGCAACTGGTTCTTCTGGCATTTGTGCTGCAAAACCATCAGAGGTTTTTGCCTCTACCGAAGATGTATCTGAGAACAGCTCCTCCCCCAAGAGGTCTGTGTTCCCACCTTTTCTCAACTGGTCAGTACCCGAGTCTTCAATGAATGTCTGCGTGTCTGGTGTACCTTTAATTACCTCTGCAACAGGTTCCATTACCGGCTGTGTTTTCTCTGGAACAACTTCAAATGACAATTCTTCTGAAAGCACTGGCACTTCTTCTGAAAGTACTGGCACTTCTCCTCGAGGTACTGACATTTCTTCTGAAAGCACTGGCACTTCTTCTGAAAGTACTGGCACTTCTTTTGACAGTACTGGCACTTCTCCTGGAGGTACTGACATTTCTTCTGAAAGCACTGGCACTTCTTCTGAAAGTACTGGAATTTCTTTTGGAGATAGCAACACTTCTTCTGAAAGTACTGACACTTCTCCTGGAGGTACTGACACTTCTTTTGACAGTACTGGCACTTCTTCTGGAGGTACTGACATTTCTTCTGAAAGTACTGGCACTTCTTCTGACAGTACTGGCACTTCTCCTGGAGATACCGACACTTCTCCTGGAGATACCGACACTCCTTCTGAAAGTACTGGCACTTCTTCTGGAGGTACTGACACTTCTTCTGACAGTACTGGCATTTCTTCTGACAGTACCGGCACTTCTTCTGACAGTACCGGCACTTCTTCTGGAGGTACTGACAGTTCTTCTGGAGGTACTGACACTTCTTCTGAAAGTACTGGCACTTCTTTTGACAGTACTGGCAGTTCTTCTGGAGGTACTGACACTTCTTCTGACAGTACTGGCACTTCTTCTGAAAGTACTGGCATTTCTTCTGACAGTACCGGCACTTCTTCTGACAGTACTGGCACTTCTTCTGAAAGTACTGGCATTTCTTCTGACAGTACCGGCACTTCTTCTGACAGTACCGGCACTTCTCCTGGAGGTACTGACAGTTCTTCTGAAAGTACTGGCACTTCTTCTGAAAGTACTGGCAGTTCTTCTGGAGGTACTGGCACTTCTTCTGACAGTACTGGCACTTCTTCTGAAAGTACTGACAGTTCTCCTGGAGGTACTGACACTTCTTCTGGAGGTACTGACACTTCTTCTGACAGTACTGGCACTTCTTCTGACAGTACTGACACTTCTCCTGGAGGTACTGACAGTTCTTCTGGAGGTACTGACACTTCTTCTGACAGTACTGGAATTTCTTTTGGAGGTACTGACACTTCTTCTGACAGTACTGGCACTTCTTCAGAAAGCACTGGCACTTCTTCTGACAGTACCGGCACTTCTTCGGACAGTACCGGCACTTCTTCGGACAGTACCGGCACTTCTCCTGGAGGTACTGACAGTTCTTCTGGAGGTACTGACACTTCTTCTGACAGTACTGGCACTTCTTCTGGAGGTACTGACACTTCTTCTGACAGTACTGGCACTTCGCCTGGAGATACCGACACTTCTCCTGGAGGTACTGGCACTTCTTCTGAAAGTACTGGGACTTCTTCTGAAAGTACTGGCACTTCTTCTGGAGGTACTGACACTTCTTCTGACAGTACTGGCAGTTCTTCTGAAAGTACTGGCACTTCTTCCGGAAGTACTGGCACTTCTTGTGAAAGTACTGGCACGTCTCCTGGAGGTACTGGCACTTCTTCTGACAGTACCGGCACTTTTCCTAGAGGTACTGGCACTTCTCCTGGAGGTACTGACACTTCTTTTGAAAGCACTGGCACTTCTTCTGGAGGTACTGACACTTCTTCTGGAGGTACTGGCACTTCTTCTGACAGTACTGACACTTCTTCTGAAAGTACTGGCACTTCTTCTGGAAGTACTGGCACTTCTTGTGAAAGTACTGGCACTTCTTCTGGAGGTACTGGCACTTCTTCTGAAAGTACTGACACTTCTTCTGACAGTACTGACACTTCTTCTGACCGTACTGGCACTTCTTCTGAAAGCACTGGCACTTCTTCTGAAAGTACTGGCACTTCTTCTAGAGGTACTGACACTTCTTCTGACAGTACTGGCACTTCTTCTAAAAGTACTGGCACTTCTCCTGGAGGTACTGGCACTTCTCCTGGAGGTACTGACATTTCCACAGGCACTACACCTGGCTCCAACACAGATAGCTCTGCATTTGCTTTCACCTCCGACACCCGTTTATTTGACTGCTTTTCTAATGGCAGGCTATCTGAATTTTGCTCCAAAGATAAACCACCTGGTTCTATCTTTCCAGTTACATCTGGCTTTTTTAGTGGCATATCTATTTCAGCTTTCACTTGCAAAATATCAGCATCTGGCTCAGCTACAGTCAGTTCCTCTTTGGATCCATCTATTGCAATTTCACCTGGCAGTATCACATCCGGCTCCATCCCTGAAAGCTCTTCATTTGATTCCACCTCTGGTAACACTCTATCTTGCTTTTCATTGGGCTCTAATGACATGTTATTCAGAGTTGAGCTTAATGGTATTTCACCAGGTTCCTCTTCTGATAGCAATGCATCTGCGTTCTCAACTGGAAGCTCTATTTCCGGTTTTGCTTCTAAAACATCTCCATCTAGTTCAGCTACAGCCAGTTCATCGCCCAGCTCAACTTCCGGCAGCCCCGACAGCAGTTCATCTGGTTTCAGTTCTGATAGTATTTCTTCAGGCTCCCCTTCTGATACACTTGGCTTCCTTATGGGCAATTTTATTTCTGGTTCCGTTTCCAACAATTTTGCACCTGGTGTACCGACAGCCAGTTTCTTCACAGGATCAGCCACTAGCACATGCTCATCTTCTGATAGCACTTCACTGGGCTCTCCCCCTGCTAGTGCCTTATCTGGCTCCACTCCTGTCAATAAGTTCTTTTTCTCTTCTGACTGCTTTTCCACTTCAACCACTGGCAGGTTTATATGGGCTTCCTCTACAGTGAACTTTGAACATGGCTTCTCTGCCAAAGGTGATTCTGTAATCAAATCTTCTTGCAGCAATGGGGTTAACCCTTCAGCTGGCGGAACTTCCATGAGATTCTGGTTTGTTGGAAGCTTTTTGCATGAGTCATCCTGCTGCGTTGGTGGAACAAAGTGGGAATCATCTACATTTGGTTGAAGTGCAGGTATGGATTGTTCCAGTAACCGTTGGTCGTCAACTTTCTCAACGTGTAATAATTCTGTAGAGACCTCTGCTATGGGTGCCGCTACTGGAGAAATAGGCAAGGCTGGTGAACAATTATTTGAAGACGAAGTAGCAGTGCTGTGGTCCGTCTCGTCTCCACTAAAATCCCCCCGATTAGCAGAAGACGCCATATTTGGAGGGTCACACTTTATGGTCAGTTCAGGAGGCTGAACCTGTAACAGGTTGGAACTCTCAGGTGGTGGCAGATCAGAAGAGAAACCAGCTCCTTCTTCTTCATCTAAAACAATCCCGAAGGCATGAAGGAAATTATATATAGATTAAGTATAATGCCTATAGTTTAATAAAGTAGGTATTATTCTAAGAAAGAAATCAGTCTATCTATGAATGTTATGAATACAGACTTACCAGATGTGGGCTTGTTCTGGGTTGGTAGATCCCTTTGGTCAACCAGTAATGGAGCTGAATCATCTGCTGACACCACCACTGGAATAGGAGAATGGTTGGGGGAACAGTTGTTGGATGTGGACGTTGACTGTACGGAGCTTGAAGAGCTGTCAGAAGTCGACTCTGAGGTTACACTGGAGCGAGTTGAAGGTAAAGCAAGGTCATCTCGGCAAAGAGTGGCGCTGTTAGAGTAGTCCTCATGGAAAGAAGGCTGCTCAGCAAGATCTACTGTATGAGGATCCACAAGCACCACCAGAGGGTGCTGACTGGACTCTACAGGTGCTGGGCTATTTGGTGATTGGCCTGAATCAGGAGACGGGATTGGTGATTGGTCATCATCACTAGGGTTTGGCGAATCAGAAACTGGTTCTGACAAATCAGAGCGAACTTCACAAAGTGGGACTGAGGGAGAGTCATGAAGTAGGACTGAGGGTGAGTCATGGAGTGGCTCTGAGTCAGGGGGCAGGACTGAGTCACTGTAGTTCAGAGTTGATGTCTCATCAGTTGAAGGTAAGTGCTGCATGTCAATGAGAACACTATCAGGTTGTGTTGTAAGCAGAGGTGCTGCCTCTCTGGTAGAGCTGTCTGGCAGCAGTGGAACATCTTCACCATCTGAAATTATCAAAGACTCATATGTGCAGTGATTTACATCGTATTAAAACGACACATACTGTAGCAGTTGCAGAAAAACTTTTCATTACAGCTTAGTTGCATTTTGTTTACTTATTGTGATCGAATTTCACTTCAAGCAATGAATGCTGGTTCAACTATTGACTAGTATTACAAGTTACTTGTATCATTTGCATACAGACTCAATAAATCAGTATTACCGACTTCCAAATAAAGCATCAACTGTTATAAACGTTGAGAGTTTTTTCCATCTTCTACTTATTTCAGTTGAACTTTTTTAGTTAAATAAAGTTTGTTTTTTTGTTTCTATCGCATACTGCACAAATTCCAGTCTTGGAATGGATTTTATTGAATCTAACTTGCGATTTAAAGATTAAACATATCAAATATCAATTCATATACACTAGTAACACAAGTTATTGTGCCAGCAATTATATTCTGAAGTTACATTAAAATTCCAAGTTCAGGTGGCTGAGGGTCAAACTACAGTAGCAGTAGTAGCAGTGTTAGTAGTAGCAGCAGCAGCAGTAGTGGTAGCAGTAGTAGTAGTAGCAGCAGCAGTAGCAGTAGTAGTATTAGTAGTAGTGTTAGTAATAGTAGTAGCAGTAGTAGTAGTAGTAGTAGCAGTAGTAGTAGTAGTAGCAATAGTATAATATACACAGTGATTACTAGAGACACAGAGCCAGTGGTGGATGCAGGAAACGGAAGAGGGGTTCTCAGCCCACTGCGTCATTAGCTGCAGTCATTGCCCCCAGCCACAGGCATGAGTCTAGACTGGAGAGCTTTCACTGACTGACAGCTGTCACTAAGAGCTGAATTACATTCAATGCCGTCAATTGTTATGGTATTCCTACTTTAAACTATTAAAACAAACTTTCAACTGCATAATATCTATTGTATGTAACATGCTGAATTATCATGATGCCCAAGTTTATTGCCCCTTTACTTCTACACTCTAGCTACAGTCACTTTTCTCAAAATTCAAATTCCATTCAACGGATAACAAACTTGTACGAGTTTATAGTTGTCATCCCTATGAGAAATCGGAAAGAGTTTTTTAAGCAGGCTAACTTTATTGCGCCACATATGAATAAGTCTTTGGCCTGCTTTAAAAAATCCTTTCCATCAGAGGTTGTCGAAAGGATAGTGACTACAAACTTTTCAACTTTATTGTGACAAAAGAGCAATTATGACTGAATGCCCTTCCTAACATCACCAACGACCTTCACTGAGGGACGAACCACTAACCCTGGGATTACTAAGCCAGTGCTCTAACCACTAGACCACAGCTGCTCTCTATTCCATTCAACAGATAAATAGTATTCAAAAAAGTACACAAATGCATCACTTGAAGATTGAAACTGCAGAATGGTGGTGGAGAAAGTACCTTCTATGAATATGACAGTGTCGCCTTCCAGGGAACCTTGTCTGCCGGGAAGGAAATGAACAACAGGCGAGTGTGGCGAGACATTGCTGCTCTCATCAGGTGATGTAGGATCGCTACTGTGTGGACTCATGTCAAGCGTCGTGTTATGCTCATACGAAGTACTGGCTGGACTAGCGGAGTCACGTGAGCTGATAACTCCAGCTGGCACGTAGTCTGCTATGAATGGGTAGTCGTCTAGTCTCACGCCAGCTTCACGGAACAATCTAGAATGTCCCTCAACCAGAGCGAGTTTCTCCTCTACGTAGGTGGTGCTGGCCTTGCCGGACTTGATGGTGGACAGAGACTCAGAGCGCTGTCTGCGTCGAGATTTGTGGTCTGCCCAGACATTGAGGCAGCCGCAGCAGAGCTTGCAGACGAGATAGAGGATTATGGGTACAGCTACGACCAGTATGCACACTAGAGTGATCACGGTGGCGTCTCCAGCAGACATTACTTGGACCATGCTGAGAGAGGGAGGCAGAGATGAGTCAGAAGGAGATGCTATCTCTGGCAGCTCATTGGGTGTATCTGACCTTTACACAAGATACTCCAAGGTCAAGGTGACTGTAACAAAAATGGAAAATTTAATAGTTGCTGCTACTACTACTTCTAGTAAAACTATTAATACTACTGCTATTACTACTACTACTATCACTACCACTAGCAATTAGTACTACTACTACTACTACTACAAGTAGCATCACTATTAGTGCTACTACGTTTATGGCTACTGATATTACTATCACTACTACAGCTATCAGTACTACTACTAGTACTGTTACTGGTTCATTGATAGTACTATCAACACTACTTCTACTAATACTGCAATTGTGGTTATTTCACCACTATTATCATCAACACAATGGAATAACATTGTAAATGTAACACCAGTCACCCTCCATTACATGGAGTAGGCTTCCCAAAGTTTCCCTCAAAAGATGAAAGTATAAAACTACCAAAAGTCAGGGAATACATTGCCAACATAAACTAATTAGAGGTAAGAAATAGTTGAAGCCAACAAATGCTAAGATGACAGGAAGATAACTAATTTAAAGATTTGATGACGACATACGTCAGAGTAAGTACAGCCATTACTGAATATAAACATAATACTGCTAATTAGCTTTCATTGTTTCAAACACCAAGAAGGGCTAAACTAGATGTCATGAAGTATAGCAGGAATAAAATTAGTACTCAGTAACTTAGCATGGAGGTGCAGCAATTCTGTTGCTTGAATTAAAACATTATAGCAAATGCTTAAAGCCTTACATTAAAGGCTCATGTAAATTCATGGTTATGAATAATTATTAAAATATTTCAACAAGGTAGGAGTGTTATAAGGATAAAATCATTCTCTCTCAGACTTACATGTATAATTAATTTAGTAATTAGTAGGTCATGTATTTATATTATAACCTAATAGCAAGTTAGTTGGTTTTGACACAGCAGTGATTTATCATTATAAAATACCTCCTCTTGGTATAGTTTAATGTTTGAACTTGTGACAGCCATTAACAAGACTAAATTTATATGTTGGCACAATATTAGTACACTGAGTGGTTTTTACTTGATATAATGGTGTTGCTTTAGTTCATAGTTTGGGTTATGTATTTAGTTTGGGGTTGTGGGCTGAGAATGTTGAATTAGAAAATTATAATTAGTATTAGATAAAAGTTCAAAGGGAGCAGCCGTGGTCTATGGGTTAGAGCTTTGACTAGTGAGCACGAAGTCATGGGTTCGAGCCCTGATAAAGACCATTGGTGATGTTAGGAAGAGCATCCAGTCATAATTGCTCATGTGCCTCATCTAAACAAGTCCTTAGCCCGATTTAACAAACACCCTTTCCATCAGGGGTTTCTAACAGGGATAGTGACTATAAACTTGCCTGAGTTTTATTAGATAAAAGTTCAAAGTTCACATTGAGAATATTAAGCTTTGCTTATTTATTAATTAAATTTGCAAGTTTCGATGTCTAGATTGGAGCCCAAATGGGGGCACCTGCTACACATATCAGAGCCTCACTTAGGCATACTGTTTAGAAAGAGCTAAAAAGAGTGACCATGTTTGTTGACAAATTCACTAACACCAGATTGAAGCTTTTGTTGTGATAGTTTTGTGCTATTGCATTACCCTGTTTATAACTGGAACAGTCATTGTAGGCATGTGAAATGTACACTGGAAGAACTGGGCCAATATACTAGTAATGTCAGTCGGTAGCATCAAACTTATCTGTTTTAGGTTCAAGATGTGAGAGATTTCTTTGTGGTATTTAGGTGAAGTAAATTACTGCAGTCCTTATGACTCAGTAAGTAGCACAACAATTACACTTTTTGACTTAGTAACTGAGATATCTTGATACAGCTTTTATTTAGAACACAGGCTTTTCCAAATTTCTCCATTACTGTTCCTACCTTTCAGTCTGAACATTACATGAGCTTGTTGCTCTAAAATCTAAATAACCAGTTAATTATGAGAGACTTTATTGGTTGATACATGCTTTCGAAACCACCCCAGTGCAGTGAAACCCAATTTCATCAGTTTATTTTTTGGTTTCTAAATGTAATTGCTTTTTTCCACAAGAAAATAACTCTAAATACAAATATTTGCTCAAATTGGCTGGATTTGAAGCGTTTTTTTCTGCTCAACATAAAATAAACTTTTTAAACGATAAAAAACACTACAGCCTGTAGAAAAGTTGGAAAGAACATACTTTAATCGTACAGAAAAAAATGAAATGAGGGGGAAGACGGTGATGAATATAATCACAGCAATGTCAGTCTTCAGCAAGAATACAGATCATCAAATGCAAGATGGAAGAAGTGACAATGATATCAGCTCATCATTCTAACACTTGATTAGGATTCTGGAAAGAGCTTGTACATGAAGAACAGCTTGAGTTTATCATTACCACTTCCTACATATATAGCCACAGGTATTCCCTGCCAGACATATTACTAACTCATGCTATAGTCTCCCAGTTACAAACATAGCGTTTCAGGTTATGGCCATTAAAATGTGACATAATAGTCAAAGAAGAGAAAATTTGATAGCCTCTAGTAAACCCTACTAAAGCTCTTGCATTTCTAAAGCTACTTACATTATAAATGATTGACACAACTTCATAAAGCACTGATATAATTTTAGATATCAACTATTTACTGATATTACTCAAAGCAGCAGCATTAGTGTTGAAACTTGCTACTCCCTACCCTTAGTGTCACTAAAGCAAATGCTTAAATTCTCACAGTTGAACTGAAAGAAATAAAGGGATAAATTACTGATTACAAGATGAGAAAAAATAGACCATACTAACCTTTCACAAAGGGCTGTATTTGGCCACTGATGGAGGAAGAGAGAAGAAACCACTCAACACAACTATCCAAGACTGTTTTGACAATACAAGTGGAAACTATGCCAAGATAAACATCAATGCACTCTTTCCAACACACTAGTTAAACTGATGTTATAGTGATGAGATGTTGGCAACAGGAAAGTTTAGCAGACCGTGACTTATTCACTGCTTGTTAACAAATCAAATGGCAACAAAACAAAATAGAACCTTTGCTACCAATCATACTTGGGAGAAACATCAAAATATTTTGAGAAAAAACACCACTTAGTATCTACAAAGAGTAGCTACTGAAGAAGACCTAGCGCACGCCAACAGCCAAAAGATGCGCTCTCAGTTTAGATAATCATCATATAGCTAGTTGAGCACTAACAGCCTAACTGATACTATTATTGAAAAGATGTACACTTTGACTATGCTATGAGACCATGATGAAAACCTATATTTAGACTTTAAGGCCAGGAGTGCACCAAAGCAGCCCCACTCACGGCTTTATAGACAATATCAAGCTAACTTGAGCTCTATCTACCCAGCTAGAATCCCCCTTCTGGTGGGATAACTTAGGATACTATATTTAAATTTTTCAGCTTTCAATATACAATAACTGATATTAATAGAACTAGAAGTCGGTTGTTTTAAAAAGGTATCATAAACAAATTACTTTTTGTGGCTCATAAAAAACTGTCTCATAATTAAATTACAATATATATTATGCCTATGGAAGGATGTTGCTACTTTTATCCCATTGATATCTACAGAAAAGTGACAGTAATTAAAGAACGCCCCTTTCGAATAATAGTCTCTACAATGTGGTGGTGGAACAGTAGTAGTGATAAATGAGAAAACATGGAAAGTCAAAACAGTGCTTCATACTAATCTATAGCAATAGGCACTGTAATACCGTCTCAGTAATTTCAGTAATACCACTTCACAACATTCAAAATCATTATTAATGTGTAATATGTATTATTATTTACTGTTACATTAAGGTACATCAGCCCAATTTTGAAAAATTGTAAACTTTACAGAAAATTTAATAATTCCAATTTGAGAACACAGAATTACATTTATTTCTTCTGCCAAAGTTGGAGCAGTTAAGATGCCTATATTTATGGCACTGACGAGCAAGAGAGTTGTATGCCCAAAAAAAGTTTTATAATAAATTTTGTGAAAACATGCTTGGAATTGGTTTGGGGTTTCTGATAGTTAGCTGATGGGCTCTGAAGTCTGTCTTATTATAAAGCTAGTAATTATTGCTGAATTTCATTGTATGCTATTCTTAGCTGTTGTAACACCCAGCTTAATCACTGGGCTGCCTTAAAAGTTTAAACTTGGCTTTGTCAACAAACTACATATTGTTATAAACGGTGTAACAGCAATTATACTTAGAAATATATGGTGTATAGGCCCAGTAGGTATTCATATCATATTCACACTGATATTCGTACACTTACTTTGTGAGTAACATATACCATAACCATAAATATAAAATATTATCAATATGAATTGATTATACCATTTACAATTTTATCATAATATAGCCTATATATATATATGTGTGTGTGTGTGTGTGTGTGTGTGTGTGTGTGTGTGTGTGTGTGTGTGTGTGTGTGTGTGTGTGTGTGTGTGTGTGTGTGTGTGTGTGTGTGTGTGTGTGTGTGTGTGCTAGGGAGAAAATCCTGGCTGTTTGCCAAAATTTGAATAAAAAACATGTTAGCTTTTTGTAGCTTGTTTAGCTATTTGTTAGCTTTTTGGTTTTGTTATTTTTAATGTATTAGAAGTATTAACAGTTTACTTGCCAGGAAGGCGCTATAAAGAGCTGATGTTTGTAAGTAGAATTATAATTTTGAAGTTTCATGTTTTTGTTGATGTTATTTGAAGTTTAGTTATGTATGTATTTTTGTGCAGGATGTAGTTATTTTTTGATATTTTGATAGAGTACAAGACAAAGAGTAAATACATTTCAAAGATTAAGAGAGTATTGCTCAATGCTTGTTGCTAGCCAACTCACTAAGTCTTTCCTGGCACAATATATATATTTATATATTTATAATTTAACTCATAATGTTCAATTTCCATATTGGTATCGAAATTCGACTTGTCTAAATTAGTATGTGATATAATACTTTCATAGTCTGATAGTGATACTGGGCGTGATTGTATACGCCATAGTTAAATTGAGCAACTAAGTAATAGTAACACTGAAGAGTGAATCACATACTAATAGTAATACTTATTCTTATAGCAATACCCTGATAGCCACATACATGGTAGACTAATGTTTATGTTTCAGTCTAGATAGACTATCGTCAATATATTCCACTTAGATGACCCCCAACTGGACAACTTCCATTTAGACCACTTTATTTAAAAACCATTAAGAATTAAAAAATCATGATGTTTGATACTAAGTTGCATTTATTTCGGTTCCATGTGAATACATGTGCTATTGAAACCATGCATAAGTGTATAAGACTCATTGAAGCCTTTGCTTTAACAGTTTACAGAAGTCATGACCCATAGACATAAGTTGTTTATTTTTAAAGTAACATAATATACTATTTTTTGGAATGTTCTTCTACATTATATTTATCTAATTTCAAAGTTTTAAGTAGTCATACATATTTAAATATCATCTGAACATATATTTGATAGCAATATTTTATTATCTGGAGTCGTGTTATCTGGAATGACATCAATACTTATATTATGATAATCACTATGACTATCACATTCACTATAAGTATAAGTATTATCCTCATTGATTTGAATTTGTAATTGTCAATCTGAATCTTTGAAAAAAAACTGAAAATTAATTTAGTACTACTACTACTAGTAGTAGTAGTATTAGTACAGTAGACTGCTTGGCTAGATTAATTCTGAGTGTAAAGAATAACTCTAAAAGTAAAACCGTAGGCGCAGGTACTAGGCTACTTAGTAGATGTAGTGCCTATAAATATAAGTATTAGTTTAACATTAACTATAAATATAACTTTTATTCTTTACACAGTGTCATTTGAGTTTGTAAGATTTCTAAAAAATTCATATTGCTTGATAACAGTAACTGTAAGAGTATCACGATTAAATTTCGATCATCATTATAATAAGATTAAGATAATCATAATGATATTCATTGTCATTATGATTATGTGATGATGTATTACTATTTCTAAAAGTAAAAGCTACAAGTTGAAGTAAAACTAAAAGTAAATCAAAATGAGTAAAGACTAAATCACAAACTTGAAGTGACATTTTTTTTATCAGAATTTGAATTCGTATTTGTAATTCACTATTAGTATTAGTATTACTATTGTAATAGTAATACCAATACTATCACTAATACTAATAGTAATAGTATCGCTATCAGTATCACTATCAGTATGAGTATCAGTATGCTAATGATTTAGTTAGACTAACAGTAACAGTAACTATTTTCATCTACATTTTGATTTTACTTTTTTAAGTTTTTAGCCTTTACCTTTTCCAGTTTTAAAAAAGAGTTTATAATACTAATTAAAACAGTAGAATTAAAAAAAACTTCTATAAATTTTAAAGTTGTCATCTATTATCATTATTTACCTGGAGCATAAAATATTGAACCATTTATTTTGCCGTCGTCAATCGTCCCTTCTCGGTCGCTCTCTGCCTCTGCTGCAAGCCAGTTGGCTCAACAAGGAAAATCGAGAAGAAATGCATATTTTAACGAAGGGATAACTCCGATTTGAAATAATGAAGACTCGCGCGCTAATGTGTTTCTTGTTTCGGAGGCAAGAAAGAAATCAAGACCGCGCGCATTTAATTTCAATCTATGCCTATTGGCTATTAGTATTATTAGTATTATTAGTGTTACACTGTTAGTCATTTGCTGATAGTCATAGTGATTGTGGCAAAACTTACAGCTCTCCTCCAGCTTTTGCTTTGAAACCTGACCTTGTTTTTTAAATGAAAATGTAACTTGAAAGACCAAAATGCTTTAAAAGACCAGAAGCTATCCAAATCCTTCGTAATCATAATGATAAATATTATCATTATGATTACGGCAATCCCGATCCGTAATAATAATATTTTAGTTTAACAATAAGTATAACTTGAATTTTATGTTACCTTATAAGTTACTAGTCATATCTGACTTAGACTAGTAGTAGTATTACTAATACTAATAGTAATTTAATGGTAATACAACAGTAAATGAATAATACTAATACTAATAGTTATACTTATAGTAATAGTTATAGTGAGTAATATTTATAATAATAATAGAAATCACTAAATATAATAGTAATACTAATAGTTATAGTAATACTAATAGTTATACTTATAGTGAATTACTTTTACATTTAGTAATTACTAATTAGTAATTAGCATAGTAATGAATCTCATAATGATAATGGTAATGAGTAATGACGGTTTGTTTATTATTTTTCTCGAAGTCAATATAAATTAAAATATAATATTTATAGATATACTAATCATCATAGTGATGATGGTAATCACTATTACTATTAGTATTATTGCTGTCAAACTCAATGAACATGTCATTATATCCATTGGGTTTGCTAGAAATAAAATTTAAACCCCATCGTATGAGTATGTTCACATTAGTTTTTATCATGTAGAAAAATTAAAATTTATGCTTTGCTAACTGCTTTGGCATTTTGAAAAACTGCTTTAATTGTAGCTGTAGAAACTATTAGAATGAGTATAGCAATGGAACCTTTATTTTTTTAGTTGGAAAAGACCAGAGACTTGGATATCAACACCTTCTCTAGACATGCTGTGAGTATTCTAAACAAGTAGTATAAGTTTATTAGCCACCAGTGCTAGCTTTAGAATGTAAAGTTGACAGTTTGTCTTATAGTATTGGTTTAATTTTGTTTGCAGAAAGTCGGCAATATCAAAGGCCTATGAGGAGGTGCAGGTGGTGGCTAATTTAAGGAGGGCTGTTCCAGTGGAGGCAACAAATCTACTCCGTCAGCAGTTTGAGAATGAGCTAAGAATTTTGGTAGGAAACTTTTTAATGTTTGCTACTATTTGGGAATTTAGTGAGGCTTTAAACTTCTTCGTTTACGTTTTATATAACAACTAAAAGCTGAAATTTTGATTAAAGTTGGTTTTATAGAGACAGGTTGACTAATATGTTCCATAGTAGTAGATGTAATACTCACAATGTAACTGGATGGACATGACAAGCCATTAGTAACATGAGTAACAGCTAGTACAGTAGCAATTAGCAACGGTAGTAATTAGTAACTGTGGCAAGTTGCTTTTTTATAAACTAGAGCTGGCAGTTATGGATTTGGAGTCTATTGGGTACACAACTCCAAAATACTCCTATGTTATTTCAAGTAGTATTGTATTTTTATTCTACTTTCCTTGCATAAAATAGTGGTTCGTAATCACACATTGCTCTACATGCATTGATTTCTATAGCAGGGCGGGAGGACAAATCTGAGTTTAATAACTTGATCCCCTCAAAAGCTACTGTACATTGTATTGTAACTAATAATAGTTTTGATTTATTGAAATTATATGAAGCTAGTTCCATTTAAATTGGTGAACCTGCAAATTGGATAAATTCAGGTGCAACATTGGCTCAGTGTAGTTATAATGATAATTTTATTTAAACTCTGTCCAAGCAGACAATTGTGTTGATGAGAGCTATCGTTTCAACCTGTTTGACATTATTCTGATCACCAATATGTGTGGGCATTAAGAACTGGTGCTTTACAACTGTGTCAAGGTTGATCTACACTAATAATTGCATCTTTTCGTTATCAAATGTTTCACAATAATTGGGAGTTGTTTTCTACTAGAATGAAACTGAGTACCCTTTATGGAGAAGAGAAGATAATTCTCAACAAATGGCTCGTCAGCTGCAAGACTTAGACAAACTTAAACATCTACTGAACCAGAACATCACTTCAAACTTCATAAATGTGGTAAGTGGACAAGCTGCGAGATTCTCAAGTGTGGTAAGTGGACATGCTGTGGTGCTAGGTTTATGTACTGGAATTATCGAAAATAATGCCCTGTAACAACAAATTTTGAAATACCAACTGTTTTACTTGAGTTTCTTTTAATATTGTGTCATGGAAAGATAACTCTAAATTTGTGCCACTGAAAGGAATTGTCTTCTGTCGCCTCAGTATGAAATAGATCAGGTGGGTTCACATTTGTTAGAATATATAGGGCATGGTAAGCTGTTTCATTTGGAACTGTGGAGTGTGTTTGATTAAGCCAGTTTCTTTGCAATGCTGGAAGAAAACTCAGACAGACTTTGGTTATATTAGAATACTTATTTGCTATAAGTGGTTTTTGAGAATGTTCCTAGGAATTCATTTATCCAGAATAACGGCTGTATTCATATGTGAGTCACCATAGTATTATGTTCTATTACAACTCGGGTTGTATATTTATTCATCTGCCGTGAGGAGAGGCGAGGAATGACTCATTGCTTTGCCATTTCAGATGTTACTTTGTTACTGGTGTTTCATATCATGCTCTTAGCATTATTCTTCATAGTGCATCTTTTGAATAAATTTTGCCTAACTTTGAGCCCACTTTAAGTAAACCTTTGATATTTTACGTCAAAAAAAGTAATTGACTTCTTGCATTTATATTTAAACTGAATAAGTAATATGAATGATGACCATAAGTCTGTTGTTCCAATATTCCAGCTGCTGCTGTCACGAGAAGCATTGCTTAGTTTGTTGTCATTGATTCGTCTTGTAATAATTTAGATTCCGGACCATGAGGTACGAATAAGGGCTCCGTCCTTAGACCCCTCCAGGGCTCCAGAGAATATCCAGGCTCTTTATAACTTTGCTAGAATGGCCATTAAGCAGAATATACAAATACGCAAACGACCCGAGCCAGATCCAGTTGTTGAGCCAGTAAGTAGTTTACTTGGAGATGGATGTAATCCATGTTGTGGTGTTGCTTTTTGCTACATTCCCACACAAACCTGCACTTTCAGTTAGTTCAGTGTCTACTGAAAGTCTATAATCCTCTACTTAGTTTGTACATCACTTATGCTGGTACAGTGAGATTAATTTCTTTGCATAATGCAGATATTCACAACAACTGTTTTTAGCTTTAAAGTGTTAATATGTTAGTTGTCTTCCCTTCAAATTTGCCACTTTTTATTAAATATTTTACTCTCCAATTAGACCTTATGTTTTTTTATCCAAAATATTCATTTTTCTAATTGTTTTCTGCACTTGTTACATCATTAAAAGTTTAGGATTTGCTGAACCTACTTTGCATAAAAATGTGTGCATTGGAAAAAATACATTTTTTGTCATAAGGTGATAGTAACTTAAATTATTTCTACTTCATATAAAACTTTACTCTGGTTACATGCAGTGAATTTCAAGCTTTCCAATGAATGAAACAGTAACTGCTGCATATTGCAGGTCATCAGTGGACATGATTTTCCAAAAAGAAATAAATCTGCTTTGGGACGAAAGTCATCTACACCTATTCATCAAGGTAACACTTCAACATCTCGACGACTCTCGGCAAAATCTACAGCTCACACGTCCAATCTCCGGTCAACTGATTCTGCTGACGCTGACTCTATTCACAAGAGACGAGGAAAAAGGAAGTCAACTTCACTTCTCTTTACTCCCAGGCGGAGTGGATTAAGTGCTAAGAGATCAAATAGCAAGATTCCTAAGCCCTCTAGTGCGCTAAAACTGCGGGAGGGTGATGAAAGAGTTCATACTCCGTCGCCATTCAAATCGAGTAGTAAAGTAGCTAATTCCCCTAAAGTCACGTTGACTCACCTAAAACACACCTAAGTTTTATTGATACTGCGTCCATATAATATAGTTTCATTTTACTTGCAGCTTTTAATGTGACTGAATGCTGACATTTGTGTGACCTTGAAATTGAACAGTGAATGTTACATGGAAATTGTTAATGTTCTCTCATCTAAATAAGCCTGACATTCTAACAAGTTATACCACTAGCCTGCTATACTGCATATTTAACAAGTTTCCTTCTTACTGTAGTAATCATTTCGACTGTATTATACTTTATGTATACTTGTATAATCATCATTTAAACAAATTTTTCTATATTTTGCATTGTTGGAAGTGGTTGGTGAAAGATAATATTAATATATTTTATTTAATTTTTACTCATAAATGTTATAACATAGCATAAAATATGTTTAAAGTTATGCAATATAGATTAACATAGAGAGCCTGTAAGCCAAAACCACACTTTTGCATTGAGAAGAAGTTATATATGCATGGCTCATGAAAATAAACAAATTTGTAAGCCTCTGGGTTTAGATATTAACAACTCTATGCAATCAAGTATCACATACAAGCATTAAAAATATATGATAGACAAAAATAGACTTTCTAGAGCACCATTATGGCACATGGTAGAAAGGTACGAAACAGATGAACTAAACTAGCTGTTATCCACAGTTGATATAATATTGTATTACTAATAAATATGAATCTAACAATCATGAGCAAAATTGTAATTACTAGTTGCTGGTGTTCAATATACTGTAAAAGTTACTCAGTCTCATCGCAAAGGCATCTTTCTAGTCTAACTGCAGTCCTAAGGGTCAGGTCTTACAAGGGTCAATGGCTGCTAAAAGTCTAGAAAACGGCCTGCTGTAATGAAGCCGGAAGATCGTGTGCATGTAGTTTTTGGATTTGTCTGTCCAGCAATAGAATTTGTAGTTGCAGTGTGTGTTACTATTGTTTTCTTTGTAGATAGTGATAAGTTAATGGTTTTATTCGCTCTCATTTTCTCTAAAATATAATTGAGTAGAAACATCTTAGTTCAAAACATGCACAAATAGGAAATAATAAATAAGAAATGAAAAAGAATTTTGCAATATGCAGTCTATTTTGTCCTTTTTGGTTAACATTGGTTAACTTGGGAATGATTTTTAAAAAGAGTCCAAATAAAGAAAATTAATTACATCAAAAGTGAAAGGTTTTGCTATTCGCTGTACTAGTTAAAATAAATTCAACGCCAGAATCAATAATTGACGAATCACACTTATTTTGATATTCAGTCAAGTCATGGGCAATCTGATGGAATTTGACTTGAATATGAAACTTTTTGAGAGAACACTTTGCTTCGGCCAGTAAAAATGAGGCATATATCAGCCAATCAAATTTAAAACAAAATAGGCTGCATGTAGCAAGACAAGCAACTGCATTCCTGGATAGCTAAAACATATAACAATGTTACTTCACCGTTGCATAAATTTGTAACCTGGCATTTGTTATAATGAAATGGGGGGGGGGGAGGTGAAGGGGGAGGTAAGACTCGACAACTTGAGTTATTAAATTCAAGCTTGTGAACTCTGCAAATCTGAAATTCATGTTCCAGGTGTTTCTGTTTCCATTACAGTGAATTTCATACACAAGACAAATGCATCTGTACCATTTGAAAATGGTAGTGTTTTTATTTCAAGAGAGGGGAGTTTTGTTGAAAAGCTACCAACATAAGATGTTGAAATATTAGTTCTTTTAACTGGGACTATTTTATATAAACATCTACTTACTAAACTAAGCTAACAAAATGGTAAATAAAAAGGCACACGAAGAGGGGAGACGACAACAAATCACTCACTTGTCTATAAGAGCGACTTTAGTTGTAGCAGCTGTGTCAGGGTTCTTCATTATCTGGTAGAGGGATCTGGATCCCGACTTCCGCCGAGTTCTGGTCGTCCCCGCTGATGCTTCCGAGAGGAAGGACGGGTCTGCTGTCGCCTGAGCAAAGATACACAACATGTTTCAACACCCTCACAACTAGCCAACTGTAGTGCTGAAATTACCAAATAATCCCTGTGGTGTGATGGTTAGCGAGTTTGCTTGCAAGCCGGAGGTCCCGGGTTCGAATCTCAGTAAGAGAAAATATTTTTCACAAATCAATGATTATGATGAGAATATGGGTGGGATAAGGCGACTGATAATTACGGAATATGGGACATGCAAAGTACTTAAAGAGGTATATATGTTTCCATACCATTTGTGCAACATAAAGTTTAAAAAAGGAAATTTGGGTTATGGTATAAGCACACAACAAGGCACTAAGAAGTTGCCTTCCATGTACTACAAATTCAAGCTAACTGCATATTTAGGTGTTGAATACGTATCAAGAATAAAGGGGTTATAAAAATGTCTTAACTAAAAGAAGATTACACTATACCATAGGTTACCCCTTAAAGTAATGGATAATGAACTGTTAGACACTGTAGCTGTGGTGTAATTCATTGTAGCTGCAAGCAAATACACTCAAAGCATTCACATTACACTCAGTGGGTAGAGCCTAGTAACTATCTCCAACGGCTAATAATGAAGCTTTAGCTCCATCACAGCTCACCCAGAATTCTCTTGGCAGTTAGAAAAGCAGAGGATTCTGGGAGAGGAAACAAATTTTAACAAAAGTAACCGAGTGACTGGACATGGTGTTTCATAGAAAGGCTGTGCTGATGTGAATTCATCTATTGTTAAAAGCAAAACAATTGAAATTTTAAAAAACATAATTACTATAATACTTCCATATTAAAATATATAACTTAATATTCATTTTAATTACAACTTTTCATTACAGAAACCATATTAGCACTCACAATTTTATTATCAACTCGAGAAATTTTAAATTCACAACAGCACACTTTTCCATAATTAACATGTTAGTAAATGTTATAACAGTAAAAAGATCAATGTGCAATACAGTGTACAGAGCAGAGACAGAACTAAACTATCAACTCCAAAACAACTATTTAAATTTCAATGAAAGAGGAGACAAATCCATTTGTATAAACATTTTTATACATCTTGGAGTTGTCTTCCTTTCATGTAACTAGGTCACTGATAGTTAGAGCAGGAAACTAATTAAAACTCATAAGTCTGTTAACAAACTACCTTCAGCAACTTCAACTGCCTAAAGAAATAAAAGCGTAAGAAATATGAACATAAGTTAAACACCGTGAGACTAAACGTAGAAAGCTGTCATAAACAACATGAGTGGACTATAAAATGTAGAATTGTGACTGTTGTCATTAGACAGCTACCTATGACAGTCAACAACGATCAGTAACAGAATTGTTACAGAATATAATTTAACAGTGTGACAAGCCGTGCTAAGCAGTTATTATGACGACAGTGCAAACAGGTTTAGTGGCTTTGCAAATATGTTTTGCTCGGAAAAGTTGTGCAATAACTAAAATCTTGTTAATTAAAAAATATAAGATGTCGGTTAAAGTTATGATAGAATTTTAAGTACACTCCCAGCTGCTTAAATTTTTGATAATAACAGAGAATCTTACTTGGTTTGCTTCAGTTTGAAGGGGCGTTGACTGCACATCTCCCACTGTCATGATAGTAAACACGGGCTCATCTATTTGAGCAGGTGAAGATTCTAGATCCCCTGTAAATGTGACATTGATGGCAGGTTCGTCTATTTGGGGTGGAGCAGATTCAACGTCTGCTGATGCAGAGACACTGATGATTGGTTCGTCTAATTGGGGTGGAGCAGATTCAACGTCCGCTGATGCAGAGACACTGATGATTGGTTCGTCAGAATCAACATCAAAGTCAAGGGCAGCAAGAGCTTGCAAATCACCTTCGACATCAGCCAGTGCTGCTGAAAAAGCTGCCTGGCGTGCTGTAAAATATGACGCAAGATATAAAACAATGATTTAGAGATATTATACAAGGTGGGTACCTGTGTACAAAAGAAAATACACGGACAGACCAATTCATGTTCAAACAACATATACATTTTAATAATGCAACTCAAAAACTTTAACGAACAAATATTTAAATGACTGTTAAATAACATTTCAAATGCCATAATATTATATTCAACATTACAACAAAAAGACTAAAATAAAAAATGATAATTTATCAATAACAAGCAGGTGCTACACTAGGCTATCACAGCTACAGTTGCTTTAGTCATTTTGATAAAAGAACATTGACTTTGGTTATGCATGCAGAAGTAGTAGAAAGCCCAATTCACCGTACCCACGCTGCGCGTACTACAAGCTGTAGACAACAAAAAGTTACCCTGTCTAACAACGCAACTCTGCCCATATAAGTCAAAACTGAGCACTCATTTGTGAAGCAATATATGTGCAAACTGTAAAGCATTGATTGCAGACTACAATGAGGCATCAACTAAAGCATTGAGGTTGCAATGTTAGAATAGACAAGCTTCCACAGATAAGGCAGGCATCTGAGACACAAGCTTCAAATACTTTACTGAGTAGATTAGAGTCAATACAGTAGAGCAACTGTTCATCAACACCAGTTGAAGCAGCAAGCAATAGAAATTAGAAAGCACTAAAATTAACCATCAGCTGAATCGGTCTTATGGCGAAGGTGACAAACCTTCAGCCTCGGGCCCTAATGTAGTTTTGTTATGTGTAAGTGGTTCCATATCGCTAAGGTCATCGTCCTCATCGCTCCAACTGGACAACTTACGTAACTCCACTAAATCGGGAATGTTGGCTGCAAGTCGCTCTTGAAAACTTAGATTATTGCTATCTAAGTCTTCGGCTGTAACACGAATTACTGCCTATTCACGTATGAATGTGATAAACTTGCTAAATGCAGACGACTTTAGAAAGCTCTGGTATACTAAAGCTTTTAAAGTGAATTAAAAATGATGATGATAAGAAAGATAGGAAACCTCAATTTATAGATTCAAATAGCTTTAATTGTTAGTACAGAAGTACCGTTTTTATCAACAGGTGGTGGTGACAGTTCGGCAGCTACATTCCCATCTATCCCAAGGGCACCATCTAAGTTTCTAAAACATGAACAAAACAATATGTTGTAAGGAGAGCAGCACGGTAAAACACGTATAAAATTATAGCATTAACACATTAGAGTGGCCGACTTACTCATTTTGAGGAGCTCCTAAACTCAGTGAGGCATCTGGTGAGGTTATGCTTACACCAGGAGATGATATACCTACAGATGGAGCAGTGACATTGCTGGAAGGAATATCTGTACTTGATGGTGATACATCTGAAGGAATTTGAGTGTCTATTTGTGTGAGCGGAGTTTCTGATTGTGTATCTAAATCTCCAACGCGGAGTGAAGGAAGGGATACATTAGGAATGTGTACTGAAGGATCAAATGTAGCAAGTGGTATATCTTTATCTAAATTTGATGACTTGGCAGGTTCTTTAAGATCTGTGTCAAGATCTGCAGATGGTGCTTCAACACCAACATTTGGCAACTCAACTTCAGCATTTCCTTTTCCTCCAAACTTAGGGATTTTAAATCCTACAATACCAGTTATCATATTATCATAAAAAGTAGATTGGTTAACCACATAAAAATTCTAAAAGAATTCCGTTTTTAAGTTACAGTCTAGAAAGCATAAATTAACTAAAAGTACACCATTAAATATTTCATCAACATTTAAACACAGTCTAATATCATTCTCAGAGTAAATAAAACATATACATACAGCTTTGAAGATGACACATAATGGTGCTTGAACATAAAAACTAAATACTTAGGACTCATAAGTGTTGGTTTTTTTTATCAAAGTTTTAAGTTTTTTAGAATTACATATGTTAGATTTCATTCCATAAAAAGACTTACCAAAACCACTCTTTTTCTTCTTTTTCTTCCTATCCTTATCATCACCACTACTAGAGTTGGAAGAAGAGCTGCTCGATGAAGAGCTACTACCACTTCTGGATCTTGATTTCAGTTTCAAGTCACCACCGATACTACGATAATTTCAACACATAAATTACTATAATGTAAAGGAAGCCTGCATAATCGCAAGCTGTTGTGATTCTAGGAATAAACTTTTGATTAAAAGGTGTGTAATCAAAATGAATAACATGCTAAATATTTTTTATTGTCTATTGATGTTTAAATGTAGTCAGCTCACCCTCCACTTGGTAAATCAATATCTGCAGATGGTGCCTTAATATCTGCTGAAGGAAGATCTATGCCTCCTGATACACCACCACTTGGTAGGTCAATATCAGCAGATGGTGCTTTAATATCTGCTGAAGGAAGATCTATACCTCCTGATACACCACCACTTGGTAGGTCGATATTGGCAGATGGTGCTTTAATATCTGCTGAAGGAAGGTCTATATCTCCTGATACACCACCACTTGGTAGATCGATATCTGCAGATGGTGCTTTAAGGTCTGCTGAAGGAAGGTCTATACCTCCTGATAGACCACCACTTGGTAGGTCGATGCCTGCAGATGGTCCTTTAAGCTCACCATCAGTTTTCGGTCCTTTAACTTTAGATTTTCTTTTTCCTCCGATCTTAGGAAGTTTAAATCCTGTAACCCCAATCACAATTTTGAAACATAAAGCAATTTCTTGAGAGCAATTAAATTCTTTTGCATAATCTATGCTCAGAATATCTTGGGCAACTTACCAAAGCCACTCTTTTTCTTCCCATCCTTATCATCATCACTACTAGAGCTGGAAGAAGAGCTGCTCGATGAAGAGCTGCTACCACTTCTGGATCTTGATTTCAGCTTCAAGTCGCCACCGATACTATAATGATTCCAACGTATAGCACACATGTCATTGTAAAGGAAATCTGCATGATTACAACCTGTTGAGAAACTAGGACCAGACTGGTGATCAAATGTTCTGTCATGAAATCAAAAAGATATAAACTTTTTAATTAGTGTTTAAATGTAGTCAGCTTACCCTCCACTTGGAAGATCAATATCTGCAGATGGTGCTTTAATATCTGCTGAAGGAAGATTTATACCTCCTGATAAACCACCACTTGGTATATCGATATCGGCAGATGGTGCTTTAATGCCTGCTGAAGGAAGGTCTATACCTCCTGATACACCACCACTTGGTAGGTCGATATCAGCAGATGGCGCTTTAATATCTGCTGAAGGAAGGTCTATGCCTCCTGATAGACCACCACTTGGTAAATCAATATCAGCAGATGGTGCTTTAATATCTGCTGAAGGAAGATCTATACCTCCTGATACACCACCACTTGGTAGGTCGATATCAGCAGATGGCGCTTTAAGATCTGCTGAAGGAAGGTCTATGCCTCCTGATAGACCACCACTTGGTAAATCAATATCAGCAGATGGTGCTTTAATATCTGCTGAAGGAAGATCTATACCTCCTGATACACCACCACTTGGTAGGTCGATATCAGCAGATGGCGCTTTAAGATCTGCTGAAGGAAGGTCTATGCCTCCTGATAGACCACCACTTGGTAAATCAATATCTGCAGATGGTGCTTTAATATCTGCTGAAGGAAGGCCTATACCTCCTGATAGACCACCACTTGGTAGGTCAAGATCGGCAGATGGTGCTTTAAGGTCTGCTGAAGGAAGATCTATACCTCCTGATATGCCACCACTTGGTAAATCAATGTCGGCAGATGGTCCTTTAAGCTCACCATCAGCCTTTGGTAATTTCACTTTAGATTTTCCTTTTCCTCCAAGTTTAGGCAGTTTAAATCCTGTAATAATAATCAAAGATTGGATACATAAAACAAATTCTTGAGAGTACTAATTAATTTGTTTTTGCATAACTTATGTGTATCATTTCCTGGGAACCTTACCAAAGCCACCC
This sequence comes from Bugula neritina, assembly GCA_964035545.1. Taxonomy (NCBI): domain Eukaryota; kingdom Metazoa; phylum Bryozoa; class Gymnolaemata; order Cheilostomatida; family Bugulidae; genus Bugula; species Bugula neritina. The sequence goes on from OZ037767.1 coordinate 13,239,298, forward strand.
TTTTTCTTCCCATCCTTATTGTCACCACTACTAGAGCTAGAAGAAGAGCTGCTTGATGAAGAGCTGCTACCACTCCTGGATCTTGATTTCAACTTCAAGTCACCACCAATACTACAATGATTGAAACATAATATAGAAAACTTTCTCGTACAAGGGATCTGCATGAATGCAAACTGTTGAGAATCTATGAATAAACTTTTGATTAAAAGGTGTGTAATCAAAATGAATAACATGATAAATATTTTTTATTGTCTATTGATGTTTAAATTTAGTCAGCTTACCTTCCACTTGGTAAATCAATGTCAGCAGATGGTGCTTTAATGTCTGCAGAAGGAAGATCTATGCCTCCTGATAGACCACCACTTGGTAAATCAATGTCTGTAGATGGTGCTTTAACATTTGCTGAAGGAAGGTCTATACCTCCTGATAGACCACCACTTGGTAGGTCAAGATCGGCAGATGGTGCTTTAAGGTCTGCTGAAGGAAGGTCTATGCCTCCTGATACACCACTACTTGGTAAATCAATATCGGCAGATGGCGCTTTAATATCTGCTGAAGGAAGATCTATGCCTCCTGATACACCACCACTTGGTAAATCAACATCTGCAGATGGTGCTTTAAGGTCTGCTGAAGGAACATCTATGCCTCCTGATAGACCACCACTTGGGAGATCAATATCTGCAGATGGCGCTTTAATATCTGCTGAAGGAAGATCTATACCTCCTGATACACCACCACTTGGTAGGTCGATGCCCCCAGATGGTCCTTTAAGCTCACCATCACGTTTTGGCAATTTCACTTTAGATTTTCCTTTTCCTCCGATCTTAGGAAGTTTAAATCCTGCAACACCAATCACATTTTTGAAACAGAAACAAATTTTTGAGAGCAATTTAATGCTTTTGTATAATTCATGTGCTGTGTTTCTTGAGCAACTTACCAAAGCCACTTTTCTTCTTTTTCTTCCCATCCTTATCATCATCACTACTAGAGCTAGAAGAAGAGCTGCTCGATGAAGAGCTGCTACCACTTCTGGATCTTGATTTCAGCTTCAAGTCGCCACCAATACTATAATGATTCCAACATTATACAGAAAACTTTCTCGTACAAGGGATCTGCATGAATGCAAACTGTTGAGAATCTATGAATAAACCTTTGATTGAAAGGTGTGTAATCAAAATAAATACCACGCTAAATATTTTTTATTGTCTATTGATGTTTAAATGTAGTCAGCTTACCCTCCACTTGGTAAATCAATATCTGCAGATGGTGCTTTAATGTCTGCAGAAGGAAGATCTATGCCTCCTGATACACCACCACTTGGTAGGTCGATATCGGCAGATGGTGCTTTAATATCTGCTGAAGGAAGGTCTATACCTCCTGATACGCCACCACTTGGTAGATCGATATCTGCAGATAGTGCTTTAAGGTCTGCAGAAGGAAGATCTATGCCTCCTGATACACCACCACTTGGTAGGTCGATATCGGCAGATGGTGCTTTAATATCTGCTGAAGGAAGGTCTATACCTCCTGATACGCCACCACTTGGTAGATCGATATCTGCAGATGGTGCTTTAATATCTGCTGAAGGGAGATCTATGCTTCCTGATAGACCACCACTTGGTAGATCAATATCGGCAGATGGCGCTTTAAGGTCTGCTGAAGGAAGATCTATACCTCCTGATAGACCACCACTTGGCAGATCGATGTCTGCAGATGGTGCTTTAATATCTGCTGAAGGAAGGTCTATACCTCCTGATACACCGCCACTTGGTAGATCAATGTTGGCAGATGGTCCTTTAAGGTCTGCTGAAGGAAGGTCTATGCCTCCTGATAGACCACCACTTGGTAAATCAATGTCTGCAAATGGTGCTTTAAGCTCACCATCAGCTTTGGGCAATTTCACTTTAGACTTTCCTTTTCCTCCTAGCTTAGGCAGTTTAAATCCTGCAATCACAATTACAATTTTGAAACATAAAGCAAATTCATGAGAGAAATTGAATGTCTTATATAATTTATGTGCTGCGGATTTTCAGAAACTTACCAAAGCCACTCTTTTTCTTCTTTTTCTTTCCATCCTTATCATCACCACTACTAGAGCTAGAAGAAGAGCTGCTCGATGAAGAGCTACTACCACTTCTGGATCTTGATTTCAACTTCAAGTCACCACCAATACTATAATGATTCCAACATTATATAGAAAACTTTCTCGTACAAGGGATCTGCATGAATGCAAACTGTTGAGAATCTATGAATAAACTTTTGATTAAAAGGTGTGTAATCAAAATAAATAACATGATAAATATTTTTTATTGTCTATTGATGTTTAAATGTAGTCAGCTTACCCTCCACTTGGAAGATCAATATCTGCAGATGGTGCTTTGAGGTCTGCAGAAGGAAGATTTATATCTCCTGATAGACCACCACTTGGTAGATCGATATCGGCAGATGGTGCTTTAATATCTGCTGAAGGAAGATTTATATCTCCTGATACACCACCACTTGGTAGGTCAATATTAGCAGATGGTGCTTTAAGGTCTGCTGAAGGAAGATCTATACCTCCTGATATGCCACCACTTGGTAAATCAATATCGGCAGATGGCGCTTTAATATCTGCTGAAGGAAGATCTATGCCTCCTGATACACCACCACTTGGTAAATCAACATCTGCAGATGGTGCTTTAAGGTCTGCTGAAGGAACATCTATGCCTCCTGATAGACCACCACTTGGGAGATCAATATCAGCAGATGGTGCTTTAATATCTGCTGAAGGAAGATCTATACCTCCTGATACACCACCACTTGGTAGGTCGATGCCCCCAGATGGTCCTTTAAGCTCACCATCAGCTTTTGGCAATTTCACTTTAGATTTTCCTTTTCCTCCGATCTTAGGAAGTTTAAATCCTGCAACACCAATCACATTTTTGAAACAGAAACAAATTTTTGAGAGCAATTTGATGCTTTTGTATAATTCATGTGCTGTGTTTCTTGAGCAACTTACCAAAGCCACTTTTCTTCTTTTTCTTCCCATCCTTATCATCATCACTACTAGAGCTAGAAGAAGAGCTGCTACCACTTCTGGATCTTGATTTCAGCTTCAAGTCGCCACCAATACTATAATGATTTCAACATAATATAGAAAACTTTCTTGCACAAGAGATCTGCATAAATGCAAACTGTTAGGTATCTATGACTACACATTTGATCGAATGCTCTGTCATCAAACTAATCAACGCGCAAAATATTTGTTACTGTATATTGATTTTTAAATGCATTTAGCTTACCTTCCACTAGGTAAATCAATATCTGCAGATGGTGCTTTGAGGTCTGCAGAAGGAAGATCTATGCCTCCTGATAGACCACCACTTGGTAGATCAATATCGGCAGATGGTGCTTTAAGGTCTGCTGAAGGAAGGTCTATGCCTCCTGATACACCACCACTTGGTAGGTCAATATCGGCAGATGGTGCTTCAATATCTGCTGAAGGAAGGTTTATACCTCCTGATACACCACCACTTGGTGGGTCGATATCTGCAGATGGTCCTTTAAGCTCACCATCAGCTTTTGGAAATTTCACTTTAGATTTTCCTTTTCCTCCAAACTTAGGTAGTTTAAATCCTTCAATCATAATCACAATTTTGAAACATAAAGCAAATTCAGGAGAGCAATTAATGTTTTTCTTTTTATAAAATTTATGTGCTTCATATCTTCGGAAACTTACCAAAACTACTCTTTTTCTTCTTTTTCTTTCCATCCTTATCATCACCACTACTAGAGCTAGAAGAAGAACTGCTTGATGAAGAGCTACTACCACTTCTGGATCTTGATTTCAGCTTCAAGTCGCCACCAATACTGAAATGCCATCATATGATAAAATACAATCTCTGTCAGAAAACACCAGTATTTTAATAAAAAGAAGTCGTTCCGAAACTAAATAAAAAAGTTAACTCGCCTGCAGCATATGATCTTAATTAAAGTATCCAACATGTCTGGGAAAGCTGAATGTGACATGTATTTCAATGTTTAAACTCACCCTCCACTTGGTAGACTAGCGTCTGCTGATGGTGCTTTCACGTCCGCTGAAGGAAAGTCTATACCACCACCAGGTCCATCAAAGCTTGGTAGTGTAATGCCTCCGGAAGGGTTTTGCAAGTTCCCATCAATTTCAAGACCTCCTGATAAGTTATCTTTGGGTAGGTCAACATTTCCCGACGGTGCTTTTATGTCAATCGTTGGATCTACTTTAATGTTTCCATCAAGCTCTCCACTTTTCATGCCAATTTTAGGCGATGGCACCTTTTGTTTGCCATCTGTTTTTGGAACTTTATTTTTAGACTTTGATTTTCCTCCAATTTTAGGGAGCTTAAAGCCTGCAGTGTCAAATTTTCAATTTAAGTGTAAGTTGCAGAAAAATCTTGTCGGTTTGCCAAGTTCAATAATTTGATTAGTGAACACAACATAATGATAAGTTTGACATAGTAAGCTTGTACACTAAAAGCTTTGTCATTTAAACACATTGAGGATGCCACATCTTATACATTAACAAAATACATGCGGTGCTCAGAGCATTTCTCTGTCTCGAGCGCAGAATATTTGAATAAGTTAATATAGTCCCATGTTATAGCATATAGCGAAAGGATATTAGTTGCTCGCGACATATTTAGATTCTGTATTTTGCCGGTAACCTACAGTATGGTGTTTACATACGCTGTTGGCTGACAAGTAATTGTTAACAAGTAAAGTCCAAGGATAAGTAAAATTTTCAATAAGAACGATATATATTTTGTATAATATTGTATTATCAAAATGACTATTGGAACAATAAGGTTATTATATTTAACAACTTTCAAGACTTGTTATATTAAAAGCTAATTAAGAAATTCAGGACTATAGCAGGAAGTTAGTAATGAAAAAATCAGTTTCTGCTAAAGTAAACTATTTGCTCTGAAAAAACTCCATGACCACATTATAACAAGGCTATATTACCTAATATGTTTGATCATTAAAAGCAATATTGCACTTATATACACTTATATGTAGCTCCGTCACAGAAAGCATTTATTGGCTGCTTTAAACTCGCTCTCGAAATTAACTTGCTTGATGACCGATTAACACTGTTTGCCGCCAGAGTAAAAGGATGTGTGCGCCAGGAAATCCCGAAATTTACGGCATTGATATCACAAGTTTGCAGTCTAATTAAAATATTTATGCTTTTATAGAATAATTATGCAGCAAAACCCTTAAAGATAGTCAGAGCAATAAATTGAGTAAGTACTTAAAATGAATGAATCTGTAATGATTAAAACATACCTGGTAAATGCATACAATATAAAATCAAATTGCCATTAAAATATGCATACTTTAGCCGCATTTTAGGTGTGCTTAGGTTCTAGCCAATAAGTCTAGCAAGGCAAGTTACGAAAACTTTTGCTCAATTATTGAAAACCTAGGTAAACTAGCAGTTTAATTAAAACTAAATCTAACATGAAACTCACCAAAACCATTCTTCCCCTTCTCTTTCTTCTTACCCTTTTTGTCACCGCCACTAGAACTAGATGAGGAACTGCTTGATGAAGAGCTACTTCCACTTCTAGACCGTGACTTTAACTTCACACCTCCACCGATACTATGCAATAGAAATAGTATGAGATATCAATTTAACCCAAAAACTTATAAGCTGTTTTATGACTATTTCCCTAAAACGATGGCTTTAAAAACTTGGTTAATTATGCAACAACATTTCTTTAAAATCTACACTTAATACTTGAGGATGTGTAGTTAATTTAACGTGAATATAATAAAAATATTTATATGAAGAGCAATGCATACCTTCCGCTAGAAATATCTCCTTTAACATCAGGGAAATCTGTAGATATGCCGAAATTTTTAGCCGGGGATCCATCTAAGCCTAAGAAGGATACATAAGGTTAGTAAGCTGTTAGATGGCAGCAGCAAAAACACAACCATAATGTTTAAAGCAACAATATTTCAACAAATTTCATTTAAACATTGTATTGATAACTTGAGGAAAACTGAATTATACAAGAGCAGCAGAAACACTGTTTCGCGAAAAATCAAACTAATTGATACTGAGAACTGCAATAAAGTTAGTAGAAGTCAATATTCAATCAGTAAGCGTGTATTGTGAAACCTACTCCAACATGTATTAAAAAGTTTAGGAACAATTTTACACAAACATAGAAGCCAGCCTGTTAATTGTGACATAAAGTGAGAGTTAAACAGAGCAGCGATACTAAAAGAGTACGCTACTGGCCTGCCGAGACAAAATGAACCTTAATAGACAGTATTTGAGAGAAAGTTTTAACACCTACCAGAATCCCACTCGGCTGAGGGCGACTTAATACCTCCGCCAACATCTAACTTTGGTGAAAGACCAGCTTTTGCATCAGGAAGGGCACCTAAAATATTGCAAGGATTAAGATTAGGATTAAACAGATAGAAATGGTTTTTGTAAAAGAATTGTTTCACACGATGTCAGAAAAACATTTCTAGCCAAGGGGAAAAGTTTAACAAAAGCATACATTAAATGTAGTAAAATTTATATAATGGAAATGAGAAATGTCATACTCCAAGCCCAAATAGTCAACAAAAAACATTTATTTCTCAGCAATCAGATTTAAAAAAGAACTGGATCATCATACATTCAAAAATCTTAAAAGCATCAACTGCAATATATGGGCAAAATACAAATTGAATCATTATTAAGTAAAGCGGAGTTAGCATCTATGGTGAACAATATTTTGCTGAATCGATAAAAAGGACAATCAATCATGTGTGGACCATTTTTAGTAACCTGGTTGACTGGAATTAGGTGAAAGGTCCACATCGAGTCCAATGTGACCTCGTGGAGCTTGTATGTCAATAGAACCTTCAACTGGAGGTACTTTAAAACCTTTACTTTTGTGTTTACCATTTGGACTACCAACATCTGCAGAAAGATCTAACCCAGCATCAGGACTGAGACTCCCGCCAGGAAGGGATCCATCAATCTTTGGATCTAATAATGAGTTAAACTTGATTTTACAACAAGAATATTAATAAATGAAAACGCATATAGAAGTACACAAGAATAAAATGTGAAGCAAAAACTAATGATGATTGAGGAAAATTTACTACGCCGAATGTTCATTATATTAGTTGAGATTAGAGTGGAAACAATACAAACAGGTGTTCACACAACACATGGAAACATTTAATAGCATGCTTAGTAAAAAAGTTTCACAAAATGATATAGATTAAGAACAATGTGCATTAGATTATGTGCAGCAGGCTATATACAATGGGTAACTTTTTATTTAAAACAAATGCAGCTTCATGTAGAGGTAGAGCTACGTATTAGGACTTTAAAATCGAACCAAACATGCATAAAGTGGTAAAATGATTACATCAAAATCACGGCGGAGAGAGAATTATTTTGTAACATATAATTCTGTTTACTGAAAATAAAAAAAATGATCATAAATTTTTGAAAAATCAACAAAGTAATCCTTGAATTAAAACAGAGTCTTAAAGACAAAACAATCTGGTCTTCATGACTCGGTCTGAGTAATGCTTGTGATGGAGAGATTAAAAGAACAGGACAACACTATAAAAGATAAACAGACCTTTAATATGGATAGAAGGAGGAGCAGATTCTAAGGAAGGTATTGAGCTAGCCACGATAACATCAGGTTCTTCTATAGTTAAATCAGGTCCTAAGGAAGTACATGCACAGTAAAACAGCAAGCAGGCAAACAAGACAGTAACACACAACAAAAATTAGATGCACATAAAAACGGTTAGCAAGGTGATAGAAAGTTCACACTAACAACTATTTCAATCGTTGCAACTGACGTAAAAAGAAGACAGGCTCAAAGAGAAGAAAAGTAACAGCATTGAGATTGTAGCCAACTGCCCAAAAGATTTAAGTTTATAAACAATTAATTCAGAACAGAAATTAGGACATTTATAATCAAAATCTATAATGTAAATTCAAATCGTAAACAAGAAAATGCTAAATTTTGACTAATTCGATGTAAAGGACCCAAATACCTTTAACAGATAATTATAAAATGCAAGTAAAAGTGCAGTAGGAGTTTTCGAAAAGAAAAAAAATCTACCTGTGTGTTTTCCTCTCCCTGAAAGGCTTGGAAACTTAACTTTAGGTAACTTGAATCCACCTTTAGCTTTAGTCTTGGGACTACCAGCATCAATACTTAAATTTGCTTGTGGAGTATCAGGGTCAAAACCAGGAGTTGGAAGATTGACATCAATATTTCCTTCACCTTGCGGTAAATCAATGTCGACACCCTGGTTTTTTACATCTGGGGCATCGATGTCAATACCTCCTTTAGCTTTACCTTTACCTCCAAACTTAGGAAGGTGGATATCTGGCATATTAAATCCAAAGCCACCTTTTTTCTTGCCCTTCACCTTTAGATCTCCACCAGGACCATCAACATCAACACTAGGTGCATCCACATCAACTTCTCCAGATGGTAAACTAACATCAAGGTCTCCAGATGGTAGCGTGACATCTACATCACCTTCGGCTTTTGGCAGATCAACGTCAACATCAGGGGCATCAACATCAATATCTCCTTTAACTTTGCCTTTACCTCCGAACTTAGGAAGGTGGATGTCTGGCATATTGAATCCAAAACCACCTTTTTTCTTGCCTTTCATTTTCAAATCTGCATCTGGACCATCAATATCTGCATCAACATCGCCAGATGGCAAATCAACATCATCATCTGCAGATGGTAGCTTCACATCGATATCTCCTTCGGCTTTTGGCAGATCAAGGTCAACATCAGGGGCATCAACATCAAGGTCTCCTTTAACTTTGCCTTTACCTCCAAATTTGGGAAGGTGGATGTCTGGCATATTAAATCCAAATCCACCTTTCTTCTTGCCTTTCATTTTCAAATCTGCATCTGGACCATCAATATCTGCATCCACATCACCAGATGGCATATCGACATCAACATCTGCAGATGGTAGCTTCACGTCTATGTCTCCTTCAGCTTTTGGTAGATCAACGTCAACATCAGGGGCATCAACATCTCCTTTAACTTTGCCTTTGCCTCCGAACTTGGGAAGGTGAATGTCTGGCATATTGAATCCAAAGCCACCTTTCTTCTTGCCTTTCATTTTCAAATCTGCATCTGGACCATCAATATCTGCATCCATATCACCAGATGGCAAATCAACATCAACATCTGCAGATGGTAGCTTCACGTCTATGTCTCCTTCAGCTTTTGGTAGATCAACGTCAACATCAGGGGCATCAATATCAAGATCTCCTTTAACTTTGCCTTTACCTCCAAACTTGGGAAGGTGGATGTCTGGCATATTGAATCCAAAGCCACCTTTCTTTTTCCCTTTAACTTTCAAATCTGCATCTGGACCATCAATATCAGCATCAGGCGCATCAAAATCAACTTCACCAGCTGGTAAATCAACATCAACATCTGCAGATGGTAGCTTTACATCTACATCACCTTCAGCTTTTGGCAGATCAACGTCAACATCAGGGACATCGATGTCAGCACCTCCTTTAGCTTTGCTTTTACCTCCAAATTTAGGAAGATGAATATCAGGCATGTTGAAGCCAAACCCACTTTTTCTCTTGCCTTTGACTTTCACTTTACCTTCTGGGCCATCTACATCTACTTCAGGAACATCAAGTTCAACATCAGCAGATGGCATCTCAGAATCAATGTTTACATCAGCAGCTGGAAGACCTACATCTATTTCTGGTCGATCAACACCAGGTGCATTAACATCAATTCCACCTTTGATTTTCCCTTTACCTCCAAACTTCGGAAGGTGGATGTCTGGCATATTGAATCCGAAGCCACCTTTCTTCTTGCCTTTCATTTTCAAATCTGCATCTGGACCGTCAATATCTGCATCTACATCCACTTCACCAGATGGTAAACTGGCATCTAGGTCTGCAGATGGGAGTTTAACATCTACATCTGCTTCAGCTTTTGGTAGATCAACATCAACATCAGGGGCATCAACATTAATATCTCCTTCAACTTTGCCTTTTCCTCCGAACTTGGGAAGGTGGATGTCTGGCATATTGAATCCAAAGCCACCTTTCTTCTTGCCTTTCATTTTCAAATCTGCATCTGGACCATCAATATCTGCGTCAACATCGCCAGATGGTAAATCACCATCAACATCTGCAGATGGTAGCTTCATGTCTACATCTCCTTCAGCTTTTGGTAGATCAACGTCAACATCAGGGGCATCAACATCAAGATCTCCTTCAACTTTGCCTTTTCCTCCGAACTTGGGAAGGTGAATGTCCGGCATATTGAATCCAAAGCCCCCTTTCTTCTTGCCTTTCATTTTCAAATCTGCATCTGGACCATCAATATCTGCATCAACATTACCAGATGGCAAATCAACATCAACATCTGCAGATGGTAGCTTCATGTCTATGTCTCCTTCAGCTTTTGGTAGATCAACGTCAACATCAGGGGCGTCAACATCAATATCTCCTTTAACTTTGCCTTTACCTCCAAACTTGGGAAGGTGGATGTCTGGCATATTGAATCCGAAGCCACCTTTCTTTTTCCCTTTAACTTTTAAATCTGCATCTGGACCATCAATATCAGCATCAGGCGCATCTACATTAACTTCACCAGATGGTAAATCAACATCTGCAGATGGTAGCTTGACATCTACATCACCTTCAGCTTTTGGCAAATCAATGTCAACATCAGGAACATCGATGTCCGCACCTCCTTTAGCTTTGCTTTTACCTCCAAATTTAGGAAGGTGAATATCAGGCATGTTGAAGCCAAACCCACTTTTTCTCTTGCCTTTGACTTTCACTTTACCTTCTGGGCCGTCTATATCAACTTCAGGAGCATCAAGTTCAACATCAGCGGATGGCATTTCAGAATCAATGTTTACATCAGTAGCTGGAAAACCTACATCAATTTCTGGTCGATCAACACCAGGTGCATTAACATCAATTCCACCTTTAATTTTCCCTTTACCTCCAAACTTTGGAAGGTGGATGTCTGGCATATTGAATCCAAAGCCACCTTTCTTCTTGTTCTTCATTTTCAAATCTGCATCTGGACCATCAATATCTGCATCTAGATCAAGTTCACCAGATGGTAAACTGGCATCTAGGTCTGCAGATGGGAGTTTAACATCTACATCTGCATCAGCTTTTGGCAGATCAACGTCAACATCAGGGGCATCAACATCAATATCTCCTTTAACCTTGCCTTTTCCTCCAAATTTGGGAAGGTGGATGTCTGGCATATTGAATCCAAAGCCACCTTTCTTCTTGCCTTTCATTTTCAAATCTCCATCAGGACTATCAATATCAACATCGGGTGCATCTACATCAATGTCTCCAGATGGTAGTTTGACATCTATATCTCCTTCAGCTTTTGGCAGATCAACGTCAACATCAGGGGCATCAACATCAAGATCTCCTTTAACTTTGCCTTTACCTCCAAATTTGGGGAGATTAATGTCTGGCATATTGAATCCAAAGCCACCTTTTTTCTTGCCTTTCATTTTCAAATCTCCATCTGGACCATCAAAATCAACATCGGGTGCATCTACATCGACTTCACCAGATGGTAAACTGACATCAAGGTCTCCAGATGGTAGCTTCACATCTATATCTCCTTCAGCTTTTGGTAGATCAACGTCAACATCAGGGGCATCAACATCAGGATCTCCTTTAACTTTGCCTTTACCTCTAAATTTGGGGAGATTAATGTCTGGCATATTGAATCCAAAGCCACCTTTCTTCTTGCCTTTCATTTTCAAATCTCCATCTGGACCATCAAAATCAACATCGGGTGCATCTACATCGACTTCACCAGATGGTAAACTGACATCAAGGTCTCCAGATGGTAGCTTCACATCTATATCTCCTTCAGTTTCTGGAAGATCAATGTCAACATCTGGCCCCTGGATTTCACCTTTACCTTTAGCCTTGCTTTTACCCCCAAACTTGGGAAAATGAAAATCGGGCATGTTAAACTTAAATCCACCTTTCTTCTTGCCTTTAATTTTGATATCGTCTGTTGAACCATCAAGATTAGCATCAAGATCACTATCAGGCAAGCCAGATCCAGCATCAGGTGATGGTAACTTAACTTCACCGTCTCCATCAGCAGATGTAATGCCTACATCAATTTCGGGACCAGAAATTTTTGGACTGTCAACGTTGATACCACCTTTCACTTTCCCTTTGCCCCCAAACTTTGGAAGATGAAAGCCAGACCCACTCTTCTTTTTGTGTGGCTTAATTTTTCCTCCAACATCCTTGCCATTTTTAGACATATCTGCATCAATTTCAGGTGTTTCAACATCTAGGTCAGCTTCTGGATTTATGGAAGGTAATGTCAAATCAGCCTCCGGGCCTACAAACCATTGAAACTTTTGAACAAATGTTAAATATCAGTTATATATCAATGTTTCTAAGTCACTGTTTTTAAAGAACAATATATAAAAACTATCCCATTTATTTTGAAAAAATAAACCAGAACGTAATGATATCGTTTTATACTCCATTGATATTAATCATTACCTAATTAAAAAAAACGAGGTATATTAAAAAACATCACACTCTACCGAGCAAATCAGAAACTTTGCCCAACATTTTTTGTAGTGATACAGCAGCTCTCAAAAGGCAGTATAAATAAATCGGTCTTTAACTTAAGTTTTTAATTTAAAAAAGTATCAAAAAACGTTGTGTTCGAAAATTTAAATTGCAACTTGCAAATATGAAGCTTCTGCTAGTACAGTTTTTAAACAAGCTAAATTATCTCTACAATGAAACTCTTAGCTAAAAGCCAAAACCAATACGTACAATGGAGTTTCAAAAATATAATTTATGACATTTCAAACCATTTGTTAATTCTACAGTTACTTAGCTTAGCATATAAATTGACATAACATAAAAAGAACTTGCATTTAAAGATAACATAATCTTGGGTTATTTCTACACTGAAAATTCAACTGATTTTGTTTATACCATTGGGTAGAGCATAGCGATTTATAAGCCTATGACCATGTCACCAAAACATTAGTCAGCCAATGTTCTTTTCTGATCAATGCACATTGACACAAAATTTCATCTATGTACACAGTTTTAAACATTTTCAGATTTAATAGCAGTACAAGTAATGAATGACCCAGACTAACATCTAGGCAGAGTATTTACATACCAAACAAGACTTAGTTGCTATCCGTACCCTTATATGACGTTGCCTGTTTAAAAAATACTTAGTTATTTAGTTATATGTTAAAAAATTAATTTGGAACGCCTAGAACCTACATAGATAGTTTATATATCCTCGACATGCTTCTTGTAGCTTATTGCAGCGATCATATTTTTAAAAGTTTACCATGTTAAAATAAAAAGCTAAAAAAGAGGACTTGCTTTTGAAAAAAATTAACGTGCAATTATGATTTAGAATTTGATATAATCAAGTTCAAGTTCATATGCAATATTTAGGGTCCCATGCAAAGTCAGCAATAATTTTATTTAGGTCTGGTGAAACACCAAATATTTACACACTGTGAAATGCACCTTGTAAACCGAGAGCTGGAGGAGCTGACTCAAGAGTGGGAAGAGCACTCGCCACAACAATATCTGACTCATCTGCTTCAATACCCAAACTATTGTCTATAATCAAAAAAGTTCACAGCATACTAAAAGTGCAAACTACTCAACACCATATTCAAAAACACATGCAAACATTCAAGTGATAGATAACAAAGATGTAGGGTGAACAAGCCACAAATTCAACAACATTACTAGGCAAAAAGAGCTCAAACAATTGGCTATTTTAAAATTTAATATTAAGCACCTTCATCTCCAGTAACCAATGGTTTGCCAGACAAATCTACATCAACTTGAGTTTTGCTTTTGCGCTTCAAACTTAGGAATTTGACTTTTGGAAGTTTGAATCCACTTTTCGCTTTTAACTTGGGGCTGTCAATTTCCACGTCTCCAAGGTCAACATCTGCAGATGGGAGTTTAACATCTACATCAGTTTCAGCTTTAGGCAGTTCACCATCAACATCAGGGGCATCAACATCAATATCTCCTTTAACTTTCCCTTTACCTCCAAATTTGGGAAGGTGGATGTCTGGCATATTGAATCCAAAGCCACCTTTTTTCTTGCCTTTCATTTTCAAATCTGCATCTGGACCATCAATATCTGCATCAACATCACCAGATGGCAAATCAACATCAACATCTGCAGATGGTAGCTTCACGTCTATGTCTCCTTCAGCTTTTGGTAGATCAACGTCAACATCAGGGGCATCAACATCAATATCTCCTTTAACTTTGCCTTTGCCTCCAAAATTGGGGAAATTGATGTCTGGCATATTGAATCCAAAGCCACCTTTCTTTTTGCCTTTCATTTTCAAATCTGCATCTGGACCATCAATATTTGCATCCATATCACCAGATGGCAAATCAACATCAACATCTGCAGATGGTAGCTTCACGTCTATGTCTCCTTCAGCTTTTGGCAAATCAACGTCAACATCAGGGGCATCAACATCAACATCTCCTTTGACTTTGCCTTTACCTCCAAATTTGGGAAGGTGGATGTCCGGCATATTGAATCCAAAACCACCTTTCTTTTTGCCTTTCATTTTCAAATCTGCATCTGGACCATCAATATCTGCATCAACATCAACATCACCAGATGGCAAATCAACATCAACATCTGCAGATGGTAGCTTCACGTCTATGTCTCCTTCAGCTTTTGGCAGATCAACGTCAACATCAGGGGCATCAACATCAATATCTCCTTTAACTTTGCCTTTGCCTCCAAAATTGGGGAAATTGATGTCTGGCATATTGAATCCAAAACCACCTTTCTTTTTGCCTTTCATTTTCAAATCTGCATCTGGACCATCAATATCTGCATCAACATCAACATCACCAGATGGCAAATCAACATCAACATCTGCAGATGGTAGCTTCACATCTATGTCTCCTTCAGCTTTTGGCAGATCAACGTCGACATCAGGGGCATCAACATCAAGATCTCCTTTAACTTTGCCTTTTCCTCCGAACTTGGGAAGGTGGATGTCTGGCATATTGAATCCAAAGCCACCTTTCTTCTTGCCTTTCATTTTCAAATCTGCATCTGGACCATCAATATCTGCATCAACATCACCGGATGGCAAATCAACATCAACATCTGCAGATGGTAGCTTCACGTCTATGTCTCCTTCAGCTTTTGGTAGATCAACGTCAACATCAGGGGCATCAACATCAAGATCTCCTTTAACTTTGCCTTTACCTCCAAATTTAGGAAGGTGGATGTCTGGCATATTGAATCCAAAGCCACCTTTTTTCTTGCCTTTCATTTTCAAATCTGCATCTGGACCATCAATATCTGCATCACCAGATGGCAAATCAACATCAACATCTGCAGATGGTAGCTTCACGTCTATGTCTCCTTCAGCTTTTGGTAGATCAACGTCAACATCAGGGGCATCAACATCAAGATCTCCTTTAACTTTGCCTTTACCTCCAAATTTAGGAAGGTGGATGTCTGGCATATTGAATCCAAAGCCACCTTTTTTCTTGCCTTTCATTTTCAAATCTGCATCTGGACCATCAATATCTGCATCACCAGATGGCAAATCAACATCAACATCTGCAGATGGTAGCTTCACGTCTATGTCTCCTTCAGCTTTTGGCAGATCAACGTCGACATCAGGGGCATCAACATCAAGATCTCCTTTAACTTTGCCTTTACCTCCAAATTTAGGAAGGTGGATGTCTGGCATATTGAATCCAAAGCCACCTTTCTTCTTGCCTTTCATTTTCAAATCTGCATCTGGCCCATCAATATCTGCATCAATTCCAGGAGCATCCACATCAGCTTTCATAACATTAACATCTATGTCAGCGTTGCCTTGTTTCATATCTGTAGCAAAATTTTTATATGATAGGTAAGGATGTGGAAACTTAAGACTAGATGATTTGTATATGTCATGCATTTGTGCTGCATATGCTAGCAGCTAGTATGTTTTTCCATCAAAAAGATATTTCATTGACTGACTCTGCGTATTATGAGATAGATTCTTTTTACACACCTATTTTAGGCTTTTTATCCCGTCTATTGAACGATGGAAATTTGAAACCACCTTTTCCTTTGGTTTTCAAGCTACCAGAGAGCTCAGGACTCTTTATTTCAGCATTAGCAGATGTATCTAATTCACCTGATGGAAGAGTGTGGCTCCCTTCTGCAATGAAATCCTTATCAATTTAGAAAAAAAACTAGGACTAGACAATATACTTGATGTCTATATCAAATGCCTATTATGCACAAAGTGTCTGGTAAAAATGGCACAGGTAATAATGGCACAAATGGTAAAGTAGGTAAAATGGTACATTTTCAGTATTAGGGTTTGGGTTGGATGTTTGGGATGGGGGTTTAAGTTTGAGAATGGGGGCTTGGGGTTGGGGTTTAAAGGTTGAGGGTTTGAGTTTGGGGTTTGGAAAAATTTAACCTCAGTGTGCCATTTTTCCTACTCTTTCATTTGTGCCTTTATTATCGGTGCCAGCTTCACCAGTGCCATTTTTACCTAAAATTTATGCACACACTATCTCTTCACTAAGGAATAGTTGGCATTTCATACCTGCAGCAGGTTTTCCTCCAAGTGATAAATCTGCATCCAGTTCTGTACCAGCACCTGGTTGTCCCACTTCAATGGCTCCACTTACCGGAAACTTCGGTTTCTTTTTGCCACCTAATAAAAATCAAGTACACAAATAAATAACAAATAACCAATGCTTTGTGCAATTTTATCAATATCTCAAACACTGCTCTGGTTGAGCACTGCTTTGCGTCTTTTTAAATCTACCATACATAGTCGGTTCTACGTTTCAAACTGGAAATCATAATTTAAATATTAAAAACAAAGCGACATTTATGCTTTCATACTCTTGCATTACAAGATAGTACGCATCTATTATGTTTGCTCTTTGAAAATCTTTTATTCTAAACAGATATTCAGCCAGAGAATTTTTGTTGTAGTTTAAATTTAAGTTTTTATTCTACATATTTATTTCAACAATAGTTTAGAACACATTGCAATGTCACTGTTTTATCATGATTACGCTGCAGGCTTTTTAAACATTTTAACACAGTTTAATCAACCTTTATGTTTTCCCCCAAAAAAACATTTCTTTGAACAGTAAAGAAAGAAAGAAAGCGTTATAAAACAACATAAAGTTGTAGGTTAAAGGAAACGAAGAAATTTACACATCAACCTGATTACCAGCCACTCACCAGAATCAGCCAGTGATTGGTCCAAGTTAGAAATGTCAGCCGTTAGATCTAACTCAGCTGTTGGGACCAAACTAACATCAGCATCTAGTGACATTGAATTGTTAGCGGACTTTGCAGATTTACCCTTGCCTGTGAGCATGCCGTGGAAATTAGAGAGCAGTGAAGTTAGAGGTTTATATAGTTTTACGTTGTCATTATAGGCAGAATTTTGAACACAAAATATTCACTTGCACAAAATAACGCAAAACTCTTAATTTTTAAATGATTTTTGTGGCACTAGGCTTGCAACACTGCATAGCGGCATTCACTATTTTTAAAACAGGAAACATAGCAAATGAAAATGTGTTTGTGTGTTCAAAATTCTATAGCATAAGCACCATTGACATAGCTAATGTTATGGAGTGGATTGCAAAAACAGCTTAATATTTTGTATAATTCTGATATGATAATTAAAACTGTGTACTAGTTCCAATAATAGAACAAATAATTTTAAGATGCTACATGGAAATTTTCTCAAGTTGCATTTGCAATTTAAAAGCTCAGAATTTTAAATAAAGATTCCGACATCTCTCTTTAAACAGAAATCAATAAATTACAATTATGAAGTTTGTTGCATAAGTAAACTAATATAAGTATCCATAGGTTAAAAAACAAATTACAACAGCTTGAGTTACAACTTCTAGTTGAATAAAAGTTGTGCTCAATAACAATTAACTGATAAAATTAAGAATTGAAGAAAATATTGCCAGAGCAACAGGTTATGTGACACATGGTGTTAGTTGAGCAAAGCATAGTTTTGTTAGCGCACACCAGCACACACGGACATACCGAAACAATTGTAACTAGCATCTGGGCTCTCCAGATCGGTCTGAGGAAGTTCTGACAAGATAGATGAGAAATAATCGCTTACTAATCATGTTATTTCAAAAGGTAACACAATCATGATCAGAAACTGATTCTTGGAAATTTACAGATAAATCATGCATCAAGAATCTTTAGTGAGAACCAATGTTCTAGTACAGTTTTTTGGGAAAAGATCATATTGTTCACAATTTTCGTTTGATTTTATGCTTTAAGCAAAAGTTAATTGAAAGATTTTTGAAAAATAAGACCGAGCTTATTTTAATCAAATTTACAGAAAAAGATCATTGTACTAAAACATCATTGAAAAATAGTATTATGTTAAATTCCCAAGCAAAAAGTTTCATATAACGTTATGTCGCATCGGGTGTTTATGACGAAAAATCAACTGATTTATATAATTTAAAAACAAAACTAAAAATTGGCTCAATATAGGACTAATTTTGTGGAAAGAGTTATAAACTGGAACCAAAAGCTAAAACAATATTAATTTAGTAACTTATTGTCTGCAAAGTTTTATAAAGTAAAATTACAATTTTACCTGCGCCAGAGCCTCTTTTGAATGTTGGCATCTTCACTTTAGGCTTTTTTGGCTTAATCTTTCCTTTAGCATCTATTGCCAGCTCTCCTTCCGGGATCTCTAGGGAAGCATTTCCATCCAAATCGCCATTTATGTCTACGTCAGCCTATAATGAATGCAATAGCAACATTAAAACATTGCTCAATGCTACACAAACATTTTTTGTTGGAAAAATAACCATTACTAGATTTCTGAAGCATCTAGTAGTTTGATACTAACAATCAATGTTAGTGACTCATTAAGTATTAATTTATTTTTGAAGCAAGCAGTAGGACATATAAAAATAGGCAAATAATTTAAAGATTTTGAATTTAAGGGGAAAATAGCAAGATTTTTAAAATAAAACAGATATACTTTATACTTTTTGCAGATATAGGAAAATATTATTTAAGCCTATTCCTTCAACACTAATATTACTTAATATTATTTCATAATCACAGAACTCTCAGCATTAAATTATGTGAAAAGATACAATGGACATGTTGTCAAATGACTAATCATATTTTACAGAACTATTATAAAAGCTGGTAATATAAAACAAGCCCATAAAGCATATAAAACATGGGAAACTAATATATTCACCTTAAAAACGAAAGCAAAAATTTCACCATCAACCAGTAAGGAAAACCAGAACTTAGACCACAAGTTTCACCAACCTTTGGAAGATTTATGTCTATTTCTCCGCTTCCTTTTCCCTTAGGAATATCAACATCCACATCATCAGACAGGTCTGCATGCACTTCACCATCTCCATTAATTCTCGGCTCCTTCAAATCAATAGCAGGCCCTGCAAGAAAGAAGATAATAAAGTAAAAGCAAAAATAGGTAAATGATTAGACAAACACAATTAATTAACATGAATGGCAGAACACTAAGATAAAAAGACATCTATACCTGAGACATCAGCATGCAGACTGCCACTGTTTTTGCCGCTTCCTTTAAGACTGGGAAATTTAATCTTTGGCATCTTCATACCAAATCCTTTTCTTTTTACTTTGGGAGAGCTGGCACTAACATCTACATCACCACTAGGAGGTTTTAAACTAGCGTCGCCACCAATATCTACGGACGGTGGATGAACATCGATGTCTGGACTTGAAATATCAGCGGATACATCTATCTTTGGCGACTTGACATCTACATCTCCTTCAGCTTGTGGCAAATCAGCGTCAACATCAGGGGCATCAACATCAATATCTCCTTTAACTTTGCCTTTACCTCCAAATTTGGGGAGATGAATGTCCGGCATATTGAATCCAAAGCCACCTTTCTTTTTGCCTTTCATTTTCAAATCTGCATCTGGACCATCAGTATCTGCATCAACATCACCGGATGGCAAATCAACATCAACATCTGCAGATGGTAGCTTCACGTCTACATCTCCTTCAGTTTTTGGCAAATCAACGTCAACATCTGGGGCATCAACATCAAGATCTCCTTTAACTTTGCCTTTTCCTCCAAACTTGGGAAGGTGGATGTCCGGCATATTGAATCCAAATCCACCTTTCTTCTTGCCTTTCATTTTCAAATCTGCATCTGGACCATCAATATCTGCATCAACATCAACATCACCGGATGGCAAATCAACATCAACATCTGCAGATGGTAGCTTCACGTCTAAGTCTCCCTCAGCTTTTGGTAGATCAACGTCAACATCAGGGGCATCAACATCAATATCTCCTTTAACTTTGCCTTTACCTCCAAATTTGGGAAGATGAATGTCCGGCATATTGAATCCAAATCCACCTTTCTTCTTGCCTTTCATTTTCAAATCTGCATCTGGACCATCAATATCTGCATCACCAGATGGCAAATCAACATCAACATCTGCAGATGGTAGCTTCACGTCTATGTCTCCTTCAGCTTTTGGTAGATCAACGTCAACATCAGGGGCATCAACATCAATATCTCCTTTAACTTTGCCTTTACCTCCAAATTTGGGGAGATGAATGTCTGGCATATTGAATCCAAAGCCACCTTTCTTTTTGCCTTTCATTTTCAAATCTGCATCTGGACTATCAATATCTGCATCAACATCACCAGATGGTAAACTGACGTCAACATCTGCAGATGGTAGCTTCACGTCTAAGTCTCCCTCAGTTTTTGGTAGATCAACGTCAACATCAGGGGCATCAACATCAAGATCTCCTTTAACTTTGCCTTTACCTCCAAATTTGGGAAGATGAATGTCCGGCATATTGAATCCAAATCCACCTTTCTTCTTGCCTTTCATTTTCAAATCTGCATCTGGACCATCAATATCTGCATCACCAGATGGCAAATCAACATCAACATCTGCAGATGGTAGCTTCACGTCTATGTCTCCTTCAGCTTTTGGTAGATCAACGTCAACATCAGGGGCATCAACATCAATGTCTCCTTTAACTTTGCCTTTACCTCCAAACTTGGGAAGGTGGATGTCTGGCATATTGAATCCAAAGCCACCTTTCTTCTTGCCTTTCATTTTCAAATCTGCATCTGGACCATCAATATCTGCATCAACATCACCGGAGGGCAAATCAACATCAACATCTGCAGATGGTGGCTTCATGTCTATGTCTCCTTCAGCTTTTGGTAGATCAACGTCAACATCAGGGGCATCAACATCAAAATCTCCTTCAACTTTACCTTTACCTCCGAACTTAGGAAAGTGGATGTCTGGCATATTGAATCCAAAGCCACCTTTCTTCTTGCCTTTCATTTTCAAATCTGCATCTGGACCATCAATATCTGCGTCAACATCGACATCACCAGATGGCAAATCAACATCAACATCTGCAGATGGTAGCTTCACGTCTATGTCTCCTTCAGCTTTTGGTAGATCGACGTCAACATCAGGGGCATCAACATCAATATCTCCTTTAATTTTGCTTTTTCCTCCAAACTTGGGAAGGTGGATGTCTGGCATATTGAATCCAAAGCCACCTTTCTTCTTGCCTTTCATTTTCAAATCTGCATCTGGACCATCAATATCTGCATCAACATCACCGGAGGGCAAATCAACATCAACATCTGCAGATGGTGGCTTCATGTCTATGTCTCCTTCAGCTTTTGGTAGATCAACGTCAACATCAGGGGCATCAACATCAAAATCTCCTTCAACTTTACCTTTACCTCCGAACTTAGGAAAGTGGATGTCTGGCATATTGAATCCAAAGCCACCTTTCTTCTTGCCTTTCATTTTCAAATCTGCATCTGGACCATCAATATCTGCATCAACATCACCGGATGGCAAATCAACATCAACATCTGCAGATGGTAGTTTCACATCTATGTCTCCTTCAGCTTTTGGTAGATCAACATCAACATCAGGGGCATTAACATCAACACCTCCTTTTACTTTGCCTTTTCCTCCAAATTTTGGCATATTAAATCCAAAGCCACTTTTCTTTTTGCCCTTCACCTTTAAATCTCCATCTGGACCATCAATATCAACATTAGGTGCATCCACATCCATTTCTCCGGACGGTAAACTGACATCAAGGTCTCCAGATGGTAGCTTCACATCGACATCTTCTTCAGCTTTTGGTAGATCAACGTCAACATCAGGGGCATCAACATCAATATCCCCTTTAACTTTGCTTTTACCTCCAAATTTAGGAAGATGAATGTTCGGCATGTGGAAGCCAAAGCCACCTTTTTTCTTATCTTTTACCTTTAAGTCTCCTTTGGGTCTGCTTATATCAATATCAGGTGCATCTGCATCAATACCTCCAGATGGTATGCTGGCATCAACTTCAGCTGATGGCAATTTGATATCAATGTCGCCTTTAAGCTTTGGAAGATCAACATCAGCATCAACATCTCCAACAGAACCATCAATGTCAGCCTTGCCTTTAATATTAGGAGTCGTCACATCAGCATCGACTACCGGTAAGACAACCTGAGCACCATTAGGGCTGAGATCTGCATCTAGTTCTGCACCGCCAGATGGAGCATTTACACTTGCAGATCCTCTCAATGATGGAAACTTTACTTTCGGCATTTTAAAGCCTAAACCTCCTTTCCCCTTTGGACTTTTGATTTTTCCGTCAACTTCTGGAACATTCCCATCAATATTTGCTTCTCCTTCAAGATTCAGTTTATGTGTACCTTTTCCAGGTGAGTCTACTTCAACGCTTGGAAGATTTAAATCTGCATCAGCTGATGGCCCAACATCTACTTCAGCATTGGCTGTTGGCATAGCAATTTCACCTAAAATGTTTTAGAATAAAAAATAAATCAAGTAGCAGTTCTCAACTGAAAACGCAATGCACTAATCAATTTATCAAAAATATAGAACATTCACTTCATGTAATATAAGCGTTTACCTGATGTATCTAAGCCAGCGCCGCCTTCAAAGTCTTTTTCAGATCCAGAAATATCAAGTTTCCCCTTTTTGCCGCCAAACAAATTAAACTTTGGTAGTTTAAATTTGAAGCTGTTAGACTTCTTTATCTTGCCATCGGGCTTAAGATCAGCAGCTGGCTTTTCTATGCTGACATCAGCGTCTGGTAAGCTGGCGTTAAGATCAACGCTAGGTGTCTCAATATCAGCTTCAGGTAAAGCCGGACCTGTAAGGGCTACATCAGGTGCTTTGAGGTCCATGTTAGCTCCTATTGACGGCATTTCCGTATCAGCTGATCCTTTCAATGAAATGCTTGGCTCAACATCTGCATCAACTGAAATTGATGGATTTTCAGCATTCTGTTCAATTTCAGGCACATCTATTTCAGCTTTTCCCTTACCGTGCCCTTTAAGGCTAGGAAACTTGACTTTAGGCAGCTTAAATCCAAAGCCACCTTTTCCTTTAGGACTTGGAAGATCGGCATTTACACTAGCATCTGCCCCAATACTCGAACTTGAAATGTCTGCTCCAGCATCAACGTCACCTTCAATAGAAGCTTTTGGTGAATCAACTGATGGCAAAGGTGCTTTAATTTCAGCATCAACAACCGGTAGAGAAAGATCAACATCAGGAATCTCAACATCTGGTGCAGCCATGTCAGCATCTGAGTCATGTTTAATCTTCCCATGTCCTTTTGCACCCGAAAATTTGAATTTTGGCATCTTTAGTCCAAAGCCTCCGCTCTTCTGCTTAGACCTAGGACTTGGTGAACCATCTTTTAGACCAGCAGATAGACTTGCATCAACGTCATTCGATGGAGGTTTTACTGTGAGGTCAAGGTCTAAAAGTAAAACACAACAGTAACAAGTTCTGCTATGCAGGGCTATATACGGGTCTATGACATTGGAAGATAGAGGTAGGTGCAGTAACAAAGAAATTGAGAAAAGCCTGTGTTCTAGATGAGAAATGTAGTATAAGAAGCTATGTTCTCACAATAATTTTAACCGGCGCCCCAAACAAAACTTTAATAATAAAATTAAAGAGCTCAGGCTATCTCAATTTCTCCACTACTGCTCCTTAATGGAAAAATATATTCAGAATTATTATAAATTAATTGAAATGCTCTGCACCAAAAGTTGCTAAAACATTATTCTGCAGTCCTAACAAATCTCACACCAATTTAAGCATGGTTTGTGCACCTCGACCAGCTGCAGTTATATGTAGCCGCGAATCTTGTCAATGAGACTCATTTTTTTACAGCAGACAGAAACTTGTTCACCATGCAGTAAGTGATTATGATAAGTCATGTCATAGTTCACGTACCTCCAGCCGGGCTACCAGTGTCAGCATCAAACTCTGGACCCTTTACAGAAGTTTCAATACCAACTTGACCTTCAACTTTAGGACCTTTGGTAAAATATAAAATAATAATGCTCAGAATCAAGGTTGCTAGTTGTACTTTTAATTTACAATTCCTTGTTAAACAAAGTGTTCATGTATTCTACACTCACTTTTCACATCCTTCTTAGAGCCAAATCCGAATTTTGGCATTTTAAATTTGCCTCCTCCTTTGACCTTTGTTTCTGGCGTATTTACTTCAGGTGAGTCTTCTCCAGAAGGAAGATTTACATCAGAGGCTTTGAGTTCTGGCAGATCAAGTTCTGCTTCAGCTGAGGGCGCTTTAAATTCAGCTTTTGGTGGCTCCACCTCTCCAGATAGGTCTACATCAGCGCCTATACTGGGGAAATTTACCTGACAACAAAAAGAATCACAATAGAGCTTAATTCAAAGGCGCATTCATGCAAACAAAAATAAAGCTAAACGCATCATGGCTGTTGTAATGTCAACGAACCTTTGGAACCTCAAAATGAGCTTGGCTATCGGTTTCTATTTCTGGTCCACTGAACTACAAAAGAATTCAGTTTTTAGCTACAACCTTATGAGGTAAACAAACATACTTTATCATAGAGACGTTACTGTTAGTGACACATCAGTGAAACATATACTTACTGAGAGTCCTGGCATAGAAATGCCAAAAGAAGACTCAACCTGCTGCACTCCAACAGCTTCCACCATGTCTTCCACAACTTCTGGTGGTTCAGCCTCGACTCCAGTTTTTATTGATGGAGCTTCAGTCTCCAGTGATGCTGATGGACCCTTTACATCAGCGCCAACTGTGAATAAAATGAGTCATTGTGCAAATGTTACTAATTGCTGTATCTCTTTGTTTAAATAAGAAGAAGAAACGCAACTTGTTTCAACTGTGCTCCATGACTGAGTACGACAATACATTATCTTAATTTAAAAACAAAAAATAGCACCATGAATAAGACTAATAGTGAAACAGTAGAGATATTCTAAACATATTTTTAAATATAACTTATTACACTATTTAACATGAATTTAGAAAATATTAGTAAATTACTATACCTGAAGTATCTAATGCTGCTAACCCTCCAATATCTATTCCTGTCTTTGCCTGAAGAAATATAAAAATTAAATCAAAGATCGAGAAAGTTTGTTAGTTATTTTTTTCGAGGTGAATGATTCGTATGCATGTGTGTAGTCATCAAACTTGTTAGACTTTAACAACACAAAGCTCATCATTTCAATACGAAACCATTGCTCAAAGCTCAATGAAAATACAAAAAATACTTGAAAACATTTAATAAACACTATCTGGCGCTATATACCAACAAACAAAACGAACAAATGTATGTTAATTAAAACTGGGCTGGGGTCACTTGAAATTATTCTATATAGTTCTGCAGCTTAACCTGAACAGTATCCATAAAAACTGAATAAATCTGTGAATTGCATCTTTTTTAGTTAGAGCGTAGAGTAGAATTATAAAAACAAGTTGTCTGGTTGCAAGGCGGGGAGAGAGAGGAAGAGAGGGGCTGCTACAACTAACCTTTGACTTCTTTTTCCGCTTCCTTGATGACTTGCTACCTCCACTGGCGTCTGAGTCACCGTTGGAGCCGCTTCCTTTTCTTTCTGCGAATTGATTACAAGATGTTTAAATATGGTGTTTAATTTTAATAACTTTTTGTTAAAGTTATTCTGCTACTTGAAACTTTTTATATATCATTAACGAACTAGAAAGTTATTGAATCTACTTAATGTATGAGTAGAGGCACTAAAAAAGTAATTTTTATTGTTTAAAAAGGCAAAAGTATTCAATTGTTAATTAGCATAATTTTTTTTAAATACATTATAAAATATGTTAGTTTAAATCAGTGAGTTCCAAAAATTTTCCTGACACAAAAGATAAAAATACTATAGTCTATTTTTAGCATACAACTCAATCAATGTCATTGAGAGGTATATACGTGCAGTAATGGAGAAATTGAGAAAAAAGCCCGTATTTTAGATTAGAAATCATGCATAAGAAGTTATGTTCTCGCGAGAATTTCAACCTACACCCCAAACCAAAATTTAATAAAAAAATTAGGCTATTCTCCACTACTGTTCCTAAATGGTCATTGCTAGAATAATAAGAGCCAGGTTGAAGAGGTCTACAATTTTAGTGTATAGAATAGAGAACTAGATTGATCCCAAAATCATGGTTCAACAGCTAAAGAAAGTTGTATTACAGAGTTGAACGCAGCTTGTAGTGTTGAGTTTACCCAGTGGTCCCGTGGTGTAATTGTTGGCGGGATTGCCTGCTTGCAACCCAGGGGTTCAAATCCCAATGGGGGCAAAAGTTTTACACAGCTAACCAAAGTTTTAATAGAGAGTTGAACACAGTTACCAGAGTCTGGAAAACACAAATAAAGGTGTGTTTACCTGGCAGTCTCATAGCTGGCACTTCAGCATCGAATGACCCCGGCTGACCCTTAATGCCGGCATCACCTTCAACTAATAAATAGAAATATTGGTTATGGAACGACAATTGTTTGTTTTGGATATGACATGAGAAATTATTACTCCATCAAGGTGTGATGAAACCTGTTGTAACATCATAGTGTGGCGAGCAAAATAATTATTTGTTTGTATATTTTCAGTAAATAAACAAATTGAAAACATTTTGAATACTAGTGTAAGAATAAAGAGTAAACTAGAAGATCCATGTTTGAGACTAAGATATTTTAATTTTGTAACTAATAGAAGAATTTTAGTTATTTATAATTACCACAATGGCCATCTCAAGTGTAAGAATTGCAATATATCTAGAGCAGAAATTTGAAATTTAAAATATTGTATATATTATGTAAACTTGTATTATGAAAAATCTAAGATAACAGAAAAAACTTTTTATAGCATAATATACTAAGTTACCTGAAGCATCCAGATTAGCATCGACTGCTGCCCCTGTTGCTACATTGGCGACTCCAAAGTCTAAACTTGTTTTCCCCTTTGAAGAAAATAATATAGATAAACACTTCAAGCACATGCTAGCACTTGGTGCTTTACTATTATAACTATGGCTATTCTTAAATTCTCAGCAACAATCTATATAATGTACATATAATGAGAAAGTTGAATGTCACCTACTCATAAATAGCAAGATTATTTGATACATATTGTAATAGTTAGTCATATCCTAGTCCATTTAACGCAATCCAACACCATGATCTTACTAATTATCTTTATAGCACTCCAACAACTGGCTTCAATATAAAATATAATCTGGTGTCTTAAAGTGCTATTTTAAGCATTACACAATTTACAATTAACTATTAAATACTATTCACTAATAGTAATTGCCTGTACTAGATATACTAAAGTCTAAACATAACTTTTATGTATAGAGTTGTCTTACCTTTTTAGACTTGTGCTTCTTTTTGCCTGAATGGCTGCCATCGCTGGAGGATGAGCTACTACTAGAGCTGCTAGAGCTGCTAGAACTGCTTGAGGTACTATTTTTCCTCTCTACAACAAAGAGCCATGAAATAACCTACCTATCACATCACTTTTAGTTTCAGTTAGCATCTAACACAAAGAGTCACCCAGCTATTATCTAAAAGTGAGTCTTGAACTTACTCTAACTGACTCACTGATCGTAATTATCACGCAACAAAGTTTGTGACAATGCGAGAATAATTATCGTTTTAAGAGGACAACTCCAAATTAGAATTTTCTCTGGGTGACCCGGTTTGCAACATACATGTAATTATAGGCAAAATGAAAGGATATCCACTGAGCAAGTGCTAGCCATTATTCATCAGCGTGTTATATGAATGAAGGCGGCTTATTGAAACTAAAAACTTATGCATAAACAAATAGTTGGCATTTCAACCTCACACGTGTTCATTGGAGCATTTCACAGGAAGAAACCTGTTATTGCTTAACATCTATGTGACTGTAGCTTGTTTACAATGAAATCTAGGTCATGCACACAGAAAGACTATGCCACAGAGAGAGAGTTGCATATCAAATGTTATGTAATTCAAAGAGAAATTTATTTAGGTCAACTGGCATAGAGATTATAAATTATCTCCTCAATACACTTGTTGCTGTTTTCAATTTGAGTCAAGGGATTTGATCATTAAAAGATACCATTTACCTTTCTTTTTTCCTCCTGGAAAGTGTATAGGCATTTCTGACTGAAATTCCCCTTTGCCTTGTTCACCTTTCACCTATAATAAGAGGCAAGGAACATTATAATTTTAACATGCTTTTATTCGTGAAAACTCACCAGAATATAAAGGTTATGTGCTTCACAAATGATACAGACTTGCATCAAAAATTCACAAAAGTTTATAGTCACGATCCCTGTGAGAAAGCCCCTGATAAAAGAGGTTTTTTGTTAAAGCAGGCTAAAAACTTATTCAGATGGGGCACAGGAGCAATTATGATTAGATGCTCTTCCTAACATCACTATTAGCCTTTGTCGAGGTTCGAACCCATGACTTGTGTTTGCTAAGCAGATGCTCTAACCCCCTAGACCATGGCTGCTCCCTATACAAACTTGCATATAACATTTAATATTCTATTAGATATACTAAACCATATAAGCTTCCATAACAAATATAATGTGTTAGTATACTGCATATTATGCAGTTTGCAAGCAGGTGTGCCCACATAGCAAAACGATAAGTAACAAAACTTGTGTGCATGGGATATTGTACTGCTATCTGCAGCTAGAAAGCACCTGCAGAGAGCAAGCAACTGCTCTACTTGTCAACTAGCTGACATGCAACAGTGCTTCTGTTAATTAACAGGCTGTAATTAAACACTCCAATGTATACTAATGTATAGCTTATTATATGCTGGCAATTAAGTGGATAAGGGATGACAATTCCTACTAATTTTACATACTGCAATACTATATATTGTAATATTCAAATAGTGTGCTTTTACATAATTGTAGGTAGTTTTAGTACATACCGCACAATTGGTGTAATGGACACTACTCTTAGTTTTATATAGACCAAAATACTATAGCACACACCGTAGTACACACTGCAGCACACACTGTAGCACACACTATAGTACACACTATAGTACACACTGTAGCACACACTGTAGTACACACTGTAGTACACATTGTAGTACACACTGTAGTACACACTATAGTACACACTGTAGCACACACTGTAGTACACACTGTAGTACACATTGTAGTACACACTGTAGTACACACTGTATAGTAGACACAGTAGCACACACTTTACATATTATATTATTCTATTGCATAGCAGACGTCTACTGGACTTTAATTATTGTTATTTCAATAAGCAAACATCAGCCATATTTTGTAACCTGAAATAACACCAGCATACCACAAAATATTGTTATAATGGTAACTAAAGTATACAGGTCTATTGCATTGATAATGGCCGCTGCTTCCACCATCACTTCATGTGAAAGTCTCGCAGAAAGTTTGACCAAAACTAGTGCCCATGGCTATTGCATAATAGTTGGCTATTACAGACCATTCTGTACCAGTTAAAGCTGTAGGAATGTTGCTATCTATTACTAATAAATCAATGATCTATATAATCGCTATACAGCAAATTTCAACTAATTATTTTTTTTCTAAAGTAACGGAAAATCTTGCAACATACTTACTGTGCACTTTAGCATAATAAACAGAAAAATAAAAATGTTTAGTGCTATTTTAAAGCAATATAATTCAATAACATCCAGCTCTGCATAAATACAATAACTTTCAATAGTGTAATAGTGTAATAGTGCAATAGTGTAATAGTGTAATAGTGCAATAGTGTAATAGTGCAATAGTGCAATAGTGTAATAGTGTAATAGTGTAATAGTTATATTTGATAAATAATATGATTCAATAATTATAATACTGAAACCAACGGCTGCAATCGGCTGCACATTTGCAACAGTTCCAGTTTTTTCAACTCTAAAAAGCTTGATTCAGTCAAGGATGGATCTCATGGTAGGTAAAATCACTTTTGAAACAAATAAAGTTATTTAATAACTCGAATACTGCTAAAAGCAGCACCGAGTTGGAGGTGACTGAGTCCAAACTCAAGACCAGTCACCTCAAACCTGATGCTCCTTTAAGCAAGGTTCTAACAACCATCAAACACTAACCCAAACTCTAAGATCTCATTAAAGCTGCTAGGATATAAGAGAAGTAAATGTAGCGAAAACTCACTAGGTTATACCTATTAGCTGCTGAATATATAAGTTACGTCCATTGGGCTGGAACTGAATTGGTCACCAAGAGTTCAAAAGATAGTGTTACGTGACTTGAACTAACTAGGTCAATGAAGCCTGAATGGTCATGCCTCCTTACCATCTGATAACAAAACCATTACCACATTTATTCTACAAGAATTTCCTCTCCACTCAAACCCAGTTCTACCTCTCATTTAACACAGTGTCTATAGGAAGTGAAAATTGCGCTAAAAATAGTAATAATACTCTCTTAACCTTCCCCCTCTTGCCTCTGTTTCCCATCTCATACTTACATAATCTACAACTCAGGCACTTTAGATCAAAGTAGTAGTGTCAGGTGATTACATAATCCAAAAACATTGAGGCAGCACTCACGCTGACGGAGGTTCTTGGCAGAATGCCCTCAATGCACATTCCTATGACTAATGAAGCTCTGAAGTATTTCATTTTCAATTATTGTAGCTCCTTGAAGCATTGTTATTTAAGATACTAATTAGGAGTAATAGAATTGGCTGTCAGTATAATAACACATTCTTACAATGCCGGCTCATTGTGAAAGGCTTACAGGCTGGATCAACGAACAAGATTGTTAAATGAAATCACATGAATGGAACTCTATGCACAGCTTTCATGAAAACACCTTTGCAACCTACATTTTAGCCCAGCTTATGGCACTGCACTATAATTTTTAGTGAATCACTAGCTATAATTGGCTATCGTGCAGCAGTAATCATCCCCAAGCCATGTTGCTAGAATTACAAGACATATAGTCCTTAATCTTATTAAAACTCACGCTGTCATGGTTTTTTTAAAAGATGGAGGCTTTAAGCTAATGTGAGCAGTTTATATTGCTGGATGTATAACCATACATACCACTAGGAATAAAAGAGATAGGAGATTTGTACCTCAAATTTTCAAATGTGTTTAGCATGTAGACTGGCATACAGCATTATCTATTATTTTTGTCTCTAATAACCTGAACGTCCAAACATTTTGCAACAGTTAGTACTGGGGGGCCCTGACTATGATTAACCTTAAACTGAATTAAAAATATATTGTTTATTAAAAAAAGTACAAATATTTGTAGGAAATCCCTGCATTAACTATTAGCATTGCCAACACACATTCCTAACTTATAGTTGGAATATAATTAGAAGCACCTTATAAAAGAAACTTGGAAGCAGCAGTGGTGTAAGGGTTAAAGCATTGACATAGTAAACAGGAAGTCATGGGTTCAAACCCCAGTAAAGGCTACTGGTGATGATAAGAAGAGCATAAGTCCTTAAGCATAAGTCCTTAACCTACTTTAAAAGCCCCTTCCATTAGAGGTTTCTCACAGGGATAGTGACTATAAACATGCATGAGCTTTCACATGTGGCTAAAAAGTTAGAACTGCAAGAGTTGTAAAAAAATAAAGAATCTCATGCTTACCTGGGCTTTAGCTTGTTTGGCATTTGAAGGAGTATTTCTCTTTAGACTTGGTGCCTTTACTACAATCTCTGTGTCGACCGTAGAGCTTGTTGAGAGAGTGCTCACCCTGACCTCTACAGTAGAGATTATATTATCTGGGTCACTGAGCAGTTAGAGGTCAAGTTTAATTAGGAGTTATGCAACTCTGTTTAACCACAAGTGAAGCAGCAGAAAACATTGACCAGATGGCCGAGCAAAAATGACTGACAGAAGGCAAAGACAAACTCAAAGGTTAAAGATAGTAATACAAAAAATATTTATAACTGCCATCTATTTGCTTTCAATCACCTGTATCGACAAGCAATTCTATGGGCTGTGCATTGAATGCATTTCAGTGATGGAACTGTAATGTATTCAAGTAGTTAAAATCTAATGGCTGCAAAGAGACCCTTCTGTGGAGAAACACCATGGCAACAGAGGAAATGATGCAAGACTCATTGACCACAAAGTAGAAGTTTTTGAATTCGTTGAAATTTAACTCACTCTATGATTAGTTTTCTTAGTTTTGCTACATTTACTCTTTTGAATTGTTTTTTCTTGTATCTTACCAGCTTCACACCTAAGAATTGAGGCTACTACTATGAGTTTTAATTCATTGAAACCTAGCAAACCTCTTGAGGCAACGAAACCTTACAACATTGAATGGGTGGAAAGAGAAAACATAACCGCTAGATGACAGCCGGGTCAACTCCTGCACTATTAACTTGAGACAAATTAGTGGGTGAAATGATTTGCTAAGTAAGGGACACCAGTGAAGAGCTGAAAAATACAAACGGGCAGCACATATAGCCCAGGTTCTGCGATCTTTGAGTGTGAAGTATGAACACAGCTTACAAAACTAAAATAATTCATAGTACTAACTCTTGATTAGAAACCTGAAAGTCTGCAAATATATTAAAATAGCTGTGAGTCATAAGGCACTGCATTGCGGTATGCTCGTGGAGGAGTTAGAAAATACTAAATAGTTTATCTTTGGAAATTGTCTGACCATAACACAAATAGGCTCTTAAATATAAACCTAAATGCCAGACTGAAAATTATTAACTAACGTTCAATAGAATCTGGATGTGTGCTGCTAAAAGATGAGATGAATGATACTGTGAGCATACATGACAACACAACACACAATGTGAAATACAATCTATACTAATGCAACTAGTACCTTGGAATGTGTGTGGAATGCCTACACTAAACACACCTTTAAAACAGCTTCCAGCAATGCAATGCTGTTGCTAATAGCTAATAAATGCAGGTATTCTACAAAACAAGAAATGAGGTCAAGCTGATCAGTGCACCTACCTCTTTGGCAGAATATAATAAAGTTTTAGTAATTTAAGTTCTTCACCATTAGATATCAGTGAACGCAGTGAAGGTTGATGAATTTAGGTCAGAGGAGTGAATGGTTGAGTGAGAAAGACACGATAGATGGTGATTAATGGGTTTACTATAGCAACTTTCAGAATGGAGTAAAGAGTTATCTCTGTGAATATTATAGCTATGTTGGTAATTCAATAGTGCCGTGTCTGTACGGTTTGTGACTCGCACCAACTGTTACTTATTCAACGCCTCATCAGCAACTAGGCCCTATTTTGTACAGACTGTAACAACCCCAACATATTATACACTTTTAGGTAAATTTTTCTGACACAGGAAATGCCTATAAAGCAATTAATTGTCTCTGAAAAAAAATAGCAAAGGGAGATCTTTTAGAAAACCAAGACAAAAGAATTATTATCTCAAAGCAAGACAGCAAAATTAATTATCTTTCAAAACTAAGATATAAAATTGTCTGTATTTTTAAAAAAGCATAAAAACAAATTTTCAATAGGATACCTGCTTTCGCCTGCAACTTGTAGTTTTGCCTGACTGTGCAACTAAAGGTGATGTAGATAATTAGTGAGTAGATAAATACGAAGGCAGCTTTTAGTACTACTACTAAATATGCTGGAAGCTACCTGCCTGACCTTTATCATAGCACACCATAAACAATAAATATTATGTGAATGCCACAAGACCATTGTGAAGATAAACAAGGCAAACTACCTCTGGCTGCCAAAGGCAGCTAAGAAAGCTGTTTGGTTAACATTGAGTTCAAGCATAGAATAATTAGCACTAACTGCATGATATTTGCCTGCAGCAGCCATAATGAAACAGTAAGACCTACTGTTTATGACTACAAGGCTGAACCACACCTAATCATTCTCAAGCAAAACTTCAACAAGGTTGTCTTGGTGAAAATGTGAATAATGGTGCAGGCCACACAACTAGATAATATGAGCTCAGCTCTGATAGTAAAATCCCTCTTGCATTATCATCCCCAAAAAGTAAGGGTTTCAAAACTTTCAGGCTAAGAAAACAGGAATTTCCACCTGCCCTGGTGCAGCTGCACAACAAGTATGCATGTGGGTGCAGCTCTACAAATGAAACCGCAAACTACATTCCTTTCAAGTAATTTGTTGAAAAAATAACAACCTGATTCAAAGACAAAGATACAAAACAAAGATGATTATACCATGCTAAATATAAACATATTATACCCTGCACAAAAGTTGACAGGAATGCAGTGAATAATAGTATACCCTGATATTAGGTGTTACATCACTTTGTATTCTATGATTAGAAAATAGAGAAACTAGAGAAAGGACTGACCTACCAATGTGCTTCAGCTGTTAATCAACACTAAATGGTGGTAGGAATAAAATACTATATATACCTACGGTAAATTACCTACACTAACATACTTACCCACTGATATACGCTGCACAATGTGAGCTCGTAGTTCGCTCAAGTCAATGGCAGTTCAACTCTTTCAGTAACTCAAAATAAATGCCCACCAAATGCCTTATAATTTGGAAATCTCTATTGAAGAGAAATGTTAAAGTCCGGCAAACTATTGGCACCTAAATATCTGGTAGTGTCAATAACTAAAGAGCTCAATGGCAGCCACACTGATCTCTAGTCACTGTTTGAGAAGAGAAAGTAACAACTTAAGGGGCAGCTCAGTGTAGGTGAAAAATACAATTTCTGATCTAATGTCAATTTTCACACAACTTCAAATTCTATATTGCAAATTGCTGAAGTTTTCAATTTGAGTTTGTCAGCAAATGCAACTGCATAACCTATATTTCTGCTTTGGTTTCACAATTATGCATTGTAACCTTATTACCATATATGTATAACTTGTAAGATAAAGCCAGTGACCTAGAAACATGCAGGACTCAGTGTATTTGCAAAAAGACACATGACTTTGTGTAACACAATCACTCGGCCTTGCTATATAGACCTTGTTTTGGCACTGAGAGAGCTATATTCTGTATCACCATCATTATAAAGAGTATACATTCATGTGCTGTATATTGCAGGTTGAAAAGCAGAGAGTATATAACATATGAATGCTGAATATGAAATATGATGACTCTAGAAGACAATGAACAATGAGTGTTAGATTTCCAAGATGATAAAATACTAGTAAGATTACAAAAGAGACTGACGGACATTTATTTTCACTTGAGCCAACGTGTCTTGTTACGATGGGATGAAACACTCGTATTATCTAACATAACATGCATTACTCTCGCCATACAATTATTCCAAAACAGCCTTGAACTTTAGCTAAGAACCATGCTTTGTATGCTGCTTAAGCTGAGACAAAACTGCTGCACCAAACCATTTGTGAAAAACCAAGGCATTATAACACGCAAGAGCAAGTTCAAGATACTGCAATAAATACTTGGGAGTTGTCTTTCCATATTTAAATTGTGGATATTCATCAACTAAAACTTATACTATAAACTAATATTCTTTAGTATTGAAAGTGCAATGGACTATATCCATGTATTATTATATTGATTCTTATTAAATGGCATTAGTATTAGGAGGGGGGTTATTCCCCCAATATGGAATATCTAACCTATAACAAATATTATATGAATATTACATGTGCAATCAGGCAAAATATATGGTTTACCAATTAGCTGTAGCAAGCCGTGTGCAAATCAGATTGCAACTTACTGCACCCAAATTTGCAAGAAAGTAGAAACAAACTTGAGCGATTAGAACATGGCTTAAACATTAACTATTTTTTCAAACTGAATTGATTGTATTATATTAAACTACAACAAACTGCTAACTCACATGTCCTACAAAATTAAGACAGTGAAACTATAGCATGTCTCACAGGAAGTGTATGTTTGCAATGGAGCCAATCAAAATGGCCGTTCTGTCAACATTAGATCACTTAACAGACTGTATCAGTAATTGACAAGAATAATAAAAATATAACTTTACAAATATCAGTATCAGTGGAGAGGAGAGTGTGACCTAGTTACTAATAACACACCTGCAAGCTACCTGCAGCTACCTGCCAACTCAAAGTGACAGCAAGGAATGCTTTCATGCAGATAACAAAAGTCATCGGTCATCCACATTTTACTGTGCTTGTTGTGTAAACATACAAATAATTAGAAGTAGTAGCTGTGATAATACACAATACTGAAAAGCTGCATTCTCAATAAGTTTGCTTCCTATCTTAAAGGATTTACTATCCATGTTTTAGACGATTGGATATATGTAAGAGATGCAATGCTGGTGGTGTAGAATAATATCTTGCGCATGCAATTTGCTACAAGCTATTATTTGTACGCACTTTTAAAATAAAAAGTATCTTGATTTTACACAAAAGGGTATTTATACTAAAGTGCATACATGGAGTCTTATTGCAAGGCTACTGAGGTTTTAATAGCTTAAATAAAGTTGTAAGTTAAAGCCAAGAATTGTCTTATCAACTCCAACAAATTAAATTTTTGACCAGTTAGATTAATATCTTCACCACCTGCACTTCTTGCCTAGCTGAACAAGTTGGATATTTATAGAGCTTTCCAACGCAGTGTTGTAGGTACACGTGGGGTAACTTGCATTTTACCGTTTGGATTGGTAAAATTTAGATATATTGTGCATATTTGTCATAATATTGTAATAAATTTGTTAGGTATATATTTTCAATATTAATTATGTTGCCAATGTACAAATTATGTTTCCACAATGGCAAATTTAACAAATTTCTTTTAGTTATGCAAAAATGGGTAATAGTTGCCAGTAGTACAAATAAACTTAAAGCTTTACGTATAACTTAATTTAGGTAACAGAGAAATGAAATGGTAGAAAGTAGATATGAATCTAAAACTGTACCAACCTCTTGAAGTTAGGATGCCACAAGATTATAAATGGTTTCAAATCCCGGTTTAGACCAAGTGTAGAATATAAGATATAAATAGACTTTACCACTGCAATATGTTATATAACAATATACGTTGTTATGTAATTAGGTTAGATAGAATTATGCAAGAGTTAGGGAACCCAATTAGAACCTGTACGGTGCAAATACACAATATGAATGAAACGTGTGCAGAGCAGCTAGAAGGCGCTTTCACCGTATGGTAAACTATTTACTGAGAGTGAATGGCGTTACGCATGACTGCAGATGCTTCACTCGTGGATACGCTCCATGTATGCCTTAACCAGCTAGAACTAGTTGTTCTAAGATTGCAACAGCCGGTCTCTGCTTCAAAAGGAGCTCCAGCAACTTAAGTCAAAGTCGTACTACTTAATTCATTCTACCAAACTCAAGTTAACTATCACTATCTTTCAGTCTTCATCTTTTGCTATTCTGAGTCATATCTTATAGTAAAAATCATCTCTCAATATTTAAGTCTCTTTCGTTACTCAAACTGAGTCAAATGATTTTGGTGCAAGATTAGCATAACAACCCAAAACAAAGTGATTCGTAATTCAGAAGACCTGCTGCTGTTTTTCAAGTTCAGAGTTCTGAAAAAGTAATTTGCAAAACTTATTCTTGCTTACTAAATAAAATTGACTCTAGTTTATGTCAATGTAACTGCACGAAGCACTATCAGGCATGGAAATGCATTTTTTGCTCAACTTGAGTATATCATTTTTATTTTGGACTATGGGTTTGAAACCCAATTGCTTTATTGCATAAGCAGACAACTTTTCAAGCTATTGGAATTAAAACCCAAACTATTAGCACACTAAAACTTTGCACCCAACTTATGCAGTGATGTAACAGCTTGATGTAGGTAGGCTGCTCTGTCAACCCTAAATATAGTACAACAGCATTTCAGCCCATCATCTCAAAATGACAGCAGCTACAAGAATAGCAGCAGTAAAGTTTCCGCACAGTTTTCAAGAACTTAAAAAGCCACAATGTTCTATTATTCATTTGCATGACAGTTGTATCTAACAAGAAAAGGTAGGTTAGTAGATAAACTTCCAATCTATCAATCAGTAAAGCCACTGAGGTATTGAAACATTCTAACGACAAGATGAATTTACATATTTTATTCGTCCATGAATTATTTATTTACACATGACTGACTTGCAAAGAAATAAATCTAATAACTAATCAACATGATTATATCATTCTTTAATCTGTTTGAGGGGAAACAGTGTCAGTTGCCTATTATTGTATGCCATTACTCTGTTTCTGGTCAGTGATTGTCTACGTGCAACCTCCTAATAGGGGGTTATTGACTGCTCATAGATAGCAGAACTTTATTAGTTGGACTTCTACGACTTAATAAACTGATTAGCAGCTCCAGCAGAATGCAAAGTGAATTAGTGAAGCACTCGTTACAATGAATCATGAGCCCGCCTACTCTGTAAGCATGTGCACCAAACAGGAAGAGAAAGAATGAGTAGGAGGTAGAAGTCTAAAAAGGCTTAAGAACTCGTGTACTGAAACTTAGCTGCAGCCTATCAATTCAATGCAATATTATGCCTCTAATTTAACTTCAGTTTCCAATAAACTTGAGAAGAAAATAAATTTGCTTACATTTTTAATTTTGTCAGTTAAATTTCAGTAACCCAAACATAGGAAGAAAAAACTATTTTACGACTAAATATGATTTCTTGCTGATAATTCCGGTGCAAGCACTCTTTGTATTACGAGTGAAAACAATCAAGTCTTGAGCTGAACTGAATATTAATGCCTAAGTTACTATGTATTCTAACATTGTGTTACATACTTGACTTTTCTCCTTTCCCAGCTGATTGAGTGCCTAAAGTCATAACCTTCGATTCATGTACTTCCGTTACATCTACGTTGAGCGAATCTCTCTTTTTCTTCCCTTTCTGCTTTCTTTTCTGCCTCATCTCCACTCCAGCGTCTGCAGAATCCATGGTCAGCTGACCTTTGCTGCCGTGAGGGCCGGCTTCCAGACTCATGGGTTTGGCCGGTATGTTGACTCCAGCAGAAGCAGAAAACTCAGGCGAGTCAGCAAATGTTTGTGGCGCAGACTCTGATTGGCTGACTGCAACAGCACCTATGATCTCTTCGTCAACCGATGCAGCAGCGGAAGACTGCTGGGCAGAGCTGCCGGTACTCTCTTTAGACTTTATGAGGCTCGGATCCAACGGGATTAACTTGAGGACCCCCTCTGACATCGACAGCGTATGTGTTGCTAGGTCGGCCTTTGGTGATGTCTCGCTGGACCTGTAGAAATTGTAGTAAAGTATGAGAATCTATTCCTAACATCTCTAGTATAATTGACCTGTAGTTTGGTTATTACTGAGGAGAAATGATGAGTTTATGTCTTTGTACCATGAAAGTATAATAAACTCATTCCATACTATATTTAACTCATTCATTGTTTAACTACCAGCTATCAATATAAACTCAAATTTGTGAGAACAAGAATACAAATTAACAATTTTCTAAAAAAATTTTTTTTCAAGTGTTGGCCTTTATTAAATATAAGGAGCTGAAAGCTAGCAATTAATTATGTAATCAAAATTTGAATTTTAGTCAAAAAATGCCTTTAAAGTTGGAAATAATTGGAAAAAATTACATTGCTTTATGCAATTGGTAAGAAAGTACTAAAATACTATGCATAGCTGGTTGCAACTTGGGGAAATAAAAAGGTCTAAAATAATTGATTCTTTGGTAATATGCCAGCATTTGCTCTAGCCCGATGCTTAAGATGAAAGCAAGAGCAGAGGTGCTTTGCTTAGTTAAAAGTAGAACTGGTGATGAATGTAGTGAGGCAGTATGTAGCCATGGTAACGCATCAACTATGTTGTATCCATGGCTACGAAAAACTATGCAGTGAGAAGTTGATAAACTATGCATTGAGTTGCTGATAATTGACAGATTGGGGTCAGTATTACAATCAACACATGAGGTATTTGTGTGCACCTTGGCATTAACTTAACAAAACAGTGACTCTGTAAAAACATATGCAAATGCTGAGCTTATATTATATACATTGGGTCCATTAGCTATAAGCAATAAGGGAGTACCACATTAACTTTCAGCTGTATTTGGCAGCTTGTAATAGTTGAATCATCCATTTTGTCTGCAAATAGTACATCTAGTATAGACTATAGAGACATTAATATTCCATCTCCACCCACATATAAATAATATAAATATTCAGCATTATTATATGCATGCCAGCCAGACATTTTTTAAGCACATTTTAACAAATTCAAACAAAAACTTATAAATAGGCTGCATCCCAAATTGCACTTTATTTTCATATTGCAATGTGATGTTGCTACATTGCATTGTAAGCAAATATAAAATGAGGGCAGGCAGAAATAAAATCCAAAACCCTAAATGAATCTGAAAACTGATTATTTACCTGCTTTAAGTTTTAAAAATAGTCTAAATCTTTTCATGATATCGAAACAACTATATTCTCACATAAAAGTTAGATGCATAAGGTGTTGAGTGCCAATATAGGGATAACATTACTAATAGTATTATCCATTTCCCTTGTAAACAACTTGAGTCATTTAAGGTGTATCACTACTCTACCAACTCTATTAACACTACTCTACTAACTCTACTCTATTATCACTACACTACTATATCACTACACTACTAAGTACTAACACGACACTGCTATCACTACACTAGTAACACTACTCTACTAACACTACTCTACTATCACTACTCTACCAACTCTATTAACACTACTCTACTAACTCTACTCTATTATCACTACACTACTAACACTACACTACTAACACTACTCTACCGACTCTATACTCTACTAACACTACTCTACTGATCCACTACTCTACTAACACTACTCTACTATCACTACACTACTAACACTACTCTACTGACACTACTCTACTAAGTACTGACACTACTCTACTAACACTACTCAATATCATGAGTATATTATGAATTGTTGAAGTATTTCATAAATTCTTCAGTTCATGACTTTCTAATATAAAGATACTGTTTAGAAAAGTGAAGCCCATAGTTAGCTAAACCAACAGCCCAGGAGTCAGGTGTGTGTTTTGACTGATTCTCATCTCTTGGGCCATACAATTACTATAAACTCTCGAATGTATGCTTTCAGTTTTATCCCATAAATAACCAACCTATTATATGAGCATGCATTAACTGCCAACAATGTACATTAAACGTACTTTGATAAAGGACATTTTTAACAGTTGGAATTTTTAATTTAGGTTCTATAAATTTAAATGACTTAGATGACTTCCAAATAGCAATTATAAAATTCCATAATATTTATAGTCTATCTTGCAGCTATACATAATACAAAAAGGGGACACAACTCAGACTGCTACTAAAAACATCATTATAATTGGTATACCGTCTAAACAAGTTGGTTTTTGTAGGTTTTTAAAATTCTAGCTGAAACATTTTACCTGAATGCTCCACTATTTGGCATTATAGTAGCAGCTAATAACTTTGAGATAATATAGAAAAAAAATTCATGTACTCAACATTCCCTATAAGTTTGGGATTGCCCAGCTGAAGTTGGTTATGTAGCTTACTAACAGGTAAAATGTTGACTTTTAGTGGCTATAATATAAGATAGAATAAAAAAGAAAGCTATTACAATTTACAGTTCTATAGAATCTATCAGTACCTACCCATTTTTAGCATCTGATGTAAGAGTGTTGTCTTTATTCATCTAAAACAAAAGTAACCATTAAGATATTTAAAACACAGTTTATCAACATGATATTTTTTTTAAAATCTGCCACTATGCCTATTTATTACCATAGAATAAACCTATTAGATGGAGGTTAAAAATTTAATAATCAATTATGCAATTTTGTTTACATTTTGTAGTTTTTGCATGAGCGGCTCAGAATCATAGTTATTTATACAGCATATACAAACACGAGTGCTTAGTACATACTATATATACACAATTATACCTGCATACACCTACATTGCTTGTACATGCAATATGATAGTAAGTAGGTAATACATACATAATAATATGCTAAATATAGTTTATATCTATATATAGTAATGGTTTGCTGAATCTTTCATATACTAACTGATATGTAGTAGGGGCACCATTAATATGCAGTACCACAGGTTTTAGTCAAAACCAAGTAATTTCATACAGATAGACGTTTAGCAGACGTTGGGTTATGAAGCTTTAGAGTTACTCAAGTTATTTAGTAATGCTTAATGTATCACATGAGTATATAAGCTATATTCAAATAAACATGTTATTAGACAGATTTATTGCATGCGGTTTGTTGATAATAGAAGACCCTAGATATGGCTACTGCTGCCTTAGAGGGCTACTGTGGTATAGAACGCTGCTACAGCAAAGCTAGCTTAAGGTATGTTTGTTTAGAGATATTGCAGCATACAACATCGTGATGAGAAAATAAACGCTGTTAGCTCCTCTGTCAGTCAATATAATGCTGGAAGGGTACAGAGCAATGTGTGTACAATTGGTGCTAACAGTTAAACTATTACTACAGTATAAAACTATCATACGGTCTCATTAACATCTACAATCTCCAGACTATAACGAAGTAATAAATGTTTCTGTATTTTATAGGTTGCCTTTTATTCCTATTGCATAAATAATCGATTTGCTTTTAACTTGCACATCAAATAATAGGGAAATTAAAGGCAAAATAATACTATTTATAGGGACTAAGTCGACCTGCTGAGTATAAGCAGGCGTCTATGTTAATTTTTAAGCTCAAAATTGTTGCGAAACTTCTACTGCAGCCCATAAAACATACAACATTAGATCATGAACTTACCACTCAAACTTGAGAGAGATTTAATTATCCAATGTTATAGAACAGAAGTACAAGAAAAACTTAATCCACACAACAAATCAGCCCAAATATTCACTGCTGCTGCTTTTGGCAGCCAAATATCGCACCTCGCTCCTTCAGTCTAATCAACTAATAGCAAGGATAAGGCATTTCAAACATCCCTCACTCTAATTGGATCACAAAGCAACTATACCAGGGGGCTTCTATCATCTGCTGCACAAGCGGCAGCAAGGGTCAAAGTTGAAATTAGCAGCCACTCTGTTTGTCATTAACAGCATCTGTTTCGTGTGTAAAAATTGAAAATAGCCAACAGGAGTAGTATGGCAGGTATTTTGACTACATATTTGTGTATTCTTGATTATTGCCATGATACAGTTATAAGATGAGTATAGAGTCAATAAAAATATTTAAAGTTTGAGATTTTTAAAAAAATTAAACACTTTTCTGAAATGTGCAGAGGATTTTATAAGCCATGAAATATTCCCAGCTTACATAATAATGTACTCGCATAGCTGGTTGGGTTAATAACAAGTTGGTATAGGAGCTTAATTACCGCAAACTGATAATTCTTTCATAAACTAAAGAACCTATTGGTTTTGTGTTGGTGGATTTGCAAGATTGGGGAGCACCATATCAATAGACTAGAAAACCTCACAATATTTTGCATTTCTGATATGTATTTGTGAGATGTTTATGCTAAACTCAACACACGCACTGCACGCACTGCACGCACTGCACGCACTGCACGCACTGCACGCACTGCACGCACTGCACGCACTGCACGCACTGCACGCACTGCACGCACTGCACGCACTGCACGCACTGCACGCACTGCACGCACTGCACGCACTGCACACACACACACACACACACACACACACACACACACACACACACACACACACACACACACACACACACACACACACACACACACACACACACACACACACACACACACACATGCAATAGTTTGATGTTACTGTAATAATATGATATATTAACATAAT
Source organism: Bugula neritina (assembly GCA_964035545.1). Classification (NCBI taxonomy): domain Eukaryota; kingdom Metazoa; phylum Bryozoa; class Gymnolaemata; order Cheilostomatida; family Bugulidae; genus Bugula; species Bugula neritina. The sequence continues at coordinate 13,283,554 of OZ037767.1, forward strand.
CTATTATATCTATATTATATAGCATAGCAGAATAGCATTGTTAGTATATTACGCCATTACAATATTGCAAATTTGCATCATTTTTGATTTTCTTTATTTTAGGTAAAATTGTTAGTGTTCAGATGTTTTCCTTTCAATGGATATTTATGTTGTTATGCATAATTGCGTTACTATACTTTTTATAGTACTAGTAGAAAAATACTAAACAATTTAATCTATTCTAGTCTACTTGAATTTACTCTATCACATTAGCATATAGTGACATATGCGTAAAATATGTGACTTATTGACAATTAAGCTATACACTAGTATGAGTTATAAACTGCAACAATCAAAAATATTTGTGTAGATCGATGTTTGAGTGGGTAGGAAATTATTTTAGGCAGTCAAAACAACAACAACTTTCGTTTCGCGTAGAATGATTTTACCAACGCTTTAGCTACTGCACTGCTCTAACAGTAAAACCTGGTGAACAATAGCTTAACGCTGTTTTACATCATTGCAAGATTGCAGATATAAAATGATTGATTATAAGTTCAAAGCAAATCTATTTTATGTAAGACATAGTTGTATCTACAGCCTCTAATTTCCTCACTGTCAAAGTTATAAAACATTTTAGCTCTCGCAGAGTCTCGAACCAGGGACCTTTCACTTGCAGGCTGAGCATAGTAACCACTGCACTACAAAAGCTACTGTTCATTCCTAAATTGCAAACTTTACTAAATTAGATGTGAAAAAAACAGAAAAGAATCAGATCACTGATAATAATAAACATTTGATAGTAAAAGTGAGAGTTACCTCTATGTGAAGAACATGGACACCTCTAGTGTCTAATTCTCACGTCAACTCCGAAAATTACTGACGAAACTTTGAAGTAAAATAGAAATGTTATATAAGATGCTGCCAACGATAGAAAGAGAAGGTGAGAGAAACAGTCAGTGTGCACAGGCAAGAGCGTATTTACGTTATTCAACCAGCCAGCAGTATAGCCGTAACATGCCTGTATCATTATCTTTATTATAGTAATATATATCTGCTAACTGACCAACAGGAATGCACCCATTAGAAATAATGCAGAGGTAATAGTAATTAGAGATGCTGATGAATATTTTATTCTAAAAGCTGCCTGCCTGTTAGTCACTGGCAGCTGAAACATCTCTGATTGTTTGTGCTATTTGCTGCATAAATTTATTTTTGCAATTTTTTAAGTGAAAATTTCATTTGTTGCATTTTGAAGTTTTTAACTGGTAAAAGTTTGTTCTTAACTTTAACTGATGTTTTGGTCAAACTGTAATTATAGCAGTTTAAAGCAGATTGGCTTTCTGCTGTACTAATTAGTAGCTTCAAAGAGTGCAAAACATTAATTAGCTAAACAGATGCATATCTTAGCATACATACACCAAGCTGATTAGCAACTGCTAAATACCACAGTTTACTCTTAGTCATATAAAATTCAGTATTCCTTTCGATTTAAAATATTTAAGTTAAAGGGTATTCCAATAGGTCAGTGGGCTGTGAAAATTTGTCACATCTGGGTCATTAACTGCATTCCTAAGCTTTTGAGTGATTACTCAGTAACAATATACATCAAAATAATCATATTATCACATGTATATATTCTGCCAAAATAACTAAGGATGAGTCATAAAGCATATCAAGATCACACCCACACTTCTTTCACTCCCACAATAGTCACTGCATGATTAAGGTAACTAAAACACCACTACCTCCCACACTTTTAAATTTACCTCTTTTCTAAGAGTGTCCTTGCAAAATTTACTCAAAAATTGAAAGGTGAGAACAAAAATGTTTGTTAGTTTATTTCAATTGGCTCTACCAGATTTATCTTAAAATATAGTTATTTATTTTCTTGCTATGCTTTAAAATAATTCTAACTTTTTGAAAAAGAGTAGTGAAATTTTGAAAATTAGTCACATTAAAATCATTTTGCTTCCTTGAACCTAATACTATTAGATTAAATTAAATTAAATAATAAATTTATAGTATAACAACTTGAAAATAATAAAGCAAAATATGGTATACTTATAGAGTCTAAGTTACTTTAGAATATCACTGAAAGGAAAATGTAACTAAATATTGGGCCTAATGTGAGAAACTTAGGCTGTAATCTAACACCAAGTCAATGTAATTTAGATACTGCAGGTCGTATTATAAACACCGTATTACAATGCATTAGTCTACTATATTACATAGTATATTATTGCAAAATAGGCACCAATAATATAAAAATAATAATATTTTTCCAATGATGAGCTGGTAGATATTATATACTATCAACTAGACTATATTATACATTTCATCTTACATGCCTTGTTCTTAACTCACATTCTCTAGGGAAGGAATGCTGCAATATGATACTATAATAGCCTAGGAATTGCAATTAATTAAATAGTTTATTAGTGTATGTTAACAAGATCTGCAGCTAGTTGTAGTACCTGCAGTATTAATAAACCACTTCTGCTTATATAGTAGTTTTTAGTTATTTCAAAGTGATTTTAGATTTCCTATGACTTTAAAAGCACGCAAAGCTAGTTCTCTTATAAACTCTGAAATTATATCTATATATACTCTTGCATGCATACGTATTATTGGCTGAGTGACAGATGTCATCATTATAGCAAAATTTGCTGTCTAATATTTATATAAGAAATACTTCTGAATCAAATTCGAATTTATTACGTTATAATAATATTGCAAAAACAGATGCCAAAATTTCTAGTTCTAGTTCTATATTTCAAAGTCTGGTGAACCAGTTTTGAGTTATGATGGACCATGTTAGACCAGTGCTGGACTAGTGTTGGACCAGTGTTAGACCAGTGTTGGGCTAGTTTTGTACCAGTGTTGGACCAGTTTTGAATTATGATGGACCATGTTAGACCAGTGTAAGACCAGTGTTGAACCAATGTTAGACCAGTGTTGAACCAATGTTAGACCAGTTTTGGACCAGTGTTAGACCAGTTTTGGACCAGTGTTGGACCAGTGTTGGACCAGTGTATAATATAGTTCACCAACCTCATGTCTGTTTGGTCAGAAAGCATTAAGAGTAAATATATTTATATATTACGTGAATATATGATATTATTAGTAACAATACATCTGCAGCAATCAGAATACCCTCAGGATACTGACAGCAACTCTTTGCTATGAACTGATAACGCAGCTATAGTGAGACACTAACCTACCAACTGCTGGCTTACTATTTGCATGAGCCAGCACATAATTATTCAGCGAATTAAAACAGAAATGTGTTCAAGTTATTTTGGCCAAAATGTAGATTTAGATTAAAATAGAAAGCAAATTGATGAGCAATGAAGCAGTAGTAAACAGCTAGCGCTCATATTTGTTTGAAAGCTTCAGCCCTGTGAAAAACAAGTTTAAACAGATCAAAGAGAAAATTTAAATGCATCATTGATAATTTTTGATTCATAGTTTTACATATATCTGAAATGGAGAGTGACTAGATTAATGCATATGGTATAATAACTACACTATATTAACTGTACTACACTAGCAGTAAAATAACATACACAACTTGCACATGACACATGAAATAAGGTATTCTTGCATATGTGACACACGAAATAAGGTACTTGCATATATAAGGCAGGTGTACAGTAAAAAACAATGCTTGCACTATATTACAAAATACTATAAACACAGGAAAGCATTTACCTGCTTCAAGGTGTGTTCCCCAAGGTTGTGATTGTCATCTCCCGCAGCATTGGCAGCAGCCACGCCAATCTCCAGATCTCCTGAATTCTCTCTACAGTTATAATGTTTTATATTCATAAACAAAAAATTTAAATGGGTCGAACAGTAATATGTTTGAACCAATACAAAGACTGAGAAGCAATAAAGCATATTTTGAGCACGAATGTACTTAGGAATTTGGATTATGCTGCAGTATTAGTACCTGCACTTTTACATAGATAATAAGTTTGCAGTGGAAAACTATTTAGCTGAGTTGAATCTTACTGAGTTTGTATAAAAATACCAAGGGAGCAGCCGTGGTTTGCGGGCTAGAGCATTTGTTTAGTAAATGCTAAGTCATAGGTTCGGACCCCCAACGAAGGCCATGGATGATGTTAGGAAGAGCATTCAGTCATAATTGTACCTCTACGGCTCTACCCCCATCTGAATAAGACCTTAGCCCAATTTAAAAAACACCCTTTTTATAAAAGGTTTTTCATAGGGATGTAAACTATAAACTTGAGTGAGTTTTCTGTATAAGAATACCAACACAGCCTGTGAGACAATATTTGACCCCTAATAAGTATAGGAAAAAATTCATCTATCATTTTTTGACACTAATGCAGTTTCTTGGAAAACATAATATTGTTAAGGTGGGAAACCAAATATAATTGTATTTTTCCTACTGTCAAGAGAGTTAGGAATGCAATATTATTCTTCATTTAAGCAGTTGTCTTATTTAAATTACAAAGGGACAACTCCCAGCTTACTCTGCACTATTTATAGTATCAGGAACTTATGGTATAAATTAAGTTGGTAATAAAGGGATCGATAGATGCAGCACGAAATTTTGAGTCACTGAGTGCAGTATTTATAATATACTTACTGTTGTTTGATCACGATACCTTCAACCAATGCACCTAGTGACCCCAAACTTTGCCCTGCCTAAAGTGATTCTCAACATTAGAGCAAGTTTTACTCCTCATTCCCACTTACCGTATCGTAGGCCGTAACGTAAAATATCAGCCATTTTAATGTGTCCGGGCTGAAGTTTTTAAGGTCCGTTATTAGGTACGATCTATGACACTTCATTGGAAAACTATATTCAATGAGTTAATACAAAAGTTTTTTGTCCAAGTTCGCCGCAACATTTTTGAATCAAGCAGTGCTCAGACATTTGCAAAAATTTGCTGTTACGGCCTACGGTACGGCAAGTATGAATGAGGGGTAAGTCTCTCTTTCAACAGTAGAATAAGAACAAGTGCTTACCCAGCGCCAGCAGCATCTGCACCGGCAGCAACATTTGCATCAGCAGACAATCCTCCAGCCTCTGCCGCTTGATTTCGGGAGGATAATGAAAGCCCCATCTTTTAGTGGCAAGAGACTAAGCTATCTCCTAGAATGCGACTACCATTTCGTAATCTAGAATATACAAAGTGATACTTTTTATCTGGACATTAATCAGCATAATTTCTAGTTTATAACTTATAAACATGAGGGCTATAAAAATGCAAAAAACTGCATAGCACAGACATTGTGAGGGTACATCAGAATGTCTTTTATGGTCCTCTAAAACATAGGTTAAAGTAATGTATATTTTCAATGACAGTGTCTTGTGAAGTCACTTCAAAGATTAAGATCATAAAATTTAGTATTAAACAGTGAAAGAAATATAATCACATAGAATTTCAAATACAATGAGGATGTATGAAGTTTGGTAATACATAACATATAGTATTTCAATTTTCAACTTTGCTGCATTTAATTGCATAACAAATAACTGATATATATATTACAAGCGTATTACATTTTATTACTTAAAAGTTTCAAATTTATGATACATGACCCATCGGCCCTTGGCTATTCTTTTGATGGATTGCGTAATAAATACATATTGTATTATACTATATTATATTATATATATATATATATAATTTATGCAATAATATGTATTGATTACACAATCCATCAAAAGAATAGCCAAGGGCCGATGGGTCATGTATCATAAATTTCAAACCTCTAAGTAATAAAATGTAATAGGCTGGTAATTTCCATCATTTCGAGGTTCAGCAACAGGTGGTCTACTCAAATGAAGTGCTAGTAAGAAAATATTCATTTATATAGTAGTATCTGATCAGGAGTATTTGTTGTACTCCTGCACTCAATATACATAAGCATACAATAACTCAAGAGTCAAAGCCTAATTGAAGTCATCAAATCTATGCATATATCTCTACAAAAATAGAAATATAAAACAATAGTGCATATAAATTGGACCTCAAATGAAAAACTGAAATTTTGAACTTATCAAGTATGACAATAATATACCTGCACTAATTTTTTGCTTTACTTACGCTAAATAGGTTTTAGTTATATTGAAATAAAGTTACCTGAAATCAGTATTGCTGAAAGGTATTCTGTTGTATTCCTTATTGATGATGGAATTTCGAAATTTCACCGTTTAATAACATTAACAATGGTTCTGTAAATAGACAATAAATGCTATAGTCAAGTGATGCTTTAATTTAATAATGAGAGGTGGTTGAGTGCAGAATGTAAAGGAGAGCTCCTATTTCAGACTATATAATTTTTTCTCAGACTACACAATTCTTCACTATATATTAAAAAGTGCAGTTCTTGCTAAGTGCACAATGTAAAGGAGAACTATATAAATCTTAGAATATATAAGATGATGTAATCACACTCAATAATCATAACTTTACTGCCACTTCTTGAAAATTAGGATCACTTGAGTCAAGAGGGACTTAAAGATTAATTATATCTTTATTGTTGTTTTATTGTCGTATAATGCAAAGCATGTAATGCCTCGGTCACTGCTGCAACATTAATAGAGGTTTAAATTTTGAGTCTGTTAAGCTTGAGCATAACTAACTGGTCATAAAATAGCCCATGAGTATATGTAATGTCATTTAACATTGCTGAGCATTTAAAGCGACACCCGCATTGAGTGTAACAATAGTTACAGACATCTAAAACATTCTTATGATCATTCAAAAATAAAATAAACAAATGCAAATAATGATTTTTACCCAAAAAATACTGAAGTCAAATGTTAGCTGATCTTTCAATCTAGCAATTACTGCTGTTATCTTTTAATATCAAATTAGAATATGATATGTTACATTAAAATAGGATATGCCGAAGGGCGAGGGTGGGGCAATAAGTTATCAATTTTACAACATGAACTCTGTATTCTACATAGATGCTGATATTTGTAAAGCATAGCCACCCAGTCCTATTTAGGCTGACTAATAACTTAGCCATCACGTATGCTCGGGATAGGTTTTATGGTAAAGCATCTGCAAAAATACTGCAGATAAGCTGGTACCTTCAGAATAATTGAGATATTATAACAATTGCAATAACTTCAGGGCGGTGAGCATGACACCCCTCCCTTTATTTGAAATTGTGGTCACTAAATTAGCTCTGAGGCAGCCTACATTAGTGGGGCTATAGTGTGTATACTATGCATTAAATGTCAAATTGATGGAATAAAAAGTGAGATGTAATACAATAGATAACATAATGATATATGAGCAGTAAAGTGCAAGTGCTGCATAGCTTCATACCATCTGAACTATACTCAATCTAGTCTGCATGTCAAACACTAATTCATATAGCACAGGCAAATAAGTGTGTTCTTATGTTGCTTTCTGTCGAATAGCTATATATTCATGCATGCGTAACGTACAGCATGTAATGCATTGATAAAGTGCAATTTGTCCTATCATATGGTGTAATACATTTTAACAATACATAAGCAGAATGCTATATGTAAATAGTACATATATACACTCCAAGCCTAGCATTGCATTAATTTTAATGACCTAATGACATGCAATTAAAATTTTAAAAAGGTGACCATGTTTTGAGTGACAAGTGACAACTTTTTGAATGCTTTTTAGGTTCTGAATCTACCTGCGTAAGTGGGCGTCTAGGAATGCAGTGTGCATGCTGTGTAATCAGTTGCTTTCCTAAGCATTATTTAGTGAAAACCTTTATACCAAATATAGATAGGAACAACCACTTTAAACTTACATGTGAACATGCCATGTTGCTACATGAAGCGGCCATGTTGCTACATGAAGCGGCCATGTTGGAACATGTATATGAAACATGATAGTCTGGTGGCTCATATTATGCAGACTGTACACTAAACAACAGGTGCTATGTGTTATGGTGGGCTTTGTAAAATCTCACACTGCATAGCATTTATAATTGCATGGAATCTGATATCATAACAACTATATATCATTACAGGATATTAAATAAAAGCTTCACATCAATTATCTAAGTTCATCATAGGTAAAGAGTAAAGATATTTAGTTACATTATTACCAGAAGTTGTCTACACACTGTGCATTTACTGAACCACCCACACAAGTTTATATCCATGTATTTGATTTATTTTCTAGATTTTTAACTAGATAAGCTTATACTTAATATGTTCCAGTCTGCTGTAATAGACAAGTAAAAAGATTTGAATCAAACTAGAAGATACTTTATTGTACATTATTGGGGTGTTTAAGTGAAGTCAAGTGCAATATAAAAGTTTTCCCAGTTAGCCTTAAAAACTTAGAGAACTAATGCATGGCTGCAGTAGGAGAGCCCTAACCTCTGTGTGACTAGATTATATTAGTTATGTAAAACTATGGCTATGCTAGATTAGAACTACAGACAGAGCAGTAAAAACTAGCCAACTGTTGACCACCTGCTTGCAGACGGTACAGGTTTTATTTACACTGCAAGCACTTGGTTGCATGTTGCCCTACTTCGTCTGCAAGTGTCAAGGTTAACTAATTATCAGCTTCATATATGGTGCTTATCCAGCTCCTCTCAAATTAGTATGTAAGAACAGTATGAGTATCAGCATTGTATAAAATACAACTGGCTGCATGAATAACAGCAGTAAATGTTTCATACAGTTTAATTTGATTAGATGGATTTATTTGATTGCAGTAAGTTACAATTATTGCATCTAACTAATTGCGTTAAACTCAATGAAATATTTTACAATTTCTTATCAAAAGCAGTGGGTGAATCAAGCATTCTATATAAATTATAAAAATGAGACCTTGGCAACTTTCTTGAAGGAAAAATTGGAACTTTTCTGTATTTAATTATTTTTAATTGAATTTCAAAATTTGTTGTTTCTTGGGAATTGCTTAGTTCTTATGATATAATTGTTTCTTGGAAACAAAATGCACAAAATTATGCCAATAAATTGAAAGAAAACCTAAAACTAAAAATCTTAGGCTATAAATAGTGTAGTCAGTAGTTTAATTCTATTTCACAATTCCTTACAAACATTACTTAGAATTAGCAAGGTTAATTAACTCCATGCTAGTATTTTAAGGGTGGAGACAGTATTATAGAGGCAGTGACCTTTTAATAGCTTAGATTTCTTGAGTAGTTTTTGTTAAAAGAACATTAAAGTTAAATTGTATCAAAAATGAATGTACAAGTAAAAACCACTTTAACTAAGAATTTTTCATATGAATACAAGAGTTTTTGTCCATTGCAAATGCTGTGTTTATAATTTTACCCAATTAAAGTTGAAAGATAAACTATTGAAGTCCGGAATAATGCTCAAAAGCTATCTGTAAATGTTAATAGGAAACACCTCAATCTACTATATAATTATGAAAAACTTAAAGTTAATCTAATAAATTTTGCAATATAAATAAACAGCATTAGAATAAATTAATTGATAATTAATGACAAACTATAGAAATAAAAAGTAAATAACTTACTGGATGATTTGTGTTGCAAACACCACACACTGTGAAAACTTGTAGTGAAATGTTATAATGTGGAGTTATGCGCATCAATAAATATCTTGTATGTATGACACACTGCATTATACATTACAGCCAGGGTTACACTGCCAATGATATGGTGGGTGGAACAAATGGGAGTGTAGGGCATATTTTCTCACTAATGGAGGTAGTAAGGAATTTTTTAGATACGCTGTTGAATTTAGTAAATGATATCAAATAACAGCGACATTCCTAGTTGACAATGTTTATATAATATGTCAGAAGAGTCATAAATGAGAATATTTACAAAGATATCTTAGCATCCCAGCTGCTGTACTCATTGTTCAACAACTGTGAACATTCTTACTCTATAAATTTTTGATGGTAAAAAATTAAATAACATGAAAGTTGCAACATCTATTCTTGTTTTACTTGGCAGCCGTGAATTTCTAGACTTTGAAGGTGCTGTATGGAGAGGAGAACCTTACAGATAAAAAGCTAGCCGACATAACTACATTATAACCAGCTGGGCATGAGTTTTGGTCATTTCTAAATGAGGTTGAAACTCAATAGTGGAAGATAGAAAGGGAGAATACTCTTCTCCAATACATAACAATCTTATAGCTAACGTACTTCTAGCATTTTCAATTTCAACACTTTCAATAATAACCAACAAAAGGTTATATTGAAAACATATTTAATAAGCAATAATCCATTGGGAGTTGTTTTCTATGGAAGGGAGAAATTAAACTTTCCTACCTGCATAGAGTAAAATACTATAATATTGTGCCTAACCAATTAGAAATAGCATCTCAGTGATTGTACCTTACAGAATTACAATGTTTCATGTAGTACAAAACGTGAATACACTCAACAGGCTGAGGCCAACATGTGAGTTTGCAAACAGTTGCAGCGTTAAAATTCTGGCATACAGTAATGATATTGTCTGCAGTTAATATCAGAACTTAAAGCCAACTGTTTGAAGCTGGTATTCGCTCCTTTTGCCAGGCTGTAGCTCTGCATTTTCATTCACATTCCTATCAGTCAACTAAAAAGTCTTTTGATCATAAATTATGAATGATAAACTTAACATATGCCACTGGCTGCTACAGTGCTGTGTCTATCCCTATAACAGCTCAAGTTGAATGAAGCAATAAGGTTCAACTTATCAGCCTATTGATGATGATCAAACTCTTAGAGTGCAGTCACTCACCTACACTGATTTTTCTGACACTGACCTATATAGGAATGTACAGTTGTGTGACTAAGAACACAGTCACATGACACAATGCATAGTCACATGACACAGTACATAGTCACATGACACAGTACATAGTCACATGACACAGTACACAGTCACATGACACAGTACACAGTCACATGACACAGTACATAGCCACATGACACAATGCATAGTCACATAACACAGTACATAGTCCATGACGCAGTACATAGTCACATGACACAATGCATAGTCACATGACACAGTACATAGTCACATGACACAATGCATAGTCACATGACACAGTACATAGTCACATGACACAATGCATAATCACATGACACAGTACATAGTCACATGACACAAGTTTGATTGATAGTACAGTGATGCAAAGCTTACAAGAGAACACCGAGATCTTTAAAAATATTTTTTCACATTCCAATATTCTTTGTACGATTCCCTAATTCAAGTGACCTTGTGTATAGTTGCATCCTAAGAAGCTAAATAGTAAAGGCTGGTTTGCAGGTATACAGTATACACAGTCACAAATTTTGCTAGCATTTCTGCAAGGTTGATATTTATATATAACTTCTGGGCCTATGGTAACATGTTTCCTAATGTATGTAGGTTTATATGAAAGTTTAAATACCATGTTTATACACATACAAACTTAGTTGATAAAGAACTATTTAGTAGCCACTTTTAACATCCCATTTCTAATTAAGATGTACTAACCTATGAAAAGAAGACTCATTCACATATAAAAATGAGTTATAAGAAGGGAGAAAATATGTGACCTAGAAAAAGGAGGCATGACCTATATCATGATTACAAAGGTATGAACTGCATTTTACAAAGATGTAGGTGCAACAAGTATGCCTCTCAGTTTACAACTCAAACTTATTCACCCTTCACAGAATTTTGTTCACACCACCTGGTTTCTTTTAGAACAAAAGCCTTAACTTGTCAGACCAGAAAAATAGTTTTTGTGTTGTGCAGTGTTATATAAAACTAGGTAAAGCTATCAAATAAACCACTTTTAGTCCAGTGTATAAAAATTACTTTCTATCAGGAAATTAGGAACTTATATATTGGTAAACACACAATGAGATTTCCAATTGAAGGTAGAGATTCAATAACCATTTAACAGATGTGCACAACAAAGCCAATATTAGATTCAAATTAAGTTAATTACAGTAAAAATGCTCTTCTAGTGTCTTTGCCATGGCCGCAAAAAGTCAAAAATATATAATAGGAAATCCGGAACGGTATAAACTACGATAGAATTTTTTTTCCAACCCAAAACGAATACATGCATCATGTGATGGCTGATGCTCAAGTGGCTATGTTCAGGTATTTTAGCTCCTTGGGTGTTTCAATCCTAGCATGGGCTAATGATTCCTTTAATGCATGATAGAACATAAAGTAGTGTAAGGACTATCTAAATTGTACATATTTATATCAAATCACATCGTTATTATGCTGTACGCACCAAACTCTAAAGTATAAAACATATGCACTATTTTACAATACCTTCAAATCTTTGTTGTGAGCTCACTATATACAAGTTACAAAAACTTACTATTAAAATATGCTGTTCACAAATAACACACGGATATCAAACATATGAATTTGAAACAGTACCTAATTTTTCAGGTTCACATGAGGCTTTTTGGGAAAAATACAACTGCACGGTAATACTACCTTACATATCAGGCTTAAGTTTCCACAGCTGAATTCATATATTACTTAACTTATATGTCAAAATGTAAATGCAATCGTTCAATCCTTCAACCAGCAACTTTTAGGTAATTTTTTATCAGTCTAATTGTCACAATTACCCAAAATAGAATATGTTAGAGTATATGATGGTATACTATGGATACTGACCTGTAATGTAACACACCATAGAGGAAATAATAACCTCTGCACAAAGCAACTAGCCAGCGAGTGTGTAATCTGCAATGGCTATCTTTTATCTCACTAACAAAAGACACAAAGTCATGAAAACATTTGCGTTAAAGAAAAGGAATATCCCTTGACAATATCTGTTATATAAACCACTATTAAAATTTAAACAAAAAGCACGTAGGTAGTTGAACTGCTTTTTTTGAAAATGCAACTAAAAGTTTAAAAGCCTATAGAATGTAGGGTTGTGAGAAACTTGTCATAGCTTTAGAGGCTTATAAATATAATTTTAGTGACATTGAAATTAAATCCCAAGTTAGAGAATTGAAGAAGCTCAGGCTAAAGGATGGGAAGAGGGTTATCATATTGTTGCACTTGATAGGTGTGAAATAATAGCCCAAGACATTCAAGGCTAACAAGCTAATGGCCTGGCGAGTATTTGACTTGACTGTATAATTAGCTATTAAAGTTATGCATTACCAATGTAATTAGCAGGGAATATAGGAAAGGTAAATACCATGAAGTGTGATTACTAAACATCACACCAAAAGATAGTATTGTGAAAAAAATGTTGCTGGTAGAGTAGGACTGAAGCATTGTGAACATTAACTTGCAGGGTGGGTGCAGGACACCTACACCCCTACTTACGCATGTTGGGAGTAAGAACCCAGTTACATGTACTTACTAGTATATGCCTATTCAGCTTCAAATAGTGGAGAGTGATTATGAAGGCTGAACATAGAACTCTATACTAAGATACTGGAAACAGGCTGCACTCCCCATGATAGACATAGGATATAGGATCTGACTTGTCTTTTTCAATAAATTTTGTGTAGCTAGGGCCAGATTTATTGACTTAAACAAATATCATTTTGGTTTACAAGCAGTTCACTATATGTTTCATAGCTGTGTGCATTCTTAGCTGCAAGATAAATATTCCAAATTTTCAGTATTTGAAAGCATTTCAACAGGAAATCATGTCTAAATATCCCATCTGACGTCTAAGGTTTTATCAGTATCTCACTGCAATAACAATGATCCGAAGCTGCTTGAGGAGTTGTCTTCTATGAACAGAAACATGAGCAGAGCTGAATGGTGAAAACTATTAGTAGCTAAAATCCACAATACACTGAGTACCATTTTATCAGAAACTGTGTCAATCAAACTATATATAGGAATCGTCATGCGCGAGTGTGTGTGTGTGTGCGTGCGTGCGTGCGTGCGTGCGTGCGTGCGTGTGTGTGCGTGCGTGCGTGTGTGTGTGTGTGTGTGTGTGTGTGCGTGCGTGTGTGTGTGTATGTGTGTGTGTGCGTGTGTGTGTGCGTGCGTGCGTGCGTGCGTGCGTGCGTGCGTGCGTGCGTGTGTGTATGTGTGTGTATGTGTGTGTGTGTGTGTGTGTGTGTGTGTGTGTGTGTGTGTGTGTGTGTGTGTGTGTGTGTGTGTGTGTGTGTGTGTGTGTGTGTGTGGTGTGTGTGTGTGTGTGTGGTGTGTGTGTGTGTGTGGTGTGTGTGTGTGTATGTGCTGTGTGTGTGAGTGTCTTGTTTGTGTTACTGTGACTGTGACTGTGTGTGTGTGTGTTCATTTGACTCAGTCTGTGTATGATGGCTGTTACAGAGCTTGTGTGCATATTTTTACTGTATTGTGTGATGTGACCAAGTGTATGTGTTCAAGCTAGAGGTGTGGTGTATGTGTGTTGAAAGAGAGAATTGATGAACATATTTTGCTAATTGAAAGAATTCAAGCACTAAAATATATAAATGGAGTTACAAAGAGGTGATTTGAAATTTGGGAAGTTAAATGTTGTTACCAGCCAGTTAAGATGAGCACTGTAATGTGCAAATTCCAACCTTACCAGAACCAGGGAAAACAATATTCATCTACTAACTGGCTTACATTTTAAAATGATTCAGGGAAATGTATGTAGATGTATGACAGAACTACTTTTGACTCAAGTCTCAAGTTATACTAAACATGTTAAAGCCCACAATAATATCCCAATTATCTCTTGATTTATGAATCATTAGATTCCATCACTTTGTTGTAAGATAAATTCTGAAATATAACATAACATGTAAAAAGATCTTATCCATCATAAATTAACATGGTTCATTATGTGTGGGCGTTAAGCACATGATTGGATTCCTTTGTCACGAGAATATGTATGGACCATTGCACTATAACTATAATGTTTTAGTTCATTCGTACCCATATATATAACTTTTGATTAATGACTTGTCTACTCTCTAACTTATACTGACAACTCCAAAAAAAATGACTTTCTTTTTTATCAGTCAAATTCGAAGTACAATATACAATATTTACTGACCCTTTGGCATAGTGTGTAAACCTGCATATGATAAAGGAAGGTATTTAATTTAGAAATACTGTAGACAATTTAAAGCATCTACGAACTATCCAACTACTCCACTAACATAATGTCATTCAACTACAATACTATTAAGATTATTCTTGCATTCTTGTTGCTTCAACATATCAGGTATACCAGACCACAAACTTGCTAGTGATAAAATGGAATCACTATTCTGTATTCAATTCATTAGTAGTCAATGCAATTATAGGGTAACTTACTAAAACTTTATTGCAGTGAAAATAGGATATTCAGCGAAATAATATCTAGATTCCACATAATATATTTGCACAATATATACAGCCACATAAAACTACAATAAATTCAGTAATTGTATAGGTGGATTTATTACAGATACTTTATTCTAAGTCTTACTATGATTCTCAACAATCCCTGTGCCATACCAAAACAGATTAGCTTTCAGTTTGCTAATAAGTTAGTTAATAGTTGTTGGTTACTTTTTACACAAGAATAAGTTCTATTTTCTAAAAAATGAATATTTACAGAATGATTTGCAGACCTATTTTCTATCACACTTTGTTTGTTTGTTTGTTTGTTTTTATTTTGTCGCAGTCGGGAAAAAAATTAATTGAGAAAAAATAAACAAAATGACAGGGCCTATGGCGCAATAGCACTGTAGCTAGTCGAGGCACCGAGCCATGAATGGTTGACAGTCAGCTTATTATTTTCTGTTGAATAAGATTTTTTTTTAGGTTTTTGGAAAGTTTTAGCAACTCAAAGAGTATTATTTTTTTATCTGGAAATTTGCCATTAGGTGGTCTCTTAGGGCAAGTTTGAAACCAGCCTTCCTCTCCACAGCACGAATAGAACTAGGCAATTTATTCCATAGCGACGAACATTGGAATTCCACTCTTCGTCGACCTGCAGCAGTTGATGATGGAGGAGTTTGTAGGCTGAACTCTGAAAATCTTGTGGGATAGTTATGTGTGAGATGTGTTAGTTGAGAGTAGTAAAGTTTATGTGAGAGCAGTATTAGTTTGAATTTGTGTAGAGTGTGAATAGGCATGATTGAAGAACTAAGAAACAGTGGTCTAGATGGGGAAAGGTGATGCTTTTTATATATAATTCTCAGTATTTTCTTTTGTAGTAAATGTAATGGTTCAAGATAAATGTTTGTTGTATTACCCCACGATTCTAGACAATATGTTAATTTAGAATTTACAAAAGAGTTATATAGTTTGAATTGAAGTGTTAATAATGGGATGCTATTGAGTATACAGCTACTAAAAGAGCAACGTCCAGATACAACAAACAGGAAGTGAGAGGTGTTGGTTACATCTAAGCCCGTGGTCCTAATAGACTATAGCCTGTTGCCCTTCAACTTTTTCTAGATTACCTGCATATACAAAAATACATAATCAATTAAAAACTGTGTTCTATAGGTGAAAGTTTGCCATCATACGAATGAAATCCCATATCAGGTGGCAGTAAAGTGTCACAGAGCAAATATTCAACACCAAAGTGTAGAAAACAATGAGCAGTTGCATATCTTACGTAATATTACTAAACTTTTTGCGTAACACAAAAGTAATTTCACGCTTAAATTTTGAAAAGTAGCTGTAATTACTAACTTTCTCCGTTAGCTGTAGTTGTTGCTTTCTCATACACGAGTTGGGACGGGGCGACAATGACACTCCCCCACTGAGTGACTGTGTTCACCACATCTACAAAGTCAAGGCAGTATCAACTAGAGAGAATAAGTAAATCACTTTCCTAAGGTGGTCATAAGAAAATGATTAAAATATTATTTTGATGTTGGGTCAATTTACTTATTTTAGTACGCACACGCATGAAACAAAAGCGAAATACTACTTTAACTTATAACTTACATTTATTGTAAATCTGATATTAAAAAAACTGTCACTAATTTTAGGTCAAACATTGAATCCTAAAGTTTGTTCAAGTAATGGTATTGTATTTTGTATTAAAGTAAATCTAAAAATTAACTAGGTCCACTATTGCATCATTTTTTAAGCTTCTGTAAATATGACTCATTATAATGGTGAAACAGATAGGATAACTCCCTGTTAGCTATCTATACGATGTTACCCCTGCCAATAGGTCAGGAGCATAAAATGTAGCCCCAACACATGTATAGACTTACTTTCAGCAGTTGCTGCTCCGATATCTGAAAGTACTCTCTGGCCTAAGGCTATGACAGCTTCTCCTACACAACACAACACATATCAGTATTATATAGAGTAGTGTTCTAGTATATTCTACACACAACACAACACATATCAGTATTATATAGGGTAGTGTTCTAGTATATTCTACACAAAACACATAGGCTATATATTAGTATTATATAGAGTAGTGTTCTAGTATATTCTACACAAAACAGAAGTATTGAAGATTAAAACTTGTAAACATTTCAGTAATAACGATGAATCTTCAACATAAATACAAAAACACCTAAAATTTCCTAAATAATGCTAGAAGATTTGATAATAGCAAGACCCTATAAGCATTTTATATTTAACAACTTTTTTCTGCATTTAGTGTATAAGATGTCGCAGTAAGAAAGCTACATCTTTGGTGCATGAGGTAATATATCACGCATTAGGATGAATCATAAGAACAGTTACTTGTTGGGAGAGTGCGGAGTATAATAACAGCAGAAGCACCAACAACTGTAGCACCAACAACAGAAGCACCAACAACTGTAGCACCAACAACTACAACCGCAGCCCCAACAACTACAACTGCAGCAACCACAACTGCAGCACCAACAACTGCAGCACTAACAACTGCAGCACTAACAACTGCAGCGCTAACAACTACAGCACTACCAACTGTAGCACCTACAACTACAGCACTACCAACTGTAGCACCAACCACTGCAGTCCTAGCAGCACCATCTCAAGGTATTATTTTGTCCATGCCACATCTGCTTGTGATTACTTTTACAAGTGTATAGCTGACTGCTTCATGGTTGCATGCTGATTCAAAACTATTTGAGCTTTGTCTTATCTTCAACTTGTTAAGAATTAATACACTGGCACTTATTTAGTAGCTTTAATTCTTTGTCAATTATATATCAGTTTAGAAAGTGTTTTACTTTTCTGCTATGGTCAGAATCCCAGGAAGCTTTGCAGAATCAGATGGGTCCAGTTCAGAAGACAGCTTTCCTTACAGAAAAAGGAACCCGTGTGGCCAGGTGGTGCTAACAGAGAGTGAGTGAACAAGTTACAATTTTTAACAGATGCATACATTGTTCACTTCAGAATAATACTGGCTAGAGCAGAAATACTTTACTTTTGATATCTGATTACAAAAAACTAATTTCTGACAATGCAGTAGTTCACCTAAATACATAGTATAAACCTTGTCATCAGCAATAGATGTGTTTAATTTATATATTACTGTAGGTATCAGTCAGAACCCAGCCACAAAGTTTGGAGAAATGACTTCTTAGTCTAATGCAGCTTCAAAAAAGATTTAGTATTGATCAACCATGATTTAACATCACTATTCTAATGCAGCACTCTATTTTATGTTACATCAGTCTTTTGTACTCTTTAAACATACTATAGCTTTTTGTATAAAACTACTATTTTTTTTAAAAACTATATTAATTAATTTGTACTTATGTACTCTGGCTATATTTTAATTTATTTTTAAACACACTCATAAAACTACATTTTGTGTATAATGTAGTTTTTATAAATTTTATATTGTAAATTAATTAGTCAATGATATTTATGAATCTTGAAAATCACAGTATTTATTGCAAATTATTTTACTAACTGCTTTAATTGTTTATAGCAATGTACACAGAAATAAAAGCTAATTACTGTAGCATGTTTGCTAGTTTTAAGTAATATATACACTATGTTTATAAAACAAGCTGAAAAGCTCACTTATAGTGTTTTATAAAAACTAAAACATTTATAAGCATGAAAATTATATCTGAATCTAAATTATTATTTGGAAGGAGTTGAGAGTTTTCCACCAATTAATGGAATATCATAGCTTTTAGTAAAGGAAAAGAAAGGGTTTTAGGGTTTGATGTTGGGCTTTGCCGACAGTTTAAACAGTATTTGATTTAAAATACGCACAGGATGTGCATGTAGCTATATCTCTTCTAGACCACACAAGAAGTCTACTTATTTCAATGAGCATATTAAATTATTTAGTAAAATAACACTTTTGGTCTTAAAATTAAATGCGAGTAGGCTCATTTTTTGTGATTTATGTTTGGTAGATTGTATATTGAAGGATGACTACAACTTGTAAAATTTCTGCTTTATAAGTTATGTCAACTTGTTTAAGGATGGCTGAGTCATTTCACTTTTATGAACACTGTAGTGATGTATAAGTTGTGTCAATACTCTTTTTAGAAAATCCTTGTGCTGAGGAGGAAAAATGCAAACAGGAAATGCTGGTAGCTCTGTTGCTTACTGTTGCTTACAATATAAACAAATTACAGGATGTTTTGTGGTTTATTTTTAGGGTTTCCAAACCGTGTGAAAAGTTGTTTGTACTTGGAGTAAAACAGTTGCAGTATAAAGAGATTGACAACAGCTATAATGGAGTAATTTATTATTCTAATAAAAATATCTAGTTAGCTATGCAGTTGTCTTCTCATGCTATAAAACTGACACCCCACAGCTTATTATGTAGGAAGTCAATATGAAGGATATGAACTCAATATGGGTGATCTCTGTGCCAGGGAGATAATCCTGGCTGTTTGCCAATATTTTACTGAAAGTATCGTTAGCTTTTTGCCCTTTGTTCAGCTATTTTTTGCTTTTTGTTATTTGATTTTTGGCTGGTACATGAAACCTTCAAGTTGTCTTATGATTGTTACTAGTTTCACTTGCCAGGAAAAGGAGCTGATATTTGTTAGTGTTGTTATAATTTTGAAGTTTTTTATTTTTGTTGATATTGAATATTTGAAAGTTACTTATGTATATGTTTTTGCACAAAACTAACTATTTCCTTATATAGAGTACAAGACACAGAAAGAGCAATAAATCCAAAGATTAAAGATAATTATTGTTTTATGCTTGTTGCTATTCAATCCACTAAGCCATTCCTGGCACAATCTCTCTGTTGATACTTTAAATTAAACACCTACATCAATACCAAGACAGCTTGCTGGTGACAAAAAGGTTATGAAGCAAACACTATATGGTAATATAAGTCATCAACCAGTGAACAATAGCAGGCTAGATTTTCTTTTGTAATTGGGGTAACGGGGGCACAACGGTCATAGGGGTACAAAAAGCCGGCCAAATTGTGAGAGAACTTATGGACTTAGAGTTGTGATTTTTTTTTTCATAAAAAGATATTGGCATAATTATTCAGCCTTTGTAGTTTCAACACTTGCGGAACATACGTGTTGAAAAGGCGAGTAAAAAACTGTTTTTACCTACTTTTTGTAAATTTTTTAGGATGTCGTTAAAGCCTTATAACTTTTTACACTCAAAGGCTAAAAGCCTATATTTTACTAATGTTGTTGCCATTGCTTGTCTCTACATTGCTTAACTCGTATAACAGCAAACATTGAAATAAATTTTTCTTGAGGCACATTTCTTTTCAATTTGGCCACACGGGGCACAATAGGCCACCTGATTATTGCACCCTGATCACTGTTACTAGTTTGTTTGCCCAAAAAGTTGGTTGAAATGTTACTAAAATCTATAGATATAGCCATTTCTGACCTGTTTGTAAAATATCCAAAACATCATGGTAAGATATCATTATATATCACATCATTGAGGGAATATACATGTATTTGACTGAAATAAATTGTGATTTGCTCATTTGCTCCCCCCTCTCCCTTCTGTACTCCAGTCACAAACCTCAGCCATGCATGCACCTTAGCTAAAGTACATAAAAAAAGTCCATTCGGGATTTTGTAGTACATGTTACTACAGTTCTTTTTAATAAACGTTCCTCTGAAGTGAAAATAACAGAACATTTTTAGTTCTAAACAGTAATGATAATGGCACTGCAGACCCGAGTGACGTGCATTTGATTTTGCCTTCCTCTGCTATCCGTAGTGGCACAAACTGTACAGCTAAAACATGAATTTTGCTGTAGATATGAAAGAGTATCTTTATTTATTTGTAATATTAAATAAATAAAGATGAGATGTAACAAAATACGCAAAATTTCAATATATTTGTTATGTCCCACCCAGTGGCCCATTGTACCCCGGTACCGGGGCACAATGGGCCAATTTTTTCGTCATGAAAATTTCACTATTCTGAAAGTTGTGAGAGAGATAGAAACAACAAACTGGTACCTGTAATAAACAACAGATGCAACATTAAGACTAGAAATTATTGAACTAGTAACTTGAAAAACAGACGAATGAGAGCAACAAATGCAAAATTCAGCCCGTTGTGCCCCCCCCCCCCCCGTTATCCCTACAGAAGAAAACATTTGTTTTGTGTAGTTTATTTGAAATAGATGCTTGCTAGATATTGCATTGCCTCTTTTAATGTAAAAGGAAAAGCCTAAAGTGGCGGAATTCGAAAGTTAAGATCGTTGTCAGAAATGTTTAACTCTCTAAACTCATAAGAGGTAATAGTAACAGGGAGATTATGAATGTCATAATTAGTTTTACCTTAAAGCATACTGCAGCCAAGTTCCAGGGATATTCACTATAAATATATGAGCTACAATATATAGCCAGGCAGTGTAACTATACAAGTCAGAGCTGGCTTTGTCATTCATAAGACACAACAATCAGTAATATAATTCACTATATTTAGTACTTTTTGTTGCGTTTCTCAAAAATATTGCTATTTGCACTCAAAAAGACTTTGTCTGGTGAAGGGTAAAATATAATATTTTACTTGTACAGTATATCTACGCATTGAATACACACACAATGTATTATACTTTATGGTTCAAACACATTTAGTATAATGGGACTAGTAGATGGCAGTAAACAACACACACGCACACTCGCACACACAATATATAGCCTATTATAATATTATCGTGCAGCAGTATATTATAATGTTGTTTTGATGATTCTAATTGTTACTTTTAGTTGCATTTAATGGACATGGACAGATAATAATTCTTACCTATCTTGTAAGATACTAAGGCTACCAGAGAAAGTGGGAGGGGGAGGGGGGAGCATTTTATTGTATAGACCACTGAACTGAAACTATAACCAATGGTATAGAGTATAGACTATTGATAGCAAGAGTTTAAATACATTGTGCACTAGATTGCTTATGTACATAGTTTTCACTTCCCTTTCACGGATCATGAATAACACTCCCTTAAAAATTGACGTAGTTTTTTAAAACTATTTAGTACCTTTAAGAATATACAATACCTATGGGAACCAGCTAGCACATTTGCCTGGTATAATATCAATAATGCTATGTCACAGACATACTCATATTATATGACATTATCTCAATGGTAATGAACTGAAACAATTAGCAGTTTTATCACACATGAAAACAATAGTCACACATATTTATTATACTAACCATAATTTATAGCTCAAAAACAACATTAGTGTATCAGGTTGTGACAGTGACTGGGTGACTTAGATTGTGATGTACTTTATTTATTAGCCAACTTGGCAACAGGTTCTTGAGTTTATTGACTATCGAATCGACCCTGGAAAAATGGGAAAATAGAAATTATATAAACTGCTGTAAGTAACAACATAAATTAAAAAGTTAGAGAAACATTAGCCATTGTAATCCAAATGAAACCCACAAAATTGATGCACGGATAAGATTTTTGTCATCTCAATGTCAAAACTAGTGGTCTATTCAGAGTGTAAATGTTAGGGTATGAAATTGTGTGCTCATACAATATTGTTGAAAGAGGGAAGTTAATAAATGTTCCTCTGAGGCTGCTTGTTCTGAACACACTAGCCTGTGCTGTGCTAGGGACAGTAAACTATAGCAACAGCACTGCCAGCTAAGAGTAGCTTTTGGTGAATGTATTGGTAAAGCAAGAAAGCTTCAACTATTAGTGGCATACCAATACAATTAGCTTTCAGTTTCAAAGCTAATTGACATTACATTTATTGAAACTTATAAAAACATAGGAGCTTACACATAGACTCTTTAATTTCAAATGATCATTGTTTTAATTATCCGGCTGTGTAGTATTAAACACAATAGCATGTATGGGCTATTAGGTTTAGAATTTAGATAAATTGTAGCAATTAATTAGCTGTAACTACTCCGTGTACTCAATGCCTATACTTATAAAACCAACTTTATGCTGTGCTGCAGTAACAATAAAAAGATTTCAATGCAACATCTGACTGTTACTTGATTTTATCCCCTCATCTTACTAGTGGTAGCTTGAGACTTAGAGTTGTTTGTAGACCAGCACATACCTTTAAACTCATCCCACATCACCTCACATTATCTTATACTCACAATTCCTGTGAAGATCTTGTAAATATATTCGAGTCAGTAATGAAAACTTCTCTTAAATTCTGTAATTCTGTAATTGTAATAGATCAATTATAATATACCTATATATTATTAAGAATAGTGTGGGGCCTACTACAGATCTTTGTAGTACTCCACAGATTATCTGTAGAAAATCAGAACAAGTGTTAATTACATTTCTCTTTACATTAATTAGAAACCATTGTTTTGTCACCTAAAATTTTTATGTTCTAGAAAAAACTTAATTAACTTGTATTTTCTAAAAAATATAGTTTTCTTGTTTAAAATCTGTTTATTATCTAACTAAAAGTAAGTTGTGAAGAAAGTGGCTAGTAATCTCTTGAATCAGGAATCAAAAGCATATGTTACAAAGTAGCAAGGAACGGAATGATTTGAGCTAACACCCTATTAACTGATTGGGTACAACTTTCAAAGAAGCCTTCTATAGAAATTTGTGGTTGAGTTATAATAGGTGGTTTACAAAAGCAATGTTGTAGAGCAGACTACTTGTACATAGAAAAGGTGTTTGTGTTATGAGCTGGCATTGAAGGAAAACCTTGCCTTTATATAGCATCTATAAATAGACCAACAAAAGGTTTTGTTTGATCTTTTGTTCGAAGCTTACAAAACATCAATTGTGTAACTATATCATATGAAATTACTTTCCTCAAGCCACTGAAAGAAAAAAATGCTAATCCTAATATGTAGATGTATGGAATCTGGGAGACTCAAATTGAAAGATGTTGTTTAACAATTTTTACGTAATGCTTCAGCTTACATGAATTGAGATTCATTTTACAAATCTACACTCTTTAAAGTTGTATCAACTTTCAACTTTCGCATGATGAGCTTGCATTTGTTGATCCAACAAAGCAATTTCCACCATTTTATTATGTCAATACATCCAATTACATGTTTAGTATCATTGACCTACTTTTATGCAATAAACATACTCGAGGATAATAAATGAAGAAGTATTTATTACCTTGGTGGACTAATTCACTCTATCAGAAAGCTTATGTGGCTAAAGCTACACCATGTCAGTTCTCTAGTAGAAGTCTTCCAACCTTGCCACCTTCTGGAATGGAGGCAAAAAAAGTTTGTTTACACAGAAAGGACTATATTAAAAAGAACACAAGTGGAGAAACACATGAGTCGTGTTATCTGGTGTTATTCTTGTGATCTCTATACATGTCTTATCTCATATATTATAAGCATATAGATATAATGCCGTCTCAAAATGAGAGAACCTGTCAAATTTTATATATAAGTTTGAACATATTTGAAAAAAGACACGAAAAATAAAAAGTGCAGTGATTATACAGGATTGACTTTCAGTTACCATTTACTTTGAGCTAGCTGTCTTGGGACCAAGCACTTTGAGCTGATTTGCTGATTCAAGCTCACGGGGATTATGTAAGGCCTGGAACCCTAGAGTAGCTTGAGCACTCTGGATGGTATTATAACACATTATGAAAGTTGTTTGGTAGACTCATTAGCTCGTTCTAGTACGAAGGTCAGGGCCGGGTACCCTGATTTGGAGACGGATCAATAGTGCCTAGTATACTCATGCAAACACACACACAAACATACGACAAACTTGGTTTAAAGGGTTTGAGCTTTGAGGTTTAGGGTTTGCATGAACCTGAAACGTACTAAGTACAATACAAAGAAGCCTAAACAATAGAAAAAATGATATTTTAACTTTGTTAAGCAACTTCATTCGGCCCGACTCTGAAGCAGCTATTGTATTCAGAGAGATTCCAATAACATTTAAAAGTTACAAATACTAATTCGAACAAGAATACAATTGAGTCGTCACACATTTCAAACATTTTAACCTCAGCAGATTTAAAAAAATGGATGAGATTTGTAAGCAGAAAATATTAAAATGAATAGACTAGATGTAGTTCTTTGCCAACAAAGGATGGCTAAGGGCAACTTTTTAGCTGTACCTGCCTTGCTGGGGCTGCATTATTAGTATATATAAGTTCAGTCCCTGCCAAATAAAACTTCACCTAATTGCGTTAGAATAAAAGTTTATAAACCATGTTGTAAATCTTCCCGTTCCTCCAGGAAAGCATGGTATTTAACTAAAACAAACACTGTCCATACCCTGAAAAATGTTTGCAAAGCAACTTTTTTGACCATTTCAATAGGTTTTATAGATTTTCTATAAATTAGAAATTTATACACTAAATATGCTATATCTTTTCCTAAGTGATCACCAATGGGCAGCATTTCAGTGAACCTGTAGAGATGAGAAGATACTGATGCATACATTACATTAAAGGCCTACTAGCTGACAGGCTAATAGATAGCCTGATGAGTACTTTGTGTATAGAGCACCCATAATGAAATGCTGATAGAGGATGCAGCCCTAATTGAGGCAGCTGCTTATTGGTCATAGTGTAATCTCAGGCTAAACAGTTTCAAGCAGGCAACACACATGCCACCAACATAGCACTAACATAACAAGAACTAGATGGTGAGCGAAATTTATGATGTTCTGATATGTGAGGATGCCTGTAACTATCATGTGAACAGAGGTTGAGTGCAATGTATATATTGATGGATTTGGGTAATGCATATATGTCGCCATATAAAAAAGCATCAACTGTTGGCAGCATAATTACTGTGTGGCCAAACAATAGGTGTGTAAAAAGAATGAACGTGTAGCATCTGACTACAGCCAATAAATTACGAGGTGAGAAACTATTGATTGGAGAGAAAGAATGTAGCATACAAACACGAATACTTCATTCATTTCATACAAATGTTTATGCACATTTAACATTCAGTACTATAAAAGGCTGAATAGCCTTCAAAAGCCTTTAGTTAACTTGATGCAGAGGAGTTATGAAAATTAATACTTTATCTCTTCCGACAACAGAAAGACATCAAGCTATTTGTGGGAGCATTACCAGCTAAACCAGGTAAAAGGAAGATTGTAAAATATTATACGTTTATATTAATTGACAAAGATGAGTGCTTTAGATCATGTTGTTAAATAATGAAATGATAGAGGACATGCAGGCAATACAGTCTTGTTTGAAGTGTGAAGCTTGAAAAAGAAATTATACTTTTGTCGAATCTGTTGAAACATTCCAAATAGAAAAAAAGCCCCAAACACCTTCTTCAAAAAAGTAATTGATCAAACTCTATTAGGGTTTCACATGCCACTTCACTTGAAAAAAATTGCATGAAATCCAAAAAGTTGCATGAGTGCCATTTGCATATCTTATGCAACATAAAGTAACGAAGTTGAAAGGAAAAACTGTGCCTGTAGGGAGATGCAAGGGTACGAGAATCAACATATTTGAGACATGAGTTTTACATCAACTAAAGAATGTTATTGTGAGAGAAGGCAATGTTCAGAGGGTGTAATATCGAGTTAAAATTTATACGGTAAACTATTTATTGGCAAAAATATGCGTAGCAGATCTAAACTATGAAATCTATATTTACTTTGGTAACACCAAAAGTATTCGTTGTAGAATGAAACACTTTAAAGTCATAGCAAAGATGATACTGCAGCTGGCTCTCACGCTGTTCATCCAGCAAGCAATGAATTCTAATGAAAGAAACAGCTTTGGAGTGCAAGCTACTACAACCACAGTACCAGCAACTACAACCACAGCCCCTGCAACTACAACCTCAGCCCCAGCACCTACAACTGCAGCACCAGCAACCACAACCACAACCACAGCACCAGCAACTACAACCACAGCACCAGCAGCTACAACCGCAACACCAGCAACTACAACCACAGCCCCTTCAACTACAACCACAGCACCAACAACTACAACCACAGCACCAGCACCAGCAACTACAACCGCAGCCCCTGCAACTACAACCACAGCACCAGCAACTACAACCACAGCACCAACAACTACAACCATAGCACCAGCAACCACAACCACAGCGCCAGCAACTACAACCACAGCACCAACAACTACAACCACAGCACCAGCAACTACAACCACAGCACCAGCAACTACAACCGCAGCACCAGCACCAGCAACTACAACCGCAGCCCCTGCAACTACAACCGCAGCACCAGCAACTACAACCACAGCACCAGCAACTACAACCACAGCACCAGCAACTACAACCACAGCACCAGCAACCACAACTACAACCACAGCACCAACAACTACAACCACAGCACCAGCAACTACAACCACAGCACCAGCAACTACAACCACAGCACCAGCAACTACAACCACAGCACCAGCAACCACAACTACAACCTCAGCACAAGCAACTACAACCACAGCACCAGCAACTACAACCACAGCACCAGCAACTACAACCACAGCACCAGCAACTACAACCACAGCACCAGCAACTACAACCACAGCACCAGCAACTACAACCACAGCACCAGCAACTACAACCACAGCACCAGCAACCACAACTACAACCACAGCACCAACAACTACAACCACAGCACCAGCAACTACAACCACAGCACCAGCAACCACAACCACAGCACCAGCAACCACAACCACAGCACCAGACACTACAACCACAGCACCAGCAACCACAACCACAGCACCAGACACTACAACCACAGCACCAACAACTACAACCACAGCACCAGCAACTGCAACCACAGCACCAGCAACTACAACCACAGCACCAGCAACCACAACTACAACCACAGCACCAACAACTACAACCACAGCACCAGCAACTACAACCACAGCACCAGCAACCACAACCACAGCACCAGCAACCACAACCACAGCACCAGACACTACAACCACAGCACCAGCAACCACAACCACAGCACCAGACACTACAACCACAGCACCAACAACCACAACCACAGCACCAGCAACAACAACCACAGCACCAGACACTACAACCACAGCACCAGCAACCACAACCACAGCACCAGCAACTACAACCACAGCAACAGCAACTACAACCACATCACCAGCAACTACAACCACAGCACCAGCAACTACAACCACAGCACCAGAGACTACAACCACAGCACCAGCAACCACAACCACAGCACCAGCAACTACAACCACAGCACCAGCAACCACAACCACAGCACCAGCAACTACAACCACAGCACCATCAACTACAACCACAGCACCAGCAACTACAACCACAGCACCAGCAACTACAACCACAGCACCAGCAACTACAACCACAGCACCAGCAACCACAACCACAGCACCAGCAACCACAACCACAGCACCAGACACTACAACCACAGCACCAGCAACCACAACCACAGCACCAGACACTACAACCACAGCACCAGCAACCACAACCACAGCACCAGCAACTACAACCACAGCACCAGCAACCACAACCACAGCATCAGCAACTACAACCACAGCACCAGCAACTACAACCACAGCACCAGCAACAACAACCACAGCACCAGCAACTACAACCACAGCACCAGCAACTACAACCACAGCACCAGCAACTACAACCACAGCACCAGCAACTACAACCACAGCACCAGCAACTACAACCACAGCACCATCAACTACAACCACAGCACCAGCAACCACAACCACAGCACCAGCAACTACAACTACAGCACCAGCAACCACAACCACAGCACCAGCAACTACAACCACAGTACCAGACACTACAACCACAGCACCAGCAACCACAACTACAGCACCAGCAACTACAACCACAGCACCAGCAACTACAACCACAGCACCAGCAACTACAACCACAGCACCAGCAACTACAACCACAGCACCAGCAACCACAACCACAGCACCAGCAACTACAACCTCAGCCCCAGCAACTACAACCACAGCACAAGCAACCACAGCACCAGCAACTACAACCACAGCTCCAGCAACTACAACCGCAGCCCCAGCAACTACAACCACAGCACCAACAACTACAACCACAGCACCAGCAACTACAACCACAGTACCAGCAACTACAACCACAGCACCAGCAACTACAACCTCAGCCCCAGCAACTACAACCACAGCACCAGCAACCACAACTACAACCACAGCACCAACAACTACAACCACAGCACCAGCAACTACAACCACAGCACCAGCAACCACAACCACAGCACCAGCAACCACAACCACAGCACCAGACACTACAACCACAGCACCAGCAACCACAACCACAGCACCAGACACTACAACCACAGCACCAACAACCACAACCACAGCACCAGCAACTACAACCACAGCAACAGCAACTACAACCACATCACCAGCAACTACAACCACAGCACCAGCAACTACAACCACAGCACCAGAGACTACAACCACAGCACCAGCAACTACAACCGCAGCCCCAACAACTACAACCGCAGTCCCAACAACTACAACCGCAGCCCCAACAACTACAACTGCAGCACCAACAACTACAACCTCAGCACCAACAACTACAACTGCAGCCCCAACAACTACAACCGTAGCCCCAACAACTACAACCGCAGTCCCAACAACTACAACCGCAGCCCCAACAACTACAACCGCAGCCCCAACAACTACAACCGCAGTCCCAACAACTACAACCGCAGCCCCAACAACTACAACCGCAGTCCCAACAACTACAACTGCAGCACCAACAACTACAACCTCAGCACCAACAACTACAACTGCAGCCCCAACAACTACAACCGCAGTCCCAACAACTACAACCGCAGCCCCAACAACTACAACCGCAGTCCCAACAACTACAACCGCAGTCCCAACAACTACAACCGCAGCCCCAACAACTACAACCGCAGCCCCAACAACTACAACTGTAGCCCCAACAACTACAACCACAGCACCAGCAGCTACAACCGCAGCCCCAACAACTACAACCGCAGTCCCAACAACTACAACCGCAGCCCCAACAACTACAACTGCAGCACCAACAACTACAACCTCAGCACCAACAACTACAACTGCAGCCCCAACAACTACAACCGCAGCCCCAACAACTACAACCGCAGTCCCAACAACTACAACCGCAGCCCCAACAACTACAACCGCAGTCCCAACAACTACAACCGCAGCCCCAACAACTACAACCTCAGCACCAACAACTACAACTGCAGCCCCAACAACTACAACCGTAGCCCCAACAACTACAACCGCAGCCCCAACAACTACAACCGCAGCCCTAACAACTACAACCGCAGCCCCAACAACTACAACCGCAGTCCCAACAACTACAACCGCAGCCCCAACAACTACAACCGCAGTCCCAACAACTACAACCGCAGTCCCAACAACTACAACCGCAGCCCCAACAACTACAACCGCAGTCCCAACAACTACAACCGCAGCCCCAACAACTACAACTGCAGCACCAACAACTACAACCTCAGCACCAACAACCACAACTGCAGCCCCAACAACTACAACCGTAGCCCCAACAACTACAACCGCAGCCCCAACAACTACAACTGCAGTCCCAACAACTACAACCACAGCCCCAACAACTACAACCGCAGCCCCAACAACTACAACCGCAGTCCCAACAACTACAACTGCAGTCCCAACAACCACAACCTCAGCACCAACAACTACAACCTCAGCCCCAACAACTGAAGCACCAACAACTGCAACTGCAGCCCCAACAACTACAACCGTAGCCCCAACAACTACAACCGCAGCCCCAACAACTACAACTGCAGTCCCAACAACTACAACCTCAGCACCAACAACTACAACCTCAGCCCCAACAACTACAACCTCAGCACCAACAACTACAACCTCAGCCCCAACAACTACAACCGTAGCCCCAACAACTACAACCGCAGTCCCAACAACTACAACCGCAGCCCCAACAACTACAACCGCAGCCCCAACAACTACAACCGCAGTCCCAACAACTACAACCGCAGCCCCAACAACTACAACCGCAGTCCCAACAACTACAACCGCAGCCCCAACAACTACAACCTCAGCACCAACAACTACAACTGCAGCCCCAACAACTACAACCGTAGCCCCAACAACTACAACCGCAGCCCCAACAACTACAACCGCAGCCCTAACAACTACAACCGCAGCCCCAACAACTACAACCGCAGTCCCAACAACTACAACCGCAGCCCCAACAACTACAACCGCAGTCCCAACAACTACAACCGCAGTCCCAACAACTACAACCGCAGCCCCAACAACTACAACCGCAGCCCCAACAACTACAACCTCAGCACCAACAACTACAACTGCAGCCCCAACAACTACAACCGTAGCCCCAACAACTACAACTGCAGCCCCAACAACTACAACCGCAGCCCCAACAACTACAACTGCACTCCCAACAACTACAACCGCAGCCCCAACAACTACAACCGTAGCCCCAACAACTACAACCGCAGCCCCAACAACTACAACTGCAGTCCCAACAACTACAACCTCAGCCCCAACAACTACAACTGCAGCCCCAACAACTACAACCGCAGCCCCAACAACTACAACCGCAGTCCCAACAACTACAACCTCAGCCCCAACAACTACAACCGCAGTCCCAACAACTACAACCGCAGCCCCAACAACTACAACCGCAGCCCCAACAACTACAACTGCAGTCTCAACAACTACAACCGCAGCCCCAACAACTACAACCGCAGTCCCAACAACTACAACTGCAGCACCAACAACTACAACCGCAGCCTCAACAACTGAAGCACCAACAACTGCAACTGCAGCCCCAACAACTACAACCGTAGCCCCAACAACTACAACTGCAGTCCCAACAACTACAACCTCAGCCCCAACAACTGTAGCACCAACAACCTCAGCACCAACAACTACAACCTCAGCCCCAACAACTGTAGCACCAACAACTACAACTGCAGTCCCAACAACTACAACCACAGCACCAACAACTACAACCGCAGCCCCAACAACTACAACCGTAGCCCCAACAACTACAACCGCAGCCCCAACAACTACAACTGCATCACCAACAACTACAACCTCAGCCCCAACAACTGTAGCACCAACAACCTCAGCACCAACAACTACAACCTCAGCCCCAACAACTGTAGCACCAACAACTACAACTGCAGTCCCAACAACTACAACCGTAGCCCCAACAACTACAACTGCAGTCCCAACAACTACAACCTCAGCCCCAACAACTGTAGCACCAACATCCTCAGCACCAACAACTACAACCTCAGCCCCAACAACTGTAGCACCAACAACTACAACTGCAGTCCCAACAACTACAACCACAGCACCAACAACTACAACCGCAGCCCCAACAACTACAACCGTAGCCTCAACAACTACAACTGCAGACCCAACAACTACAATCGCAGCCCCAACAACTACAACCGCAGCCCCAACAACTACAACCGTAGCCCCAACAACTACAACTGCAGCCCCAACAACTACAACCTCAGCACCAACAACTACAACTGCAGCCCCAACAACTACAACCGTAGCCCCAACAACTACAACCGCAGCCCCAACAACTACAACCGCATCACCAACAACTACAACCTCAGCCCCAACAACTGTAGCACCAACAACCTCAGCACCAACAACTACAACCTCAGCCCCAACAACTGTAGCACCAACAACCTCAGCACCAACAACTACAACCTCAGCCCCAACAACTGTAGCACCAACAACTGCAGCAGCCACTACTGCAGGTAATATTTTATTCATTTTTCATCTGCTTGCATTCCCATTTTCTACAAATGCCACATTTTGAGCTCAACCAATAGACTTGCGTGTGTTTATTGAAAAACTTTCCTTTCTTTTATAATTTGAACTTGCTGCATTAAGCGAAACATTACCAAAGTACTATTAAGCAATCTTTGACAGTTATAGCAGTGATATTGTTATATTATCTAACAAATGATTATAAAACTTATAAGGTAGCTTCATTTGAATTTTATTTTTTGCAATGGCATATGGTGTTAAGTGTTAGCTCTCACCTCAAAACACAAACACTACATTATGTTAATATCAAGTGAGACATTGCGGTGTCGATGCATGCCTTTCAAGCTTCTCCCACAACTATAACTGTAAAAGTGAAGCAATAGAGAAGACAATGAAGGGCAACAAGAGCTCTTACTTCTGAAATATATATATAGGTTTTTGCTTATAAAAGCTCTGGGTATGGTTGGAGTTTAATCTGTAAGGAAAATAGGACAGGGTAGCAGGACGTGACATGAAACTAAGGGCTGCTTACTCAAAGTTTCAAATTTGACTGTTTTTATTTTGTCTTTTTTTAAAATTTATTGCAATACAAATTTATATTTGTGCTACAGTTTCATTAAATCAAGTGTCTGTAACATGAAATAGAGTTTATCTTGAGGCTGGTTGTTGACCACTTTTTTACTTTTCTAAACATAAAGGAAATGATACATGTTGCTAGGGAAGACAACTCTAATTGAAACTTGAGTAACATGGTAATAAATACAGAGAACACACTCATTGCACATGCAACATATTGCAACTTAATTTTTGAAGCTTTTGTTATATATATATATATATACATATATATATATTTATAAAAGAAAAAACAAAAACAGAATTTAGTTTGGCATTTCAGCTTTTTGCAAATATAAAGTTTAAGCAAAATAAATTCCTTTGGCATCAACTTTGGCAATAATTGAAAACACTACCAGTTTTGCATCAATTTATCTTTTATTTCCACTAAATAATAGAAAAGGACTGAAATTTAACCCAATTACATTGATCATACATTTCTGGTTAAATTTTCCATTCTCTTAGAATAGGCTCTTGCCATCTTTATATTTTTAGGTGCTGCTATCTATAATTGCTATAGCATTTGAGCATCGCTTTTCTTCTCATCAAAAATCAATATTTCTAATTGTTTTATTTTGATTATTTATCATTATTGTATTCGACTGTAGCGACTTCATTCAATAAACAATGTGATAATTGCTTGGAAAATGAAGCGTGTAACCAGATCCTTGAAGTATGTGAATGTGACAGCAACTACATTAGAGAAGCATCGACTAACGACTGTGTTGGTGAGTTTGTTATAAAGTAGCAGAATGATATTAGGTGTTTAAAAGATCTACCAACTTCAATGGGAAATGAGTTTTTGAATTGATTACGCTGCATTTAAAATGACACAGACTCAGTTGTCTACTTCAAAAATAATCATATTTGTTTGCAACTTCTTGTTTACTTTAGAGAAGGATACAGCCGTTGCAGAGAACACAGTTCAGATTAGCACACAAATCATCTACACATTTCCAAGTGGCTGTAACACTGACATTGAAGATCCAACAACAGTAGCATATGCTGAGATGAGACTGGCTGTGATTATTCAAGTGAGAAGAATACATAGACTATAATATAAAAATATTAGCTTTATTTTTTTATTCGAAATTACTTTACTATTTATTTAAAGGTGGTATTTCATCTCCTTTTTTGACATAAAAATGAGGACAATCTACAAAGACAGCCATCATGTGCTGTGAATGGCGCAGTGGAAACTTTATTTAATTTTAAAATTGTAATTTACACTACAGCTGCAACTGCATACAATGTCTTGGTATTAGATGTCATGTATTGGCTTTGATGTCTATAGTTAATTTGTTAATTTGTTAATTTGTTAGTTTGTTCTTACAGATTTACCGAGGTTTCGAATCAGAGGCTTCAACTACTTTTGTTGGAGTTCTAAGCATAACTTTTTCGTAAGTTTTCAAGGAGTTCATCTTCATAAAAGTGAATAGAAATTAGAACAATTCCAATTATTTCACAGAGTTTTTTGAAAAATTAAGTGCATATAGGTTCTAGCTAATAGAAACCTAAATTTTTTCTATCCATAAACGTTTTAGATGCGAAGCGCAAAGTAGAAGGAAACGCGCAGTTGATCCAAATGCAAATGTGGTAGCAAATTTTGATATTGCCATGGATCCACTAGCTGGTGAAGAAGAGCTCAATGTAACAAGCTTAGAAAACATTGTGTCAGAAGCGGTTACCCAGACAGCTTTAGTTAATATTCAAGTTGGAAACGAAACATCTACAGCAGCTTCAGGAGGGCAGATAGTCATTGTACCAGCTAGTACAACTACCACAGTATCTCCTATGACTACCACAGCAGGTATTTGCTAATTAATTCACATTTCTCTAAAGTTAACAGAGCTTTAATCAATGTCTCTCAAGTTTGTTGTGTATAGTTTTCATGTGTTTCTATTACCCTAATTCTATATTCATCTCACAAAGAAATAATCTGTTGATAGTTTAACAGCCAGATTATGAGACATATGTTTTACTGTAAATAGAAGTTATATAACTGTTTTCTTGAAAAACAATATTTCTTTTAAGATTAAAAAATGCAGCTAAAGATTAAAACTATACTATACAATAAAGTCTGTAATAAATTTGGTCAAATTAGTGTGGAGTTTACCCAGTACAATTACTAGAGAAGGTAATTGTTGACTGATTCATATTTTTTGTATATTTCTTATGTAAATAGAAAGGTTTTTTTTTGTATGTTATAGTTCATCTATTAGGAATATAATTTTGAGTAAGTTGGTGAACTTGTATGAATGACAAATTGATTTTGTAAAATACCTATAAGACATGCCACATTTACTTTCTATTAAAAATTCTTAGTCTTAACAGAAGCAATTGCTCAATTAATTTGGTAGGAAAAACTATTTTCTGCAATCATGGCTCATAAAGAACAAAAATACTGTATTGAATCAATGCAATGTTATTTGAATCAAAAAAATTATCTAGATACAATTGAAAATGAAATAGAACTGCTTGAAAATTATTGCTTCAATCCTGTGTAGTTATGTTTAACAAAGTTTTAAGCATTTTTAAAATTACTGTTCTTTACAAACAATTCCCCAATATACTGTTTTATTAGGCATTTACTATGAAAACTTCTTTTTTTAAAAAAGCTATTTATTTTCCATGAAAATTGCTTGGCACTAAATCGAATTTGCAGTAGTAAAGGTTTTACATCAGTAGGATTCCATCATAATTTTTTTGAAGAACAAACTAGAGCAGCTGTGTGGCTGGCACCTGTGATATCTGGAACTGTAGCAGGAGTGATACTCTTAGGAGTCATGGGGGTGTTGCTGGCAGTATGTGTAAGTAACTTACTAACTGTAATAGTAAGTATTATGTGTAAGTAACTTACTAACTGTAATAGTAAGTATATGTGTAAGTAACTTACTAACTGTAATAGTAAGTATCATGTGTAAGTAACTTACTAACTGTAATAGTAAGTAGTGTGTGTAAGTAACTTACTAACTGTAATAGTAAGTATTATGTGTAAGTAACTTACTAACTGTAATAGTAAGTATTATGTGTAAGTAACTTACTAACTGTAATAATAAGTATCATGTGTAAGTAACTTACTAACTGTAATAGTAAGTATTATGTGTAGGGATAAGTCTATTATGCTCTATGCTATCTACTATATAACCAAGAGTAGTAGCATGCAGTATGTACATTATGAATGAATATTTTATTCTGTTAAAATTTAAATATATTTTTCCAATTTGCTTTAGCGTTTACCTTTTCGAGAAATCTTTATTTTCATGTAGACAGCCCTTGTATGAATCATTTAAACAACTGATAAAAGTTTCTTGTTAGATAAATAAAGATACATAATTGGAATGAGCTTCACTGCTAAAGCCATAGATAGCTATTACTTAGCCAATTATAGTTAAGTTTTAGAACTATGAATGTTTTAGTGTAACCAACATTTTACTTGTAGATAAGTATGTAACTTGGTATAAGTTTTACCGCTAAAGCTCTGTAGTCAAACTGTTAAACTAGAAGACCTTTGCAAGTTTTAGAATTATGATATCAAAAAATGGTTTAGTGTAACTGAGCATTCACTTGTAGATACGAAAGACAAACAAACCAAGTGTTCACAGACAAAGCTCCGTGCTTAATCTACATCCTGCATTAAGATTTAAAGCAAGTAACTACAACACTGGAATGGCCAGATTCCCAGAAAGCTTTGCAGGATCAGATGGTTCCAGTTCAGAAGACAGCTTTCCTTACAGAAAAAGAAACCCCATGTGGCCAGGTGGAGCTAGCAGAAAGTGAGTGTGTAAAAGTTATACAACCACATTTGCAAACGTAAAGATATCAGCGCTAAAAGCAGAAACAATATACTTTTTATATAGATGTTTACAAAAAAAAATCAGTTTTTGACAATGTAGTAGCTCACATAGATATATACTATAAACCATCAGCATTAGATGTATTCAATTTATATATTACTGTAGGTATCAGCCAGAACCCAGCCACAAAGTTTGGAGAAATGACTTCTTAGCCTAACGTAGCCTCAAGAAAGATTTAGTATTGGTCAACTATAAAGTAGTGTGTTTGTTCAAACTAACCATGCTTTAACATGACTATTCTAAGGCTTTACTCAAGTTTGCTGTTGCATCATATATCCCTGTATCCTTCAAACATCTCACAATTTTGAGTTTTAAAGTATGCCATGAAATAACAGTATTTCTAAAAAATTTTGTAAAAGATTAATATTTTTTATAAAGCTGTATAAATCAACTTTTTACTTTTTCTATAAATTTTTGATAAGACCCATAAAACTATATTTTGTGTATAGTATCATATTTAAAGGTTTTATATTATAAATTATTTAAACAATGTTTTATAATCATTGCAAATCCAGTTATACATTACAAATTTTAATATTCAAGGCTCATTTTTGTCAAATAAAAATTCTATACCTTAAGCATGTTGTTTGTCGGAGGTTTATTTTGTTGGAACAATTACAGAGAAACGAACTTTCACAAGCACACTACTATTTGTTCGAAAAGCAGCAAAAGAAGTGATCTAGAAAATAATGCATATGAAAGCTACAAAACTCTATACAATTCGAGCTATAAAAATATGAAAAGCTAGCTGAGAAAATTCTGATTCATCAACAGACAAAACCTTAGCAGCTATTTCTTCTAACACTCTCAAAATAAACCAGAGCTAGTTTGACTTTTACACCCTATACATATTACATAGAGGTACCTATAGCAGGTAGAATCTTGAGTAGGATATCTGCTTAAAACAAGAAGTACCTACAACATAGTGACCAAAACAGCATGGTTTCATAACACACATTTATTTCAACAGGGTGAAATAATTCCACATATTCAACTTGTATTGGCTAAATACAATATATAGTTTTAGAGGTCTGACATATTATGTTTGATAAACATATAATGTTTGGTTTGATTGGTGTCTGAGTTATTTGGGCGTTGTCACATGACTCATGAACATTAACATGTACACTGGATCAGCTGCACCTAATAGAGTGGTGTTCCTTTGTTCAAGTGCAAGCATAACGTAGACATTGGTGTTAAGTATCACTGTATAGCCACA
Organism: Bugula neritina; assembly: GCA_964035545.1. Lineage (NCBI taxonomy): Eukaryota > Metazoa > Bryozoa > Gymnolaemata > Cheilostomatida > Bugulidae > Bugula > Bugula neritina. The sequence goes on from OZ037767.1 coordinate 13,322,280, forward strand.
GAAGCACAATAGTCACTGGATACAGTATCATGATAATACAGCTTTTTACTAATAGCTGACCTGGTAAATCCAGAAAGTACTGAACACAACCCCTATCCAAGTTCCTTTGCAGCAAAATTGACATCTAAATATATCTCATGATAATAACAATCAGTGGAGAAATGTAATTTCTCAAATTGTAATATATTGCAAACATTGAGACTCAAGATGAATGCATCAGTGGCTCTATTATAATACACTTCACTGAGCATTCTTTACAGCACATTTTACTCATGAAATCATGCGTATATGTCTATGTATATGTCTATGTATATGTATATGTATATGTGTATGTATATGTCTATGTATATGTCTATGTATATGTCTATGTATGTGTATATGTATATGTCTATGTATATGTCTATGTATATGTCTATGTATATGTATACGTCTATGTATATGTCTATGTATACGTCTATGTATATGTCTGAATTTAAGCACTTAACTTCAGTTTGTTATGAATTCTGCCATGTTTTTAAAATCCTAGCTAAATTCGGTCTTCCTAATATGTAACAGCTATTACTCCTTTCTTCTGGTTTTTAAGTTGCACTTCACACAAAAATATGCCTGAATTTTTTTCTCACCTCTAATTGCTAAGAATTTGCTAGAGTTGACTCGAAATTCTTGGTTTGAACCGTTGACAGCTATTCTATTTTTACTTATCATAGCATGTCTTGGTCTCTCCCTTAAAGCGGTTTCTTGATAAGTCACAGAAAAAAGCTAATAAAATATGAATGAGCCGTTACAATGGCATACAAATCACATTTAAGAACAGCTTTCAGTTTTGGAAGTTCCTCCGTTTCATCAGAAATAACAGCATTTTAAGCAGGCAAAGTTGTGAAACACAGCGGTCTGTGGTCGATTTATTTTTAAATAGCATTCATAAGAGCACCTAATACATATTATATATTCTTATGATTCATATATGTAGTATAAGATTGAGTTCAACATTTGAAGTAGGTGTTATAGGGGCTTACCAGAATCAGACTCTATATAAGGGTCTAAAAGGATGTTGTGAATTCAATGGAATTGAAAGCAGTAATCCAAATGTTGTGTGTTATACTTATCACAAATTGACTAGTTACATAAGCAATGCTTTATGAATTTGGTGGAAAAACTATTATTGCCATCAACTAGGCTTCATCCATACTTTCTGTTGTGATAGCAATAATTTTGCCTGAAATTAGATAGAAATGACTTTTATAATGGCAATACATAGGGAGGGGGGGGGGTAGCTTGTTGCTCGAAGACATTAGTCTGTCCACAACCTGCATGCTCAGACTTAGAGTAGCACCTGCAGCGTTTCATGTTTCAATTTCAGTCCATCAGTCTAGAACACCTTGTTCTAGTTTTTAGCAATTTAAAAGTTGGTTGGTTTTGCGAAAAATAGAAGTACGTGCCAATGATCTTGGAATAAGGCACCGCCAGATCTATTTTTCTAATGATAGACTTAAGCTTAGTTACATTATATATTTTAAATGATGGAAAAGTTTATGGGTATTCCCTTTGTAAATTTACGTAAGATACTGTGCTAAATTAAATTTGTCTGCGTAAATTGAATGTTAATGTAATAAAAAAAGCATTCATTTAACCAAGAGCTTTGCTTTATAAACATTGCTTATATTTAATATATAGCTAAATTTTGATTTATTGGTGAAGCTCAATCGTACAACTTTATTTAAACTTTTCTCAAAGGCCCAGAAAAATCTGTCATGTTGCTATTAACACTTTTTGTGAAAATAGCCATGATATGTAAAATGATAAAAACAATTATAATCAGACATAGATTCACATATATTAATAGTATTTACGGCTGATGCAAGAATGATATACATCACCTGAAAATATCCAGGGCTTGTTCTTTTTCCATGTTTTACTTTCTTCAAAATACCTAATTTCACATAACATCACAAAAGTTAAATCCAAAAAAGTGAATAAACGGAGTTATGAGTATCAGCAGACAGTTTTCCTTATATACAACAGAAAAAAGCAATAATTATTCAGGATAATTAACTGATTTAGACATAACTTGGGGGAAGACAACTACCAAATGGTCAAGAAGGTTGGAGGAAGTTTTGTGGCTAGCTGGGTGAACAGAACATGCAGTCAAAAGCTGTCACAAATTGAATAGAATCCTAAAACTCTCTATTTTTAAAAAAGCAGTGTGGCCCATCCTGCAAGTGTGATGAGTGAAAGATAAATGGAGGGCATTTCTAGACTAAAATACAAAATACATTTATGTATCTAGCTGTTAGTGAATATGCTTTTGGCTTTAAACAGATACATTTTTAACAAATAGAGCTAAATACTTAAAAAAAGTTTTTAATTTCCAGCCCTTTCCAGATGTCTTATTGAAGCTTAAGTCGAAAAGCATAAGTTTGTGTGACAAGTTCTGCATCACTGTTAGCAGATTGGAGTTAGCACTTAAAGGATAAGGGGTAAAGTTTTAATAAAGGCAGCAAAATTTTACACTTCATAGAAAATCAACAGTTTTTTTGGAAAAAAAATTCCAACATGTGTTGCGGGAATCAAAGAACACTCTCTATGAGAAAAAATTCCAGAGCAAGGAAAAGGTACCTAGCACAAATAATACATTCATTAGAATGCAGCTGAAATTCACAGAAAAAATAAACAGTACAAAAGATCTAACTGGAATTAAATGAGTTGTAATTTTAGTTTTTAGGGTTGGGAAGGGCCAAGTTAGCAGCTCTGAGAACAAAGTAAGCAGGTTGAGATGATTAACAAAATCTATGCTTTATAGAATGAAGCAATTCGAAGTGATGACTCACATACTACAGCAGATGGTACTGACACTAGTACTACAACAAACAATGAACAAATGTCAACTGAGCATATTTGTAGCAAGTGTAACTACCACACCCACCACTACCACACAGCAGCACACATTGCAGCAGTAATTCATATATATATGTGTGTGTGTGTGTGCGTGTGGGGTTTGGGGTTGTGTGTGTGTGTACAATAATATCCCACTTTAGTAGTGCATAAAACTACAACAGATGTATGACAGAACTACTTTAGACTCAAGTCTTAAATTATACTAAACATGTTAATAGCGAAAGCCCACAATAATATCCTAATTATCTCTTGATTTATGAATCATTAGATTCCATCACTTTGTTGTAAGATGAATATTGAAACACAACATAGAATGTAAAAAGATCGTATCCATCATAAATTAACATGGTTCATTATGTGTGGGCGTTAAGCACATGATTGGATTCCTTAGTCACGAGAATATGCATGGACCATTGCACTATAACTATCATGTTTTAGTTCATTGGTACGCATATATATATATATATATATATATATATATATATATATATATATATAACATTTGATTGATGACTTGTCTACTCTCTAACTTATACAGACAACTCCAAAAACAATGACTTCCTTTTTTTATTGGACAAATTCGAAGTACAATATACAATATTTACTGACCCTTTGGCAAAGTGCGTAAACCTGCATATGATAAAGGAATGCATTTAATTAAGAAATACTGTAGACAGTTTAAAGCATCTACGAACTATCCAACTACTCTACTAACATAATGTCATTCAACTACAATATTATTAAGATTATTCTTGCATTCTTGTTGCTTCAACATATCAGGTATACCAGACCACAGACTTGCTAGTGATAAAATGGAATCACTATTCTGTATTCAATTCATTAGTAGTCCACAGGCAGTAAATGCAATTATAGGGTAACTTATTAAAACTTTATTGCAGTAAAAATAGAATATTCAGCGAAATAATATCTAGATTCCACATAATATATTTGTACAATATATACAGCCACATACTACTACAATAAATTCAGTAATTGTATAGGTGGATTTATTACAAATACTTTATTCTAAGTCCCACTATGATTCTCAACAATCCCTGTGCCATACCAAAACAGATTAGCTTTCAGTTTGCTAATAAGTTAGGTAATAGTTGTTGGTTACTTTTTACACAAGAATAAGTTCTATTTTCTAAAAAATGAATATTTACAGAAGGATTTGCAGACCTATTTTCTATCACACTTTGTCATTGAAGTGTTATTGATGAGATGCTATTGAGTATACAGCTACTAAAAGAGCACATAGCAACGTCCAGATACAACAAACAGGAAGTGAGTGGTGTTGGTTACATCTAAGCCCATGGTCCTAATAGACTATAGCCTGTTGCCCTTCAACTTTTTCTAGATTACCTGCATATACAAAACCACATAATCAATTAGAAACTGCGTTCTAGAGGTGAAAGTTTGCCATCACATGAAGATGGTGGTGTAGATACGCCAACACTTAATCAATACCCCAAAATTCTGGCAAAGACCGCCAGCTCAGTTTTATTATTCAAATGGAATGCTGCCAGCGTTAATTTTCTCTAAATAGCTGACTGAGGAAGAAACTGTTTGGAAAATACATTCTTAAATTTAGAAACGGAGACCAAAAGAATATATAAAATTAGTTTGAGAATAAAATCCCAAATTAGGTGGCAGTAAAGTGTCACAGATTTTAAAAAGTAGCTGTAATTACTAACTTTCTCCGTTAGCTGTGGTTGTTGCTTTCTCATACACGAGTTGGGACGGGGCAACAATGACACTCCCCCACTGAGTGACTGTGTTCACCACATCTACAAGGTCAAGGCAGTATCAACTAGAGAGAATAAGTAAATCATTTTCCTAAGGCGGTCATAAGAAAATGATTAAAATACTAATTTGATGTTGGGTCAATTTACTTAATTTAGTACACATTCGAGATCTTCAGTTATTAGCTTTTTTTCACAATTTAGCTGCTAATGTATATGAGTTTTGTTCTAAACTAATAAAAATTTAAAAGATACAACTAAATAATCAAAGTTCTTTTTGATTTTGCTTGATTTCCTATATTTTTTTTTCTAGTTATTTAATTAATTTGGATTTGCAGATGAAAATAAAAAACAAATCTAGCAAGAAACTCCCACCCTTGACAAGGAAGGGCACAAAGGAGTGTAGATGTAAGAGAGGATACCTGTGACGCCCTCTAGCTGCAGTATTTGTTTATATCCACCATGTGCTAAGATTCTAGTTAGAGTCTGTCCGGTACAGCACAGCAGATCCATCTGCTCGAGGGGCATCTGCACATGAGCTCTGCCATTTCCTATTTCACACGGGTCCAGAATGCCAATACTACCAGGTAGGAATATTCCGGAAGCTAGCAATGCTAGAGCCCGCCTACAATGTAGTAGTAACGGTGATAAACCCCGCCTACCATAAACTGCTCACTGTAGAATAACTAGGCTAAGATATTGAAAAAATAAGGTAACCTGCAGACTACTATAGACTATACTAGTAAACAGAAAGTGTTATATACAGACTACACTAGTAAACAGAAAATGTAATATGCAGACTATACTAGTAAACAGAAAGTGTAATATGCAGACTACACTAGTAAACAGAAAGTGTAATATGCAGACTACACTAGTAAACAGAAAGTGTAATATGCAGACTATACTAGTAAACAGAAAGTGTAATATGCAGACTATACTAGTAAACAGAAAGTGTAATATGCAGACTATACTAGTAAACAGAAAGTGTAATATGCAGACTACACTAGTAAATAGAAAGTGTAATATGCAGACTACACTAGTAAACAGAAAGTGTAATATGCAGACTACGCTAGTAAACAGAAAGTGTAATATGCAGACTATACTAGTAAACAGAAAGTGTAATATGCAGACTATACTAGTAAACAGAAAGTGTAATATGCAGATTACACTAGTAAACAGAAAGTGTAATATGCAGACTACACTAGTAAACAGAAAGTGTAATATGCAGACTACGCTAGTAAACAGAAAGTGTAATATGCAGACTATACTAGTATACAGAAAGCTCACCTGAAGGCGAGGTTTATAGAGAGAGGTGTTCTAGAAGGATTACTCATGATAGAGTGGTGAGCCAGAAGGTCTATTAGCCACGGACTGAGGCACTGCATTCCAGTGTACCTCATCTTCAGGTCTTTCAGCAACCGTATCAACACCTTTATACTACAACACACGAGAACCGGGACTATATTCTATACTACAATATACCAGAAATATGGGCTATATTTTATACTATTAAATACCAAAACCTTGGGTCATACTGTATTATACAATCTGCTGGGGTAAAGCAGCACACTTTTCTGTATGGATTAAGGATGTGAAATGTTTGAAATATAATAAAATGCCAACAATAAATGTTTCATACCTGACGTGGCCAGCATTCTCATCAAACCATCTGACATGCCTGATAGCTGCTAGGTGGTCCGCCATGACTTTAGTTGGTACTACAAGTTGGAGTCACATGAGTATAAAGTGCTTGAGTCACATGAGTAGAAAGCGCTTGAGTCACATGAGCATAAAGTACTTGAGTCACATGAGCATAAAATACTTGAGTCACATGAGTATATAATACTTGAGTCACATGAGTATATAATACTTGAGTGACATGAATATAAAGCGCTTGAGTCACAAAAGTTTTGAGTATGTCTAATATTTTTAAACAACACCAGAATGCTGTGGCCAAAATTACAATAATTCAAAGCAAGAAATCTTTTGTTAATGTAACGTGAAATCCTAGGAAGCAAACTATAAAATAAGCGAGTCACACAGCATTAGAGGATTTGAAATTTTTATCGGAAAAATCACATGAACTAACACAAAACCTGCTCTCAGTATAAGCTTAGATAATTTGGAGTTTATCTAAACCCCATGATGTAACTAGGTAACATGTATACTGTATTCTAACATGGTAGGAGTACATCGTGCTGCAACATGTGCTTTAATGTCTTACAATGAAGATCTGGCTCAAGTTTCGGTAGGTTTGGAGGAATCGTGGAGATGAGACACTTGACTGTAGCCTCAGAGTTACTGATGTTGAACCCCTTGTCATTTGGTACTAGGGATATGGCTACAACAGAGACAAGGCTAGTGGAGAGTATGAAACATGAGCTACAAGGCTAAAACTGTGTAAAACACACATAAAACAAAAGCGAAATACTACTTTAACTTATAACTTACATTTATTGTAAATCTGATATTAAAAAAACTGTCACTAATTTTAGGTCAAACATTGAATCCTAAAGTTTGTTCAAGTAATGGTATTGTATTCCGTATTAAAGTAAATCTAAAAACTAACTAGGTCAACTATTGCATCATTTGTTAGGCTTCTGTAAATATGACTCATTATAATGGTGAGACAAATAGGATAACTCCTTGTTAACTATCTATACGACATTAGCCCGGCCAATAGGTCAGGAACATAGAATGTAGCCCCAACACATGTTTAGACTTACTTTCAGCAGTTGCTGCTCTGATATCTGAAAGTACTCTCTGGCCTAAGGCTATGACAGCCTCCCCTACACAACACAACACATATCAGTATTACACAGAGTACTGTTCTAATATATTCTACACTTAACACATATTAGTATTATATAGAGTAGTGTTCCAGTATATTCTACACACAACACATATTAGTATTACACAGAGTGCTTTTCTAGTATATTCCACACACAACAAAGATATTGGAGATTAAAACTTGTAAACATTTCAGTAATAATGATGACTCTTCAACAAAAAAAATACAAAAACACCTAAAATTTCCTGAATAATGCTAGAAGATTTGATAATAGTAAGACCATAGCATTTTATATTGAACAACTTTTGTCTGCATTTAGTGTATAAGATGTCGCAGTAAGAAAGCAACATCTTTGGTGCATGAGGTACTATATCACACATTAGGATGAATCATAAGGACGGTTACTTGTTGGGAGAGTGCGGAGTATGATAACCACGTCTGCAACATTGTTGCTCGTGATCATTGTCCCTTTCTTGTAGGAGCCGACGGGCCGCGCCTCCTCCACCACAGCGGACTCGAATGTGTTTGGGGCTACGATGAGGGCATCAATAGCCGTCTGCAGTTTATTCACCAGAGCTGTAACAGCTGTCTGCTCGGTCGCTGATGGACTCAAGTCTTGGTTTCTCTTTACTAATGCCTACAAGGTGGTGCAAGGTGGTGCAAGGTAATACAACGTAGTATAAAGTGGTATAAAGTAATACAGGGTGGTGCAAGGTGATACAACGTAGTATAAGGTGGTAAAAGATGATATTATCCTTATATAGAACAATGTTGAAATGACTGAGGTTATATACCACATGGTCTTAGAACAGAGGTGAAATAAATTAGAATATAAATTAAAATATTAGTGTGAGTGAGTGAGTGATTAGGTGAGTGACTAAGCAAATAAAGAGCAAGAGACCGAGCAAGTGATTGAGGGATATATTGAGGTAGTGAATGTAAGAGAGATTAAGTGAGCAGTAAGTAAATGAGCAGTTAGTAAATGAGCAGTAAGTAAATGAGCAGTAAGTAAATGAGCAGTAAGTAAATGAGCAGTAAGTAAATGAGAAGTAAGTAAATGAGCAGTAAGTAAATGAGCAGTAAGTAAATGAGCAGTAAGTAAATGAGCAGTAAGTAAATGAGCAGTAAGTAAATGAGCAGTAAGTAAATGAGCAGTAAGTAAATGAGCAGTAAGTAAGTGAGCAGTAAGTAAATGAGCGGTAAGTAAATGAGCAGTAAGTAAATGAGCAGTAAGTAAATGAGCAGTAAGTAAATGAGCGAGTGACTGAGTAAGTGAATAGTGAGTGATTGAGTTATTGAATGAGTGGCAATGCATTAAGATAAACAGATACAACTCGGAACAGAAATACTAGTAAATTCATCAATACTTTCAGGAATGATCTATTGGGAATGTAGTAGAGAAATGAGACAGCAAAAGTTTCACGTTGAAAGCATAATGATGAAAATATTGAACTATTACGACTGACTTAATGTTGAGAGGAAGGTTTTTTTTAGTAACAAAACAGTTAGAAGAATTGCTAGCCAGGGTGCACAATCAGTGAGTCATAAACTGAAACTTTACTCAATTATAAAACTTACAAATAAATTCAAAGATTCAAAAATTACTTTTTAACAAGCATGAAAACAATCTAGACTAAATCAAATTTCACGATTATAAAGAAAGTGACAATAATATTATTGACAATGTGCGTTATCACCTCTGAGAGCGCCTTATCATCTACTTCCTCCGTGACTCGGGGAAACGCTGACTCACAGTGTATCATGTCGAAAGGAACATGCGGCTGAAACTGTCTCCTGAAATGTATGCATCATAGAGGGAAAAGTGACTTAGTCACCATACAGAATGCATACTAGCCCACCAATTCTACAGCAAACTGTCAAGGGGCAAAGTTGATTTTATTTCAAGTTGAAAAAAGCTACTAGCAGTTATTTTCGTTTTTGAGGGAAAAGCAGGCCCAGCAACAATAGTTTAGACTTTCAACACTTGGTTGATTGAAAATAAAGTTGACATAATGCAAGTATGTTACAATACACTTAAATATCAACTTTTAGGGTCAAAATTTAAAAAACGAGACATGATCATTTTTTAAAATGCTCAAAATAAGTGCAAATAAGTGAATAGACACCACTTTTTATAGATATTCATCTATATAACTCAAAAACCTTGATCCTAATTTTATGAAGGCAACTATTTTTAATAACTGTGGCATCAACACGGCAAAACCAAGCACTCCTAGCGGCCAAATCAGATTCAAATTTCAAGACTCAGTGACCGTTATTAGTAGCTCAACACAGCTAGTTCAGTTCCTACAACTCACTCGGATTTCACACGCTACCCCTAACGTTCAGTACACTAGAAAATGCTAATACAATAAACCATCTTTACTGGATCCAATGCAATGCTTACTCACCTGTCGTTGAAGCGGCCACCACCATGGCTGTTTCTCATACCCATTCTTCCTCTGCCCCTACAGAACACAGACTCATTATCCCAGACAGTGGCACAAAACAGATGTATCAGACATTATTTACTAAGCTAGACAAGAAAAACATCTTACCTCATGCTCATTGTTGTATGTTGCCACTGCTTTAAAAGTAGAGAGACTTCAAACTCGTAAGCCTAAAGAATATAGCATTTCAAATTCACATTTACTTAAATAATGGCGAGAATATGATGGCTAGGTTATTGGCAGGAGAGAATATTCAATAGCACATCATTCCCAATGGTATTAAACACATCAGCTCCTATGTATCAACAGAGTGAATTTCAGTTTTTTATAAGGCTAAGAATCAACATGATTGGTACGCACCCCATGAGTGAGAGGATGACTTCTAGCTCTTAACAATATTAACAAGCTCGGTACACATAATAAATATTTATATTTAAAACATCCTTTAGTGATGGAACACATAAATAGTAGTCAAAACTCACGATGATTGTGCTCAAATACCAAAATGTAATTCATAACAATTAAAACTGCAACTATAATGTTTTATAGTATGAAATTTTAATTTTTTTTGGTATATTAGGCCTGTATGACAAATATGTTACCAAAGAACATAGCATGATGTGCTCAAATTGTATGTATTTGAATTTCATAATATCGAAATTTGAAACAAAGCAAATAGAATTATCTTGAGTTAGCCTATAAACAGTAAATATGTACTAGGGTTAAATTTACTGCAGAAGAAACTAACCAAGTCAAGAGCAAAGCACACACACACACATATATGTGTATATATGTGTATATATGTGTGTATATATATATATATATATATATATATATATATATATATATATATATATATATATATATATATATATATATATATATATATATATATATATATATATATATATATATATATATATATATATATATATATATATATATATATATATATATATATATATATATATATATATATATATATATATATATATATATATATATATATATATATATATATATATATATATATATATATATATATATATATATATATATATATATATATATATATATATATATATATATATATATATATATATATATATATATATTATTGAAGAAAAGAGCAATTTAATTAGATGTTTTATTGCGCTACCAATAGTTTCATGCCTCTTCGGCACTCCTCAGGCACAATATTGGTGGATTTAAATTTTTACATTAAGAAAATCAACATGCTAAACATAACGTAGAACATAACGCAAACATAGCATTGGCTTCGTTGTTATATAGGTTTGTAAGTGTAATTAAATATAATATGGGTCATTTTACTTAATTTAGTACACACTCGAAATCTCCAGTTTTTAGCTATTTTTTACAATTTAGTTGCTAATTTATATGAGTTTTTGCCTATAACTAATAGCATATCAATAAATACAATTAAATAGTCAAGGTTATTTTTAATTTTCCTTAATTTCCCATATTTTTCTTAATTGTGTAGCTAATTTGGGTTTGCAGACCGTTATGGTTTTTTCGTAACGGTAGCTCATATATAATATTAAGTGCATATGACAATGACGCGCAGTTTAATGGTGAGGAATCCCCTCCCAGCCTTTTATTTTATGCATAATTAGAACTAGCACATAAAACTATCACATATAGTAGATTTCAATGGATTTTGAGCAAACTTTAATGTTAGGTCATAATTTGCTGGTGTGCACTAAATGAAGTAAACTAACTCATATAAAATAAACACATAATGTAAAAACACAATTTATAGCAGATGCATGAAGTTGTTGTTGGGTGATTATACTTTATAAGTATTTGGATATTATAAACTATAGTACAAAAAATATAAATAGGCTGCAGAGTTTCTAGGTTTTGTGGTTGCACAGTAAGAATTTTTTTGAGCGTCGGCAGGTTTGACAAGAGTTCGTTTCGCTTGTTTAAAGTGCACATGCTGGGTTTGTATAAAATAAAGAAACATTCCCATAGGCATAAATTACACCTTTTGGTAATTGTGTTGTATGGTTTCGCTTTCCTTAATATTTTCCAACTTAAATTATGTTTAATGTTTTTGCTAGATAGTTGCCAAATGTATTTTCTAAGTTCAGTTTGGTTTGCTTTTTCCTTGTTTTTGAATGATGATTTATGGTTTGCGTATCTTAGTTTGAACGGTCCTTCACTTAGGCCAATGTATGTTGCAGGTTCGTTTTCGGTGGTTTCTACAGTTGCTTGGTATATTACTCTGCTCTCCTGACAGTTTCCTTTCAGTGGGCAACTTTCTTTTTCTCTGCAGTTGCATTTTTTTCTGGGGGGAATTGTTTTGTTGCTTCTGTTTCTCTAAAATTCCGATATTGTGGGCATTTATGGTCTGTTTTATGTTTGGCATGCAGCTGTAACTAACTTTTATATTGTTTTTGTTGATTATTTTATAGAGTGGGTGTTGATTCGGAAATTCCTCATTCATGATTTTAAAGAAGTTTTTTGCAATTTTTGTGGTTACGTGTTGGCTGTATGGTGAATTGTACCAAACAACTTTTCTTTTTCAGTTTCGGGATTTCTGTTGTGTTTTGTCTGTTTGTGTTCTTGGTAGGAATTGTAGTTGGTGTTTATAGCCACTTTGGTTTAGGAGGTTTTGGTGGTTGTAGGTGGATTGTGTGAAAGTTTTCTAATTAGATGATATTGACGACAGTCGTTTGTAAACAGACAAGGGTAGGTTGGAGATTATGCATGGTGGGTGGTTGGATTTTCTATGAATATATTTAGTAGAACTGTTTGGCTTAGTGTATGGTGTGTAAGTTGTGTTGTTTAGGTTGAGCGTGGTGTCTAAGAAGTTGAGAATTTTTTTATTTGCTTCGATTGTTATTCTTAATCCATTTTCAGAAAATATTTTGCAGATATCCTTTTTTATGTTCGCAATTTCTTTTGGTGTTTTGTCGGAGACTCCTAAGCCATCATCCCTGTACAGGCCGAAGCTTTTGCCATGCTTTTGTGTTATTAGGTTTAAAATGTACGCCCCAATCGATGCAAATAAAAAAACCTACCCTTGTCTGTTAACAAACGACTGTCGTCAAAATCATCTAATGAGAAAATTTTCACACAATCCACCTACAACCACCAAAACCTAAACCAAAGTGGCTATGAACACCAACTACAATTCCAACCAAGAACACAAACAGACAACACACAACAGAAATCCCGAAACCGAAAAAGAAAAGTTGTTTGGTACAATCCACCATACAGCCAACACGTAACCACAAAAATTGCAACAAACTTCTTTAAAATCATGATTGAGGAATTTCCGAAACAACACCCACTCTATAAAATAATCAACAAAAACAATATAAAAGTTAGCTACAGCTGCATGCCAAACATAAAACAGACCATAAATGCCCACAATAACAGAATTTTAGAGAAACAGAAGCAACAAAACAAAACCCCCAGAAAAAACTGCAAATGCAGAGAAAAAGAAAGTTGCCCACTGAAAGGAAACTGTCAGGAGAGCAGAGTAATGTACCAAGCAACTGTAGAAACCACCGAAAACGAACCTGCAACACACATTGGCCTAAGTGAAGGACCGTTCAAACTAAGATACGCAAACCACAAATCATCATTCAAAAACAAGGAAAAAGCAAATCAAACAGAACTTAGCAAATACATTTGGCAATTAACTAGCAAAAACATTAAACATAATTTAAGTTGGAAAATATTAAGGAAAGCAAAACCATACAACACAATTACCAAAAGGTGTAATTTATGCCTCTGGGAATGTTTCTTTATTTTATACAAACCCAGCATGTGTACTTTGAACGAGCGAAACGAACTCTTGTCAAACCTGCCGACGCTCAAAAAAATTCTTACTGTGCAACCACAAAACTTAGAAACTCTGTAGACTATTTATATTTTATGTACTATAGTAAATAATATCCAAATACCTATAAAGTATAATCACCCAACAACAACTTCATGCATCTGCTATAAATTGTGTTTTTACATTATGTGTTTATTTTATATTATATTTAATTACACTTACAAACCTATATAACAACGAAGCCACTGCTATGTTTGCGTTATGTTCTACGTTATGTTTAGCATGTTGATTTTCTTAATGTAAAAATTTAAATCCACCAATATTGTGCCTGAGGAGTGCCGAAGAAGCATGAAACTATTAGTAGCGCAATAAAACATCTAATTAAATTGCTCCTTTCTTCAATAATATAACTGCTCATTATTATACACATTATAATTTGAACACTTTTTCATCTGCTGTTTTTTTAAAAAACTCACGCTACGACTATTATATATATATATGTAGGGGCAACGGGGGGGGCACAACGGGTCGAATTTTGCATTTTTTGCTCCCATTCGTCTGTTTTTCAAGTTACTAGTTCAATAATCTCTAGTCTTAATGCTGCATCTGTTGTCTATTACAGGTATCAGTTTGTTGTTTCTATCTCTTTCACAACTATCAGAATAATGAAATTTTCATGACGAAAAAATCGGCTCATTGTGCCCCGGTAGCGGGGTACAATGGGCCACTGGGTGGGACACAACAAATATATTGAAACTTTGCTGATTTTGTTGCATCTGATCTTTATTTATTTAATAGTACAAATAAATAAAAATATTCTTTCAGATCTAAAGCAAAATTCATGTTTTAGCTGTACAGTTTGTGCCACCACGGATAGCAGAGGAAGGCAAAATCAAACGCACATCACTTGGTTTTACAGTGCCATTATCACTACTGTTTAGAACTAAAAATGCTTTTCAATTACACTTCAGAGGAACTTTTATCAGAAAAAAAACTTTAGTAACATATGCTACAAAATTTTGAGTGGACTTTTTTCTATGAACTGTAGCTAAGGTGCATAGCTTCGGTTTGTGGCTGGAGTACGGAAGGGAGAGGGGGGGGAGCGAATGAGCTAATCACAATTTATTTTAGTCAAATACATGTATATTCCCTCAATGATATAATATATAATGAATATCATGACTATTTACTAGTAGCAACAGCAGAGTTTTGTGTAATATTATGTATAAAATAGCATAGCTTTAACCTCACCAGATGTATATATTAGGGGAGCTTCACCTTGTAGTTTTGTAGTCTTACCATGACGTCTTTGATATTTTACAAAAAGATCAGAAATGGCTATATCTATAGATTTTAGTAACATTTCAACCAACTTTTTGGGCAAACAAACTAATAACAGTGATCAGGGTACAATAATGAGGTGGCCTATTGTGCCCCGGTCAGCATGGCCCTTTGTGCCCCGGATGACCAAATTGAACATAAATGTGCCTCAAGGAAAATTTATTTTAGAGTTTGCTGTTATACTAGTTAAGCAATGGAGAGACAAGCAATGGCAACAATATCAGTAAAATCTAGGCTTGTTGCCTTTGAGTGTAAAAAGTTATAAAGCTTTAACGACATCTTAAAAATTTTACAAAACGTAGGTAAAAACAGTTTTTCACTCGCCTTTTCAACACGTATGTTTTGCAAGTGTTGAAACTACAATGGCAGAATATTTATGTCAATACCTTTTTATGAAAAAAAAAATCACAACTCTAAACTTGCCAATAAGTTCTCTCACAACTTGGCCGGCTTTTTGTACCCCTATGACCGTTGTGCCCCTGTCACCCCTCTATATACATACATACATACGTACATACGCACGCGCGTACATACATACAGACTCGCGCGCGCACGTTTAAATTATTATTCAAACGTAAAATTAATCATGAAGTTATACTTATACTTATAGTAATGGTATTATTATTGCTATTAGAGATTAATATAGCCTCACTATAGCTATAACTATACATAGTCTGGCAGAACCAGGGGTTAAGTTCGCAATCCCGGATAAAGTTTTTTCTCTTCTGATTATTCAAATATAGGGTCTAGGTAAATGTTTCCAGGTGGGTGTGGACTTCTTACCCTTGAGCATTTCGAGAAATTCAAGATGGCCGCCAGGCACCAGACGATTTTTTATAATTCAAATGTATCTACCCACCGAGGCTAAATTTAAGGTTCTAATGCTTTGAAATCTTTAGAAATTAATATAATAAAGATGCATGTGCCTTTATCATGTGTATTATTGAGTAATATGCAAATGATACCCAAGGGTAATTAAGCTAAGCCTTAATCATTCATTTTTTAAGTTTAACCTAGCCTTGCCGTGTTTATAATTTCCTTGCATCTCTGCATCAGTTTGTTCTAAGTTCATAAACATTTACTATATGGGGTGACTTTATATGCTGATTACAAATATGTCTAACAAATAAAGCTGAAAGGGGTTCTGCAAAATTGAAATGCAACGCCATTGTCATATGAGCTAAATAGCAATTTATTTTAAACTAGCATGCCTATCAAAAAGGTTTGTTGAGCTGCCAATTTAATAGTTATTTTTAGTTTTAAAATTTAGCTATGTTTTTCAAAGTTAGAAAAAAGGGTCAACAACTTTGATAACACAACACCATGGCTTCTTAACATAATTTAATTGCTTTATTGTGGACACATCATTTATCTAAATATTGACATGTTTGCTTTCGAAAACTACTTCTATTAACACATTTGACTTTTTCTCTAAAAGCATTTGTAAACAGTTTTTTTATGAATGAGAATCTATTTTATGCTGGGGGAAGTAATATATCTATTAGAACAGTGGTTCTCGACCTTTTTTATACCAATTCCCTTTCATTAACGTTTACTATTAATTTCTCCCTTTTTAATGACCCATGTTGGGTGCACTGGAACACTAATGGCTGAAACTGATTTGGTAGAAGTAGTTAATTCTACTTTTGGTGGTTTCCCTAAAATGCTAAACAGAAAAAGTTTCCCCAGAATGTACAGGGCCTGAGAATATTGGTGAGAGAGCTGTCGAAGCCAGTCTTTGATAAAAGTGTAATCACTAGCATGGAGGACCTTGACAAGATGTTGACTAAGTTTTCAGAGAGCTCATGAACAGCAAAACCATGGGTCATGTGCTTTATTAGACCAATTTTTACCATCAACACCCACATCATAGCTGATAGAGAAGGAGACTGGGCCTTACACCTTGCAATGGAAGAGGAAATGTACTTATATCCGTGTAGCATGGAGGCCGTGCTACAAGATGTAAGGATTGAATTCACGGCTGGTAACCACACAATGCATCACAAACGCGGCGAGCTCGACAGCATCTGGTCAGACATGACCATTGAGGTGACCTTCGTGAGATTTGGTCACAGCAAGGGAGAATCATTGGCATCACCAATAAAACTAAAATTGTCAAGGTGTGGGTGTACAGCACTTCTGCATGCAACAAGATGCAGTAAGGCCTCAGTGACATCAGAGATGAGTGTGAAATAAATGCTTCCACTACTCATAAGGAAGAGATGCAATCAAGAATCCAATTTGATTTAAAGGACAGGGAGTCTGTCAAAAGGAAGATTGAACTCTGCAACTACAATGTCCCACTGAAAGAAGGATGCCACCCAGTTGCTCTTGTCAATATTGAAACAGAGAAAGTCATCAGTTATTCGGCAATTATTATTGACAATATTTTTGTTATAGGTAAAGCATCTATACAAGAATTTAAAGTGAATTAGTCGGAGGGGTTAAATAAATCCTTGTCATCTAAAGTGAAGACAATGGTATCATATCAAAAGCATATTAAGGTTTCTAATACCACTGTGTATGATTCTGAAGTCATATATGCCCAGGCCATTGCACTCAAGCAGACCAAGAATTTGGACGCGGACTCTTTAATAGCTCATAAACTTGCAGCATTGCCACTTTCTACATTCAAGGAAGCAGGAAAAATGAGAGAAGCTAAGACCAAGTCAATTCTCAAAAAATATGTGAAAAGTAAGTTTTCAGAACAGTTTGCGACAAGAAGATGAGAAAATTTCCACCAAGCTGGAGGTTCTGTAATACAAGATGGCAATAAAAACTACACTGATGTATGAATATCAGACATGGCCACTGACTCAAAGACAAAAGGACAAGATAAGTGCAACTGAGATGAGGATGCTTTGACACATTTACAATATAGAGTGGGAAGACCATGTAACAAATGATAATATAAGGGAGGAGGCCAAAATTAAAGCCATCGCAATAGGCATGAGGAAGAGACCTCTTAATGGTATGGACATGTGCGCAGAAGAGATAGGGAAGAAGATATTATAATGGTGGCTGAGATGATGCAGTGAAGGATGACATACTGAAATGTGGCCTCTCAAATAAAGATGTTGACGACAGAATCACATGACAATCTCTGATAGCACTTGGTGCCCTGCAAAACCGCCACCCATTTTAGACCACAGCGTACTAGGTGAGAAAGTTCGAGAAAAATCCCTATAATGGACAATCTGTTGCCGTCCCATGGCCTCTCAGGCTGTGATACAGTGGCAACAATGTAAAATATTGGAAAGGGAGTCACACTAAATGTATTGGTAGAAGGAAAGTGTGATTTAGTGACACCAGGGCTTCTTTTCAGGATGAATATTCATACGAGCTACCAGGTTTATGCTATGTTGCTACTCTCATGCAAAGTGCTCCTCCATGACATCTACAAGACAAAAGACTTAAAAACCAAGGTCCGCAGTGCTATTTGCGATGTGCTTTTAACTTATGTACTTTGCCTCCTACAGATGAAGCTATTGGACAATGTCACCAGAGCACAATTCCAGGTAGCCATATGAAACTGCGGCATTAAACTCACTAGAACATTGGTAGGTGAAAAGGGATCTAATAGAATCTCTTTTCCCGGAAGGAGTAGGAAATGATGTTGTGCTTACACCAGACAGTATTATGAAGTGGATCATTTTACTCAATTTGGTGTACACTCGATGACTCTAGTTTTTGGCGATTTTTTACAATTTAGCTGCTATTGTAAATAGATTGTTGCCTTAAACTATTAAAATTTTAACAAATAAAACTGAATAATCAAGGCTTTTCCAATTATGCATGATTTTTTATGTTTTTTCCAAATTTATTAGTACATTGAAATATTATATGGACCGTGATGGTTCACAAATATATATTTAGCTCGTATGACATGACGCCACGTTTAAATGTTGCAGGACATCTTCCCAGTTTTGTTTTGCTATGCATAGTTAGAATCAGTAAATTCTATTACTCTATATAGTAAGTTTTCATGAATTTTAAGCAAACTTTAAAATTTTTGATCATAATCTGCTGATGTGTGCTAAATGAAGTAAAATGGCCCAAATTCATTAAATGCTCCTGTGGAAGCCAACAATCATGCAAAACGAGATATGGCTGTTCTAATACATCTATCCCATGCACAGAGCTCTGTTCTTGTGAAGCAGTAACAGGATTGTGCTGCAATGAACTAACATTTCTAACAAATGCTAATGATAGAAAAAAATGAGAAAGGTGTTTAATATGAACATGAGCGAAAGTTTGTCACATCTTTATAATTATATATATGTTCCATTTTAACTTTAGCTGAGCAATATGCCTCTGTATCTTTTTCACTTTCTATTCACTGGCAATAAGCAATTTTTCTTCTTTATATATCTGTCCAAACAATTATTCAAAAACCTTGCATCATTTTTCCGCACCATATGTGATGTTTTATTGAAGCAATTCCGATTTTTGAGCTGAGCAACATGTCTCTTCGCTCTTTACTTTGATTTTTTTGCACTGGCATGGCACATATTCATTCCAAAAATGCACATCTATTTGAATCATCAAAAAAATTTTGCTTTTGCAACATAATATAGACTTTATGCCTATTAGATTACGATTTTTTCATAATTGGCGGCCATCTTGGATTTCTCGAAATGCTCAAGGGTGGCAGGTCCACACCCACCTGGAAACATTTACCTGTACCCTCAAGATAAATATTCAAGAGAGAAAAAAACTTTATCCGAGATTGCGAACCTAACCCCTAGTTCTGCCAAACTATATATAGTTATAGCTATAGTGAGGCTATATTAATCTCTAATAGTAATAATAATACCATTACTAAAGTATAAGTATAACGACATGATTAATTTTACGTTTAAATTATAATTATGAAGTACAATGTGTGTATTATAAATTATTATATAACATTAATTATAAGAATAAGTAGCATAACTATGCCGGCTATTGTAATTCTAGTTATTTACAATGATGTTAATTCGAAGTTCAGTATAACTTATTATCAATATTATATAAACTTTAGTACTACTAAATTATAAAAGTAAATAACTAATAATATTAGTATTACTAATACTAATAGTTATAGTAATAATAGTAAATGAAATGCTAATACTAACAGTAATAGTTATACTTACAGTTAGATTTACAGCTACCTATATAGTTATAACTTATAATACATTTCCAAGAGTAAGTCTAACATAAACAATTAAGTCAATAACTTAGTAAGTGTAACTAACTTACTAAGTTGAAGTTATACTAATACTAATAATAATGGTAATACTAATAGTAATACTAATACTCTAATACTAATAGTAATAGTTATAGCAATACCCATAGTGATAGAGCAAATCAAAATGAAAATGTAATAGTAATACTTTTTACTTTTTGTAATACTAATAGACAGTAACAGTAATACTACTAGTAATAGTTAATAAGTTATAGTAATACTAATAGTAATAGTAATACTAATAGTAATACTATTAGTATTACTATAGACATACTGATACTATAGTATAACTATAACTTATACTTATACTTATAGTTATAGTATAAGTATACTAATACTGATAGTAATACTAATCAAATTTAAAAAGTCCAAGTCTACAGAACTAAAATAACGATTGTTGGATGATTAAAAATACTCTTTGCAGAGCTCTAAATCTATGCAACTACTGTCCAACTCAACTATTATAAAATACCATGAAAGTGCAAAATTAATAATTATCATCAGTATTTTCATTTTTAATTTGCTCGTTAATTCATTAACATCAACTTCAAGTGTAACGGAAATTGGCGTTTCAAGACAGTATACGGTCACAACGGGTTTTTAAACAAAATCTAACTTTCAAAATAATTAACGTAAAATTTGAAAAAAATTTACAACTTTTTTATTTAATGCAGATAATTTATTATTCCAATAAGAAATTTATATAATTTTAAATTGCAATAATAGAGAAAGAATTTTGTTTAAAATATTGGAATTTCCCAAACAAATCGAAACTGGCAAATTGTAGCTTTGGGGACAGTTCTGGCATCTTAGTTACCACCGACACAAAATAATACTATGTTTGTTAGCTACTTAAGACTATTGTTATTAAACTCAGCAGATGACAAATAGGCTCACATTAGGTGATTAACTTGGCTCACGTAAGTCTAACTACTACTACTTTACCAAGTCTATAAATAATTAATAATTTTTCCGGGTTGGTGTACATTAATAACAGTGTATGACGATTTGCTAGAAAATGTTATTATTCTAGTAAGTGACATTTTTTTATTACACAACGTTATTAACATCAAATTACACAACTAATTGAGACAATGAAAGCCATAACGCATGTTACTTATTAAAATATTATTTCACTATGGGTGACCACTGACTGTTGCTGCTTTGACACCAATTTTAGTCATTATCTCCCCTCCATGAATAAAATTAATTTCACCGTATTTGTAGCCATTTGAGGCAGCTATGGTTAGTGAAATAACTGCTAGTGCAATTCCTATCACATTTCACTACAATTTTACTTTTGATATTTTAAACTGCTGAAAACAAAGAAAATAAACATAGGTAGTCATAATAAAAATGTAATAATGTAGTGAGTCACGCAAAGTACAAATACGGGAATCGCCCTCTCTCCGTTCTGGGAATACTAAGGCCCCTATGTAGCAACCAATTAGCAGCACCGGAAGATATGCTTCCGACTCACGTGACACTTCCCGGGCGATTGACATTTGATCACGTTGTTGTAAGCGGAGGCTTGAAGTAGAAACATGTGTTAGTAGTTGACTGATGTATAGGATAATTTGATGTAATGTTTGCTTTGTGTTTTATTGTGGATAATAAATATAATTACTCGACAGCTACCCTAGTAATTGCTAGTAGAATAGCCAACTAAGTATACGCAAGTAGATAACTCACGCACAGTAATTGCACAAATTACTACAGTGGCAGCAGCGGTGGGATCTTGCGTATAACAGTCATGGCAGAAGACGGCACGGAGCTACCCACTCCACTGAATGAAGGTGAGAGAGATAATGTTGATATACCTGTGGAACCAGTAGTGTTAGAAGAAGTGAGAATTCCTAGAGAGCCTGGTGAAGACAGATACCGGCTGAAGGCGCCCACCTTCACAGGCGAGGAGGCAGTAGAGCAGTTTATCCAGGAATTCCAAGATGTGATGGAAGTTGCACAGTGGCCACCAAGGGTGGCGTTGCTCAAGCTCAGGATGGCGCTGACGGACAAGGCTAAGCCATACGGAGCGGGACCTGACATAGACGGAATCTTTGCTTCTCTGCGGGCCCGTTTTGGCATCTCCCCCATAGATGCGCGGGCCCGTCTTCAAAGGCTGCGGCGTGATCCTCACACGTCGCTACAGGAGCACGCTGCCACGGTATATCCACTGGCGCAGATCGCGTTCCGCGATCTGCCTCAAGTACACCGTGAGAGGTATACTTATGATGCCTTCGTGCAGTCCATCAACGACTTGGGGCTCCACCATCAGTTCCAAGCGAGGGGAGTCACCACGGTCGAGGATGCACTTGCGGTGGGAGAAGCCTACCTCATGGCAACTCATATGCACCGCAACCGCGTGGCCTCCCGCCAGGTGGCCACGGAGCACACTACTGCTCATACTGAACCAAATGCGGAACCCTCCGCGGTGGCTAATGTGAACCAGATGTCACTAGCATCAAAAGTCGCACAGATGACTGACATGCTAGATAAACTGGTCGCCGCATTAGCTCCCCCAAGCCAGGTAGATACCGCCCGTGAGCCTTGCGGGCCGCAGGTACAATCACCAGGCATGGGGCATAACTTCTGCTGGGACATTTCCAGAAGAACTGCCCTCAACTCCAACAAGGGTTAAACTACCACGGCCCGCAGATGTTCCCACCTCCTGCGGGCCGCCTGTAAATCACCCAGGGAGGACCGCGCGTCTGCCGCCCCGCTGGGCGCCGCGCGGAGATGCTGTGAAGTGGCGACCCCCGCGGCAAGTAGGCTCAAGCCACTTGCCGCCTGGGTCCTCTACGCCACTCCAACACCAACACGGATCCGGCAGACGGTTGATCTCAGAGCCTGCGAGGGAAACGGTACAGGCGCCGCAAGGCGTACCGCCCCAACCTCGGCAGCTGGTCAATAGTCGTCGCCAACCGTGGACCCCTCGACCCACAGCGAGGGAGGTGCAACCACGGCACACACAGCTGCAGCCACACGGAAGTAGCTACTTTCTGCCAGGAAAGCTAGCCGGCAAGCCTGCCAACTTCCTTCTGGACTCGGGCTGCACCACCAACCTCCTTAGCCGTCAATTCTTTGACATCCTCAGCCCTAAGGTCAAGGACGGGTTGGCGCCGCATGAGGGGGATCATGGCACCCTGGCAGACGGGTCGTGCATTCCCTTCTACGGCATTATTGAGCTGACTGGTTACATCCGTAACCAGGCCATCCAAGAGACGTTCATCGTCGGGCAGCTCAACGAGGACGCTATCCTCGGGATGCCATTCTTACAACGACACGGATGTCGCATCGATTTCAGTAAATCTGCGATGATCATGGGCGACAGGGAGCTCGCTTGTGTCGATAAGTTTGGTCGTCCTCTAGCGGGAGCAGTGCAGGTAGTACGGAGCTGTACGATGCCAGGCCACTCCCGGGCTACCGTCCGCTGCAAAGTGGACGGTGGCCAAACCTCTAAGTTGGGAGTTGTCGAAAGTACGCACTCAAGAATCCAACTTGCCCATAGCTTTAGCCGGCTTACGGGACAAGGAGAGATCTCAGTGCAGTGCGTCAACCCCTCCTCAGAGACGGTAGACCTACCCCCCAGGTCCATGCTGGGCCGCTTCCATCCTGTCCAGGAGGAAGCCATTGGGCCGTTGTCGGGAGCTACGACGGAAGGTCCTCAGCAGAGCCCGTCTCAAGGGCGGAGGACCGTCCCAACCCACGCCTCCTCTCCTCCAGGGACGCGTGATGACACAGGCAACAGAAAGCGCCAGGCTATGGCTATGTTGTCACACGGGTACAGTGAGGCACCCCGCCACACAGACCACGACGCCCGCCTAAATAGAGCAGGCCGTCGTGAGGTACCACGGGCGGCGAAGACCGCCCCTGCTCAGCAACTCCAACAGAGGGCTGACACGCCCCCGGAGGCTGTCCAGAGCCTCCGCGCCAAACCTGTATGGGCTGGTAACGTTAGGGAGCTGCCGAAGCTCCAGGAAAGCCTTCCTGGGGTGGTAGCCGACGTGTACCGAGCGAAACAGGAAGGGCGACGACCCAGTAGTAGACAACGGCGACAGGGATGCGCCGAGTTACGGCTGTACTGTCAACGTTGGAACTCTCTGCGGGTCGGGCCAGATGGTCTGCTGACCATGACCTTGGCCGCCAACAACAGACAACCAGCCAGGAAGAGGATCGTCTGCCCAGCTGCCATCCGCCGGGAGTTGATACAAGACACCCACGAAAAGACTCACGGAGGAGTCCAGGGGGTGGTCACCAAGCTACAACTCCGGTGGTACTGGCCCAACATGGAGCGGGATATCCGGCGCAGAGTGAGACGGTGCGAAGTCTGCCAGGCCAACAAGCATAGCCGTCTCCCTGGTGAAGCGGGGCGGCAGACGCATTGTGTGAGAAGGTCTTGGCAAGCGGAGACTGTCGTCCTGGCCGGAAACACCTCCATGACACCTCAGGAAGACTTGGCAAGGCGAGAAAGGCCACTTCCGTCCTTGAAAGTGCGCCCACCGCCCCCCAACGTCAAGCCTGCCATCACCACCACTTCCGGAACCAGAAACGGGTCCGGAAGTGCAAAAACCCCCCGTGGGAGGGGCTCCGCAAGGAGATACCAACGTAGGAACAACCGTCACAAACAGGCTGGAAAAACCACCCGTGAGACATAACAATCCACGGGTGAGCACACCGCCTCCCACAGTGACGACGCCTCCAGGACCACACACTAGGCAACCCCCAGCGTGTCTCGGAGACTTTGTACGTGACCGCGGTACAAGCGGCAGTTACGAAGGTCTAGCGAGGTCTCGCATGGGAAAACAGGCAAAGAGACGTGGGAGTTGTGAACACCACGGAAATCTCAACTTTTGCCTCGGCGGAATCTCACACGAGATTCATCCGCTGGAAGTGAAAAGCCCTAGTCACGCTTCACAACCACGCTGTCCGGTCTTTTCCTACGTTGATGCAGTCAAGAGTAGACGTGCCACTAAACAGTAATCATTTACCGCTCTCATTCCAAAATGTCTTACTATTCTGGATCGAAGGGTGAGTTAATTATGTTTTTGGTACGGGAACTAGACTGCATCAGTCAGCTTTAGCTACACCAGTAGCAAGCTGGAGATTCGATAATGAAAAACAGTGGTGGAAACACACGTCGACTTTGATTTTAAATAATCTGCCATAGCGAGTGTGTTCTCCATCAACTATTCATTAGCCTGAATCTCAGGAATGTAACTGAACAGAGTACCTGTCAGGCTGTACACGCCGGCGATACCTCAGTGTATAATCTTTAACACTGCTACTCTTTCAGATCACACTCGAGTGACCACCTCCCGGTCACGGGACCAGCCAACCCCTCTACCTATGGAAGAAAAACCTGTAATGGAGAATGGCTTACCCGTGGTGCTTCGTCGATGACACCGCTGGGTGTCACCCACGACGGAAAGGAGAATTGAGGAAGCCTGGGGACCCAGCGGACCCCACCGGACCTGCCAGGTCTGCTTCGAGGAGTGCCCGTCACACCGCTCCCTGCGTCTGCATGTAGACGCCCATTTTCTACTCCATTTCTGCCCATGCGGGTTCCACGATGTATACCCGTATCCTGTGATCGTCCACAAGTTGAGCTGCTTCGCCGGAGAGGGCCATATTGTTGATGAGGACAGTTTCCCCCAGTACCTAGACACCATCAAGCCAGTCATCAAGAAGGCTATCACCCTGGCCGCACTAGCGTCAGGATTCCAAGTACTGCTGTTATCCGCCCGCCATAAGTCCCTATGGTTCAGGGCCCGTCTCCTACCCCCGTCAACCCTAGCAACACCCCCAAGTTAGAAGGAACAACAATACCCCCAATAACAGAGACTACTACAACCCCACCAAGGCCTAGCCGACTGGCTAATGTAGAAGAGTGGCTTGTAAAACTACAAGCCGAGTTTACGCAACTGGCCCCTGACCTGCTGGATACGACGACAGGTCTATACCAGCTGAAGGACTCAGTGGGGCGACTGAAGAGGCGGCTACGTGCCCGACTGGCTCGACACAGAGCACGCTCGCTACAAGAGTCAGAGTCCACCCAATGAGTATGCCTGGGGTAGGCACCTTTCGTTGAGCTGTATTTTCGTCTGGAAAGTGACGAGTGCTTTGACATTGGCCCGCGTGCTGGTAAGCACCCTCTCTCTTTATAGCTGACTAGATGTGTGTGTTCGATCACCCTGTTTACTTCTGTATATAAATGTTGTCGTACTCAACTATTTCTTCCTTTTTGTGTGGGTTTACTTATGTATGAGTCACGCAAAGTACAAATACGGGAATCGCCCTCTCTCCGTTCTGGGAATACTAAGGCCCCTATGTAGCAACCAATTAGCAGCACCGGAAGATATGCTTCCGACTCACGTGACACTTCCCGGGCGATTGACATTTGATCACGTTGTTGTAAGCGGAGGCTTGAAGGAGAAACATGTGTTAGTAGTTGACTGATGTATAGGATAATTTGATGTAATGTTTGCTTTGTGTTTTATTGTGGATAATAAATATAATTACTCGACAGCTACCCTAGTAATTGCTAGTAGAATAGCCAACTAAGTATACGCAAGTAGATAACTCACGCACAGTAATTGCACAAATTACTACAATAATATAATAAGATACTGTGATAGATTTTGAAAGCTATCTTTCTTTTACATACACATTTGCGTAAAACCTTTTTATTTGGGAGTTATCTTTTTTGTGCTTGCGCATTTGAAAGCTCTTATTTTATTGTTTTGTAAATCCGAATTCGGACACCCGAATTTCGGGGTGTCCAAATTCTAGAGTATAAAAGGGCGAGCTTGCTAGCATAATTTCAGTCTAGTGCTGGAGCTCAGAGGTAGCAAAACTTGTACACATATACTTATACTTTTATTGGAAACTATTTAATAAAGACACCGTCTAACCGGAATTGCCTTCTCTTTTCTCTCACCAATTAAGAGTTATGTTCACTAGTTGAGTTCTTGCACACCACAAATTATCACAATACAACATAGGTGTGACACTCCCTAGAGTCATATTGTAATGGATTTTCACCCTCTATTAGTTTTGAAGTAACTGTGTGAGTCAGTATTATAACTACTGTTGCGTATCGTTTTGAATGCTGTAATTGTAGCTAAGTTGGGCTAGCTTTCTAATGCCTTATTATTTGTGATTGTTGTTAAAGCTTTCCGTATAATGTAATTTTCATGAAATACGCATTTCCAGAGTTATTTTCTCTTTTTGCTATTTTATCAGTTTTGCATTAATACTGATACTGGAAAGTTGTGTGGCTTTTATGAATGCCTTCAATAGGTTGTTATTATAGCTAAATTCTTGGCCTATTGAATTATTTGTTCTCCTTTGTCTACTTTCTTTTGTTTCTGTCAAGCTTAACTTTCTTTTGTCTGTTGGAACATTCTAGATTGTGAATTCTTGTGTATAAAAGCCAGCGAGTTCCAGTATAGATTCAGACTACTACTGGAGCTCGCTGGTAGTAGGGCCCTAAGCTGTATCTGATACAATAAAAGTTATCTTTCATTCGTACTCAAATACTTGGCTTATTCTTTCTAAAGCATGTAGGCACTAGTTGCATTCAGAACCCACAGTTTACTACAATATTTCCGTTTTTACATAAATGTTTTTCAAATTGCTGAGACTAATTTTAGTAACTAAATTTTATTTATGTATCATTACAGCCATTATAATAAATGGGTTGTAATGATCATTGTAAAAGTTCTGCGTATTGACTGTCAGCTGGTTACTTGCAGTGTTAATAATGATTAATACAGAATACATAGCAGTACTAACTTAATGTAGGTTGTAATGGAACAAACTCCCTCCAAACCTGTTTTGAAGATAAGCTGTGGTTTCTGTTTCGGTAAAGACTCCGAACTGGAAACACCAAAACGTCTTCCTTGTGGTCACATATATTGCCTTCGCTGCTTAACTCTAGATAAGAAATATAGAGGAGCAATCAAATGTCCCCTATGCAGGTATTGATTATTATTACTGTGCCAATTTAGATGTGAGTGTATATAAACTTTTTTCTCCAAAATAGCATTTATGCACTAGAAAGTAAAATGTTAGTAATAATAGTTATGCAAAAACATAATAAAAACTTGCGCAAGTTTATATATGCCGTCCCTGTGAGAAAGCTACTGAATAGAAGGTTTTTTTGTTAAATTGGGCTAAGGACTTACTCAGATGGTGCACAGGAGCAATTATGACTGGATGCTTTTCCTAACATCACCAATGGTCTTGACTGGGGTTTGAACCCATGACTTTGCATTTACTAGGTAAACGCTCTAACCCCTAGACTACAGCTGCTCCCTTATATAAAAACTTAATAGTTAACTTTTAATACTGAGTAAATGTTTTATATCACCATTATGTTGGATTATGAACATTCTAGAAAGGACTACAATGGCTCTCTGGAGAGCTTACCCTTGGCTTTTCATAGAGATGATGAATCTTTGCTATGTGAGGAATGTAAGAAAAAGCATTCAGAAGGCACTGTATTGGACTCTTTTTGCTTTAAATGCTCAAAATTGAGTTATGCTCAATATGAAAAGGTTTGTTTGTAATATTTGGTTTTTAGTATAAATATGATATATTTGTGTTATTTATAACCGAAATTTTGTTAAAAATGCGGCAATTATAAAGCATTATGTGTTTTTGAAGGAGAAGAAGCATAAGGAAAGGAATGCTCCCAAGCTCTGTGAACATCACGGTCTACCGTGTCTTGATGGCTGCAGTGCCTGTTACGTTCTACTGTGTGAAGAATGCATTAAGTGCGCGGGACTATGCTGTGATGGTACGTGTTCATCAGTGGAGCATTTGCTTTGAAATCTCCACCACATTTTTATATCACTGGAAAGCAAAAAGCTCACATATGAGCCAGGGTGTCTGATAAAAATGGCACAGGTAAAAACGACACAAATGGAAAGGTACGTAAAAGTGGCACATTTTCGATATTGAGTTTTGGGATGTAGGTTTAGGTTGCGGTTTAGAAGTTCGAGTTTGGAAAATCTAACATCAATGTGCTATTTTTACTTACTTTTCTATTTAAGCCATTACTACCTGTGTAATTTTTACCATGCCATATATACCTAAACTCATTAATGAGGGCAAAAAAAGTTATAATAGCAGAAGTGTGCTATTCGAAATTAAACGTATCTTTTTGACATTTTTTGTATTACTCTGTTGAATATAAGTTTTCAAACAGTTAATTAGTTGAACTCAAACACCTGATACCTGATAACAGTGTTAAGTGCCTAGAGATCAGAGTTAGAGAGCAGCCTTGATTGAGTGTTTTAGTTTATTATTTGAACTTCTTCATCTGTTATGGGTCATTTTACTTAATTTAGTACACACTGGATATCTTCAGTTTTTGGCTATTTTTCACAATTTAGCTAGTAATGAACATGATTTTTTGGCAAAAACTAGTAAAACATCAATAAATACACCTAAATAATCAAAGTTCTTTTTAATTTTGCTTCATTTCCCATGTTTTTCCCTAATTATTCAGCTAGTTTTAGTTACGGATTGTTACGGTTTTTTCGTAACAGTCCGCACATATAGAATATTAAATGCATATGACAATGACCTGTGCTTTAATGTTGGAGAATCCCCTACCAGCCTTTTCTGTTATGCGTAGTTAAAACCAGCACATAAAAATAGCATGTATAGTAAATTTCAATTGATTTTGAGCAAACTTTAATGTTAGATCATAAGTTGCTGGTCTTTACTAAATGAAGTAAACTGACTCTTATACAAACAAGTTGAGCTCTAACTGCTACCTAAAGTAAGTGGCATCGTTGGTCAAGTATATTTCTATATATTAAACACAGGCTAGCCTATATGAGATTTATTGTAACTGAGCATAGTGGTACCTATAAATATAATTTCTTTTGTATTTTATGTCTTTGCTTGATATGGTGTCTGTTTTATTTTAGTTTAAATTATATAACTAAATAGATGTTGTTGTCATCTAACCTTACACTGAGGTCTGAGAGGCTGATTATAGACTTAGCTTTTTCTGAGTGAGCCAATTGAAAGCAAAAGGCTAAAATATCCAAACTAGCTATTTTATACTACAGTTTCAACGATTAATTAGGAACACAAATTATTGATATTTCTAGAAAATCTACATTGTTTATTTTTAAGTCACGCAAGTTTATAGTTGATATCCTTGTGAGAAACTCCTGATAGAAAAGGTTTCCTGTTGAATTAGGGCAAGAACTTATTCAGATGGGGCACAGAAGTAATTATGACTGGATACTCTTCTTAACATCACCAATGGCCTATTGGTTCGAAACCATGATTTCGTGTTTACTAAGCAAACGCTCTAACCCCTAGACCACGGCTGCTCCCTTGTTTATTTTCATGCGTATCATTATTGTGTACTAATTTAAATTGTATTTTGCTAGTAAAATTAATGATGCTTGAGGTGCAACCTATTATGTGAAGTGAAAATAAGCCTTCAGATTACTCCTATGTTATAGGTCATGGCTAGGGTATTTCTATTAAGCACAATCTCACTTCAAAGTGGTTTTAAACACTTATACTTTTTTCTGGTATTTTGAAGCTAAGTGTAAAGAAAGTTAAAAAAACCAATCAAGAGAACGACAACTAATGACTATATAAAATTGTATAGCTAATAAATTGTTGTATTTCAACTTTTGCAGTATGTTGTGCTTAAATATTTATGATTTTCTGCTTAGGATCCGCACATCAAATAACACAAATGAATGACTTGGCTGACATTGTTAAAGAGTTCTATGAACAATTGGATTGTAAAGTGAGAAAGCTTACGGATCTATACATAGAAATATTCAGGGAACTAGAAGACTGCCCTGATATAGCTGAACTAAACAAAGATGAGGTAAATCTTAGCGTTGCCTATCCATGAAATTACTTCGAGTTCTAAAGTTTATATGGTTGGGTTTCATCTATAAATATTCATCAACAGGGACAGGAATTGAAAC
The DNA here is from genome assembly GCA_964035545.1 of Bugula neritina. NCBI lineage: Eukaryota > Metazoa > Bryozoa > Gymnolaemata > Cheilostomatida > Bugulidae > Bugula > Bugula neritina. The sequence continues at coordinate 13,353,516 of OZ037767.1, forward strand.
TATGCTAGTAAATACTTTGACTTGACATAAATTGGTGTGAATAATATGCATTGATTATAATATGTATAGGGCATTTTTACCACAGTCCGTCTATAGGGGATAATATTGTATATTGTCATTTCAATGTCTCAACTTTTTTTGTTATATCAGTTTTTTGTGAAAAGTAACTGTTCTCATAGGTCATAAGTAGTGAGTAAAACTCATCATGTTGGTTTTGGGGTGGGAGTATGAATGTAGGGGTTTGGAATTTGGGTTTGGGAAAATTTAAGATCAGTGTGCCATTTTTACCTATTTTTCCATTTGTGCCATTTTTACCTGTGTCATTTTTACTGGACACCGCTGTGAGTATATAAATTACATTACAGGCTTGGGCTAGTTTTCATATATATTTTTGCTTAGCTAAAGAGAGTCATCGTCATAAAATGTCATCAGCATTTTCTCAAATTCCCAAACTGTCAAAAAGAATTACTCTTGAAGATGAGTTAAATTTCAGCGATTCCTGAAAATGAACTATCTTTAAAATCTACTGTATTAAAATAAATATTTTTGTAATTTTAGCTTATAGTCAAGTATTTATTTACAAATATTTTAGTTGGATAGACTGCAACACTTTTACGATAGACTCCAGAAAGACTTTCTGATAAATATAAAGAGTGCTAAACAGAGGATTTACAGATTCTCAGAAGAGAATGTATTTGCCAAATTATCTGAGGTTTGGTCTGTGAGAATGAGGCTGGAAGCCGTTATTAAGTACGGCCATAAACCTGGACTGCTCACTCACTACGCCATGATAAAAGATCATGTGCAGAACATTCTGGAAGAAGAAATACCACCATTTAATATCGAAGGTGTGTTTTTTGAATTTCCTCATCAAACTTAGTTAACTTAACTTTATAAGCCAGTTCTAGCCTTCAACGTTGGTGAAATTGATGTTCAAAATAATCACTCGTCAGCAGTGTATTCTGTAAATTTGGGAACTGTTTGCGGCTGCTCCTGTTTGTAGATTTTATGGCATACTTATGTTTATTATCAGAGTTGATTTTTATTGAACCAGTAAAAAGCAGAATTTAAAAAAGTACATACCAAGGCTGGCACTGCTAATTTTTTGAAACTTTGTGGTTAAAAATGTGCTTTCATCCCACTCCCAAAGCTGTTGAACAATCAAGGCTAATCACTAGAGCCGCAAACACTATGGCATTAAATGACAAAAAGTCAAAGCACAAATGACTTAGGCCTTAGTGCATACATATACAGTGAAAGTTTAAGAATTGGTGTATTGAGATAATATTGCTAAAGAAATAGTAAATTATGTTCAGTTAGCTATATTTAACATGAATTTTGTTACAGGTGTTTGAAGCCACATATTAAGTAGTCTATTTTTATTTTCTTATTAGATTTTTATACAGAAGAATCTAGTTCCTTGGCCACTTCAACTGAAGGACTATCAAACTCATTTTCCGAAGCAGATGCGCAGAGCATAGACTCAGAAAAGATTTCTGGCATTTCACAGTGCGTTGACCCATGTTTTCTTGTTACACAGCTATCCTAGATTATTATTCAACGGTTTATGTACAAATATTGCTACTGTGCAAATATTGCACTGTAGCAATATTTGTTGCAATTATGCATAGGGTAGGAAAGTGCATAAGCTTTTTCTAGAAGTGCCTTTGTTAAAGCTTTGCAGCTCAAATATTATTTTAATCGCAATGTAACTGCAAAGTTTAAAGAAAAATAAGTTTCGAAAATATGATGTCGTAGTACTGAATGTTTCAGATTGTTGATAGACAACTCAGTTGAGTGTCCAGAGATGCTGTATGATCCAGACAACTCAAACAGAATAATGATTCTTGGTAAAAATGCAGGGAATATTCCATCAGAAAGTCTGGATCAGTTCAATATTGTTTCTAAGGAGATCGAGTCACCTATTCACACAGTACAATGCCCAATACATTTCCCAAAACAAAAGTCAAATGCTACATCTACTATTTCTGATTCTGAAAATTCAGATTTCTTGCAAATTGACTATCTGCCACATTCTGAGGAAATGACAAAGCCAGCCATTGAGCACTCTATCAAACAGAGCCTAACAAGCTCGGTAGAGCCTTTAGTAAACAATGTATCATTAGCCCAGGAGCCATTCTCAATATTCTGTACTGAGCATGACCACTCTTTGACCCAGTTGGAGTGTGCCGAGTGTTACAACCATATGTGCAGTCAATACCTCATTGACTCAACACAATCCCAGTATGGTGAGTGCCATGTCTATTTTTACCTGAAATTCTCTAAGTAGATATAAAAGAGCAGCTGGGGTTAGAGCGTTGGCTTAGTAAGCACGAAGTCAAACCTGACAAAGGCCATTGGTGATGTTAGGGAGAGCATTCATTCAGTCATAATTGCTCCTGTGCCACATCTGAATAAGTCTTTAACAAAAACTCCTTTCCATCAGGGGTTTTTTCACAGGGATAGTGACAATGAACTTGCATGAGTTTTTTTTCTCTAAGTGAATATGTAAATATTTTTAATGATCGGTTTGTTTAACAAGGCATGCATTGCTCCAGTAATTCATTTGATTAGCTTAAACATTCCAATTAATTTACTGCTAGAACAAACATGAAATCACTCAATTTAATTTGCGCAACAAGTGTTCATGGCTTCCATTTGATCTAAATTAGCTCTGAAAATGATATTGTTGTAGTTTTGCACACTACTAGTTGTGGGTCTTATTGCTGTTACTGTTATATTATTATGTGTCTTGTTTATCACTAATTACGGACTAGCGAGATGCTACGTTATAATGTCATGTGCATTTGTTTATTAAAATACATATTGGGTCAAGGACGAACGAGAGACTACGAAAAAAAAGATGTCAGCCTACAGTAGATAAACACGCCGATAGACTTTGTGATAAATAATTATAAATCAGTATTATACTTTTGGTCCTTGTATTTCCCCTGGCCGGCCAGACCCCAGTTTATTGTTCTTTCGATACTTCAATGTCATGCCTACATACTTTGAGTAACTCTCAGGTAATTATATACTCACTATACTTAATGTTTCAGTTACTAATTACTGCATCTTGCTGTGAGGTTATGTAAGGAACCGAACAAGTAGATCAGAAATGTGAGAATATATTTTAGGAAATAATACACAAGTTAAAAAAGACTGTACATAAGTCGATAAAGGAGATAAACAAGAGTCACAATAGTTACATGAGTTAGCCTACTAGCTGCTAGTACAGTCCTTGTGTGTCAGTGGGCAGGTGCAGTTTACATGTATGAGGTCGGCTTTGATTGGTTGACCTAGATTTCACTTTTTATTGTCTATATCAATTGGCGGGGTATTTACATCACGCCATCCTGCCCACCGCATGGAAAACGGCATGACTAGCTTGGAAACGGGATGATTGTCCATAATTTATAACATAATGTTTAGCAGGGGACAGAGAGGGTTACACTTCCGCTAACCATTACAATATTATATTTTTTTACATTAATCAAAATAAATTGCCATAGGGAATGAGGGAAAAGAGTTAATTGGCAATCAGTTAGTAGATGAAAAGTATGACTGTAAAAAAAGTAAGAATCAACATTTCTATTTTCTTTCAGATTTTGAAGCACATCTGAAAAACATTCAAGATCAACTCATGAAGAAAGAAAATTTATGGATGCTGGCATACAAAGAACTCACTGAAAAGCTTATGGAATTTGATATGCAAAATTGGAAATGCATCAAAGAGTTACGCCAAGAAGCTAAAATCAAGGTTTAACGCTTGCCACTGGGCATGCTTATAAAATTGTAGCATAAACTTTGCCGAAATACGCTAGTGTTTTATATCTATTATTGAAATCAGTAAGAGCTGAATTTTGGAGCAGAATTTTAGTTTACTGTTACAGTTACTTGATTATAAAATAAATTTTCCTTCACTGGGATTCGAGCAGGCGCATTAGCCATTACATCATGGGAACACTAGATGAACTCATTGCTACATTGATTATATTTTGCTTTTAAATTACTTGTTAACTATAAGGTCAGGCAATCGCAATTAATTACTAAAAATCAGTTTTCAAGTGTTTTCTATTTATCTACCATTCAGAGCTCCATGATATACATATTATTATAGTTCAAATAACGATGCTGCTAGAGATTAGGAGACATTCAAAGCAGTCGCTTTAAGGAAAAATTTATTGAATGTCTTCTGTTCGATCAACTTATGCGATATTCTTCCTCTAAGAATGCAAACAAATTTTGATTAACACAGTTATTTCGGTACATAGCAATTTCTGTTCGTGCTTGCAGCATTATAATTTGTGAAAAAAACTTGTCTTATTTGGAAATTTTCGTTATTATAAATCATTCTGTTCTACAACTAGCAGTGATACCGCTGACTATTAATTTCAATTTCACAAATTATATTGTACTTTGCATATTGAATTTGTTATAAACTAATTATTTGCTGTCAATAATTAAGAATCAGGTTACCAACTGTGAACTTTCATTGCAGACAGATGTTCGACCAACCATAATGAATGGAGTGATTATTGCATTTAACATCGTCAAATGACTTTTAGGAAATCTTGATTTTACCATTAAACCTCTTGTGTGGTCTAACTAATAATTTTGAACCTAATCTCAAATACCTGAGAGTAATGTTTAGAATTTAAGAAAAAATACTTAGCTGGCAATCTTTTTATGGTGGCATCTGCTTAGATCAAAACTTTTAATAAACATCTTTTTTAGAGCCAAACGATTGATGAAAAGTACAAGAAAATGAAAGAATGCAGGATTGCCAAGTTTGGTGCTGCCAAAGAGTTATTTGCTCGAAATGTTGTTGGAAAAAAGTTGTTTGATTCTTTTGCGATTTATAAAAAACTCAAGGCTAGAATAGAATATGGTTCAAAGGTTCGTATAAATTTGTGATAATCTCTTTTGTACTAATAAAACAAGCAAATCAATGTAACATGCACACAAGAAGCTGTTTTTTGTTACTAGCACTAGTTCATTATTTGCTATTGGTGTATTTGTTTAAACTATAAATGATTACAGTATATATACATTTTATAACTATTATTAATTAGAATGGCCAAGGTTTTCACTTTATAAGCAAATATATTTGAGAAAATTTCACTACCGACCATCTGATTTGGTAATTAAGTTATTAGCTTGTACAATGGTTGTAATATTTTGTCCACAGTTATATTTATATTTCAATCATAATTATGTTATAATGTAAAAATTCAGGAAATTAATTCTCTGCCATAAACTCATAAACCATGCAATATATATGTTACAGGCCGAGGTTATTGAGATGTTTGCTAAAGTTAGAGGTGATGTGGACACTGCACTCAGTGAGAAGCTACCTGAATTTATACCGGAGGGTATGTTATCTTTTTCCCCATGCCCAAACTCACTAAGAAAAGTTAGGTACCAAATCATAATGTCTCATACAAGGTTTAATTGGTAAATTGTTATTTTAAATGTTTAAGCTGTGAACACTTGGGCAGGTTTTCCGTGTTTTGACTATCATACTACCTTATCTCTGGGCTTAACTGCTAGCAAATAAGTTGTTTTTTTTGGTTTAATTTTCAATTTGACTGCTTCCACTTTCTCTCTCTTTATCTCTAAGTTTTCTCCAGTCTCTCCTATAACTATTATAAGCATCTGATGAGAAAGAAAAGAATGGGCTTTCCAGTTTTTACTGGCCGTTATTAAATTTTTTATTATAATAAAAAACAGCAGGCTGAGTGATGACTCTTGGTTTACACTAACCTTTATTCAGACTTAGTAGGTTTTTTGGCATTCGCCCTGATAGTAGTGGTATTGTTCTTATACATATCTTTAATGAGTTTAAATGATATTAGTTCAATCAGTTCCGTACACAGACCCATGTTAGCTCTTACAGTATCATAGGCTTTTTTGACCTTCTACTTGTTGTCGTTTTCCTGTATTCTTTATTTTTTCCATACAATATTTGTCTGCTAACTATTAACTATATATTAACTCTATTAACTGTTGATTGTATCTTTTCATTCTACTATCACAGCTTTGTCGTTAAGTATTTAACCACCATTGATTCTCCCAAAATTTCTTTAGCTACATTAATAACCATCCGATAAGTTTCTGCCCGCTGAAGTCTCTCCTCGGGTAAATTCATCTCTTTTCTCATTCAGATTTTCTATCAGTTCTTCCCTTCATGTTTCTTGAGCTTTTACCAGCTCGTTTTCTCCTATTCTAGGCCTTTTCTTTTTGTTGCTGTAATTTTAACTACCAGTAGTATACACTTGACCTGAAAATCTATCCTATCTTCATGCTACAACTTTTTTGTCAAGTTTTAGTATTGTCTTTATACTATGTGTTCCCTTAGAATTTAGCATTAATGAAACAAAGTCCTCAAACAGCTCAAGCGAAGAAAAAGCAAGTGACCTTACTGAATCAGAAAGCAAAAGTTCAGACGATATTCCTGATTTTTCTGAGTATGTTTATGTACCTTTTCATATCTTTATTGAGTATTGTCTCACTTAAACCTAACTCATTTCTCTTTCCATTTATATAATCCTTGTTAAAAGTGTTATCACAGTCTTATTCTTTTTAATTGAGATTAATTAATATTGATTGTAGTTTATTGGAAAAGCATGCTGTTGAAAGCCCTGAAATCGCCTATGACCCTGATGACAGGAACACCATACTGATTCTTGGTAAAAATGCTGGAAGCAAACTGCAGGAGGATCTTGATGCCCTATCTAAGGGGACCAAATTTACATTAATTGCCAGAGAAGCACAGTCTTCAACTCATACAACTTCCATGAGTAATTCACTCCAGATAACAAAACAAATCCGAGAAGCTAACGACTGGAAAACGGCAGTGGTTGCATCATGTGAATTACTTCTGCATGCTGTTTGTCGTAACAAAGAAAATAATGAAGAAACGAAAGAAATGGGATATTTTGTTGGGCCAGCACATATGGTTTTAGGTAAGCTACAACGAACGGAGTTTGCAAGTGTTGACAAGAGTTTAGAGGCCCGAAAAGAAGTTGAGAAGAAAACTACTGAAACAAGATTTGTTGTTGAACAGTCTCCAGGAAGTCATGTAGATCTCAATCATCCACCATTGATGTCTTACAAATACTGGTGTTCGGGAAGACCTCGAGGTGGAAAGCAAGCAGATGAACAGTGTGATTGTTTAAACTTGACATGTCAAAATTATCTACCAACATGTCCTTTGTGCGAGATGCCAAGTGAATGTGAAAGCTGTAAAAAATTTGATGATAAATTTGCTAATATCAAAGGTGGTTTATTGAATACTGCTGATTTTTTTAAGGCGTTTCATAAAAAGAAAATGTTTGATGACATACCAATCTGTGGGCACATGATACTTAGTGACATGCTCTTTTTAACTGTTGATCTACAGAAGGCCTTAGAATTATACATTCAGCTCAAAAACTCAACCAAACGGTACCGTCCAATCAGAACCGTAGGTGAGCTGAGGAGATATGCCAGTAGTGAACAGACAGTCAAGATAGGTGAACACGACGGCCAATTAACAGAATTACCCACGACCTATGAACGTGTTCAAACAGCTCGTAATGGAAGACATCATTATTTTTTTGGATTACACTTGGTGTTCAAACTCATTGCAAAAACAGAGCATGGACCAATACTGTAAGTTTGATTATTGAATCTATATGCGTGAACACGCACAGGCACACACATATAATGCTCTCAATCTATGCTTAGAAATTGGTGCTTCTATGATTGAGCACTTGAACAAAGGCCACAACTTTAAGCTATTATTTAGCATTATGCAAAGTCATTAAATCTTACTTAGGCACACTGGTTTGAATTTACACACTTTTCAAATACTAGTTTCTTTCATTTCTAAGGTGTGAGCCATGGTACTCTGTTCTGTCCTCAAGAGGGGACAAACCCTCAAACAGCCGCTGTACAAAAATTAAGTTGTTTGTGCTCGCTAGTAAAGTTGGGTTTATGTAATCATTGAGCTCACTAAATACAGCATTTTTTGGCTTACATAAGCTATTATTTTTTAGAAAATTAAAAGAAGGAGATTGTGGGAAGATCCTCTATGAAAAAAAGGACAACAAGGATCCTTTGCCTATTGGAATGTTCATTGGGGAAGTTGAGAACATACCTAACTTATATAGGGCCGTTCTACTCCAGCATTCAATCAAGGAAATAGAACATATTTACCCGCACTACCTGGGTAACACTGAGCTAATTCGAGACAAGTATGCTCGAGAAAACAGCTATACTAGACAGGGGCCATGCTAAACTCGTTCTGATCCTTCAACCCTCCTACCCAGTGCTTCTGATCCTCATTAATCCTGTCAGTTTATTCTTACCGCAGCCTCCCACACAACAGCTTATGTGCATAAATGCCATTATTGTCTTAATTGGGCTTCTAGTATTTAAGTTTAGTCATACAGCTTTGATCGAAACTGTTATACTTGATGGTTGAGTAATTTCCTTTGCTACAAATATTTCCCAGAACATTAAGCACAGGCTGATTTTTGTTTACCTATTTTCTCTCCCACCACTCTCCAAGTGCCTTTCTTATTTTTCACAAATTATTTTTTTCTGGTTTGAAATATAGTTACTTCATTTTAATACTGTGGGCAGACCAAATATGTAGTTTTTTGGTGAACAATTTAACCATGAAAATCATAATACTGTTTTATCTACTGATGGTGAATTTATTATTGTTATAGAAAGTAGGCTCTCATCAATATCCAATTGAATATTGAATAAAAAAAATATCCATATACTAATATATTCATATTCATATACAAAATATACTAAACATTTTGGAGTGGTTTATTATTATATCCCAGTTTTTGACTTATTAGTTGTAGCAGAGGTGACATTTTTAATTTTCTTTCAACTTATACAAGTTTTACCTTAGGCAGTAGATTTTTATATTTTTGCAATTTTATACTCAAAATGTTGGTGGTTTCCATTAAATCATGATTAGCCTTTAATATTAAAATTTACACAATTTTGATGGATTTTAATTCTTTATCAACCTAACCTGTGATTGCGAATGATTTTTTGAAAATTTTATTTAATATTTTTCCTCTAATTTAAATATACAATCTACTTAATTACTAATCTTTATAATTTTGATCTGCTGTAAATTGAGAAATACATCTAGTTTTTGCTAGGTGTTTATTGAGCTATTTTCAGCTACTTCAGAAGAAAGCATGCTACTGTGCTATTGACTTTATAACAGAATATATCAGTTTATACAGCTTACACTTCGGCTATAATATATATATAAACATATCCAATATAAACAAAATAAGACAGAGTGAGCCAGTTGCATTTTTGTCCAAGATAACATTTCTTTACACTTCAAAATTTAATGTTGGATAATTAAAGTTATAACGAATAGAAAATTTAGGTCAATGCAAGAAGCATTTATTCACTTTTCTGAATGATGCTGCAAATTTAATAATCAGACCTTTTGCGCACAAACAAGAAAATGCTGGCATTGCAGTTTGGTTGAGCATCACAAAACATGGTGAACTTCTTTACTTCTTTTAAAAGTTTTTACTCCTGGAAGAATGGCAGTAATCCTTTACTAAACTTCAATATGTGCATAGTATTAGATACTGGCCAAAAAACTTTCCACAAATACGCAGGAGATTACACAAGATGTGGCATAAGGTCCACTCTGGAGAAGATATCAGAGCATGTTATTACATCAACTATATTACAGTATAAGGAGTATTACGGTATAGTCATAAAAGTGTTCATAAAGTCATTGCAAAGCAATATTCACTTGTCATGAAACAGAACATGTTTAATAAAAAAAACTCATGTGAAAAATTATGACAATATGATAAAATGTAAAGTATAGCAATATATAATAATGAGTATAATCTATTCTATACTAATATACTATATTGTATTATATGCTATTAAATTGTGTTATATATCAGTATATTTCGTGTATACCAGTATATAATACAGCATAATACACTAGCATATAGCACAATATAATATACTAGTATACAATACAGTATACTAAACTAACATATGACACAGTACTATAATACTCGTAGATTACAATAACAGTAACTGCATGCTCTCAAGTATAGCTTCTTTGACGGTAGAAAAAAGGAAGACGGGACAGATTTAGCTCAGTTATTGGGCTGACAGACTGTGATATGCTGACTTAACCTATAAAAAAATGTACAACAGAAATTATTGTTGGAATATACTTCATTATTTTCAAATTATTTGCCCAAAAATAACACTTTTCTGTCCATCTCTGCTCAACACTGAAAGAAAGTCAGATGCTAAAGATGCAACCAATAGGAGTGGCTACACATGTTTACCACTTATGGGTAAACTATGTTACCTAGCAACACACATGACGTTGCTAGGTAACATACAGGACGTTGCTTAGCAGCTAACGAAAGCTGGCAAAGCCTTTTGAATTGCAACACAGTTGTAAAGATATATTATCTATTGGCCATTAAACATTAAATGAGTGGCAAATATTGAAAAGTTGACTTTTATGCATGCTGCCATAAAAATACGAGGTCAAATTCTAAAACAGCACACCAAAATGGTCTTAAAATAAAGTATTGTTTACTTTAGGAAAATATTGATTATAGGTGTAACAATTTTAGTGTGCACAAAATTTTATAAACAAAATAATTGCAGCTGACATTAGTTAATTTAACAGAATTAGGGAAGAACCATTCAGCTACAATTTTACAGCCAAGCTAAAGCATGTTACAGCTTAAAGTTAATAAACAGGTAGTTGCCTCACCATTGAGCTAGTCAATTGGTTTGTAGAGTAGAGTTGTGACACATTTCTTCCTGAATCTGCTCGTATCGCTTAACACCATCACCCCATCCTACAGAGTGAAGTGAAACTGTACAGTACTGAGTAATATAATACACATGGAATAGTATATAGATTCACTAGAGAGCAGTCGTGGTCCAGTGGTTAAAGTGTTGGCTTAGTAAACACAAAGCCATGGGTTCGACCCCCAGTCAAGACCATTGGTGATGTTAGGAAGAGCATTCAGTCATAATTGCTCTTGTGATGCATCTGAATAAGTCCTTAGCCCATTTTGACAAAAAACCTTCCAACAGGGGTTCTCGCAGGGAGAGTGACTATAAACTTGCGTGAGTATATTGATTCACTGCGGCACTGCAACTGTCCTTTGACGATATAACCCAGATGAAACAACTTTAATAGAACAGTCTGGAAGAAAAGCTGAGCAATGAGATCACTGCTTGTGAAGCAATATAGTATTATTTCAGGCTCCATTCCAAATGAGTTAAAAGGGACTGTGATATAAGTAGATAAAGGGTTAGCAACAATGAAAACTAGAAGACAGGATCATAGATTGTACATAAAAATTAACTTTTGGTATCAGATTTTAAAAGTACAAGGCAGATCTGTTCACGACAAGTAGAGAGCTGGAATAGCATCATAATATGTCTATATCAGATGCCTATATCATATGTCTATATCACATGCTTGTAAACTCATACAAGTTTATAGTCACTATCACTATAAGAACACCTAATGGAAAGGTTTTTTAAAAGCTTTTTCAACAATGGCCTGTACTGGGGTTCGAACCCATGACTTCATGTTTACTAAGCCAAACCCCAAACCCCTAGACCACGGCTCATCTCTATATCATAATATGCTTACATAGTTATTATACCTATATTAAAAGTTGAGAAATAATTTTCATACCAATATAACTAAACAATAATCATTTTTTGTATTAACTTGAATCGTATTACTAAATACAGTTTTCAGCTTACAGACTCGCGTCTGCTGAAGAAGACATGGGTTAGTTTACGTACCTTGATGGAGAGAGCGTAGAGATGGTTCACCATAACGTGATTGGGCTCCGGCAATAGCCCGGGTTCTAACTACAAAGACAAAACTCAGTAAGATACGTGAAGAGGGCAACACAACAATACTATTTGTAGTACATAACGCAAGGAAATGTCTAAGGGAAAACTCACAAAAAGTGTCTAGTTTCTTCTTCAAGTAGCCACTTAGCATTTTGAATTATCAATTATTACGAATGAGAGGTGAAAACTCCCAAAAATCAAAACTATCAAAACTTTGGGTAATTATACAGAATTGTAGGTGTTAAACCGACCTAAGTACTACATGCAGGTGATCTACATATTGTGTATAGGTGATCTATATGTAATATATAGATGAACCTATATATTAAACACAGTTGACCTATATACTAGACACACATGACCTATATACTAGACACACATGACCTATATACTAGACACACATGACCTATATACTAGACACACATGACCTATATACTAGACACACATGACCTATATACTAGATAAAACTGACCTATACACTAGACACACATGACCTATATACTAGACACATATGACCTATATACTAGATATACATGACCTATACACTAGACACACATGACCTATATTCTAGACACACATGACCTATATACTAGACACACATGACCTATATACCAGACACACATGACCTATATACTAGACACACATGACCTATATACGTACATGAGGGGAGATGTCTTTGTTTAGTATAACTTGTAGCAGATGTTGAGGTAAGACAGGCGGTCCGACATTTCGATCTGACAACTTCCTGGTTGGTATTTCCTGTCCATATTCCGTCTGTGGATAATCTACGAAATTATATAACTCGGGTTATAGAGTAAGTGTAGTGTAAGTATAGTGTATATTAGTGTAAGTACAATGTAAGTATAGTGTATATTTGTGTAAGTACAGTGTATACTCATATAAGTATAGTGTATGTTAGTGTAAGTATAGTGCAAGTACAGTGTAAGTATAGTGTATATTAGTGTGAGTACAGTGCAAGTACAGTGTAAGTATAGTGTATATTAGTGTGAGTACAGTGTAAGTATAGTGTAATTATAGTGTAAGTACAATGTAATTACAATGTAAGTACATCATACGAGTTGAACAGACCAGGGGAGATGTGGGAACCATCGGATTTAGGTAGGACAGAATTGCCGTCAGTTTCCAGAGCGTCAATTATCTCAAAATCTGATTTCTTTACTCTGACGACGTTGTTGAGATTACCGTGACTATCTGTGACTGTCGGCTGGAACAGACAGACAAGATATCCCGTTACTTCATAATAATATACAGAACTATCTCATAATATACAGAACTATCTCATAATATACAGAACTATCTCATAATATACAGAACTCTCTCATAATATACAGAACTATCTCATAATATACAGGACTATCCCATAATATACAGAACTCTCTCATAATATACAGAACTATTTCATAATAATATACAGAACTATCTCATAATATACAGGACTATCCCATAATATAATATATTATTATACACACCTCATTGGGGTGAATCACCCACTGCCTGTCAACATAGTACTTATAATGATGCTCTCCTTCTGGGAGTTCTACTATAGTGTAGAAGTTTTCTGTGCTGTAAGCAGAATGTGGAAACAACTTCAAGTATATTGTCTACAGAGGGAATGCTAGACACCACCATGTAACCAGGTGTCTAATACTTTATTTCAATTATCTTACTGCAACCGTAATAATATATGTTGATATGGAGGCAGAAATGGTCTAATAGTGTAAGCAATTATTCAGGACAAAACAAATTTAGATAACATCTAAATTTAAAGTTTCAATTTAAATTAAATGTTAAATTTGAAGAGTTGAAAAGTAGTGGACTGCATGCCAGGAGTGTAATTAGACTGTGGACTAAGGAATAAAAAGTGGAAAAAGCATATATACTATATATTATGTGAGAGATACAACTGTTTCTAAAGCTAAAATGAGCATATTTGAACGAGTTATATTTGGACGTTGAGAACACAACTTCTAAATTTTGCAAATTCAATTACACCCTATAAAGGTTTAAAGCACACCATACTGAAATGCAACTTGGTGAGAGAAACATTGAAATATAACATTTTAATTCAGTGGGGAGAAATAACAACGATGTGTAATAAAATACTTGCAAGAAAAGTACATCAAAAGCAGTAAATAAACCTCTCGCAAGTTGAAACACTCAATTAGCCAATCATTTTAAAGCACAGGAAAAACAGCAAAACATTGGTAGGGTGAAACGACTACATCCTGGTAAGTCACATGATCAGAACCACAGCTGGAGTCCCATTTGCCTTCCTGACATCATGCCTTCATGACATCATGCCTTCATGACAACACATACACATGGTATTCACCCTATACCACAAGCTTGCACTCACTTTGCATCATGTTCTAAGCTGAGTGCAGCAAAAGTGTTACTTGATTGAAAAGCGCTTTCACCATCATGACACACTTGAAGCAATTCAGCAGGCAGCTTAGTAAGCTGAAATCTAACTAAATTCCAAACTGATGGCATCATCATCATAAATAAAATGGCTTTTTAGAAAAAAAATGTTATTGGTATATCATAAGTACATTAGTCAGTGAGCGACGTCCTTTATATATGTGAACATACAACTTGCAATGGGCAGACAACTACACATTTAGAGTTACCAGTATGTAGTCTCTTTATAACTATGAGAAGACAACTAACAAACTGACAGTCAAAAATGTAGTCTGGAGATTGAACACAAATTTCGTATTAATAAATTTTGTATAAGCTATGCTTCTTGTAACTTCCTTCGCAATTGAGCTAATATAATATATAATAATATAATGCTTGAGCTGATAATATAATTATTAATTACAGTGATCCGTCCGTACCTCAGGGTTCCATTTCTCACAGAATTTCATAGGTCACGAGAAGGTTGGACCCCCGTTTTGTGGCTTACATATGTGTGTAGAGACAACATGACCAAATTTAATGGATCCATGAGTTAAATCTGGTATTCTACTACGTCATAAATTGAGGTTTCGGTACTCATAGCTTAGTGAGATACGAAGGGAGAACTGTATTTTTATGAAAACTAATTTAAACAGTAGATAATAGAATTTTGATGAGCAATGTTTGACAACATAATTAATCTCCAGAAGTTGAAAGTGAGGCTATGCAAATGTGTTCCTGCAGCAGTCAAAAGTGAAAACAACTTCATAACAAGCTGGGAGAATAACAGGATGTGGAAGTAGATGATAAATAGTGAAATAAGTGCACGGCCTATAAACAGATAAGAGCTGCATCCAGTTGTAGCCTTTTAGTGGAGTTTATCATGTAAACAAGTGATACTGCTGTATATATAGCACATGGTGTGGGTCTAAGTGTGAAAAACAAGTAGATATTTGACATTATCTGTGTTGGGCTAAAAACAATATACTTAGTAGTAATGAGGCAAGACAAATAGCCTAATGTAGACTTATTATAGATTTGATACAGTGGATATTTAGTAATGAAGTGAACTAGCAGCGAGTTAGTGTAGAGTTAGTGTAGAGTTAGTGTAGAGTTAGTATAGAATTAGTATAGAGATAGTATAGAGTTAGTGTAGAGTTAGTGTAGAGATAGTATAGAGATAGTATAGAGAATCACAACTCACCTTTTGACTAGAGGTAACTTCTTGTCCCACTTGTTAAAGGTACCAGAGATGGCCACACTAGTCCCGCCCTTGTCCCACTTGATGACAGCCGGGATGGTGCTGTTCACCGGGTGCCGGTTATATGATAGCTCAGGTTCTACAGACACGGAGTTAGCTCTAAGTCTAGTAATGTACTGCCCAGGGGATATGAAGTCCATGCTGTTGTCCACACTACCGCATGTGCCTGCATTCTGCAACGAGATGAGTAACCAGGGAGTCATTCAGGATATGATACTGTTCTAGACTATTCTAGTGGAAATTCCAGACTGGACAGCATATGTTTTGAGATGGGAAAATAATCAGTAACGTGTGCTCTGCACATATTCACAGTTGTAGGTCTTTTTGCCTCACTACTGTAGACTACACACACAAAATACACATGCAGAATACACACATGCAGACTATACACGCAGACTATACACGCAGACTACACTCACAGACTACACACGCAGACTATACATGCAGACTATACATGCAGACTACACATGCAGACTATACATGCGGACTATACATGCAGAATACACATGCAGAATACACACACAGAATACACATGCAGACTATACATGCAGAATACACATGCAGACTATACATGCAGAATACACACACAGAATACACATGCAGACTATACACGCAGACTATACACGCAAAGATATACCTTGGATGCCATATGCGCTGATAGACCACTAATCCCGGACAACGAAGAACTCAGCTCCTGCTCAAAGGACTCGGACCTGTGATGGTTAGGGGTGGGTATGACAACGCCCGAACTGGCGGGTAATGAAAGAGTAGCTGCAGCTGAGTGTGTGGTATGGGTATGTACAGCCGGTGTGTGCAGTGCAGAGCTAGCTGGTGGCGGGACAGCATGCGTGGGAGAGGGGAGTGGTGATCCGAAGTTATCCACCCCATTCTGACCTATATACAAGTAAATATATAGGTCATGCTAGCCTATATAATGATAGACTTAAACTCTATCTTATCTTGTCTACCCCATTTTAATATATAAGCAAAATTGGAGATAATACCTATATTAAGGTCATGCTAGCCAATATAACAAACTTAAATGAAAACATTGACAGATATAATGGCACACAGATGCATAGTAACAAGCTAATCTTCAAGGTCATCAACCAACTATAAAAGCACAGCTGGTAGGATACAGTATGAAAATATAACTAACAAACAACTATTGAGACATTTGAGCCACTAGTCATCAGTAAAAAGAAACTGGTTACATGAAACATTAATTATATGCATATTATATGAATATCGTGGCACAATACAAATATCTACCTAAATATTATATAGCTTTACCGATTCACATTAGACTTTCATAGAATGATAACATATAGGATGTCATATCCAAAATTTTGTTTAGAAGGATGCAAGGTAGGGCAGTGATATTCATATTTCAATTCACAAAATTCATTGATTTTGGCAGTTGCATGGAGCCATGCTTTGAGTTGTTGAGAAACTAGAGAAATTAAAAATAATGCTTTAAATAGGATCTGAAATATGTAGTTGGGTGTAGTCAGGCTGTATCTTTTATTAGTTATCTATCATAATAGCTATAACTATATAACCGGCCAATAATATGCTCTAGAGAATAATATTGATTGTGACTGACATGTGCATTTTATCAGCAAAGTTGAATTCAAGTCGCTTTGACTCAAAAAGCTGCTGACTTATGTATTTAAGCATTTTTAGTTGAAGTTGACCCAACCCACTAAAGTATTGAACTAACGTGAGATACTTCAACATCTGTGTGACTTGCAAATCTAAAACTCAAACATTAATTTGCATTCTAACAACTTGACTTGCATTTAGTATACCTTCGGTCATATTCGATATCTATACCCAATTCAAATTCAAAATTAACTGTTATTTTCATGAGAAATGTTAAAAAGTAAATAAAACAGTTACATTTTTTAGTTTTACTGTTGGTGAGTGATGGAATTTTTCACATAAATAGAACTTGTAATTTCTTCTTTACAAACATTAAACTGAAATATTTTATTTAGTTTAAAAAATATCATTAAATTTATTTTTTGGTAATTTCAAACCCCCCATTTAATATGTGTTGCATAGTTTGGTTTCTTAAATTAAATATAAATAATAGTAGTGAAACATTAGCTTACAGAATTAACATTCACCATATCTCCACACATGATTGCTTAAACTTGTTTTTATAAGTCATATCTGGAATCGATTATTTTTATCAAGTGCAGCCTTGATAGTTCTAAATACAAATCTGATATTTACGTGAGTGTATTCACTTGATAAGATTTTGAAAATAAGTATCAAGACAAAACACCATTAATTACTAATGGAAAACAACTTGCAGTTTACTTGAATACTGTGAAGCAATCACACAATAAACTGAAAATCACAATAAAAAGAAATGGCGCATTTGTTTCAGTGTTTTACAAACACCAACTAGTCCTATGGCTAAATCAAAGCTAGATTGAAAATTAAATATAAGTCCAACCAAACCAGCTTTCTTCTGACATAAACTTTTAACAAAATATTTGTAAAAACATGAAACAAAGGTGTGAAGTTCTTTGTATGATTAGTGCACTTCTAAACTTTTGCAATTAGTGACTCTGCTAAATAGTTCATCACAACAAACTATCAGGTTATAAAGAATGAGAAGAACTGTAAAAAATTGCATCTGAACTTTTCAGAACACAAATTTTAATTGCGTTTTATGAAAGGCAGAGAGAGGTAAATACTAACCTGCTTGCGAATTTCCCATAATACAGCCAACTGTAAGCTTCACCTACAAAATTAGAAAACACAGAGAAGTTAGCCAAAATATAAATTAAAAGAAAATCTGTGGGCTAGTGAAATGAAAAATAAATATTTTGATTTTTGTGCTGACAGAACATATAAAAACCAGAATGTTATTGTTTAAGTAAGTAAATTATGATCAGTCATAAAAAGTTAGAGTTATGCAATAAACATAAAATTATATTGATCAATTATTTTATCATAACAGGACTCTTAGCAATCACTAGCTTAATCACAGTGTATTTAAAGCAAAATAACCAATCGTTTTATTTTGTAGTAAACTTGTAAAACCAGAATCTAATGATAAATATAATCATCAGTATGATAATTCCATTAGCGATAATAAATAATGATACATGCTTTTAGTAATAATTAATAAAAACTCGGGCTGTGTGACTAAAACTAAGAATACAAGTTAAGTGTAGAGTAGTAAAACTCAAAATAAGAGTAAACTATATAGCATCACATGGCTGATGGCACATGACGAATCAGTGGCGTTTACCATAAGGCTTGGAAACCGCAATGATATTGACTTTAAGTGATAGTCATTGTGAGTATGGAATTGGGTATTGTATGCTTATACTTATGCGCATAGATTGTCTTGATTTTATCACATATACGGCGGCGATAAACTGATATTTAAAATTCTATCAAGAATATATATTATTAGTACAACTATAAGTATTACATTTAGTTTTACACCAACCCTAAACTCTGAAGAAAAAGTCTAACTCTAACTGCTTAGCATAAAGTGAGTCATCATCAAATTGAATAATTATAACAGTAACTCACCACATTCAATCATCATCATGATTATGATATTTATATTGATTCGCTGATTGTAATTTCAATTTGTAAAGATATTTAGAAATTAATTCAGATTGAAATGAGGTTACGACTATGATCACGATGATAATTATCATAATGATAATGATATTATTAATAATCATTATGGTTGCCTAACTTGAACTTAATTAAATTAGAATGATAAAATATGACACTCAAAACAATCATAATCATAATGATAATCATAATGCCTAAACTAAAACTTAAAGTAAAACTGAAAGTGAAACTCTAACTCTAAGAGTAAGTCTAAGACTTTAGAGTTTAGACTAAATTAAAACAATAGAATTGACAACTTTCACAACATTTTTTTAAAAAATTAGTATAGAATTAGATTTTATCTCTATTTCTGGGAAAAACTTTCTTTTTTGTTGTTGAGTGTAGCAATAGTTACTGTCAGCCAATACGAGTATACTACGACTATGAGCATCAGTATAGATATAGAATCAGAATGTAACCTTTTGCTAACATGAATTGTAGCAAGGTAAATCTAGAGAAATGAAAATACTGGAATACTTTAATAAACTAATAGTAGTTGTGTGGGTATAGCTTAGAATCTTGAAATTCAAAGCGGAAACCTGAGTGGCTGATTGAAGTGGAAGCGCTAAAATAGTGTTTGTAACTTGAACTTTAATTTGTTAGACAGCAGCATGGTAATGAGTCATAGATGACTCCGGAGAATACTCGCTCTAAGGTTTTTATTATTTTTTTTATAAACCCTTAAACTGAATCTCAAAGTCCAAATCAATATGAATGTGAATATTAGTATGTTGTTGTTAGATTATTAGTGTCAGTATAACATTAACTGTAAAGGTTAGTATTATTATTAGTATCACATTCAGGGATTCACATTTACTTTTACTTTTACTCAGTTTAAGTTTTAGTTTTAGTAAACTAAGTGAAGTTTAATACTAAGTCTAATAGTAATAGTAATAGTTATACTTAGTCTTATAGTAATAGTAATACTGATGTTGCGTTTATACCTCTGATGAAAAAAAGTTCCGAGTTTTACAATGCAATGCACCTTGGAGAAATTTCAACTCGGCCAAATTGAAATTGCATTTCTGACTGAAAATCGTGAAGGTATAAACGCATCTCGATCTTGATGCTAATAGTAATACTAATACTTATACTAATAGTAATACTAATACTGATAGTAATAGTAACAGTTATATTAAAACTAATTAACAAAACATTAACTAAATTAACACCCAGATTTATGCTGCTGTGAATAGCAATGAGGACAAGCAGCTTTTTCAGACAAATATAGATGCTCTACACAAGTGGTCCATGAAATGGAAAATGCCTTTTAACACAGAAAAGTGTGAGGTAATCGTCTTTAGCAAAGCCCCAAAGGCATATCCAGTGTTTGACCCCAGCTATGCACTTGGTGGAACTCCGCTCAAATGCAGACAGGAGATCAAATATCTTGGTATAATTCTGCAGTCCAACTTAAAATTTGAGCAACATATTACATCTAAGATCAAAAGTGCCTCCAAGGTCTTAGGTTGCATAAAATACTCGCTTTATGAAGCCCCTGCCAATAGCAAACTACTCGCATACACCAGTCTCTGCCGACCAATTCTAGAATACGGCGATACTCTTTGGGACCCAGCGGATTCAGCTAATATTGATGCCTTAGAGCGTGTACAGTCTCAAGCAATCAGGTTCATTAACAATATCAAAGGAAGACAGGGCATCTCAGAAGCTCGAAATAAACTCGAACTACAACTTCTCAAAGACCGAAGAAAAACACATAGGTTGTCACTGTTAATGAGAATCCTCTCAGATGAATCTAAACACCAAACCTTAGCCTCAGCTTATGATGAACTGACTAAAAATAAAAACAAGTACACTATGTATACGCGAGCTGCACAGAGAGGTGAGCCAACATTTATCTATGCTGCGAGCAAGGTCTATTTTAACAGTTTTCTCCCACGCAGTGTGAGAGATCTGAAGCTAAGGTCAACTAACACACAACAATAAACAGCTATATGCTGCTATACTAACTCATACTGACATTTATCACTAACCAAAGAGGCGCTCCACGTTTGCACCATAACGGTGACATTGAGTGTTCTATCGTCTACGAGGTGAGTTACGAGGTGAGGTGATAGTGAATGTGATACTAATAGTAGTACTAATAGTAATACTAATTGAGTAATACTAATACTAAAAGTATTACTGTAATAGTAAAACTAATAGTAATACTAATAGTAAATGTAATACCATGTCCATTGGCATTAGTGATTAGTTAATAACTTAATTACTCAATTAGTGATTAGTCTTAACTTACAGTTACTCTTACTCTTCAAGTTGGTAATACTAGTAGTGCGAGTATCTCACTATCTCAATCCCAAAGTCAATCTGTATAACATTTCCTACAAGTATAACTGTTACCTGTCTGTTAGTTTCCACTACTACTAGTTATACTAATAGACATAGTAATGCTAGCACTAATTATCTAATACTGATAGTAATACTAATAATACATTTATTGGATTAAGTATTGCTATTAGTATTACTATTAGTATTAAAATACATTTAGTTTTACAATTATCATTAGACTTTGTAATACTAATAGTAATCGTATTAATAATTATTCGAACTTACTTGAAGTCAATTGATCATCACACTGGACCGCCATAGAGAGAGAAAGGAGTGTGCCGCATATGGGTAATGTGTTGGACAGTCATTGGTGAACATTCATTCAGTTAGTACTTGTTGGGCTGTCTTGACTGAACAGGAACGTAATCTTGTCTATGTGGAAATCTCTGAATTATTGCTTTGATTGTGACCAATTTTCAGATCCTGGATAGTCCTATTCAAATACTTGGTACTGTTAGCACCCAATGATCGAGGCTGTCCCCTTGCTTGGGAGCGAGTCTGCATAGTGCTGTTGGTTGGTTTGTTCAGCAGGTCATCATAGGCTGAGCTGAGACCCAGATGTTGTTCTTTTGCCAGAATCTTCATATGGATATTAATACGTCTAGTTCTCCTTTGTTCAAGGGGCTGTAGGCAGAGTTTTTTCATGGCGCTTTCGCCACCTTCATAGTCTTTATTCTTTAATATTGGCTGTGAATCTCACTGCATCCACTTGTATCTTTTCTAAGCCAGAAATATCCTTCTTGCAGGCTGGGTCCCTAGCTGCGCTATCGAATCCGCGACATTTCGAAAATGACAATTAGAAAATAAACAATTGGAAAACAGGCATTTGGAAAATAAAGAATATTCAAAAAGTTTTTTGTAAATGTGAACAATTTTAAATTAGAACTACTCGGTAACTAATTCTACTTCCATGATAGCCTAACTGATTCGGCCAGTATATTTATTTTTAACAGCCATTTTGGAATTGACCAGATGCCGGACAACCCCTCAAAACTAGACCATGTTGAATATTTTTCATTTTCCAATTGTCCATTTCCCAAATAGGTGTTTTCCAATTATCATTTTCGAAATGTCGTGTCACCGCGCTGTCATACTCAAGGTGTGGTAGACACAAGAGTTTGTATGCAATCAATCGTGCTCGCTTGTTTGTCTAATTATTATGAATATAATGATAAATTGATAATGATGGTAATACTGATAGTTATATTATTGATATTACTTTTAGTATTAATATTTATATTGCTAATATGCTATTACTATTAATATTACTATTGCTGTTGGTATATTAGTTATTACTGTTAATGTATTAATATTAGTTATACCAAGTCCATTGGCAATAGTAAATGTAGTAATATTAGATTACTATTACTAGTAGTAATGGTGATAGTATTGGTATCACAGCTATCAGTATCACTAGCAGTAATATTAATACACCAATATAAATAGTATTTTAGTAATAATAAGTCTAATAGTATTAATAGTAATTGTATACTACTAGTATTAGTAATACTAATAGTATTACAGTATTACTGTTACTATTAGTAATACTAATACTAATGGTAATACAGTAATAGTATAGGTAAAGTAGTACAATAGTCATTTAGTCAAATAAAATTTAGCATAACATTATTTGTAAATTATAAATAATAATTTTATTATGAAATATACTTTTAATAAACTGCTTATAAGTTATCAGTTTTACATTTAGTTTTACATTAGACTTACTCTTAGTATATTTCGTAGTTGTATCGCTTATAAATAATATTAAAAAAATCAAATGTTCATAATAGTTATGATTTTTCACACGATCACAGTTAATTCACTCATCTGCACCAGTTCCTGCATCCAGTATGAATATGAGTGCCAGTTAACTCATGAAACTCAAACTGAGCAATTATATTGTTTATTTAGTTTCACTGATAGTTGTAATGTTACCATGCCAACCAGTACTACCAAGTCTTTGGTTGTGCTCTAACCCACAAGATCACTATACTTTACAATGATTTCAATAGCTAACAATTTTGCTATTATTAGGCTTATCATTGAAACTTGAAATTATTTAAAAGTAACCTATTCATTATTGAGCATTTGCACAGTCACAGTGTTATTAAGTAGCAAAGTGAGTTACAAAAACTTGAAATATAGTTCTTTAAATGGAATTGTTTCTCAAAGAAAGTTGGTCGCCTAATTTAATGTTTCTAAACAAAATTGTATATGACTACTCAGAGCTGAGTGGAAGGCAATTGTCAAGTCATGGTTTCGACTCGAGACAAAATATGTCGCATTCATGTTTTGTTAATTTATTACCTGAGACTAGCCATGTCAATTTGATTTGCTTAGTAAATATATATTGAAATCAATAATATATAGCAGGGTAAATTAATTTACAACATTACTCTTTGCTTGTATTTATGTTGACCCACATTATATGATAAATAACATTCTTAAACTTTACATTTATGCAATATTATTTTACTGTTGATTATTAACTCAAAAACTATTTATAAATCCCCGATCTTCTATGCAGTACCTCTATTATTATCGATCTTTAAATGTGATTCGTATGGAGAGAAATTGCTGTCACTACAGCTTGTTTACTGTGTTTTAGATGGAAAGGTCACGTTCAAGGCCAACTCGACCTCCACCTCCAAATTATGTTGCTAGGCAACAGCTACCAAGTGATCTCGAACGCTTCCAGGAGCTTTATCATCAAGCTGTTTTGTACGAAGGTTATATTTGAACTGTTGTAGCACATAGTTTAATACATACAATTGAGAAAGTAACTCTTAAATAGATCGAACAGTGTTTATTGAAAATAATTGGTATTTAGTAATACAGAGGATTCAATCTCCTAGAATTTATTTAGAACCTGTTTTTGGTTTATTGTTTTTGGTAAAAAGTTGAGCATAGCCAATTTTTTAAACATGTCGACATTTTTTCTCAAACAGAAAAAAATTTTAAGCTCTAACATTACACTATATCTGGTACAGGTGACCAGTATGCTGTTTCGTCTTCGTTCAATCTTGTATTGTATACAGTATGTAATGTTTACAGAGAAGTAAATAAAGCCCTAGATTGTGACGAGAACGGACAAACTACTGAGGCGTTAGTTAGTTATAAGAAAGGGGTGGAGTTGATCACAGGAGCCCTGGCTATACAGCTGTTGGCATCTGCTAATAGTGAAGTCAACTCCAAACGAGATAAACTTAAAACTGCACTGGATAATGCTAAGTCAAGAATAGCGGAGTTGGAGCCACCCTTAGATCATGGTGAGTTCTAAGACCTCAGGCTACATTTTACTTTGTGCCATTAGTTTTTAAATGAGAATTTAATATAATTATAATTAATAAAGTTAAATAATGTATTATATAATTATAGGCAATGTGTTACAGTCTTCTAATATATAGAAATTTTTTCTACATCAGCAGAAAACTTGAAGCTAACTATGTTCGGTTTATCTTTTGATCAATTTAAGCCTAGAATGTTGGCATGTTGTGTAGTAAATGTATTATTATGATTGTAAAAATGGTCTCTTGATGATATCTGTTTAGATAGCAAGGTGCACACAACTCTACATTACATAGATTGAGTAAACGTCAAGTTTTCTTGTGTCGGAGGTTAAAAAACCTCTTTTGCAGTTATCTGTATTTAATTTGGCATAACTTTTAACTGAAATGAAGCATTGCTCATTAGTAACTAAGGCTAATTATGGCCAAGTACCTCAGGCTATTATCCGATCTGACTACAGGCAGCGTGCGGGTGAGGTCCAGACAGACAGCGTTGCCTAGTTACGAAGAAGCTACTTCGCCTTCACCTGATAGTCAGCTGTCCCGGTGCTTTGATGCCGATGTGCTGCTCACTGTTGCTAGTGTTCAGGTAGATTTACCTGTGTTTACCTGCATTACCTTATTCTCTGTTGTTACTCTACTCAGTAAAATGTGTATGTCTACCTGTATTCCACATATGCTTACCTGTCTTGCACTAATTGCAACATAGTATAGTAGATGTTAAGGAAGGGAGCAGCCGTGGTCTAGGGGCTAGAGTGTTTGCTTAGTAAATACCAGGTTATGGGTTGGAACCCAGTAAAGGCCATTGGTGATGTTAGGAAGAGCATCCAGTCATGTTTGCTCTTGTGCCACATAAGAATAAGTCCTTAGCCCGGTTTAAAAAAAAACTTTTCCATCAGGGGTTTTCTCACAGGGATGGTGACTATAAACTTGTGTGAGTTATATGTTATGTAATATAGTTATGTTGATGTGATGATTTTTAGGTGTACTTCATAACAGGAAATGGTCACATCAGCACAAACTCTGTTCCCCAAACTTTGTACGTCTGCAAATTTAAGTCACCTTCTGCGATACCTGGAGCTCCACAGCACTTCCTCATGATTGGTTGGTACCTCTTATTACTGCTGCATTATATAATACACGTTAGATAACGCATGTCATGTTTAGTTGCACTTTTCATCAATTGTTTCAATATTTTAGTCTAAATATTATTGCTTATCGATTTTGCATTTGTTAAAACTTATCACTATTCTCAAAACACTTTCAGTCCAGTGAATCAGTGGAATTTTTATTATTTTATATCAATTTATAAGTAGTTATAAATTATATAATAACTAGCTGGTGCTTATTCACCTCTTATTGAAAGTACAAGAGCCAACGTAGCCAAAGATACTTGATTGAAACGAGACAAATATTTAAAAGCTTACAGGGACGTGACTTTAGGTAGTCAAACAATAAATTGCTGTCCACAATTTCCAGTATCGCACCTTTACAAAAGTTGTTTTGATGTTTTGGTCGTACGGACTTGAAACTTTTGTCTCAGTCGGCCTAAACTCTGCGATATGCACACATGTTAATGTTTACAAGTATGTGTGATAAGTTCTACTTACCTGTTACAGGAGAGTTCACCTTACCCTTAGTAGAGGGTCTTACTCCTTGTGTACAATCATCAGACGGCTCGTATGTCTTCCCAGACGTGACGTCACCTGATGAAGGTGAGTCTACGTTGTTAAGAAAAGAGTTTGTTGTATGTAGGCATCACTTTATGGTTATCAAAGGCTGGCTTGCAGATTCTTTGGATGTTGTTCAGCGCATTCTGCTCTATTCCCACTATTAACCTCAGCTTCTCAATCTGTTTTTTTTCCTGTGAGAACATGTGGAACAGTTCTGTTCAGGTGTATCATTTAAAACTAATCATCGAGGTAGGTGGAGTAATGGAAAAATTGAGAAAAGCCTGCGTTCTAGTTTAAAAGTGTAGCAAAAGGAGTTATGTTCTCACGAGAATTTCAACCCGTGCCCAAACCAAAACTTAATAAGAAAAATAAAGAACTTATGCTATCTCCATTAATATAATATACTTCAATAGTGGTTACATTTATTAGACTCTAAAGTTTGTTGTTTGATGACAGGTGCTGCCGTCGGCATCAAGTTAGCTGACGGGACAAATACTGAAACTGTTGACACTTTTCAAGCTCTGCTAGTTAGTCTAACAGCTCCTCCTTCATCAGCTGAGGACATGAGGACACCTGCTACAGCTGTCACTTCACAGCCAGCTGCTCAACCTGCCAGCACGTTACAATATGACACCACGCAGTCACCTGCTCAACCTGCCAACACATTGCACTCTGACACCACACAGCCACCCACTTATAGCATGCCGACATCTGACAGCTCTGGTAGGTTATTTAGTGTCATTTTAGTCAATATACTTTCTTGGTGCTTCCTTGAAATATTTCTCATGTGAAAACATAAAGTAGCTCCCTTTTCAACTTCATGGACACCTCAAATTGCGTACTTCATGGATCAGGTTTCTCAGAGAGTCTGTGTTGCCAGCATTGATGGTGATAACCTTTACATTCAAGGTTGTCACAGAGTTGACTTCACAAACTAGCATAAAAAGCATAAAAGCTGTCGTTTTTCTAAAAAATTACCTGATCACCTGATTTCACTATCATCAGCTGTTTTATATTCATGTAGCGCAAACCTTAGAATTTAAAAAAAATTAATATCTATGTTAGTATTTTGAATTTGTAATTTTATATTTATATTCATTTTTTCAGTCGAGGCAGAAGAATCCGAAATGGCCGACTCTCGAATGAGCACTCAGATTAGTAAAGGACTTGTTACAGGTAGGTGATTGATATTAGCTGTTAGGTGATTGATATTAGCTGGTAGGTGATTGTTATTAGCTGGTAGGTGATTGATATTATTTGGTAGGTGATTGATATTATCTGGTAGGTGTTTGATATTATGGTCAATTTACTTAGTTTATTACACACTATATATATCTAGTTTTTACCTATTTTTCACAGTTTAGCTGCTAAATTAAATAGTTTCTTGCCTTAAACTAATAAAATATTAACAAACACAGCTGAATAATCAAGTTTTTTTCTAATTTTGCTTAAAGTGCTATGTTTTTTTGTAATTTTCTTAGTAAATTGGGATGTGTGGACAGTGATGAGAAAATCATCATGGTCCGCATATCTTAATTTACTAAAAAAGCAGGAAAAAACATAGAAAATTGAACAAAACTAAATAAAAACCTTGATTATATAACTGTATTTGTTAATATTTTATTAGTTTAAGGCAAGAAACTATATAATTTAGCAGCTAGACTGTGAAAAATAACTAAAAACTAATTAAATAGAATGATCCATTAGCTGGTAGGTGTTTGATATTAATATATCACATCACATCTATATATTGTGTATTGGAAACAGTGCAGTTTTATAAGAATAATGGGTTATCGTCCTTCTGTGTTATCTGCAGCTGCCGAGTGGGTCAGCTGGGGTCTGGGGAAAGGAGCGGAGAAGGTCAGCGTTGCTCTGGCTTATGGAGGAGAGAAATTGAGAAGGAATCTCAGACCGTCCTCTCAGGAACGACAGCTGGACGATCGTCACAGGAAGTGTCTGTCTGTGGCTCGAATAGGAACCAATGTCACGTTACAGGTGTCTTCTGCAATAGGTGTGTGTTGTCTCCTACAATAGGTGTGTGTTGTTAGCATTACGGCAGCATTTCATATACTCTTTTGACCCCACTTTCAGCCAATCATCTCAGTTTGTTTGGAACGTTCATAAAGTTTTACTCTCAGCACAGCTGTGTACCGACTAGTGGTTTGTAGGTTTCAACTGGAGTAATTGGAAGTTGTCTACCCGATACTTTATTATACCCCCCTGTGTCTTTAGATAATGTGTGATACAATCATTATGTTTACCATGGCTCAGTTTCATCAAAGTGATTAATAGCTTGTGTTATCATGTAGTGCGAACTTTGGGGGACGCTACTATGACCCTCGGTAAAAAGGTGACGCCGCATATAAAAACACAGGCTAAAAAAATGCTGCCGAACAATGTCACTAAACCATTGACCACTACAGATGAGACTGGCAGATCTAAAGCTGATGATATTATAGAGGTCGTTGGGGCTGGTGTGAGAGGTCGGTGGTGATTGAACAAGTTATTATCTGAATTGAGTTCTCAGTTAGACGAGTGTTTAGTATTCACACATAGGCTTTAAATAGATTGTCTTAACCTGTCTATCTGTAGCCTGTGATCTGAAGATTTAACTTGCGTATTGCAGGGTTTGGAGTTGTGTATCTCAGTTTAGAAGAAGCAGCTAAAGTCTTAGGACGTTGTATAGCATCACAGACAAGGGACACAGTTTCTCACAAGTTAGTTTATATTTTATGTCTAAAGTTGCGTTTATACCTCTGCTGAAAAAAGTTCCGAGTTTCAGTTAATTTCACCCGTTCGAGTACCTCTTTATAGTGTTGCTGAAAATCGTTGAAATAATATTGATTTTTAACGGTAAAATATAACTTGTTTATTCGCTATTTGATGCCCTCTGAAAACGTAAGGAATTCGTTGAGTCGACAGCATAAAAGCGATAATTGAGAAAGTCAGCTGCTATAATTATAAACGTGAATACCTATATCTACAAGGAGTTGTCATTTCCTTTGATTGTTATTCTAGAACACATCTTTGAGGTCTATGTTGAGAAATTGTCCTTTTGAATTTTGAACATTTTTCTCATCAGTTTTATTATTTGTAGGATTTTAAACTTATTTTAAAGGAGCATATATATAATAATCACAATATTGTATAAAAATTAGTAGTTTTCCTCTCTTCATTCATACAGTCTGTCATACAGGTACGGACAGCACTATGGTGAGGCAGCAGAGAATGCCCTGTATACGGCAGGAAACACTGCTCTGGCCGCCCACAATATTACCCAACTGGGTCCCAAGGCTATCGCTAAGAAAGCTGCTAAGGACACTGCTAAAGCCGTTATTACTACGCCACGTGAGAAGCCACCCGATGGGGCAGCTAAATAACCGCCCTATGACATCATCTTTCTTCCGCGATACTGTGATGAGTTTGCTATTGGAACGCGTCATATCCTCCCACAGCCTGTTTCTCTCCTGAACATTTCCTAGCACTATAACTACAGTGTGTAGTCTAACTTGACGTCCAGTTGCTTATACTGTAATCACTGACTAGACATGATTAGATAACTCCTACTACATCATTCGAATATTGTGAATAGACTATTTTATAGAACAGGTAACATTCCCTTATTGCTAGCCCTTTCAGTTATTTATTTTAAATATACTATTTAGTTTTCTATGTTTTCCTTACTAATATTTAATTTCAATATAAGCTTTCATGTTTTGTGCATCAGTCTTCTGAGCATTAGCAGGTTTAACCTTGACCTTTGGGTGATGGTTTTAGGCATGTGTTATTTGCAGAGTTACACAATGTTAGTGTTCAGTGTGCTGTAAGGCATGTTCACTAAAGATGTGTCTATTTGGGCAAATGCTAAAGTGGGGTAAATTTTCCCTTCTATTTATACTTCAAGAATGTTCTGTTGTCGAAAATAAATCGAACATTTTTATCATAACTTCAAGGAGGATTAGTTTCATAATCGGCTAAAGGAATGCATATTAATGAGGCGCATCAAGGTGACCTTATAGTTTGACCTTCAGGTTTGTAGTCATATAAACAGTTATTGAAAAATATCAGAAATATTTTTTATGAATTTAATACGGTTTTGACTCTCAATGCAGTGAGATGTGGTGGTTGATGTGTGATGCACATTTATAGAGACACATGGAGTATATTTCATACCTATACTTGATTCGCATTGAACACTAACCTACACATGCAGATAAAAGCATTTCAATTTCAGTGTATTCGGTGTACCATTGATATACTATGTGCTGAATAGCCAGCTACTACTTTTTTACACCATTTCAATAGTTTGCAGTACAAGTTGTGATTCTCACTAGTTGATTATCCATGAGATCTACTTCTACTGACACTTCTGCTGAATAGTTGCATTATAGACATCAGTTTTGGCCCTATCTCTACACTCGTAACAGCAATGGTTAGAAAAAGGGAAAGCGCTCAGTCTTAGCATATGGTAGATATTGAGCAATGTCTTATAGTATGTAGTGCCCAATAACGCAGTCGTTGCCTACGGAGTGATTATTCAGATATGTCTCTTTAAAATGCCAGAACTATTCACTAATTAGTCATACTGAAAGTTCCGTTGACATCAGAGATACACCAACATGTCACGCTCTTTGATTTTCATGAAGCTGTTTACTGCTGTTGCCATGGTGATGGATCTGCCAACTGTTAAATATATACAAGAGTGGTTGGTGAATTTCATTATTCTACACTATATCTGCATTTGGTATAGTGACACACAATACACTACTACATATACTTTGGGAAGTAAAGGTAAGTCATTGCCTGTATATATAAGCCTCAACATTCATCAGTCATTGGAAATTCAAGTTCAAAATTTGCAACTTTGCAAAATTAGTTAAATATAAGCAATTTTTTGTTTTGCAATTTTGCTCTGAAATCTTGGTTTTTTTATACGTTGTGTACAATTTATCAACTTTCAAAAGGATTATATTTATAAGTGTTGCCCTATTTATTGTTGAGCTGCATATATAATATCACTGTTTAACTTTGACCTTGTGTTAATGTTCTACTCTGCTATTAGTAATAACACAATACGTTAAAAGCATAAAATATTCTCAAATTATTCTTTATTCTAAAACAGAAGTATTCCTTATCATGAAATAACATATGCATTAGATACACTATATCTTTAGATAAGACATAGCAAAGAACTCTGCTAAAGATGAAACTGTACCTGCTATTACATCTCTTGGGCATGCTGTGCTGTGCTCTCGCTGCTGGGAGGAACAAAATCATTATAGTAGGAATGTCTGGACTCAGGTACCGTTTGTTGTCATTGTTACATTACATTTCACTTCGCTTGATGTCTACAATGCTGTCATATTTTGTCTGTGTCTTGATGTGAAAATATTTATTAAGTCTGAAGAGATACATTTCGATCAATTTAATTTTCTGAGTTCAAAACTTTAAAATGCAGTTGAATTTTAAAAGGTGTACAACCATACAAGTATGTCTGAAAAGTTTTATGTATTAATATATATATAAACTGCAATTTTTGTTTGGTTTGTTCAATTTGCTGCTTTCTGATATTGTATTCAATCTTTTTTGTGCTTTAGTTGATCCCACACAAAATTATCTATAAAATTATGGTTACTGGAATTTTTAAGAAAATAACACAGCACATTGCTACTATCTCATTGTAAATTCTATTTAAAAGGCGAAAGAGCTTCAATTTTTCAAGTCACAACTTGTGTTGAATATTAAAACTTCTGGATGAATTATGTAAAGTTGTACAAAATAGCCTAATTGTAGAAAGAAAAACTCCATGTTTTTGAAATAATAATAATCTACCTGAGTTACAGGTATTCTCTTCAAGTCATATTGCATTTGAATTCTCACAGTATTATTGGAGATCACATGTTGTATATTATTAATGCTGCCTCCTTTCCTAGCAGCAAATAAAGTCTCCTATACTTTTAGGCACGACTATGTTGATCAGCCGAACCTTCCCACATTTAGAAAGTTTATACTTGAAGGAGTTCGAGCTAAGCAAATGGAAATTCCATTTGTCACAAACTCTGCACCGTCTCTTGCCACCATTGTTACAGGTGAGACTTAATGTTATTTTGCTGCTTCTAATTAGTTGTCTACTGAATAATAAATCATTTAAATGACTGTATTAAGACACAATCAATGCAAGTAACATATCCCAGCTGCTTTATCTGGAGACATTATGCTAGGTAGCAAGCTGTAAGTCACAGTAACTTCTAGCACCTTTTATTCTGTAGAAACATGCATATATTCTGATTTATATTATATAGTAGACAGTCTATTACTCTGCATGTATAAATAGAAATCATACTCTTAATCTATTTTATCAGCAAAACAGCACTTTCTAGAAAGTTGAGTTCCATGCTTAAAATTTCTAGGACCCATTTTCTAAGGTGTTTTTATGTTATGAATTTTTCATGATAATTAGCCTACCTTTTGCCCTGCAAATCAGGTGAAAACAAATTATTAAAATGCCTTTCAAGTGACTCATCAAGTTACTTTGTGCCATCCACCTGAGGGCATTCCTGAGTCATATTATTACCTTATTCAGAGGTACCAGTTGGGTTTCAGTTCTCTGTTCCGCTACAAGAATAAATGTTTTATACGAAAATCATGGCTTTAATCTCTATTCGCTAATATTTTCTTTTGTTCTAGCAAAATATGTTACTTTATGCTTGTCAC
Source organism: Bugula neritina (assembly GCA_964035545.1). Classification (NCBI taxonomy): domain Eukaryota; kingdom Metazoa; phylum Bryozoa; class Gymnolaemata; order Cheilostomatida; family Bugulidae; genus Bugula; species Bugula neritina. The sequence continues at coordinate 13,386,773 of OZ037767.1, forward strand.
AGAGGCTGTGTATGAATCTTTTCACCATGATATATGTATCTCTTGCCAATTCACTCATGCATGTTATTTTAATCCATTCCTTCCAGCTGTAAGACAATGCATTGGGTGAAAAACATCTACATCTATGCATCATATCTTTGAATAGCTAATTAATTTTCTGGTAGAATATATTATATTTAGTGCAGTATTGGATAATATCTCACTTCCTTTACAATTATTCCTTATATCAGTTTTAATAATATATATCAAATATTTTACACTTTTGTGATTTAATTTGCAAACATAATATAGATAAAATCATATATGTTATATATCACTATATAATAATAATTAGTCTATATTATAAAAGAGTTAAAGACATTTTCTTATACATTACGGTCATGAGAGTTAGTATTTGAATAGAATATAGATAAATAGTTATATAATAAATAATCAAATAAATAAATAATATTTATACTAACAATAATTATCCCACTAACGCATTGTACATGGTTTCTTAACTTTTATTGCTGGGCAGGTTTGTGGCCAGAAGAACATGGTGTTATTGATGACAGTATGACAGACCCTAACATGATTGGCTCCTACAAATTTGGTTTGAATAAGCTCACATCTGATTGGCTGCCCGTCAAACCGATTTGGATCACAGCTGAAGAAGCTGGGATAAGGACCGCAGTGTCAGGCTGGCTGGGTAAGAATGCTATATCCACTCCTTTTGTCAAAAGTCCCTTCTGATTTTTAAATTTATCCACCCCTGTTCATCTGGGGAGGGCATGTGTTAAATCTATCCACTCCTGTTCTTTTGCTAAATTAAATCTGTGTATTTTGTGAAACTATGCATTATATAATTTATTAAACTTAAAGGATTGCTCTATCTTGTCTAATAAATGGCCATTTAGGTCAAACACACATAATATTGTGTTTTTCTAAGCATGCATTGACAAAAAGCATTTGACCAAAGGTAGAAAAAGTTAGTTGAAGTTGAGGGTGTAGATTGGTAACAGCCAAAACGCCGATTTTGAAATGAGCTGGGAAATGTGACGTAACAGCGCCAGCATTCCTGCTGGTCACGTGACTATACAAATGAATAACTATAGAAATATGACTGTGAGATGTAATCTTTTAGCTTGCAATTTGTATATTTATAGAAGTGCAATTGTGAATTATCTCAATCTATAGTTTTTTGACATTTTAAATAACATGTATGTGATAACATTAGGCTATATTTTGCTTGTAAACATTAGAAAAAAGCCTTGCAAAAACATGCATTCTTTAGGATGAATGCCTGCAATCGATCTAAACTAGGTCAGATTGTGCAATATTACGGGCACACCAAAGCTGACCTATATAGCGCACTGTAACTGCTTGAGCGTAATTGGTTGATGTTGTGCCCAGCAACCTTGAATACTAGCGTTATAGTTAGCAGTGCAGCATAGTTACTGGCGTTCACACGTCACGTATTAGGCTATTCTTTTTCATGGCTGAAAATTTTACCTCCCTCAAAATTGGAATTTTGAAAAGCTGTTTTCTAAGCACATATTCCTTTGCAAAGTCACAATTGTTTGCATACACATTAAATTATAGTTCATAATTATAATGTGATTGTAATAAACTAAGATTGAGCAATCCTTTAAATATATAGATGTAAATGTTGCAGGTTCATGTGCGAGATGTATTTTAGTTGAAAGTATATATTATTTGAATGACATTTTGAGTTGAAAACTTAATGTCATACTTCCTGTTAGATTGTCATGCAATGATTTTGTAATTCACTTATATCTAAACTATCTGCAGGTATAATACATGTTTTATATATACACCTGTATATACTTAAACATGTATATTTACGCCTTCACTATTACTTTCACCTACTCCCTTACCTACATCTATACCTACACATATACTTAAACTATACCTACACATATACTTAAACTATACCTATACCTACCCCTGCACCTACAACCACATCATTAGTTCATAACTATTCAGAAACTTCTCGACTCATCTCTCTCAAATCCTATTATAGCTATTCTGTGTGGGTATTGCTATGACATATGAAATATTTTTTGCACTAAATCCATTTTATAGCCTTGGCACTTAGACATAGTACAGAGTGTTCAAATGCCCACCCACTCTCTCTGCTGTATAAGCTATAAACCTTTAAACCTGTCCACTCAGCTTTGTAAGATTCTGTATTTCACATCCTCAGTATATAAAATGCCTAAACTGAGATGCCTGGGCATTGCAACAACATATTAGAATAGCTCAGCATAATCTGTCATGATTCGCTGTTCACAGGAAGTGACATAAAGTTCGGCTCCGTAAACGCTAGTCTGTTCCACAAGTTCGTACCGAGAGAGAGTGAGGAGGATTCGAAAGCGAGAATTGCGGAGTTCACTTCCTGGATGTACGGCAAAGCTGACCTTGGCCTTATCCTGCTGCCTCAGCCAGACAACAGCGGCCACGAGTAAGTGGATTCAACTGAGATGTAGTGTAGAGTAGTCTGTGTAGTGTAGAGTAGTCTGTGTAGCGTATTGTATATATTGTGCCTATGGTATATGGTGGAGCTCGTCTAATTTCTGTAGTGCAACACTTTATTTTAAAATAGCATATATAGAGTAGTGTGTATAGCGTAGTGTGTATAGCGTAGTGTGTATAGTGTAGTGTGTATTGTAGTGTGTGTAGACTATTGGTATGGTGTAGTGCAACACTGTATTGGAAAGTAGTGTAACTGTATAACATAATGTATGACTGTAATACCGTCTGCTGGTGGTTGTATTAAGACTTCCACTCAGCACCTCTTCTACCTTGAAGAAGCATAAGACTTACTAAATCCGATTGCGCAAAGATATATTATACATCAGAAAATCAGATTCAACTAAGTATGGAGGTCAAAGCGCCTTATAAATGCATTGTGCAAGGTTAATAGTATCCTTTTCGGCTCTGTTTGCATTTCCAAATTGTAAATTTTTTGTATGTAGATTCAGCCAGTCTCAGCTTTCTAAGGATACGGAAAAGTTTAGCACTTTTATATATAAGAATATAATATACCTACTGCAATATCACATAAGAAATTATAACATACAACTATAAAAAATAATATAATGACATCATTTATTAAGGTGTACACAATATATAATTATAATAATATACTATAGCCTCTTATGTTTGCACTTGATGTAGCGTTGTATTATTGTAATATAGTACAGTATTATATTGTAGTACATTGTTGCAGTATCAATTAATTTTTTCCTCTCCTTTCTAGGCACGGAGCAGAGTCTGATGAGGTAAAGTCCGCCATGGTTCGAAATGACGGACTTCTAAAGTATCTACTGGAAAACCTGCAAGCTCTGGACGGTCTAGACCAGAGAACCAATATCATCGTATTGGGAGACCACGGAATGGCCGACCACTCTAGTAACCATGTTGTATACCTTAGTGACCTTGGCATTACTCTCGGTGACCTTAAGTGGGTCACGGGTAACATGTTTACTACGGGAATGATAATTCCACATGATGGACTTATCAACTCGGTAAGTTCTGTTTTCTCAAGAATGGGTTTATCTCTAAGATTCACTTGTATTTAGTCATTTGATAATCAGATTAGAATAAATAATTTTTCTTTAGTGAAAAAGAATAGTTAGTGAAGGAAATTTAAATTATAATACAATCATATTATTATGTCATTGGTGTATTCGAAGACATGTTCACATAGTGGAATTATCTCTCTTCACAACATACAATGAATCCCCATGGTGCAGTAGTAGCATAATTGACCTCTCTTATTTGTATACAGATTCAATTGACCTCTCTAAGTAAGGTAATATATCCACATTGATGTCTCCTCTAGGTGTACCAGAAACTTACAAGTCCCAAAGGAAAGATTCACTTGACCTCATATTTGAAGAAAGACATACCTGAGAAGTTCCACCTGAAGTACCACAGAAGAACTCCGCCCATCCTCGTCATCCCTGATGTCGGCTACAGAGTAGAAATTGTAAGTCCGCCATTATAATAAAATTTCCTCCAAATTTATTTAGATTAGGCTTAGGACTTATTCAGATGGGGCACAGAAGCAATTATGACTTAATGCCTTTCCTAACATCACCAATGGCCTTTACTGAGGTTCGATACAATGACCCTGTACTCACCAAACTATTGCTCTAACCCCTAGAACGCGGCTGTATGTTTTTACATAGCACAGCCATTAACTAGAACTTGGTAGTGCACTGTAGATAAAACTTACTATGTAGAGTAACTTACTGTAGAAAGTAACCTAATGTTTACTGTAAGCGGCCGGAATAGCAGACAACTTAAATATCACTTTTAGACCTACTAAGTTTTACTCACTCTCTCTTTGTGGAAAGTGAAATATAGTTTAGAGCTCAATGCAAACTGCAGAGACATCTAGAATATAGGTTGGTTGTAGCCCCGAGTGTCCATTTGAACTCTTCCTGTAGTACAAAGTACATAGTAGTACAGTTATAAAGATAAACACAATCTTTAAACTAACTTAAATAGGCAAATAAATAATTAAAGCTATTAGGAATCTTAATTATTTTTGTTAATAGCAGTATTATCTGTCCACACCCACATGATTGCCTAATAAATTATAAAAACTAACAGCATTTTATAGCCTGAGTTGTATTGTTTATAGACGAGACCTCATTCGGACATACGGTTCCCCACCCGACAGCTAGGCATGCATGGATACGACAACAGCGTAGCTGATATGAAGCCAGCAATGCTAGCCTTAGGACCTGACTTCAAGAAACAGAAATCTATGAACACGTTCCATGCTAATGAGATATACCCCCTAGTCTGTAGCATGTTACAACTCAAGAAATGTCACGGTTCAGACGGTACTATGGATAACCCGCAGGAAATAGTTACAGGTTTGTGTTTATGAAACTTGGATATTATATTCTCATAACAAAGAAGTGTGAATGGCTTCAATCTACTATATTACAACATAAAGTATATTAATATATACTTTAAATTGTAATATAAAGGTGGGCGCCACAATTCAAAGAAACCAATATAGTCTGAAGATAATGTTTTATTTATTTGTCTCAGCTTCAAAGTCACTCTTTGTAATTGTAGCTGTAAAATGCAGAACACTGAAAACCTTGGTAGTGGAACTGTTTAGAAATTAAGCCAGCTAGTTTTGCTACTGGGTTGATGAGAGATCGTTAAAAAGCAATGTAGATGGATTTTTTTTCTTAAATGTCATGAACTTAGAACACTTAATGTCAGGGTTGACGTTATCTAGTAGATATTTCTGTCAACTTGGCAATACCAAAGCATCTTCAAGATGTTCTGATATTTGACGTGTGTAGCTGTCATTCCACATCCCCATGGCACTAAATCATGTAGAGAACCTCCCTCATACACAGCTGTACAAGTTTGTAGTCACAATTTGTCCTCAAGAAATAAAATTTATGCAGAGGCCCTAGGAAAGTGTGCTGTGAATTAATTATGTAGAATTTCTTAGAGCCAAACCATCAACCCTTTTGTCATTTCAAAATGGTGGACTTTATTATATCAGTTAAAGATTAATGGAGATTAATAAACTATAATCTGTGTACAAGTAGGATATCATCTTTTCTTCAGCAATGAATGCATGAAACAGATAGTATAATTTGTGGTTTGTCATTTTTAAATGTCTTTTAGTAGTTTAAGAATATTAGTCTGAATACTACGACTTTTTGAGACACCAACTAGTGGTACAGTTGAATACAAGTAGTTTGTAAGCTATTGCTGCCAAAGATCAAACTGCTTAGTAACTATTACGTCTGCACTATGTATGCCCTAAACTCACAGTTGTTTATAGTCTTCATCCCTGTGAGAACTGATGGCAAGGGTGGGCTAACGACTGTATATGCTATGATACAGGAGAGGCTGTTGCCGACACCACCATTGGCCCTTTTGGGATTCAAACCCATGACCTAGGGTACTCTAGGTAAGCCCTCTAGACCACAGCTGCCCCCTACCATTGTAAACTACTATTCCCATTATAATTTGTTGGGTTGTTAGAACAGCTGTTGATATTATCAATGTTTGTATTACAGTAACACTGAAAGACCAACGAGAAGACAAGAAAAATTATCGTTCTCTAAACACTGGACCAGTAAAGAAGTATCGGAGCTCAAACTTCGGCTCTTCTGGAGCCATGAGTTCTCTGACAAAGAGTAACTTTTCATTATATTTTATATTAAGTTATGTTATTAGCTATCTATGTTATTAGCTATCTATGTTATTAGCTATCTATGTTATTAGCTATAGTCTGTATATAATAGAAAGAAAATCTCTCAGCTTATATTGCTCATATGTTTGCATTACGTTGTTTTTTAATTACTACATTGCTAAATTTGTTATTTGTATTTTATAAAGTTTATATCATAATTATTCTACTGCTGAACTTTAGTATTTTACATATTATATTCATACATTAGCTGCTATGTCACATAATTTTTGAACTTTTGACTCTCTATATGTTTTCAAAGGTGCCTATCTTGTTTTTTTAAAATAAAACGAAGTTTCTATATATAGTGTTTAAAATTACACAGTCTGCCTACTCAGCACTATTCACAATTATAAAAAATTACCATAAGTGTTTCGAAAGCAATTTGCTTAATTAATAGAGCTATTATTGTAGCAGTTAGGTAGAAATTTTTGTTTAGCTCTAGAGTTGCGCCAGGATCTACTAAAGTAAGAGAACTCTAATGAAGCCTTTAAATTTTGAGAAGTGCTTAATTTTGCATGTATAGCCACAACAATCAGTTCAAAACAGTAAGCTTGAAATAGTCGACACAAATCCTATAGTGCAGTTTGCAGAAATTTGAACCATGTTTAACACATGGCAGCTTCAGACCAAAAGAAATTATCAAATACCATGAGAATACTGTACAAGTTAAGCTTCATAATAAAAAAAAACTTGGTATTGTATTCCAACTGTCATCACCAACGCTTATAAAGGTGTAGTTATACTACCTCCAAAATTTTAGGTCCAAAATGTAATTGCCTAAGTGAAAAAATTTGCCTAGCAAATTTTGAAAGGGTGCTCAGCCAAGTAGAATTAACTAGAACTCATCATCTCATAAATATAAATATATATATGTATATATATATTTATTAATTAATGACTGATGAATTTGTAGATTCAGCTGTATGTGGTTGCAAGGTAAAATAACTCCACAGGTAAATTTTTTCATTTATTCTGATAAAATAATACACTATGTAAATAAACGCGAATACAAAAATAAACTGCTTTTTTTACAAAAAACCAACATGAAAACACGACAGAATGAAAAGTAAGCATATACAGTAGAGGTGCATGCTATAGAGTATCGGTAATAAACTCGCCCCATTTTATTGCCACTGCTGACCGAATTTTCCACACGGGCCACTAAACCGAGTATAGATTAAATATTTATAACGAGACCAGCTAAATTGTATCGCCAATATCACGGAAAGTATCTACTAGCTTTGCTATCTATTCTCTCTGTTTGCCGCAACGGCAACACCAAATTGGGTTTAAGGATACACTAATAGAAATGAATATCATCAACTGCATACAACATAAAAAATAAAAATAAAATAAAAAATACTAAATATAATGGGACAAAAAATCCTAGTGATTACTGCTCTAGAAATTTCGCAACAAAAATTAATTATTTTCTAGTGATAGAAACTAAAACTTGTTTAAAGTACAAAAGGAACTAAAAAACCGTTTCATGCTAATCTGGCTGTACGGACAAATAGGAAGCTACTCAGTAAGAGATGATCATGCTAAACGACCTTGACCCATAAAATTTCAGCTCTCAAGTTACTGAAAAGCTGTGGAAAATTGCATAAATTGTCAATTACCACTGGATGCATCTTTGATATCGCTAAAAAGCTTAAGATTCACTGAATCTAACAAAATGCTAAGATACTGAAAAAGAAGCTTCAATCAACGTATCTATACCTCTCCCCTTCCTCCAACAACATGGAAGTCGTTATTCAGATCCACACATGTTTATGTGGGATACTTGGACTTTCGAGAGCTGCGAGTGCAGTGGTAGAAGACATCGGCGCTAATATTATGAGGCTCACAGACTACAGTCGAAACTCGACTGTGAACGCCTCGAAAACGCGTTCACAGTCGAGTTTCGACTGTAGTCTGTTAGCCCCATTAGAGATACTGTATAAAAAATGTGTAAACTATACACGGAGACATCTATGTGCCACAACTGATACAACATATCTGATTACCATGTCTTCACAGGTCATCGAATCAATAGCATTCAACGGGTTGACTACTCATATGGGAAGCCACATAGATTGGTTTATCTAGGCAGACTTGAGAACCACTGGAAATACTATCATAACCACTGCTATTACTATCTTCATCACTAGTCCTGAGGGATGAAACGGTGCTGTCACTACTCAAATTGTCGTCATTTGAGACTTTTTCCTCTTTAGAATCACACTTAGGTTCGCTAGTGCTAGGAAACGCCACAATACTTGTCACTCTACCGACGCCTCGCGTAGTGCCCTGTCTGAACAGTAGCTTGCTGCCGGTGTAGATGCATTCTGGGTGGTGGTCGGAGAGAAATTCAAATGTCACATTAGCCTTACCATTTGTTTCCAGTGTCTTCTACAACATCAAGAGACATGAGAAGTTGACTGAACATTTAGAATATGATGACAGACTAGAGGTTTTTGAGAAACTAATAAATATGTAGAACAATTTCACAAGAAAAAACACTGCAAACTAATTTAAATAAAGTATTTAGCATTTTAAAGGCGGTTCTATTGAAAAGAAATCTTAGTAATTTAAAACCAAGATATTACTAAACAGTAGGCAGCAAAAAATCTAATAAAATTCGTTTAGGCAAATTTTTGTGTTCAGTGGTTAGTGAATCATTTTACTGCATATAACATTGACTGCTTCTAACATGCCAATACAACTAGAAGTATGTATGGCAATGGTATCAGAAGCAGGTATGGCATCGGTATGAGAAGTAGGTGTGGCAATGATACTAGAAGTAAGTGTAGGCAGACTGACTTACTGTTGACATCTCTAGAATCTTTGCTGTTCGACAGACACTGCCTATATGAACTGTGCACTGAAACCCTATTTTTATAGACTTTTTATGAAAAAGTAGATTTACTTCTGCTTTAAACCTCTTACAGACTGGAGGGGCATCATTCACTCTCGTCAGCACCATTCCCTACAGCAAATCACTCAGCATTATCTCACCATTACCATATAAGGAGTGGCACGCGTACATTAATACCATAAAAGGGGTGACACACTACGTTACCATAAAGGCAATGATATGCCTACTAGTATATTATGCCTACCATTCATAAGGAAACATATCAGACATTAGCTGGACATTGATTGTTCATATTAACATTTCATGTCATAAAATCCGACAGTAATATAGTATTGCAGTGCTACATTAATTTGGTCCTACATTGGTACAGTAATCAGTATAATGGTGACGCTAAGCTAAATTCCAGTGAAAATGAAAATATTCCAAGTGGAAGAATCGTGCCGCAGGTAACCTCCAGATGGCTCTCACCTTTCTCATGACGGGTAAACTTTCCTTCTCGTCAGCAGACGTTAGCGCCAAGGCTGCCGCTTGTCCCGCCTTCACAATTCTGCATGGGAAACGATTCCTATGCATAGAGGTGACCCTGACCTTCTTGAATGAGCCTCCTTCGAATGGACCGGCTTGCAGTATGTCACCTTCTTTTATGCAGCTTCTACATTCAAATAACCCAAACTTTCACAAACACAAATATGAAGTTTAAATGTGGAATAGGGCATTCGCCGTATATATCTCGTGCTGTATAGTTATGACGTATAAACGACTGTATATTTAGACGAAGAAGACATTCACAGTTTCCCACTACTACAGCTAGTTAAGTGGTGCAAAAATATTCATTGTTTATATATTTCAAAGTTATCTTCTCTTAGGCAATATTTATCTAGTTTAAGTTTTGGCCTCTTTCCATGTTTTGTGAGGTAAAATTACTATGCAGGCAAACAATGGCACGGTGCTACATACATTTACCAAGCACCAAATGTCTCACACTGTACATTGCTAGTAACAAAATATGTTTAGTTGGTTATTAAACGCTTTTTCTGTCTTTTTGGTTTATGAACCGCATAGTTAAGATTTACAAGGCGCATTTCCATGGATTGATTAACCAGTCCAAGTTGAGCTCAGACCACCTGAGTTTAACCTTTGGCCTGTTTCCACATTTGAGAAGTGAAATTAATGTTCACGGAATCGATGGCATGGTGTTATATACATTTACCAAGCACCACATCACTTGAGTTGTACATTTTTTTCAATTTATAAAATAATATGGTATACAATAAGCAGTGAAACATATTAATATCATATATAAAATAGTCATATGTGAGATGACAATAATGCACACCTTTTCATGATGCCGGAAATAACGAGTCCAACATCCGGTACGTCTGAATACACTTCATCTACTTGGAAGGAAAGTTGGTCGGCGTTGGCTAGTTTCTCCAACTCAACATCATTGGCCGTGGGAGGTAGAGCATTGAGGAACTTCTGTAGGAGGGGCATACCCGCCCCCGTCTTGCTGGACACTTTGAAAACTGGAACAACTCTACAATGTGATGGCAATATTTCTCAACTAATCAAATAAATAAAATAACAAAGTGCGTTCGACTGAAACTTTGTGGAGGCTGTACCTAGCAGACTAAAATGCCTTTGGGAGTTGTCTTTCTATAAAACCTTGAATCCTTCTACTATGGAATATCTCACTTTGCTGCGTGCAAAGAGCAAAGTAATGTATACAAGAGACATGCTTGTGCCCATCACCTGTCTTGTCGACAGCATACGATAATAAAAGGATTTGTGAAGCATAGATTACAATGAAACTACTTTGAATGTATACTTACTAAATATTTCAAGATACAGAAAAAAATAATTTTAATTTTCTGATCAGTACCAAGAAGTTTGTAAGAGACTATAAACTAAACTAGAACTGAACATCAGTATATTACCTAGTATGGCCTAATAAATATATTTTCGGTTGAAATCTTGTCCATCTCTAAGAAAAACACTCTCTGTATCTCTACTGGAATACTTGCACTTTTCGAAAAAAAATTTCTTTGCCCGACAGCCCAGCATTTGACACGTACGTTTGTTGTCTTAACATACCGAATCATGAATTACATAACTACTAGATCAGCTCATTGATTAGCTATTTGGATCATTACTTTCCAACACAATCTCAATGAGATGTAACACTACATATATCTAACCAGTCCACTAAACTCACTTGTTTGAACTCATCTGAGAGATGGCCTTGGTCACGTCATCGCTGCTCTCTATCCTGGTGGGCACCTTGTTGCTGCCGGGAGACTTAAGCAGACGCTCCATACTCGACAGGTTCTTCTCCAATGCAGCAGGACGGCAGCAGTCTATTTTGGTCACCACCACAAACAGCGGCACTTGAAGGCAGAGAGCGAAACCCAGCTGTTCCTTTGTCGTACCGACTACAGTAGCAGAATGTTATATTGAAGATGATTTAGGAAAGACAACTCCCAAGTGTGGAGCAGATTCTCAATATAGTGGACTTTAGTACCCACAATTTTATGTGAGTAATTTGAAATGTAGAATGAAAGTGAGGTCCTTTTTAATATTTATCCGGAAAAAACTTTTCACAGCCCTCCTGACAAATGAATAAACTCAAGCAGCTGTGAGCTACTAATAATAAAGCGGTGAGTCTCACCTATGCCTCGGTTTGCGCTCATCACTAGCATAGCAAAGTGAGGGGAGTGACCCATGAGCCCGTATATTGTGGTCTTGAGGTACTTCTGGTGCCCTGGCACGTCAATGAACTGAATGATCTTAGTCGAGTTCTCACAAATATCTTCTGGCGTCTCATTCTCCAGGTAGTTGTTTAGCTGAGAAAAGATAACAGAGTTAACCACTGCAGAAAGTGTGAAGTTTACGGAGTTACCTCCCCATGTAGATTGAGTCCAGTTAATATCACTGCAGCAGACATTCTTTTATATATTTGTCTTAGTGGATTGATTTGTTGTGACTTATTTATATAATCGTAATTTGTAATAATTTGTAAAGTTTATAAAGATGTGAATCATTTACTGGTTTATGCAGTTAAATCCTTCATCATATAAAATCCAGTATTTATAATATGAATACAATAAGTGGGAGGAGCTTACAATATAAACAGCTATCATGTTATAACAATATTCCAGTTGTTCGAGTTGTTCCACCAAATTAAAGAAGCTATAATACAGAGTCAAAACAATATAAAGACAAAAACATGACTCACTTCCCCGTCCGAGTCAAATCCAATGATTTCCTGAGAAATGCTGGACGTACGGCCTGATTGTACTTCGTGACGATGTCTGAAAAGGTTGAGACGCGCCCTGCCGTTCCCGTTGTCTAGTTCTCCGTGAGCGAGAACCCCGACTAACGTGCTCTTACCGCTGTCCACGTTACCCAACACTGCCACTCTTAGGTCTAGGAACTACATCCACAGAGTTGGGTATTAGTTTCAAGGCTGATACTTAACATACAACAGTGTGTACTGTGATTGGGCTAAATGTGCCAAGAAAATTTGGTCTAGAATGTTCTAAACTGAGCATGTGAATACCTCACATATTGCATACACAGTAGCTGCACATTAAGCAGCTTACAGTTTGAGCACAAATTAAATGTGGAAATAAAGTGGGAACACCACTGCATTGTTCAGGGGTACGAATGAGCATGTAAAGCACAATACACAGTGCTTTCAATATCAACAATGTATAATGCAACTGTTCTCAAAAAATCTTCCCGGGGACCAGGGAAATCATGCAGGCATAAACCTGTGAATATTTCAACTATTTTAGCGGAGAAAGTTGGAATTGATCCTTTCAGTTTACCTGCTGATCATCTGGGACTTTACGCACCAAGACCTCTACGGCTGTTCTGTCATCTTCACACGATGTCTCTCTCAGTACTGTAATAGTGGCACCAAGTCTACAATGTAAAGAGGTCATTTGGGTTAAAGTCTTTTTAGTCAGTGAAAAACCCACTTCTTATGGCTGTAATTCTTTCATTTGCCATATATTTGGAATATACTTGTATGATCTCAACTAGCACCTGCCCTTCCATTGCCACCTATACAGCAGTGGGTAAAGGCATCAGTTGACACATTAACTGACACTGGGTAGCATGTCTGTGGCAGGTGGTTGCCAGGTGTGTGTCAAGCAACAGCTATCTTAATCACTGATTTATCTAAGTGCCTATACAACACATACTGATTCATGTACTAGGGCCACTATGTTGACACAGGCACTCTAGTTGTTGTAACTTTTCTAGAATAATCATGAACAACTCATGTATGAAAAATTAATATGCTGGGAGCTTGAAAACAGGAAATGTATCATCACTCAACCAGCCAACCAAAATAATAATGAGTAACGTTACATAGACTGCCACATGTGCCCTACACCCAACACATTAACTACACTCACAAACCAATGAAGCGTAAGTCTATTAATTCATATGATACGATATTTCCAGCTGTAAGTTAGTTGTATTTACTAACTGATGTACGGTTATACAGATGATTATGCAAGAAAGTAATTATAACAGGGGAGGAGTCAATCAACATCATAAGGTAATTAGCAGACAGTCTTGCAAACTCATAGTGGTATTCGTGGCGTAGACTTGCAAAGATCCAGGGACTGGAATATCAACAAACAGAGCTACAGCCTGCAAACACAGCCAGCATTTCTCAACTACTGGAAAAAGTTCCATACCGCTGGGTGGGGTTTGAACCCTTACCACTTAGCAGTATGAAATAGAGGGTTTGTCAAGAACTGTTTAGGGTGGGCCTGGTAGAGCGAGAATTCCAAATAAAAGTGACATTATTTTGAACTGTTTTTAATATGAAGTGTTTTGGGCTGCAATTCCATAATAAAAATTGTAAACTAGATACTCCAGGTTTGATTCTGTTGAACGAAAGTGTCGCACCTTTTGGCCATATCTCGCAGCGTATCCATGGAGACCTTCAACTCGTTCTTTCTCAGACCGATATATATCCCACTATCCTCTACACCGATCTCGTATATTGCTTCTCCTGCCCCTTCCTGCAGCCTCCATTTCATTTGTGTGACTAAATGCTCGAACCTAGTGGTGGACGGGGCCACCAGTTTCAACTACAAGGAAATTAGAGTCAACTTTATTTTATTTCTCATTCCACAGCTATTTTATCAAATTTCATTACTGAAGAATATGATTAACTATTACTAGTAACTGACTACCATTAACTATTACTAGTAACTGACTATCATTAACTATTACTAGTAACTGACTATCATTAACTATTACTAATAACTACTACTAGTAACTCTTACTGCCTACATGTCACTATTAAACCTGTGTGCTGATTCTTGCGTCATAAAGAGGAAAGAGAAACAGGTTCTGATGAACTAGTGTTGGACTGGACTATTAAATACAGAATTAGTGACAGGTAAAATCTTACCTTATATTCAAATTTTCCCTCTTCTACCTACAAAACATAAACATAGCCTCAGTTACTTTATTGAGAAGAATGGATTTAAACAGGGGAGGGGGGGTGTTTTTATATATATTCCCGTAAAGACCTGCTAGTGTGGTGGTCATGTTTTGTGTAAATAAGGCAGAAATAAATATATATCTTCAAATTACGAGAAAATGAACAAATAATGTAGGGAAGTAGTACAAGCATCATCTTGAACTGATTACTCTATTTGCTACTCAAAGTTTGAAAGTTTCTATCTTGAGATGAGAATGTAGACATTAATGTACCTAGCCTTTGTTAATATCTACGAATAAATAATAAGCTCTGAGGCTACACAGATTTCTTTTTTTTAAGAAAGAGGTGTGGTCTAGTGGCTAAAACTCTAGTCTAAACTGTCCCCAACCATATTGCCAGAATGGTGAAAGACAGAAAAAAACTCCATTTTAGTAGCTGTACTAGTGAATGAGTGAAGTTCACCTTAGCATATCCACCTTAGGCTATATTCTTAATGAAGGCATTAGCCTATTTATAGTAGACTTTGGAGTTAACCTGAATATGGTAAACTCCTATTAACCGAACATGGTTGTATATAAGTTCACGTCCCACAATACGGCATAGAGCGTAATGTAATCTAATGCAATATTCCTCGAGTTGGAAAACCCATCAGTCAAACATGCGAATAGCTTGAAACCAACAGCCAATCAGAATGGTTGATTATAGAAACTGTACACATCATCAGCTGATGGGATTTTACACTTGAAATGAAATGTAAGATTTATTAACCTGAAGGTTTATTTATTGAGAATTGGGTTAGTCAATGGCGTGAACTTAACCTTGAGTGTAATGACTTTTTGCACACAAAGACAAATGTAATGAATAAACTTGATGTCACATCCACTATAACAATGAACATTGTTAACAAAGAACTTCAACAAAACATCAATTTTCAGAAATTTCTAAATCAAACTATATTTTATGCTCAAAGAACTTGCAAAGGTAAACTAACGTTTTAAAGTTTCAACAAGTCATTTCCAAACTTATAGAAAATATTACTTGAGAGTTTAAAGCAGACACAAATACATAGTACAGTATACTAGTAACTATGTTGATAGAGTTACTTGAAACACAGAAGTCTATCATAAAACATAGTTTAACAACACTAACAATGCAATGTGCCAAACCAAAACACAAAATAATAAACATTTCAAGCAAACAACAGCTGAGTAAGTGAGTGAGTAAATAGTGAGTAAGTGAGTGAGTAAATAGTGATTAAGTGAGTGAGTGAGTTAATAGTGATTAAGTGAGTGAGTGAATAGTGAGTAAGTGAGTGAGTGAATAGTGAGTAAGTGAGTGAGTGAATGAATAGTGAGTCAGTGAGTGAGTGAGTTAATAGTGATTAAGTGAGTGAGTGTATAGTGATTAAGTGAGTGAGTGAGTGAATAGCGAGTAAGTGAGTGAGTGAGTTAATAGTGATTAAGTGAGTGAGTGAATAGTGATTAAGTGAGTGAGTGAGTGAATAGTGAGTGAGTGAGTGAATAGTGAGCAAGAAAGTGAGCGAGTGAATGAGAGAGAGCGAAATAGAAAGAGAGGGGAGTCAAGAGGAGAAAAAGACATATAAAAAGAGAGCCGAACAAACTGACCTCTGGTGGCAGAGAGCAGTAGTCTGAATCAGCTGACTTCATCATGCTGGTGTATGTCTGTGTCTCAGATGGCTGCCGACGTCTCTTTCTGTCCTTCATGTATTGACACAGTTCATTTGGTGCCATCCTTATAGCACCTACATCATTATTACACTTAACTTTGAACTGGTGTCACATAAGTGTAAAGAACAGCCATAAGTAAATATTTTGAATAGTACACTCAGTAACTAGTATAGACTATTACCATGTTACTAATTTACTAGTAAATTAGAATTTATTATTATTATTAACAAACTAATTATATGCTAGAAAACCTCAACACTATTATTCTTTGAATAAGCTGAATTTTTTCAGTAAAAATCCTTAAATTAATATTATATTTTATATTTATTACACACATATTATACTTTATAGTAAATATAAAGATAAACATAAGGGTAACTATGAGTCTAACAACTACAAGTGACAGAGTGATACACCATAACTTAAGTCAATTTTTACATAATACTATTAGTATTACAGTAATACTATTAGTAATAGTATTACTAATGCTAATAGCAATACTAATACTGCTGGCATTACTTATAGTTATAGTAATACTAATAGTAATTAATAGTAATACTAATAGTAACTGTAAGAAGTTCAAGCTGGTGGCTTACTCTTAGAGTTAGTCTTACTTTCAGTTTTACTTAGACATTCACATTTTGATTAGGATTATCTAAGCATCGATTACATTTACTAATAATAATACTCATAATCATACTTTAAGTGCATTACTATTACTATTAGTATTATATGTACAGTATTACTATTACAGTTAGTGAGTTACTATTACTATTAGTATTAGTATCAGATTTAGTGTTCCTTAGAATATTTGAAATTATTCTTAGTTATAAGTTAACAAGTTATACTTAATTTTATAGTAAATTATTTATCTGTTAGTGTTACATGATGATGATTACTGTTAAATTTACATGAAGCGATCATGAAGTTGAACAGATTGAGATACATTTTGATTTACAATTAGTATTACTGATTTAGTGTTTAGTCTTACACTTACAGTTAGACTTGAAGTTAGACTTAGTGTTACAGTGACAGGTTGAAATTCAAATTGTATATCATTATTATCATCAGTTATGATATCAACGATTATAATAGATCAAGTTGAATTAATAATAATGAAGGGCAGTAAATAACGTCGTAGTATTTATAATCACTGGTATATTTAATTTGGTAGTCTAAGTTATTTTTACGAAAATATTGCTACCAATTTCGTCAGACAACGAATACAAAAATTTCACTCGATTGTGTAACGATTATAACCTATGAGCTCCCAATTTATTGCGCGATGACGTTGTTTGACGGAGAAATTTGGCCGATAACATTTGTAAGAGGACAACTCTGTAGTAAACTAGTTCACCACAAAAAGGAGACAAATCCTAAATTGTATGGTAGTTGAGGAAGGGTAGGCCCGTAGCTTGTAATAAATAATTATAATATTATAATATATGTAAATAATTTTGTTGAAATATTTTACAGAACATTATCTGGTTCAAGCAGCCAACTCTACTCTCTCAGATTTTAACTTTGTGTCCTGTTTTTTTTCAATCATTTCAATAGCTTCAACTAAGCAAGAACTTGATACGGCATTATATTATACAATTAATGATAATAACTGATACAGCATTACATAATGAAGTGGCTGTGGGAAGTATACCCCTCAGTACCCCCTACCTAGTACCTACAATATATTATGAGGCAAATAATGCCTCAAGGACGACAACTCCGTTGGCAATGCCGCAGTCCCGTGCGGCACCGCATCACTAGCTCTCTACGGTGACACTGCCGGAACCTTATCCTAACCAATCAAGATCAACCCCTCATATATAAACAATGCCTTCCGGCGCCCAATGCAGTTGAGACGATAGTTGGTAAGTAAATAGGTTAACTTGTGTAGTATTTACTTCTTGTATCCCTTCTTTTTTTACAATTCTGTATGCGATTTTTAGTGTGCGTAATTGAGATACTATTAATACAGTTCTCTCATTAAACATCTACTGGCTCAGTTCTTTACATAACCTCACAGTAAACATGCGGTAATTATTCAAGCACACAATAACATCCTTAAGAGTAGTGCATAAAACTGCACCAATAATTTATACAACATATTATATACACAAGTTAAAGCTGACATCCTAGCTATAGCAATTACATTAAAAATGATGCAAGTCTACAGAAAATATGTTAGTTCTTTATCGATCTATAAAATTTCTGGCTCTTTTTTCAATCTTCATATCAGTTTATAATACATAAACTGATTTCAAAACTCAATTCCGTATAATTCATTTTCATGTCTCTAATAATAAAAAATCAAATTTCAAAAGTTGTGTCTATATGACCGTATAAATGCATTAACCCTATCAAGGGCATTTTCATAAACGTGTTATGTTATGGAATAGTTTTTTGACCAAAAGCCTATTTAAGCAGTAACACATATCACACATGTTAGTGCGAGTACCGACGCTATAGCACAGTTTATTGTAACTTACCTTGTTTATTGTCAGGGTATAGCTACTATATGTTCTACGGAATCTACAAATCCCAAAGCTAACTGACCACCTTGATAAACAGTATAAGGTCACATGCTTAAACAACTACATAAAATTGAAAAAACCACACCTTGACTGTTGCTGTATTACAAAGACATTACATAATATTATATTTACTATATATGAGAAAGTAGGAGCTAGTCATGACTTATGAGATAACATTGACATTGCGTTAGCAAACAGCTGTATTTCAATAAAGTGTACAATAAAACAACTTCCAATTTATAGTTTTTTGGGGTTTTTTTGTTGATTATTGAATATTCCTGAAATGAGTTGAGATATGAATTCTGTTAAAGTTATTTCCAGGTGGTCATCAATATTATCAAATGGTGTAGAATATTTATACTGTATTGATCGCTGCAGTCACTATTCAATTAGAGTCTTATAAATAATGCCCAATATGTGTAGTTATAATAGGGAGCAGCCCGGGTCTAGGGACAAGAGTGTTAGCTAGTAAACATGAAGTCATAAGTTTGAGTCCCCCACCCCACCCCCCCCCCTTCAGTAAAGGCCATTAGTGATGTTAGGAAGAGCATCCACTCATAATATTACTCTTGTTCCACATCTGAATAAGTTCTTAGCTCATTTTTAAAAAGAACTTTTTTCATTAGGGGTTCTCACAGGGATAGTGACTATAAACTTGCGTGAGTACTGGTAGTTATACTAGTATATTTTATGCAGCAAACTCGGATATTATATAACATGGAGCTATATAACCAGGTTAAAAGAGGCGTCATCATGGTAGACACAATTCCTAAATGTAAGGAGAGATTTATGGGAAAAGGGCGTTATAAACATTACTGCACATTTCATCATAATAATATTATATGAAGAATTTCAATTATAATTACCATTTATGCACAGCACGATTTCTTATTGATGGATCATGAGTAGTGAGATCTTGGGGAAACCCATTCTATTGCTTGTTTCTATATACCAGCTTGTCATAGTCGCATATAAAATGCCAACACTAGGGATAAACTTTTATTCATATGATTTGAATATAAACTTCAAAGTCCAATTGTAATGATCAAAATTTTATTTGAATAACAAATCTACATAATCTGTGAAAGCCAGCAGTTAAAAATCAAATTTACACTAATTCAATGAAAATTATTGAAAATAAAACATCCCTATTGCTATGTAGTATAGACTACATATAAATTCTACCAGCATTTGAATATAACTATAAAAAAAATCATAAAATTCATTCAACTACTTGCTTATTTAAAAGGAAATGGTTTCACATTATATAATCAGTGAGAAAATGGGATCTGATAGCAAGGTTGGGACGGGTGTCTGTATACCCTTCCCCACCCGCATTGAGCAAAGATAGAATTAGAAAAATAGATGCAACACTAATGGATATAATACAATTATACGACAATAACAGTTTGAATATTAGCAAAACCCAAAATTCACATCAATAACATGGAGTGTATTCTATAGATTGTCTACGCTGTTTTGATTACTTTTAATCTAACTACCAACTAACGGATAAAAGATTGAAATAATTAAAATTTATAACTAATAGAAAATTCGACATCATTTATGATAACAAGTCAGCTTCTACAGAAATATTATAATGTGTTCATATAAACCAAGTTCATAGCACAATCCTGATAGTTACCAGAAGATACCAAGATCCACTCAGCAACATCAGTTCTAGAGCTGTGCACAATCTTGAGCTTGAATTTATGAAAATGAAACTGCATAATTCACATTGCTAATAAAAAAGAATTCTCAATGAAATAAGATGACATTTTTAATATCTTTTAGCCATGCAGTAACAACCCAGTCAAATACTATAACATATTAGCCACAATAACTGTGAAATCAAACATAGAAGTTTCCAATCTAAGAGTATTGTGTATTCAAAAACTAGAGTTTTATTACAGCCATGTTGTAGTTTCCCTGCTTTAATAAGTAACACTAGTTCAAGCACGCATAGAGTATTGATACTGCTAGAGCCAGACACACTGAGTAGGTGGAGATAACCCCTGAAGAGGGGACAATCCCCGCAGGATTCAAATGGCTGACTGAAGGGATATCTACAGGTTTATTGGCGTCTAAGTGTACATCAATAGCTTCCCTATTCAGCGGCAACTCAGTCTGGTAAATTTCCTGGATGTCTCCGGTGGCTGGTACGGCGGTAATAGCCTCAGGTTCGCTCATCACGGAAGGCAGCGTAGCTTGTGAGTCAGCGACAAAATTGATTGGTCCTTGTTGCACTTTCTTGGTCAGTCCTTCGTCGCTCTGCTAGTGTACAGACATACATTAATTACATATACATTATTACATATACATCTTATATTCATTATATATAATACATTTTATACTCATTATATTTACATTAAATATACATTTTATAATCATTATATATACACCGCATATATATATATATATATATATATATATATATATATATATATATATATATATATATATATATAGTTGGGCAATAAATTAACAATTAACATGATTTACAAATTGCTCTTTCATTAATTATCAAACTGCTCATTATTATAATGCACTTTTTATTAGCTGTTTGGCAAACTCACAATATATATATATATATATATATATATATATATATATATATATATATATATATATATATATATATATATATATATATATATATATATATATATATATATATATATATATATATATATATATATATATATATATATATATATATATATATATATATATATATATATATATATATATATATATATATATATATATATATATATATATATATATATATATATATAGTAAAATGAGTGTTTATAAAACGTTACTAGAGTGCTCTATAGAAATAAATCTAGAGCGTAAACATTAGAAGAAATAAAATGAGATTTGATTAATATAATGGCATTTATTACTAGTGGTTTCGTACACAAGAACGATGTGCACTCGTCAGATAAATTAGCCACTATGAATGCTTACAACTATAAATAATGTAATATGTAAATGTACACAGATTAAAGCTAGAAGATCAAAATATAACAAAAAGTAGCATTGTAATTAATTGGCTATGTTACAGCATTTTTGAGTAGAAATTTACTACTATGTCTGCATATGGATAAAAAGTCATAGCGCTTATTGAGGGAAGACAACTGTGGCTTATAAAGAATGAAAAATTTTTCCCATGAGCATAGCTGACAGATTTTAGTGTTGTTGTTGTATGGTTGAGTTTTTCTGAGAATTTTCCAGGATATGGTAAAATCCAGACCTTTGTCTTTTAGGGTCCAGATGTGTTTACTCAACTCAGTTTGCATGCGCTTGGTTGGGTGTCTGAAAGAAGCAAGGTGGTTGTAGTATCTTGCCTTGAATGCAGTGGAGGAAATTCCTATATATGTTTCAGCAGTATCTTTTGATGGGACGGATACTTTGGCCTGGTACACAATGTTTGAGGTGGTGCATTCTCCTGGGAGCGGGCATGTCTTTACATTTCTACAGTTACAGCCTGCCTGTGAAATAGGGGTAGTGTTGCATTTAGTAACACTTCTGTTGTGAGCAGTGATGGTCTGCTCTAAATTTGGGCAGCAACTGTAGCTGAGTTTGAGTGTGTTTTTATTAAATATTTTGTGCAGTGGGTGTTTGGTGTTGAATATATCTTTTATCAGCTTGAGGTATATGGAGCCGATTTTCGTCTTTACATTGCGGCTATAAGGTGGATTGTACCAGATGACTTGTCTTTGTCTGATGGGTTTGATGCTTGTATTGGTGTTGTCAGTATAGTCTTTGTATTTGAGTTGGTAGTCATATCCGCTTTTAGCCAAAGCATCTTGATATAGTGGGATGGCATTGTTGAAGATAGTTTCATTGGTAGATATGTCACAAAGTCTGCGGTTTATAGATTCTGGTATGTTATTCAGTATGCTGGGAGGATGGTTAGAGTCTTTGTGTACATACAGAGGGATGTTGTTGGGCTTGGAGTACGGTGTATGATGTTTCTTGACCAGATCTAGGGTGACGTCTAAATAGTCAGTTGTCTTGATATTAACATCTATGGTGATCTTTAGACCGTATGACTGGAATAATATGCAAAGATCTTTTTTCAGTCTTTCAGCTAGTTGTGGTTTAAGATCTGTTACACCTAGCCCATCGTCTCTATATAGTCCAATGTTAGCTTTGAACTTTTTTGAAATTTTACTTAACAAAAATAATCCTACTAATTCACATGTTTCAGCACCATCATGTGAGCCCATAGTGACGTCAAACAAATTATCTGATTGTCTTTTACCCCAAAATGAGTTGTCATGCACCAATATGGATTTTTTTGTGTGCAATATGATATTCCGTTCGTGGTTGCTGACTGTAGTATGCAAGTTGGCAAAGTCGAGAGCATCAGATAGTAGCTTTGGCGATATAGATGGATAAAATTCCACAATATCGAACACGATAAAAGAGTGCCTGTTTGTGGTAGTCAAATTGTCAAACCAATGTAAAACTGCTGTAACATAGCCAATTAATTACAATGCTACTTTTTGTTATATTTTGATCTTCTAGCTTTAATCTGTGTACATTTACACATTATTTATAGTTGTAAGCATTCATAGTGGCTAATTTATCTGACGAGTGCACATCGTTCTTGTGTACGAAACTACTAGTAATAAATGCCATTATATTAATCAAATCTCATTTTATTTCTTCTAATATATATATATATATATATATATATATATATATATATATATATATATATATATATATATATATATATATATATATATATATATATATATATATATTACTTACGTCACTGGACCGTCTCTTCCTCTTTCGACTTCCACAGCTCTGCGTACACTCTGAGCCTCTCTCGTTAACGTTACACACTCTCACCTTGCAGTAAATGTAGACGAGCTCATGGCCGCCATTAAAAATAAAGCTCTGCACACGAAACCCGAACCATCTGTAGCTCAGAGGTATAATGTCCACAGTGGGGTCACTGGAACACCTGCAAGCAGCACACAAGTTTTCTTGACACAGGGCAAGCTGAAACTTGTCAACAATTTGGATGAATACATGTTTCAAAGAACGTGGCTAGATATCTTACAAAATGTCTCAAATTTCAGTTAAAATTTAAAAGTTATTTAACAAGTTTAAAACAACATTGTACATAATTGAAGTCGGCATTAGAATTTAAAAGCAGGCCTTCCTGAATGCACGGAACTAAATAATTAAAATTATAATTCAAGTATAATTATCAAAAAAATCGTTACAATATAAAGCAATTAGCCTTTAGTGATAGAGCATAGGTTTATTAACAAAAAACAAAGCATAGAAACTAAGAAAAAGAGGAAGTCCTTTATCTGATCGAGATTTATTTTTAAAGACTTTGCCTATTTATGGTAATTTATCATAACTTTTATATGAAACTAGAGATTAAGAAGTGAAACTTGTTAGTCATTATTCAGTCAACCAAGTTATCGAAGTATATCAGCAGAATATCAGTTGGAATACTTTTAATGCAAGTATTGGCTCTGTTGGCTATATGGCTGTTAAAGTTGCCTGCTCGTGTTTGAGAAAACCACTTTAGGTTGGTGTGGTACCCTGATAAATAACTACTAGGCTATTTTAGTACTCAACTGTTTTCATTTACTCATTTAATAATGATATTTGAGTGTTTGTAACGAGAGATAGAAAGTATAACCTGCCTTAATCAACTTCAACATTGTAACGTTTAATATTTACCTCCATAAAACGCACGATCTTGCAGTCTCTCTTAAAAATTGTTAACCAAACAGGGTCTGATTGCGAGTTATCAAATACTGACATTAACTAAAACCCAACATTATAAAGTGACTTCTGCAACTCATGGTGGCAGAGAGTGACGACTACTCACTTGTCCTTGATGAGTTCGTATGTCGGAGCAGACGCGCTGTTGTCATCAGTCGTAGCCCAGCAGTCGGACACGACTTCTTTGAGCGACGTGTCGTCCGAATTGAGTACGACTGCGACGTTCAAGTACTGTCCCAGAGTGATGTTGTGAGGATAGCTGGTTACTGGCGTCTGGAAACTGTCATCCTGCAACATAACCACTTACTGTGTAATATACAACTTCCTGTGCATTATACTACTTCCCGTATATTATACAACTTCCTGTGTATTATACTACTTTCTGTGTATTATACTACTTCATGTGTATTATACTACTTCATGTGTGTTATGCTATTTCCTGTGTAATATACTACTTCCTGTGTATTATGCTATTTCCTGTATAGTCTATAAAACATACAACCAGACTTAGTTTTGCTACCAAAAGTATAACTTCTAAATTCTTAAGACAATATTTACACACTCTCTAATGAGCAGTTCATCATTTCCCTTAAAATACACACGCTTTATTAATAACTTTGATAATGCACTTGATACTGTTATGTGATTTTAATCCGTAAAATTAACATTTGTGAGACACTCAAATAAATGTTGCAGTCGTGTGCTTAGAACTTTTTGACTGTCTGAGGCATTGACTTAAATTATTTAACTCAACCATATTTGACTTGAATCTCAAAAATATTTCCAAGTCAAAACTACATATAATGCATTAAGTACTTACCACACAATTTAGGGTATTGGGTGACTTGAATATTAACAGTTTACAAATCAAATTACGAAAACTTGAACTAAATAAAGCGACTTTGATAAGACTTGAGAATGTTGCTCTTTGACTTGACCAACCATTGACTTGACATCAACCTAGAAGTGCAGTTTTCTCTGCTCCAACGACTTGTTACAAATCGCTAAGGCAAGGGTAACTACAATGCAGCACTAAAAGTCCTTCAACTATAGTAATCAGCCTATCAGAACCTTCTAATACAAGTCAGTATCTCAGATTCTTATCTTAAATAAACATAAAACATGCGAGTAAGATTGCAGCCCTCTAACACAGACAAATTTAAACAAACCCAAACTCTGTTAAAATCAGCATTTTCAAGTGCGGTGTTATTAAATGAAATTATTATAACAAAAAATAGAATTAAAGATAGTAAATTCATATCAACATTGTTTATGTACCAATAGTTTAACACACTTACAAGCCAACTACAGCCGTATACATACATTTGACAAAACACTTCACGCGCACACACACACACACATGAGTTAAAACATTACTTGGTATATGAACATGTCAACGTCAAAGTTGGTTCCGCCAATCACAGGTGGTGCCGTCTGTGTCACAGGTCTGAAAGGTACGCTGGCGTCCAGCAGACGGGGGAAGAGACAGTAGGCGGGGATCTTGAAGATGTGGAGGCGGGTCAGGAGATTTCCCGGCACCAGGAGATCGTACTTGATATTGACAGAGTAGATGATGTGCGAGTCATTCGACTGGAAATAAGGAGCTATTTGATTGGATATGGTCATATGTATATAGCCTATCAGATGGCTTCTTACATACATACACATATATATATATATATATATATATATATATATATATATATATAAACAAATATAAATTTGTTTCGTATAACAACAAAGTATACTTATCAGGTGTTACGATTGAGTGATTCTGTTTAAAGTTTATGCCTGTTTATGTATTAATTAGCTGAGGATACTCTGCTATAGTGATTAAATGAATAAGTTGTTGGGATAACTAAAAGATGCATGTTTCAGCTGCAATCAAAAGACAAAGTCAAATATGTACTTTAAAATGCACCCAAAACTGATATATAAAAGTTCACAATGTACCATGTGGACAAAAAGCAAATATACTTATAGCGGAATTCATGGAAACCTATCAAAGACGTGGCTACTTACACATATTTGTTAGATCAATATGGTATACAAACTAAAAACTGACAGAAAAATCATTTAAATACGAATCTAAAAATAAATTTCTTAAATATAACAGTTAGTTTACACTTAAACTGAATAACAACCAAACTCATTGTACAAATAATCAAAATTGTGCACTGAGATGGCAGTCGTTAAAGTGTTGAATTTATTAGCAGCCATGTTGATTTCCAGAGTGCATGTGGATCGTGAAGATTAAGAACTAGAAAGATAAATAATTGAAACTTTCCAATAAAACGAAATACTGCTCTTTCACTATATTATATTTGTATAAAAAAGTAGCAGAAGTTCTGAAAGAAATCAAGAGAAGTTAGTGTGTTGAGTAAATTCCCTTTATTTAGGGGAAATCCCTTTAATTAGGAGCTTCCCTTAATTCAAGAAATCTCTGCAATTTGGAAATTCCACAACACAATTAAATATAAATTTTGTTTGAATTAAAAGTATGTGCATGTGTTGGACTATCATAACATAAATACTATTTAATATTTTTACACACAAATAAGTATCGGCGAAACGCTATTTACTAAATGTGGTGAGTTAGTTACTACAGCAACGCGTCAACAAAGTCAATGCACCAATATAACATTATATACTCACACTGTTGAGTGATGCACAGTTGGTGTACGGTAGTGAGATGGTCACAAAGGTGCTGTTTGAACCTTTGATAGGGGTGCATCCCGGGTCCCCCTCAAATTGGGAGAGATCGTCTATTTGCAGAGACGGATGAATAGTCTTGTTGAAGGCAACTTCCATATCTTTCTCCCGACACACGAGATCGGGGGCAGGGGCTGAAACACATTAGGCCGATATTAGGTTATCGCAAGAAAAATATTTGAAGACTGGCTTTTACAATGCAAAGCAACCCGGTAAAGTTTTCAACTGAGCCCAATTGAACTTTTGACTGAAAATCAAATAAACGCATTTTTAAACTCGTTCAACCAAGTATTCAACTTACGCTGTGGCGGGGAGTCTGGGAGGTCAACACAGCTGACTCTAGCATCATCTGAGTGCTGACAGAGGTGTGACTGGGTGTGGGAGCAGTTGAGGAGGTTGTACTCTGTACCGTCACAGCGCAGATTGTCCATCATTATGCTGGAAGCAGGAGTTGTTGTTGGGGGTTGCGGCCGCGGATAGTATGGTTTAGCGAAAGTCGGGCTGTAGACAAAAACACAACTTGAAAAACACCAGAGAAATATGTGCCTAAAAATTGAGACCACAAACACAACAGGACTGACGGGAAAACTCGGATTTCAAATGATTTTACTTCCTTATCAAATAATACTTCATACTGATACCAAGTCTCTGTGTGTAGAAGACAACTCTTTATTCATAAATTTAAATAAAACCGTTACATTTTACTGAAAAAGATGCAATCTAATTGATAAGACAACTCTAAACTCTGAAACTCTAGATACTAACTCAAAGCAGAGACCCGCACAGACAACTCTGGCAGCCAGATAGTCAAACCCGTTGTTACACACTGTACCCCACACCCCGTTCCTCTCAATCTCCACCCTTCCTGTGGCAGCATTGGAGCCGTCCACAATCCGCATGGTAGGGTCAGCAGTACCTACAAATGTCAGCCCCAACAGTTAATAAACAATAGGCAGCTTCCTGTCACATGACTGTTTAGCTACCGAGAATTATTATAGAAAATCATTAAATGCACAAGAGTATGCATATAAATGAAGCTTATATATTATGTATTCATTTAGTGGCCCCGAAGTTTGCCTACTTTTAAATATACTTTAATTTTAAATTTATAATAATTTAGACTAAAAATGAATGTAGAATTTTGTGCACCATTATTCACAATTAGGAAAACAATTAAAGATGGCTGACCAATTAAACTTGATACAATCAGTGGCCAAGGAGGTTAACAAAACCTATTCTATAATATTATACAGTACTTTCTTATCACCAGTTTACTAAGAAATTCCTTATCTATATAACGCCGTAGGCACTTAAGTAAAGGTCTAGACGTATATTATATATCATATATAACTTATCTATACCTGCGCATATATAGCCTTGATGCAGAGAAAACTTATCATCAAATTGAAAGTAAGTAACTGAGACACTATCATTGTTATAACAAGTTAGATAACCAACATTCTTTCAGCATCAACTATGCCTATGGACTACAATTTCCCCACCCTACTATATTATTTATCTCTCTAGCGATAAGTAGAGTAACCAACCAACCCACTCTAGCTTATTTATCATGCACGTGTTTCTGATAACAGATATACTTTCTTCAATCTATTAATACCTCTCAAATCAGCGCAAAGTAATATCTTCCGATATCTATTTGTGATAATAACTTTGCTATAAGTGGGGGGAGGTAATTAAATTGGATAGTTGTAATAAAAGTAAATATTTTCCATGCCAAGGTTGTCATCTCTACTGCAACAATTTAACTCTGTTTTCTTAGAATATGAACTTTTGTTTACAAAACTGGTAATCAAGTTTGTTTGCAAATACTTTTTACAAATAACTCTGCTTCCTAATTTTGAATCCTGATCATTGGTTGATAAATTAATGAAGTAGAAACTAATAGCTTAATACAACTACACTTCAACTTGAAAATATTTGAGGGTAACACCAGCGTCACCCACACAGAGAAACCAAGACTTTCAAAAATAGTAGCTAAAATAATATGAAATATATATAGGAGTGTGAGCGCAGAGAGAGGGAGAGAGAGGAAGAGAGGGGAGGAGAGAGAGAGGAAGGGGGAGGAGGGTAAGCGAGAGGGAGAAAGAGGGAAAAAGGGAGAGAGAGTGAGAGAGAGGAAAAGAGAGGAAGAGAAGGGGGAGAGAGAGTGAAGGAGCGTAAAAGATTAAGGGAGTGGTGTGCCAAGTTTTATCTCTAAGTAAATGTTTGATATGGAAGGGATTGAAATAAGATAAACTGCTTAATAGGGCAGTGAACGGTTGACTGAGTTGAAGATGGAGGCATTTTATCAGACCAACCACACAGGCTCAAGAATATAATCCGCTGCCAGAATAAATTATATTGAACAGTATAATGATATGCTGACGGGCAAACCTACAGCTGGAAACAGTTGGTATGACAGGCGCTCTAGTCGGGGCTTCTTGAAAGCAGGTTACTCCGGCATCTTCTACGTGAAAGCAATCTATACTAAAATCACCAAACAAATGCTTTAGAGTAACTCTTGCAATCTGAGTGTCAAGATGATTGTCGTTTTACCATTTTTAGTTGAGCCACTGTAATTAGAAAATCTAGAATCTATATTAACAAAAAATTGTGTTGAATATTTGAAGAGAACAAATTTTAAAATACAGCTTTATTCCAGCATAAAATAATAAGTAACCAAACAGACATCTCAACTCAAATGTATTACTGCACGTACTCTGCCTGCTGGGCCCTTGGGCATTGATTGATATTAGTTTCCGTGCCGATGCAGCTCAACTGACTGGCAATCACCGAACCACTTCCCTGGCCAAACTCTGCGCCTTTATGAGCAGATAGGGCTCGTCTGAAAACAGCAAAAGAGCCAAAACCAGTATGAAATATTGCTGTTATAACATTTAAATCAAATTGATAAAAATATATATACCATCGACAGCTGATGGCAAATCTTCAGTAATAATTAAATTTCAATTTATTAGTGATTTAGTCAAGTATGACAACGACTATAGAGCACAGGAAATAATTAGTCAAACAATGAAAAGTAAAGCGTGCCCATATACTAGTAACTAGACTATAACTGCAGTAGAATCACGTCAACACCGATATTCTGTAACTCACTGAAACCCCAGCATAGAGCAGATGACTGTAGCATCTGCCAGGTCAAAGTTATCGTCACACACAGTACCCCAGGGCGTGGAAGAGTTGAACCGAATCTCCACAGTCCCACGATTAGTAGCACTTGAGTCATTAACTGGGGGCAGTAGACGCACATCAAACCCCTCTACACCGTCTGCAAGTAAGCAAACTACGACTCAACTATCTTTTCTAGAAAGTTTTGCAGTTTTTGTCAAATTTTTGACAAATCCAAAACCAGATTCACTTGATTCAAAACTAAACAAATTCCTCAGATCAAACTGAAAGATCCATGGTGATTATCTATTAGACTTAACTTTGTATATTCATTCACCTGAGTCTAAATTGAAAGTAATCTATAACGCTAAAGTGTTACCTTAACGATAATTATTGAACAACTAGTTGTGAGTACAGCACAAACAAAAGATTATGTGGCATTAGAAGGTCTTGAAAATAGTCATGCAGGGGGCCAACAACATTTAATAAATTATATTTATTCAAAAGGAATGATTTGTAAAAATTACACAACTAAATAGAAAGTTGTAAGGAGTTATAAATTGGGGTGAGAAACAGCTCACAAATAATTCCATATAAAGTAGTATTTCGATTTCATTTAAATTTTATTAATGCTGAAGCAAAAAACGATACTTTCCAACATTTCAAACTACACAAAAAATATTAATTACCTCCATGAAGATTTATTTTAAATTACAGTTGCACTTACATTCAAAAAGTCACTCAATATAATGGTTAATTCCATTGCGATCATCATAGTAATGACTATTATGAACATGATAGTCACACAAATAACAGTAAAACATGTATGTTCAATATTTATACTGAATTTAATAGATTTAGAATGTTGAATTCTAACAACTATAAGTAATGGCAATATTTGTATTATATTTTTGTCTAAGTTGAATTGAACATTAACATAATTATATAAACATTTAATATAACTCAATTCTGTGTTTAAAAAGACCACCCTTAAAGCAAATAATATGATCAGATCATAAATGCATTATCAGCAAACAGCCCCATAAAAGAAACAATGATTATAGTTTATCATTATAGTAAGTGAGAATAATGGAAGGCAAAATACAACAGGCGAGTTTAAAAAATGTTTTTAATTGAACCACAATGAAACCTGTTGGCTAAATGAATTTTATTCATTTTGAGACAAATTTATGATATATTTATAGTAATGAGACATAGTTTAATTTCTGAAAATAAAAGCTAAACCTTCTCAAATACCAATAGATCGAATAACTAAATAAATCAATTGACTTGCCAATCTGTTGAACAGTAAAATGAAAACTTTCTATAACTTGAATCTCACAGCTATTAGTACTACTACATACTCATCAGTCACTAGTCATTACTACAAAAAACACAATTCGATTTAGTTGGAGTTTAAACTGAGCAAGTTATTAAAATAATAATTGCAGCTATAATGAAACTGCAAGTGTGAGTATTATTTGATCTTAAAGACATGCAACTGTTCAAATACTACACATAAATGATCATATTAGATAGATATGGAAATCAACATGTTCATCACATTTTTCGTAGCAGCTAAGAATTAATAATACTAATATTAATAGTACTAGTGATACCACTACTTTACTAATTTTAAAATTGCTAATTAGTATATGACTATATCAGTATTTACTAAATCTAATTTAGTATTACTATTACTAATAACTAACAGTTACAGCAATACTACTGTTGGTGCTTATAGTTATACTAATTGTCAGTGTGATAAACTACCAATAACAGTTGAGCATAATATTATCATTATCATAATCACTGATATTAATAATCATAATGATCATCATATTACTATTAGTATTACTATTACTATTAGTATTAGTCACGTGCATGAGTTATAAAATAATAAACGCATACCTACCAATACTTAAAAACTATAGTTATACTTATACTAACACTTATGTTTATAGTACCAAATAACTTTGAGCCTTTAATTTGCATCAAGTAATAAATATAATTAATATTATAATTAAATTAAATTCAATACTTACAACGATGCATCCATGAGCAGAGTGACAAGCATAGCAGAATTAGAGCATGGGGCCGTAAAGAAAACATATTTATCTTCTAAAAAATGGCTGATTCTTACATGTAAGATGTAAATAAAGTGATTCCGCCTTCAATAGTTCATAGCAAGCAACTCACATGCACAAAGGTAGTACCAAAAGGTAACATGGAAGCGACATCTGCTAAATTTTGTAGTACACGCTGGAATATTTTAAATAGTTACTTCGTCTGACCAATAGAATTACTGAGGCGAGCTATTGGTATGGTAACAGGTGCGCGTATTTTGGCGGGTTAGTGAACAAACCTTCCTCCGCACAACGTTGATTTACTATTTCGAAATATATCAACCGCACCTAAGGGTCGCTAACAATATATATCCGTTACAAGTATGGCTAAGGAAGATCCCTATTTTGTAGTCAGAGAGTATGTTTGATATTAATATTTATATATCATTACGCTCCGTTGCATTGTACAATCGATATTACAATAAAGTATTTTTTATTTGTATAAAGTAGTATTTGCCTGTTTATTTTAACCCCTTCAATGTGACATCGTTCAATTTTAAAGATCATGAAATTCCAATTGAAATTATTATTATTACAAATTGAAATACATTTTGATTTACAATTTTAATTTGAATTTCATGATCTATTGTATAAGTGACTATAAGTATAACTTGAAGTTAAACAATAAGTATAAGATTAAATATAAGTATACTGTATAAGTACAACATTAACTTTAAGAATAATTTTAACTAATAGTTCAACTATTACTATAAGTATAAGTATAAGAAATAAAAATGAACTCAAAAAAAATTAACAATGAGTTAAAGGCGGTAAGCTTCCAGGTTATTTATTACATTTGAGCAAAAGTTTGCATGCTTTTCAACTGTTTTATCAGCATTTTATCCAATTTCTTATACGAAAACACTACAAAAATGTAAGTAAAAGTGGTCATATTAGGTGTCTTGGACTTGCCCAGACTTGCCCGCGAGCGTGCCCTCCGTGTCCTATTCTGACGTGGGGATGGCAAAATAGCCCTATTGTAGCGTGAGTTTATATCGCGTAAAGTTATTAAGAAGCGGGTTTGTCACAGATTCTCGTTATTCGTAGTTCAAATCACATGAATGTTACTCTTCGGGCGGCTACTAATAACTAACGTTAGCTACGCAACATCAAGAAAGGTAACTAATTTGACTGTTTTCAAATGGACTATTCCATTTCGCTAGTTTGTAACTTGCTGTAAATCACAAAATAATTATTTTCCCTATTTTAATTTCAATTATCATGTCGACCACACTACCAGAAAATTACTCTTAAATATGCAGTAAATGATGATTTTCAACCGTTTTGTGATGAATTATAGGTTAGTAGTTGTCTACGTAAAACCAAGTTTTAAAATTTGTAACTGAATCAGTGAAACTAAATCACAGTATCAGTATGACTATGAGTATCACTAGTCTATCACTATGACTATGAGTATGTCTATGACTCTCACTCTAACTCTAAGTCTATGACTGTCGCCTATTGGTGAACTATTATTAATAATATTCAATGGTTATATTTATTAATACTATTATCAGTCATAATGATAATCATAATCATATGACAGTATCAGTTACGGAGCAGAATCAGTTTCGAAACTATTACTTATAATATTAGTTATAACTATAAGTATAAGTTATACCAATAGCTATATTTATATTAATATAAATATTTATATTCATAGTAATACTAATAACAAATGTAAAATTATTATGTTAATAGTTATACTTGTAAGTTATAATATAAAACAAACGACACAAGTATTAATTTGAACTGCTGGTCTTAAAATAAAAAGTAAAATAAATAATAATATAAATAATAAAATATAAATTATAATAATTTAATTATACTAATACTAATAGCAATACTTATACAGTAATATAATTATAATAAATTTATAAAATTTAAACAACTTTAAATTTAAGGAACAACTTTAAATACAAACAAAGATAATATTAAATAATTATAATCATAATGATCATAACAATAAATATAATTATGATTCCAATAATTATCAATATATTATATAATATTTAAATTATTTTAATTTATAATTATAATCATAAATTGTATAGTTATAGTGAATAAATTCAATTTGACATAACTATAATATTATAAAGCAGTCAGCCTATCTCTAATTCTGATTGAAATTCAGATTGTTATGACTGTATCATTATTCACTAACTCTAAGAGTAAGTGGCTACAATTATTAGTATCAATGTTGTGTTAGAGTACTATACCCATTGGAATTTTGATATATCCATTATATTTACAACTCTGCCTGTTACAGCTATTAATAAATTGAACCAAAATACCAACAGTGCCTAATCATCGCCTTATTTATAAAATAATCACAATCATAATGCTCAAGTTAATAGATTGGAAATTATTGAAAATTATGTTGATGCCAATATAAATATGACATTGTATGCATCCAAGTAGTGATGTTGTAATATATCTTGGAAGATAATTACATTATAATAAGAGTTAAATTCCTCTAAGTAACTTTTTTGCAATTATTCCTTAGAATAACTATAACTTATACTCCTAACATTTAATAGCGCATTAGTTTTAGATTGAGCTACTAATTGTATTTATTGCATGTGAAAGTTAGTTATTCTCCGCCAGCTGCATGAATGTGACTGGTAAATTTTGTAACCTTTGGCAGTAATAACTTGGTAGCATAAATTAGACACATTTTTATGAAAATACATAATTTTAATGCTATAGCTGCTAGTAATTCTAATGGGTGTAATAATATTACTTTCACCAGCATTAATTTTTACTTTGTTCATGCTTCATAAAGCGTTTTCTAAATTCTTTTTTGAATAAATATACATATAATGTGCTGAATAGATTACATATGTTGGGGTTCTTCCTATACTGCAGCTCAGCCTACACTCCCCGCCACAAATGTTCCTAAACTACTAGCTTCATCAGGATACAGATTGATGGAGCTGTATTGATAAAAACTTCTCTTTTTAGCAGTAGAGGCATCATGAAAAAAAGGCAAGTATTTTACTCAATAAGAATTCGGTTTTTTACTTCTACAAATTTGATAGCCTACACGATTCTATTTAAATGGAAACTGGTCTGACATAATGTGTCTGCAATTTATTAGTTATAATATAGTAAATACTATGCAGGCCTATAGATCAAATGGCTCAAAAAAAATTAAATAAAACATTACACAATGCTGTATTTATTAGCAATGTAATACTTAGCAACTAATTTCACATTATCATTGTTTGCAAAGTTTTATATATCTACATATGTTTGTTCAATTCAGTGTTCTGAAGTAGAAGGTTCCAACAGCAGGGAAAAGCCTTGAACAAGATATTATGTTCTACATCTCCAACTCATTTTAACTTTGCTGGTCAGTTCATTGTGTATCTGGAGCATAGTTTTGTATTTTCAAGTAGTCCATCAGATACCTTTGTAGGTAGTAAAGATTAAAATGTTTGTGCAATGATGTCCATAATGTTGAACTGATTTATTGAAACTAAAACTGTTCTTAATTATAACAAAACTTGACAATCTTTACATAAAGAATAATGTCCTATAATCTATCTTCATTGTAAACAAAATTAGAAAGTTCCACATCAGCAAATTGTTTATCATCATCTGTAGGTGGAAGAAGCTTGCACTCAGTTATAAAGGCAAGCTGACGGTGGTTTTCTTTGCCTTCTATGAAGATTTGGAAAGAGCCAGAAAATTAATACTCTATAACTGCAAAACCATGTTGTAGTGTCTTGTGTTATTGATTGAATCATCTAAAAGAAAAATTGTTGTATCATTATAATTTTACTGTTAATGAATTAGCAAATCTACTTATCTTGGTAAATATATTCAAGAACAAATACTATAGTGTAACTCAGTTTTGGTTATGTGTATGCTCCTTAAGCAAATTTACAGCAGATATCAAACTATATATTAGAGACTGATATAGGAATTAAATTTAAGCTAACCATGATGATGTAAATAGCTGTTGTATGTGACTTCGAGAACTCTGCTGGCCATGTCAGTTCAAATACACCAGGGTGATCTGTTACGAATTTCATGTCATTATTGAAATTCAGCTTTTTCAAGTGCCTCTTCACAACTCTGGCAGCATTCTGACTGCTCCTTAGCTTTCTGCGCCTGAAATTTCTTCTACTTGCACCATTCTTCTATTGGTGGAATGTTAGCCTATAACAAACAGGTGTACCAAAGCTAAAAAAAATATCTAATTCACTGCACTAGGATATTATTCAACTCATTTAAATTTAACATATAGCAGTAAAACAATCACATAATTGTTTTTATTTTATCAGCTTTACTTTACAAAGCTGAACCATATAATTTAGTAACTTGTCACCATAATAAACTTTGTACAACATACAAATTGAAAACCTGATGTGATTGCTTTTTTAATAGAATATACATCAAAAACATGTTACTTTGATAAGCGTGTTTATAATAAAAGTATTAAACCAGTTTGAAAAGATTATTTTGTTATATAAGGGATCACAAAACTACATCATTTTAGACCTGTAGCTCAATGTTCCTCAAGCAACGGGCTGCTATGACTAATTAATTTTCTATCATTGCATTTGATTGTTCTACTCATAGTGTATTGGCGAATTAAAATTATTGGTAATTTAATGTATATTTTAGCTACCTCTGTACAATCAATGTCATAGTAATATCAATTAGGTTTTAAATTTCACTGAGTTTATAGTAAATTACTGCAACCGTTACATAACATTTGGCTAGTTCTCTAGTTCATTAAATAACCATACGAACTTAAATTTACAACATGACAAAACACACAAAGCAAAATTAAAATAAGCATATTATGAACCAATGTAAATGATAAGCGATAATGCTGTTATAAAACATAAATTATCAAATTGAAATAGTTATTATTACTATTAGTATTACTATCATTATAACAACTATAACTATTATTAGTATTACTATTACTATTAGTATTAGTATTAGCAAATTAGTAGTAAAAAATGAGTAGAGCTCAACATATACAATCTAGCTTACTATAAAAGTAGAAGTAGAACTTTTAAAACTATCATCTGCATCATTATCAGAACTATGAGTAATACTAGTAGTTGTACTAATAGTAATACTAATTATTAATACTAATAGTATCACTATGAGTATGAGACTTGGGCTGGCAGTGATTATCAGTATCAGCATCGTCATAGTCAAAAGTTACAAGAATTAGAAGCCATATTCATATTCATAGTAATAGTCAATCATTGATTGAGTTAATGTCATAGTGATACTCATACTCATAATTAATTTATACGATACTCATACTCATAGTGATAGTGATACTTCACCGTGAATTTAATAATAATTTTAATTTAATATAAATAATAAAATATTATTATTAATATTATCATTGTTGCTAATATTATGTCTTACTCTTAGTCTAACAGCAGCTCTATGAAGAAGTTAAACATAACTGATAAAACAAATTTCAAAAATAATACTGCAACAATCAATATAATGTATATCAAATTCAATATGCTAGCAACCTAATTTTCAGCTCACTTCATTAACTTTCCGTGCAGTATTGTGAATTGTGATGAAATAAATTTATTAATGGTGACCTTGACATCTTCGTCCAAATGCCTTTCACGTCAAGCCCCGAACCAATTTGTAAAAATTTTGGATTTTTTACTTTTGATTATTTTTTACGAAAAGAGCTTCAAAATAAATTTAAAAAAAAGTGAGCTGTTGTCCACATGAAAAGAAATATATGAGCTAATTTTCTAAATTCAGGAAGTTACCAGAGGGTCACAATATTTTTTTAAAAAAATCTTTATTTTCACGACAAGCTCTATATATTAATATAGAAAAAAAGAAGACAACTCTTTTTTCAGATTTTTCATGCGCCACGGTCACGTCAATATCAGTGCTATTAACACATATATTTTAATTCATTTTTTCTGGTATATTGAGTTGAGATTTTTTGTATATATTTTGTGAATGCTACTAAAAAAGTATGATCTTTTAATTAACAGTAATTGATTTTATCAAAATAACCTGGATGCTTACGATGTTTAAACGATAGGTTCAAGTATTACTATTAGTATTTCTACTACTATTAGTATTGCATTTAGTTTTACTCTATTAGTATTAGTGTTAGTATATTCATATTGATATTTAAATTAAAATATAGTTATACTTTAAGTAAAAGTTGTTCGTTACAGTTTAACCCAATCACAACATGGCTATGAGTTAATCTTATTCTTATATTAAATTTAATTAATTTCCTATTTATTAGTGTTGCATTTACATAAATAATTAATATGAATATTAATAATGATATAGTCAATTTTATTATAATTATATTTATTATGCCTAATCTTATATTTGTAACTACACTAATAGTTATACTTATAGTCAATTATTATAGACAGGGTTATACAGTTACACTTACAGATTAGTGTTGCACTTCCACTTTGACTTATTCTTAGACTTATGTCTTATCATAGTCCTTAGTGTTGCTGTTAGTGTTTGTGAATGGGTTAATGTTATACTTATAGTAATAGTAAAGCTTAACCTAATTCAATTACTAATTTCAATGCTAATATAGTACTAGTATTAATACTATTAGTATTACTAATAGTATCAGTAATTTAGTATTATAGTTACGACCATTACCATAACTTAAATTATATTATAAACTCACGCAAGTTTATAGTCGCTATCCCTGTGAGAAACCCCTGATGGGAGGGTTTTTTGTTAAATCGGGCTAAGGATTTATTAAGATAAGGCACAGGAGCAATTATGACTGGATGCTTTTCCTAACATCACCAATGGCCTATGTCTGGCCTCAAACCCATGACCTTTGTGCTTACTAGGCAAACGCTCTAACCCCTAGACCACGGCTGCTCCCGAACTTAAATTATATTATATTCATTATAAATATTTTGATTATTATATATAAATATATATAATTATTTTATTGATAACCATAAATATAATAGTTAAAGTTATGGTAATAGTTGTAATTGTAAAAATAATAGTAATAGTATCACTATTGGTAATAGTAAGTGTAAGTATCAAGCTTAGATTTAAACGTTGAGTAAGTGTTAGTGTAATTACTAAGTATAGTAAACATGATGTTAACTGAAAGTTGTCGCAATGTTGCTGTTGCAATATTAAAAATCCAAAGTTAAAACTAAAATAACTAGTAAAAGCTACTCACTTTTACTCTAAATCTGTAAATGTAGGCTGTACTTATTTCACCTTGTTAGTTTGGCTGTGGGAGGTAGTCTTAAACTAACAGTAACAATCACACAGTATCAGTATGCTACTGTCATTGTGCGATTGTTACTGTCATATAGTCATACTGATACTAAGTATCAGTATGACTATATAACTCATCGTTAATTTTGCTGTGATTAATTCTTTCAGTTGCTGTAAGAGTAAAACATAATCTGTAAAACTTTACTTCACTTTTAGTATGTACTTACTATAACTATCTATTGTTTTATTGTTTAATGGAAAATAGTACATTAAAATTTAATTACGTCTACATATATATTATACTATTATTATATTTACTTTAATATTAAGTTTGATTTTCAGATGTCAAGTTTTAATTTGTACTCGAACACTTTCAATTTATATTTCAATAGACTGCAACTGACATGCTGAGCTTTAGCATTACCTGAATTAAATTCTAGTTCAAGATGTGGTTAAGAAAAAGATTAATTTTAAATTTATTTTGCTAGTAATTTATGCAAGGCATTCCTCAGCTAAGTAATATTTCATTGCCAGAAGATATGAATTGTCACTGTATTTAAAATATTAAGGAATAGTAATAACAGATTAAGTATAAAGGAATAAAATTTTAGTGTTTGCTCAATTTATTTCAATAGTTGATCTATAACAGTAACACTGTACAGACATGAGTTCAGTTTGATTGGCCAATAAATTCCTTTAACTGTTTAAATAATTAATTTATCTGGATTTAAATATGAAGCAATATTGTTACTTAAACATAGCACTAGCTAATGATTTTATAGTTAGTTGCTATAGTTAATGGATATAATTTCAAAATTCAATTTGATTAGAGTTTGGACTTGCAGCAAATACTTATGCATTGTAATTTACAGTTTTAATATTTGTGATTATTTCTTATTGTCAAAATTTTATTATTAATTTTAATAAAAACTTAGATATAATATTATTATATGTTATTAAAGCCTTTAAAACCATGTATTTTGCAGCATATATTGGTAGAAGGGAATTAGTTTTTAACTGCTTAAGAATTTTATCTGGTGGTAATTTCATTAGTCCATGTTTGAATAATAACTTTATTTATTGCTATATGTTGGTACATGGCAAAAGGAAATAAAGGAGCAACAGTTTATTTTAATGTTCTTTTATTCAGATTTAATTTTTAAAATCATGAGAAATGATGATGTCATTACTTGTTTTCCAGTGATGTTAACGACTCGTTGCTCAAAGTCGAGCAATCGCTGCAGGCGTATAAAACTCAGCTGCGAGCCAATGGGGGAGATCCACGTCTGCCGGACCTTGCCAGAGACATAAAGAATTCTATTAGAAGCATAGAATGGGATTTAGAAGATCTACAGGTTTGTTAATTGAATGCAAAGTTTAGCAGCAATTAGTATCAGCTTCATGGTGCTAAACAGAAACGTCATCAGCTAGTGAGCCATCATCCCTAATTAATTCAAATTATGTTGTGCACGTACAAAATGTATTAGAAAATTAATATGCTTGGGCATACTACCCT
Source organism: Bugula neritina (assembly GCA_964035545.1). Lineage (NCBI taxonomy): Eukaryota > Metazoa > Bryozoa > Gymnolaemata > Cheilostomatida > Bugulidae > Bugula > Bugula neritina. Next base: position 13,428,054 of record OZ037767.1, read on the forward strand.
GAATTTAGCTGATAGCCAAGATGTATGTTAATGATTTAATACTACATAGATGTAATGTGTCGGGAATAGTAAGTAAGCAATCGGGAGTTTTCCCCTTTTTGATAAATAAAATAGTTAGAAAATTTACATGCAATGTTTTAATTTAATAAAAGAGTATATGTTATCATTGGTAGGAAACTGTATCAATAGTAGAGAAAACACCTAGAAAATTTAACCTCACCTCCGAAGAAGTAAGGGAAAGACAGAACTTTATTAGAACAGTGAAACATAAACTTGCCACCCTGAAAGATGAAAGTCAATTTAATGGAGCAGAGGCTAGCAAAAAAAAGAATGCAGAGAAACAGGTGGTTTAATTAGTTGAAATTGTCTCCACTCTAGACATCTACTCGTAATCTGCAGTCGTGAAGTGTTGGGGTAAAAGATTCGTCGCTCAACAAATTGATTTGTTGAATTTAGTTTTTGGGGTTGTCTTCTAGAGTAGAATTTAGTATTGCAGTATTCCCTTTGTATGTCGCTAGGCTACGGGTCCCAAAATCTCAATTCATGACATAGTAAAATACTAGATTTAACTCATGGATCTGTTAAATTCAGCCATTTTGTCTGTATACATATACATAGGCCACAAAATGGGGTCTAAGCCCTTCTCGTCACCTGTAAGATTTTGTGAGAAATGAAACAGTGAGATATAGAGGGAGTACTGTATTATATACTTATTAGGAGTATTTGAATATTGCAAAACTTTGTGACTGAATAATAAAACAGCATATTGTTGCAGTCTCTGTTGTCCACATCTGTTCACTCTGGAGGTGCTGCCAGTCAGTACAACACGTCAGGGAAGACTTCCGCTGCTGCCGCTGCCAACAGTCAGTTTATAGAAGAGACACAGCAGCAACAGCAGGTCAGTCTTACAATGTGTGTCCAACAGAAAAAAAATGTTAATTTCGATAAAAAAATCTGCATATGGTGATGATGCAACTTGTGATAACCTTTTTAATTTAATGTAACAATGACAGTCGCTTTCTCTGATGCAGTGCTCCTCTGTATCTCACTCAGCTACGGGTCTCGAAGCCTCAATTCTTAACATAGTAGAATAACAGACTTAACTTGCTGATCTTTAAAATTCGGCCATTTTGTTTGTATACACATACATTGCCACCAATCGAGGCTCCAAGTCCTTCTCGTGACATCGAGAACCGTGAGATACAGAAGGAGCACTGTACATTCATTTCTCGGGATTGATATTCAATCATTAGTGTGTATATATCATTGAGCTCTTCTTGTAATCTAACATTATATGACACGCAGCTGATGATTAGAGCTCAAGATGAGCAGATTGACAATATTGGAGCCAGTGTGAAGGTGTTGAAGAATCTGAGTACACATATAGGGACAGAGCTCGAGGAGCAACACGGGTCAGTATCTTCTCTTACACATGAGACTGGTGCGTCTGCTTTCCCTCAGTATAACGCTGCAAAAACAAATGTTTGGCTATGTTTATTAATTTTTTGTAATTTGTTTGAAGCTGGTTTATGCTGTGAGATTTGCCTCGGGCTTGTTCCTCTGTCTTCTTGTGTCGGTATTGAGCCTAGATTCGGAATTTGTTTTTGTTGAGTTTTTTTGCAAAATCGAAACTAAAAACTGATACTGTTTTTGGCACTGCTGCTCAAATTAACCTAACTAGTCTCAAACTATGCATAGCTCTCTCCAGTGATGGTTGAACACAAGCTGTACCAAAAATACTCACAACACAAAACCAAAAAATGCTGAAATACTAAAATAATTGTTGGTATTCCTAATGCCAGCAAAGCCCTACTTTATTATCTTCGGTACTAGTGGAACACTACTTTTTTGATTCATCTGCTCTTTGACTCACTCATTCATAGCCTTTGTTCTCTAATATTCAGTTTGTTGGACGAGTTCGGACATGAAATGGAAAACACAGGCAGTAAGATGGATAATACAATGAAAAAGATTGCCAAAGTTACAAAGATGTCTACAGGTTAGTCGACTCATCATTGATCTCTTCTATATTTTCTTCAAAACATTTGAGGTCATATTGTAGCATGTTTATGATACTTATTTACTGAAGTGTATAGAAATATAAGATTTATCTTCTCTTGCTAAATACTCTATAGAATACTAGGAATAAGTTGTTTTCTTCTGCTTGTAGATAAGAGACAGTGGTGTGCTATTGGAGTGCTGCTGCTACTAGTGGTGATATTAATTATACTGATTTCTGTGCTATGAACAGCCTTTCTCTTTCTATTGCCACTAAGTCTTAGTGATCATTGGTTACACTGACTCGTTATGACTCACCATCAGGCCCTATTACTCCGCATTTGGTGCTGCAGTCATAAGTTAATACTACTATACTTTAGTACTGGTTATTAGAGGTGAGTACTACTATAAGTGAGCACTTCTAATAGTTGGTACTACAGTCACTGTATGTAACTCATCTGTGCCAATTATTCCACTACAGACTCCAGCCTTTATAGAAAACAGGGAATTATACTACGACATACATATAGACTGATATAGTATATTAACACATTTCGTGTACACCTCAATGTGTATATTAGTTTACAGTGTATGTAAGATATGGTTAGTACGGTGCATACCGTAGATATAGTAATATAATTTATCATAATTGTTTTGATTTTATGCAATATTTTTGTAATCAACTATTTATTTTATTCTGTTGAAATCAACTTTTGAATCTGGCTATATTTTGAGGTAATGTTGAATTTTAAAAGCTCTGTATAAATACAGTACCATTCAAATATTGGCTTTAATATTTTGTTGAATTTATAGTTATTTGTATAGTTGTTTGATGATATTTCAATAAAAACCGTGATTTTTATTACACTTCTATTTGGATTATTGTGCCATGTGATAGAATTTAAAAAAATGTTTTGGGCATTTATTAGTGAACTTTCTCTCAAAGATAAATAATTATTTTATATATTTGGAAGACAAGTGTACTAATGTAGTAAGAATATATCAACTTATGTCTAGGGATGTCTTTCCAGCCATCTTATATACCTATATATTATAATTAGCACACAATAAAGTGAATAGCATTGGATATGAAACTTCTTAAACTAACCAGGCACTCGTGACGTGTCATATCTTACTTGTTGACGAACTTGAATATAAATACTAAACTAACGAAAATATCGGCTCCTATTACAATAATACTAATAATCATAAGGAGCATCGTTATATAACCTTCGTGCAGTACTCTAGTAGCTCCATCAGACTTTGTAAATACTGTATGCATGTGAAACCTATGGGCATTATTCCAGTCATGGTCAACATTATATTGCATAAGTGAAGTAGACACTCGCATATTACAATATAAAACATATATCGCTTCGTGATATATAAGGCATCGTCTACACTCTAAAATGACCATTTAGTTTTGCATAAGCCAGAAGGGTGAGTGTTTTCAAAGACCAAGGTGGGTGAAAATGATAATTACAAATAATAATAATATAATACACCATAGTCCATAGATAAATGATAATAGTCTTGCCAAGTACTTATGGCATTTGCATGATTGTGTGTAAAACATGTTCTATATCTTGCAGCATAGATTAAATTGACTGGCTAAACTTGAGTTGTGTTCTAAAATTATATGCATTGTTAAACTTGGACAATATAGAAAAAATTACTTTATATTAGTTTGAAATATTATAATAAATAAATTCTATAACATATTATATTTTTTTGATATGTCAGACGTTATGCAGGTTTCTCTGGCCCCCAAAAAGCGAGTGCACTTTAAGAAAGTGGAAACCATATTTGAGAAACTCGACAAATCGATTACTAGAGAACTTCTACCACTTAAACAGGTCTGATCAAACAGGCTGTGTATACTGTTTACTTGACAATCTAATCACTTCATCAACTTATTAATATTACATATGAATGTTTTATTTTTCAACAGCCGAATAAATCTGAGGCCTGGTAATAATATTGTACATGTGGTAAACTTAAATAAACTCCACAGAGTTCAATATTTTTTAAATATCACATTAATAAAAGATTCTGCATTTGCATTCTAATATTGAATTTTATTTATTAATTGTAACAGATTGTCATGACAAAACACCCTAAAATTGTATATTATAATAATACTTATGTGTCATAGAAAAGAAGAAGCAGTAAAAGTTTGATCTTAATACCGACTCCTGTGTTGGGACAGTCTGCTAATGCAAAGCTGTCCAGAAGTCACACTCACCAAAGTCCTAATAGGAGGTGCAGCACCTCGCGATGTGTGATTGTGTCACATAGACACAAACAGTCACATGACATTAGTAACACAGAGCCACATGACACTAGGAACATGAAGTCACGTGACGCTAGGATCATGCGGTCACATGACACCAGGAACATGAAGTCACATGACACCAGGAAGAAGCAACATAAAATGCTCGATATCCGACATAGTAACACACCAGTTACTGTATTATCTGCTAGAGATACCTTACGATCTACGGAGACTGCACTTTCATCAACTTGTTTGGCTTCTGGTATACGTAGGTATGCAGGCTACTTAGTGATGACCCTGTGAGCTTGTGTTAAGGTTATATAGCTAAGATGTAAGTCAATTCCATTCTGAATTCAGCATGTTTCAAATAACATAAATGCATTACAAACATTGAAATGGCTACAGAAATAGTGAACATTCAAATGCACGAGTTTGGAGCTATAGGGAAATAATAAAACTAACTTGATTGGTAGTAACTCGTGATAACAGTTTTAAAGTGAAGCATGCCGGCCATGGTCAAACTGTTTTTAGCTGATTCCTTATAATAAAATAGAAAATTATTTTGTTTTCTTAGTATATTTGCATTGCTGATAATTCGGGAGCAGTGTACTATTACACATCTACCCTGAACTTGCTAAGCTTCTACATGAATTCATACATGTCTTAATTCTAAACTCAGGCACACTTCAAGACCATACCATTTACAATCTGCTGATACAAGACACAAACCAAGGGAGACAACCTTCAACAATAAGCCTTTGAAGAATCATGTATCGACAAACCCATCAACAGTAGACAACTCTGCTAAAACACAATTATACAAGAGAAGGTAATAATCTTTCCTAATATACTTGAAATTTTCCCATCACATTTCAGTGTAATAATAACTTTGTTTCTTTCAATTAGGTTGAGTCCTACCAATGCCCACCCTGCCCTATCACCGATTTGTACAGCTTCAACTCTGAGGCTAAAGAAGACAACTCCAATGAGACATACAAAATAAACAATCTTGCAAAATAGTTTCACTTTCTTACTTTTACTTTTTACTCTCTCAACTTTGATTTTATTCATTTTTACCCATAAAGTTTATATTTATTAAAACAATATATATTAAAACATTATTTTGTATTAGAAGTCATAATAAAAACATAAATTTGACATGTAAATACACATTATACTGTATAGTATCATACTAATGTAGGCTTTATTGCTCAATAAAGTAAAAAGTGGGAAGTGTGAAAACATTTTATTATCCAGCCTGGATATGTCTATACATCACAGAGATTTGTACTGTAGGATTTGTGCCTCTATTTAACAGCTTTAAGCATAAAAAAGATGAGAATAGAATTGATAGGCTAAATGGCAAGTATAGTATTCAAGGAAAGATAATTCTGACAATGAGATAGAGAAAAAGGAATAGCTGTAAGCAAAACTACCTATAACCTTGGGCTATCAGATTTTTCATAGAAAAAAGTTGCATGAGAAGCTACAAAATGTTGAATTACTAAAAGAGTCGTATGTAAAGTTTATACAAGACAAAAAGTAATACAATGTGTAAATGATATGAGAAATGCGTTAAACCAATTCTAACAAAAGCCGCCACCTCAGCACCATGGAACTGTTACAGTACAATATTTAAATGACTGGCGGATTAATACTTGAGAAATGGAAGACTTAGCAGTATTATGTGCTAGAGGGCAAAGACTAACAATAGCCTATAAAAGTAACAAGTGTAAAAATAGAAGCAACATATAGACAAGTTAAATCTTAGTAAATGTAGTGTTTCAACTATACAAGTTCCATATTGTTACCCTGTCCATGGGTGTATAACATAGTATCCAGTAGAGGTGTGGAGAGGTACACTGGTGTCATATAAGTCTAGACTGCAGAAGATCTATAAATAGAAACAGAATATAAATATATGCAATGTTTACATTTATATGCAATAATCACATAGTAGTTATGAAAACAGGATGTAACTCTATGAGAATAAAAGGTGGGAACAGAGCAGCTAAAAGTTTCAACTACATCAACTTTATCTTCCTGTTCACAGAACAAATTTACTCTGTCATGATTTGGATTACAAGCATATTCGTTACAGCCTATCATTGGTTGATTGCTGTCCAATCACATCAAGTTTCACTGAGCAGTTTCTTAAACAAATAAAACTGAAACGTAGATGTTATTTAATGACGGCTAGCGACAGCGTTAGCTTGATCTCCTATGCAGATGGAGACTTATGACTCAGCCTGTGACATCACGTCTCACCTGAGTCTGTCCAGTGCTGACTGCTGACTCTGTATGAACTGTCTAGTCTGCCCACACGTCGAGTTCACACAGAGAGGGCAGCGGAGAGACAGCTGCCTGGAGGATACTTTGCCCTCGTCTAAGTGCGCCTTCACTATGTCAGCCAAACCCTGCAACAACAAACCAGTTCCATAGCAACAACAAACAAGTTCCATAGCAACAACAAACAAGTTCCTTAGCAACACAACAGTGACTAGCAAAGTGAAACCACTATGTTAAGTAGCAGAAACATTTTACCTATATAAATATTTTACCTGTACAAATAACTTACCTGTATAAATGTCTTGTTAGAGTTCATAGCGGCTGCTCGCCTTATATTCTCCACGCCGACCTGAGTACAATCAAACAGACATTTATATACAGGAAGATGAGTGAATTGTGGGTACACCAAAAATAAGAAAAAGTGGAAAACTATATCAAATAAGCTGATCCAGGAGCATAACATTATGTAACATTTCTTTAGTTTTGAGGGTAAAAGTGGGTGACTGCTAAACAATTGAACTTTGAGTCCCAACTTTAAAAAAATTCAACTAAATATTACAGTGAAGCAGCCCACCAACGGGAAAAAACTTGAACTGTGAACAATGCAGAGTCGAGTTCACCGACGCTCGTGTTGACCTCTCTGAGGGCAAAGTTCACCAACCTTGTTGGCGAGTTCGGTGGCATACTCGATGTCCAGCTCAAACAACGTCTCTATGTGATCACTGGTGAAGGCGATGGGTACGAGAAGTAAGTTTTTCTTTCCTCTCTTGACTAGACCTTCGATAACCTCGTCAGTCTGAGGTCCCAACCAGGGTAGGGGCCCGACCTGCACAGACACATCATGCGATGTACTGAAGAACAGCTCACTGGTGGAAGAAGAGCTAATGCTTTGTGAGACTTGTGAGAAATACAAATAAAGTACATTGTGAACATCATGGACTAAAATAACTAGAATAATAAAAGCTTGACATTCAGAGTAAAATTTCAATAGTTGTGACTAACAAATACTAATGAAACAATTATATAATCTAGAATTGAAAACATTCTGCCAACAGAAAGAAATGTTTAAAACTATTAATTTCATGATCCTAAATAATCACCTCTACGACTGACTAAAAGCTCTAGAAAATCATTCAACTAACAAAATGCATCTAGCGATAAAATCTATGAACACTATTATGATGGATGCACTATTACGTTTCACGATATTCTATGAATATCTGCAGCAGTTAACCAACAGTAAGTAATAAGTAAGATGCAAGTATAGAAACACCTGAGTAAGTGGGTGAATTGGAAGCTTACAGTCACTCTGGTGACTCACCACACTTAGCCAGGTGACTATATACTAGACTGAGTTCCATACCTTAGACTGCCAGACTAGTCGGTAGGGGTGAGTGTGTCCCAGCTCTGCCATCACACTAGAAACAGTGGCAGCCACTTCTGCAGCATACGGATCACCTCTGTTCACCACCTGCAGTTATCACTCACAGAGCTATAGTTTAGCACTATAGCATAGTTTAGCACTAGACTGACTAGAGTTTACATGTAGATGCTGAGGTATCAGCATAACAATTATAGTTTTATGAATTTCAAGTAGCAGTGCTTTGGTATTGAAGGTATAGACAACTCCTCTGTTGACGTGTTACTATAAGAACTCACACTATAGCTTTAGAAACTATGAAGCACAGTGACTGTAGTCGAAGCTTTACTATAAGACGAGAGAGTAAATACTGCACACAGAGCTGCAAACCCACCTTCATTGGCAGGGAGTGAGCAGAGAAAAGGATCACCACGTCTTCTCGAACTTCATCAGGGAACTTAGCGAGTTCTTCTTCAATGACTTGAGCAAAAGCCTGAAAATATTTCATAACGTATCAGTTCTAAGCTATAATACTATTCTCAGACTACATATATAATAGAAACAATAATTGGGAGTTGTGCATCCATATAGCTGAATATAATCAATCAGATAACACCTAATTATATCCACTACAATATAATATTATGCATATGGCAATATACTATAATGTGTCACACTTTGCTTAATTACATAATAGTTATGTAGAAATGTAGGCAGCATAGTTTCAGTGGAGGTGTGGGAGTAGGGGGGGGGGGTGTGTTTGTAGCTAAATGGATTTTAATTTGTATAAACTTAAGCTAAATAAACCCGTAGTCTATAAATATACTGCCTATAGAAAAGAAACACTGATGTCTTACAATCAGACTGAGTACCTAACACATACCTTGACTAAACCCGGGTGGGTAGGCCATCTATCAATAACACTCCAAACCATACTGTCGCTCGCTGCCTGCTTCTTTGCATAGTGTTTGTATAAAGCGTTCAAGCTGCTGCCAGTGGTGGAGCAGCTGTACTGAGGGTATTGAGTGAATGCTACAGCGTGCTCCACCCCATCTCTGCAGTATACAAATACAGAAAAATGACAAAAGACAGCAAAATCAGTCTAAATTTCAGCCATTTACGCCGCCCTTCGTATTGCATTAGCAGTTAACTCAATTTCACGCCTTAAAAGCAACTGAAACTCTAAAAATGCAAAGCTCTCCGCACAAAACAAATATTTAAAACAACATGACGACGAGTTATTTGATACTCAAGATAATCATAATGTCAAAAGAAGTGCTACAATTTCTTAACGCATGAAAACTGTTTGATTTTCGGCCATATTATTAAAATTCACATCGACACTGGCCAGGTTGCCATTAATATGCTACAAAAATATTGACAACTGGATCGTATGCAAGTTCGACCTTCACCTTTCCATCTGCTCTATAGTGTCCTCCGTCAGCGGGTCAGCATATCTGAAGCCGATGTAGTGTTTATGCGGCGCCGTCTCAGGACTCATCTGGTCCAACAGCTCACACATCTCTTTACCCTGCAGATCTGTCCACATCTTGATGGGAGACCCACCACCTATCTCATTGTACTGCTCCACTATCTTAGGTGTTCTTCTCTTGGCAATCCACTCAGCTAGTCTTCTGCAGACACATATTTCTTTGTTATGTAATATAGAATAGGTATACAATATAGAATATATTACATATCATGCAACTACTATATACAATATAATATTATATTATTATATTACATGTCTTTGTTATGTAAATAGTATAGTGTATGATGCAGAATATATTATGCAACATGTATAATGGAGAATATATTATATTATGTAACTACTATATGTATAATATAGAATATAATATTCAACAGCAAGTGTAATAGGTGTTTCTCCATTTAAAAGCTTTCAAATATTTTAAATTAAATATAATATAGTACAATTTGATTGTGCCAATGATAAATGCTACAAATACTTTATTAATGTAAAAAAATAAGTAGCCCTCCAATTTTTTGAGACTGGAATCCAGCATTTTTTCATACATTAATAAAGTGCTAGTGGCATTTATTATTAGCACAAAGACATTGTACTATTATATTTAATTTACAAAAATTGAGAGCTGTTGGACGAAAAAACACTTGATGAACTTTTTGTTAAACTATATATTCCATATTGCACATTGTAGTAACACAATATAATACATTTTATATTACACATGATAGTTACATAATGCAATATGTCCTACAAAATTTATTAACAGCTAACAATCACAAAAATAAAGATAAAAACTACTTGAAAATCACAATGACTGCTGAATGTAATACTTTTGTGCGGGAAGTGGAATGAGATCTTTATCAGAGAAGAGACGGAGTAGGAACGGATGGACATCATTGGTGGTCTCCGGGCCTCCCAGATTCAGCATCATTATCCCGGTCTTCACGCTGCCAGCTGACGTGGTAAGACGTCTGCATGACTGGTGTCTAGAGATGTGTCTCAAAATCCCATAAGAGAAATTCCCTGCAATCACAAAGAGAATCCCCTGCCAAAATTCTCGTAAGAGAATTTCCTAGTAATTACAAAGAAAATTTATTTGCAATTACAAAGAGGATTCCCTGCAATTACAAAGAGGATTCCCTAAAAAATTCTCGTAAGAGAAACTCCTTGCAAGTAGAAGGGGAATTCTCTGCTATGGCAGCTACAAACTAATGCTGCTGCAAAAATCAAAACCATCAGCAAATAAATTATTTGTGATAACCATACTTACGACTTCCACAACAAACGTTACAATAAAAGATATGGCTTATGGTTTACAGTTATATCTTATTGTAGTGCAAAAACTTTACTTGATAATTTAGTTTTAAGACCGAATCATGAAATTGATAAACTATCTTAATTTTCATTCAATCTCATGATCCAAAATGTATCAAGTCATCAACTAATAACTGAACAGCTATTACTATATTAAATACATGCATTTCTCAAGAAAAATAATTTAATGAACTAAAAATACACAATAATCATAAATTTCTCACCTAATCCTAAAATGTATGAATAATAAAATTCATTTTCTTACCTCAGAATAAACTAAGACAAACACTAAGCTCATTATTGGTATTAGTATTTGGTAGTCAGTAAAATTTTGATTGCAAAGAAAGTATTGGAAACAGCGTTAAACCTGAAATAACACTAATTTTTGACATGTTAATTAAACTGTTGCTCATAAACACCGCTTTAATTAGATAAAATATTAAAATACACTTAAAAATTAAAACTAGCATGTTAGTCTGGCTAAAAATTAATGACAAATATCATTTTTTATAAATTTAATAATGATTTTTAAATTGAATTTGCGGATATAAAGAAAAGTAAAGGTAAAGCGCAGCACAACCAATATTTTTGCAGCAACCATAATAGTCGGAGTAACAAAACCTGATGACGTTGTAGCTCTTTAACTTTGTAACTGTTTGAGTTGGAGTTCGTCTAACTAGACTGAGATAGAATATTAAAGCTAAACTGGGAGTATTTGTATTGATGCTATTTTAACTATAACTATATCTAGTAATAGTGAAGAGTAAGACTATCACAACATGAAGTACTAAGTTTTATTTTATCTTATGAAAAATGACAAATGATTATTCTAATGATTGTGATGCTACTTACCTAAGTTTGCCATATCAATGAAGGACCAGTCACCTTGCGAGACTGAGTGTGCTAGTGAATGTCGATCAGACTTAAACTGAAAGTAAAAAAACAAGATGAAAGCCTAAATGGAAAGATTACTAAAAATGAAAACAACATAACTTCGTATTAGTATTACTAGGTAAAATTTAATTTCAAGCAATAGTTACAATGGTAATACAGACATATTGAGACTGATACTAAATCAAGTTTTACTATAATTATGTTTGGTAATTGAGGTTACTGACGATGCAATCAACTATCAGTAGGTCTAATGAATAATAAGATTGAATGAAATTGAACTATAACTAACTGTAAGTGCTAGTATTAGTATAGGTATTGGTATAATTTTATTAGTATAAGATTAAATATATAACATACCCATTAAATATCAATAATTTACTATGTACCTACATGTATAATTTTAGTATTTCATTATTTAGTGATTAATTTACCATGATCATCATAATGATGGCCAAAATTATGATTATGAATATCATAATAATAATAAAATTAATCATACTTGTTAATTTTAAATTTAATTCATGGTTACCATTGACATTATGATTATAACAAATATATTCATAAACTAAAATTGCTGATAGTATAAGTAATATTAGTATTATAAACAGTAATACGAATACTTACAGTTATACTAAGTATACCAATACTAATACTAATACTAATATAATATAAATAATAAATATAATATTAATTTTAATTATAAACGTAATTTAATTAATCAATACTAATAATAATAGTGAATTAGTGCTACTCTTAGTATAACTAAGTCTAACAATAACAGTAACACTAATAGTAATAGTAATACTAATACTAATAGTAACTCAAGCTGTAAGTTTAAGTCAAGTGTAACTCAAATTCACATACTTATAGTGCTGCTACTGTGTTACTGTTAGTGTTAGTGTCTCTGTTAGTGTTGGTAACTGTAAGTGTAACACTAATACGAATAGAGTAATACTCAGTAAGTCAGCAATTGTAACATAACAGTAACAGTAAGTCATAAGTGTAACATTAACAGTATCAGTATGAGTAACAGTAACTGCAATTTTAAAAATAAATCATTAAATCATAAATCTAAATGTAATAGTTTAACTTTAAATACAAATTTAAATTAAACTTGAAGTTTAGTTAAATTTTTATTTAAAATTAAAATAACAAGGATCAACCTAAAGAAAGATTCAATTTACAGCTAAGAAATTTCATGCAAAAGTGCTTCACTTGAACTTTACAAAGTTCGATTTATAGAGCTGTCCAGGCCAGTTGTCTATCGAAAGTTTAGCAAAAGAAAGTTGCAATGAAAATGTGGATCCTGTTGTTTTTCCTTTAGTACACGAATCACATTGCATAACCATTGTAGAATGTTAAAGACGTTACCGAATTAGAGTTTGTTCAGTATAAACACGATATACCACTTGTCTTTTGTGAAACTCTCTGATCGCAATAGCCAAGACAGGACAACCCCAACTCTAATCTGTTGGGGGGTTATGAGGAAATCAATTATAATAGACTATTATATCTTACTAATATGTTGTTAAACTTAGTTTTTGTTTCATTATTTATGATTTTTACAAGTTATTTAAAAGCATAATGCATGTAATAATATTTTCTCACCATATCCTTGAAGCCATTGAACTATCATAAGTTTTAGTTCAGTTGTGATAGATTTTTCCGGAGAACATGGATCCTTGTGAGTAAGAGAAGAGATCAGAAAGGTTTCGAGGTGTATCAATCTATATTAGTGTAGAAGATATAATATACTAGTCTGTATATCCAAGATCTGTCCTTGGCAAGCTCCAGTGCATGGTAGACTGAACTACACTGGAAACTCAACTGCTTATATACTCTAGAAATCGGGTGCTTTAAACATCGGGAGCCCCGAAGTTCAGACGCCCCCGACTTTTACTAGAAGATTCTACCCGGTCGTTGGGTGAAATTGTACACCCCAAACTTCAGGCGCGCCGAATCGGACTCCTGAATTTCGGTACCTTCCGACTTTGGCTGAAGATCAGATTTACAGCACAAAAGAAATGGACAGTTAAAAATATAGTTGCAAGAGAAGACAATTTTAAAGTTAGCCCCAAAATCTACTACGCATTGCTTGAAACTTTGACAAAGCTTTTGGAATCCATACTATTCTTTCATACTCAAGTTAATATAAATCCGATAGTGTCGTAGCTTTAGTTTTATCATTATCCGGTTGTCTTCTCTTGTTATTTGAGGAAAGTATAGGTATAGTTGAATTGGTTTAGCACACTAATATTGAATATTTTAATTAATTCAACGAGTTGGCTCTGGTGTGGGTGTGGCCACGTAGTGACTTATATGAATAATGTTGTAGTTTTGTGCACTACACAATTTGGGTGTTATTGTATCAGGAGTTATTGCTGCATGCTCTACTATAAAGTTACGAGAGAAGCCAAGATATTGGACGTTTATAATAGAAGTGTATTGAAGTCTAATTATACACAAATAAAGTCACCAATAAGCATGAGAGAACAGATACATATATAATAGCTACACAACGTTATCCTGGTCTATTCGATAGTTTTCCACCAACTGAGGCTGGGCGCCGGAAGGCGCTGTTCATATCCGGCAGGTTATTGTTAATTGGCTAGTAAAAGGTTCTGACGGTGTCACCGTATGTGGGGATGCAGTGCCGCATAGAACTGCGGCATCGCTTACAGAGTTGTGGTCTCTCTACTTAATACTTCATAATACATTATAACTGTTCTTGTGAATACTTAGACAGAGGGTACTGGGGTGTATACTTCCCATAGCTACTACAATAACATAATATAGGTATATTATAAGAGAGGATGTTTGAGATTGAGTGAATAGTGTACATACAGAGAGATAGAGTAGCATGCTTGTGAGCAATAGAATAGAGTGGGCATAGAGAGGGATTGTGATCAAATGCAATAAATTAAGTTATAACTTTTGAATTTTCCATCATTCATTGTTACTCTGAAGATGGCAGGCTCAAAGTGAGTTAATAGTTTAGGTCGCTGATTTATGAATAGTCATGAGTAATACTTATAGTTAGAAAGGTAGGACACACAACTCCGAATTATTAAAAGAAGCACTAAAATATTATATCATTAATTTTCAATCATTCATTGTTACTCTGATGATGGACGCAATGGTGCTTAAAATATCAGTTTATTTTGTTTAATTAATAAAGTAATAAAAAAATGTTTCTGGTGTACCTATTCGTAATAAAATAAGATCGTGCTATGTGAATGCTTAGCCCAAAATCAAAGACTGCGGAACACTCTCTCCCCGAGTTAACTCAAAGGCTGCGATAGACTATAAAATATAAAATAAAAAAAATAAATGAAACTCTCAAAACTGACATGGCAATATTGACAACTATGTATGGTATGACGGCTTTGTACTTCAAAAAAAAGTATAACAGTAGCAACTATCAAAAAAATGTTATTGGACTGAATGTGTAAAGAAAATAAAAATGAAGAGTTTGAGCAAAAGACCTACAGCTCAAGTGAAATCTATCACTTCCATTGTTATCTTTGAATAAGCAAGTTGAATGATTTTTTCCTCATAACTGAATCTTATAAAAAATGATAGCTTGTGGTCTCGCTGGTCAGCATTCTGGTGAGCAGATCGGTCAAAAAAACTCTATGCCTTCTAAAAAATGTCTGAAACAGTATTATATATTTTCACTTAAATATTACTTTTACTTACCTATTGATTTGCACACTAAAACTATGAGTTTGTAAATTGCAAATCAAGAATCTTAAGGCCACTGTATTTAGTATTATATATCACAGCAACCACATTTGCATTGATTATAGCCCGACTTTAAGCAAAATTATTTATTTTGTTTTGTTTCTCTTTCTGTATCATCTCTGAAAAATATAGTGATAAATGTAAGATAGTAACATGTAAACATAGTAACATAAATGATATCACTGCAGTTTTTCCTTTGCAACTTGCTATATGTTGTAATTATTTTATTATGACAGCTATAACAGTTAGAGGGAATTACAATCACTCTTAGTAAAAGCACAATTTAAATATTGTTGATTATTGGAACTACCCGTTGTTTTGCTTTGTCTTGTACTATTTTTGAAAAACACTTAAATTGAATAAAAATGCTAATGCAAAGAGATAGCTTCTATTTTTATATTGTGGTGGTTCGTGGAACTACCAGCAGCACAACATGTAGGGTCGCGTAATTGACCCGGAACAATGGATAGCCAATTAGCGTAGTTGATAGTTAGCAGCAATTGTAGTTTCCCGCTGCTAACTCAGTCGAAGCTAGAGTGTGAAATAGATTAGATGTGTAACTTGTTTGGAAATAATGTATCGTTTTTATAATGTATAATTGTGTGTAAAATATACTCGTTCACTCGACTTATCCTGGTGCAGTTCTATAGCTAATAAATAGACTCTCTGGATAGCACATCAACCCTAAATCTGAAAATCATAACAGTGGTGGCAGCGGTGGGATAGTGCATCCAAGATGGAGACTGAAAATGCTGGAACTCAACCACCGGCAATCGAAGGTGAGCGTAGAGACAATGCTGTAGAGACAATGCCTGTTAACCATGTAGTAGAAGAGCGAAGGGTTCCGCGAGAACTAGCTGAGGACCGCTACAGGTTAAAGGCGCCCACCTTCACGGGTGAAGAGGAGGTGGAACAATTTATCCAAGAGTTTAGCGACGTAATGGACGTCGCCCAGTGGCCCCCTAGGGTGGCCTTGCTGAAGCTTAGAATGGCATTGATGGACAAAGCCAAGCCTTATGGGCTGGGCGTAGACATTGATAATATCTTTGCTTCTCTGCGGGCCCGCTTCGGCCTCTCTGCTACAGATGCCAGGGCCCGATTGCAGAGGTTGCGGCGTGATCCCCGCACCCCGCTGCGGGAGCACGCCGCCGCGGTCATGAAGCTGGCACAGATCGCGTACAGCGACTTGCCCCCAGTCAACCGCGAGAGGTACACCCTCGACGCTTTCATAGCATCTGTCGACGATCTGGGTCTCCACCACCAGTTTCTAGCTAGGGGAGTCACCACCGTTGAAGATGCTCTGACTGAGGGGGAAGCTTACCTCCTAGCTAATCAAATGCATAAAAGTCGCGGGAGCTCCCGTCAAGTGGAGATAGACCGCGCAGACACGGCCGCGGGACAAGGGGAGGAAACCCCCGCCGCGGCTGCCGTGTCCCAGTTGGCAACGGCATCAAAAGTCACTCAACTGACAGACATGCTAGCCAAGCTGATAGCAACACTGACACCACAAACCCCAGTGAGTACCGCCCCTGAGCCCATGCGGCCACCGGCGCCGCCACAGGGAGAAACAGTCAGTTTTTGCTGGGAGTGCGGAAATCAAGGACATTTCCGCCGATACTATCCCTTCCTAAATCAGGGGTTAAACTACCGCGGCCCGCAGATGTTCCCACCTCCTGCGGGCCAACGATGAAACCCCCAGGGAAGAAGAAACGCAGGTCACCCAGACGGGTACCGCGTACTGGCAACCAACAGTGGCAACAGCCACGACGGACCAGCAAGGGGCTTCGCCCCGCGGCTGCCTTTTCTATGCCCCTTCACAACAGATTCACAGGGCTACAAGTCCAAGAATCTGGATGGGAGCCCACAAAGGTAGCCGAGAATCTAGCCTCGGCACCCCCGAGGCCTACCTACCACCGCCCCAAGAGACCTCCTTCGCGACCCAAAGCGAGGGAGGTACTCCCTGCGAGAGTAAGGCCTGAAGAGAGAGTTCAGGTGCAGCCCCATGGGAACAGCTATTTCTTGCCCGGTAAACTGGAAGGCAAAGCTGTTACTTTCCTCATTGATTTGGGCTGTACCACAAACCTCTTAAGCCGCCAACTCTTCGACACCCTCAGTGCTAGGGTCAGGGGCGAGATGGAACCATACGAAGGGGAATACGGCACCCTAGCTGACGGGTCGTGCCTTCCCTTCTATGGTATAATTGAGCTGACGGGACGAGTCCGTGGTCAGACGATCCAAGAGACGTTCATCGTCAGTCAGCTCAAGGAGG
Source organism: Bugula neritina (assembly GCA_964035545.1). Lineage (NCBI taxonomy): Eukaryota > Metazoa > Bryozoa > Gymnolaemata > Cheilostomatida > Bugulidae > Bugula > Bugula neritina. The sequence continues at coordinate 13,445,683 of OZ037767.1, forward strand.
ATGCTATCCTCGGGATGCCGTTCCTTAAACGGCACGGATGTCACATAGATTTTAGCAGATCTGCAATGATGATGTCCGGGCGAGAACTCGCCTGCGTCGACAAGTTCGGCCGCCCTTTAGTGGGAGGTGTGCAAGTGGTACGCAACCGTATCATACCAGGCCGCTCCCGGGCTACCATTCACTGCAGGGTGAATAATAGCCGGATCTCTGGACTCGGGGTGGTTGAAGGCGCGCACGAAAAGATCCAACTTGCCAGCAGTCTGAATCAGCTGACTGAGCAAGGGGAGATCTTAGTGCAGTGCGTCAACCCCTTTACCGAGCCTATCAAGCTCCCGGCTGGGTCGATGCTGGGCCGTTTTCACTCTGTTCAGGAGGAAGACGTAGGCCCGTCGCTGGGTGATGCGACAGAGGCACTCCCTCAGTGCCCTATTCAGGGACGAGGGGCAGTCCCAACACATCTCCGGGAGTTATACGGAACAGCCAGTGGCGGCTGCGCGAGCAACAAGGAACGCCAAGCCATGGCGAAGTTACTACGCGACTACGGTGATGTGTTCAGCAGCGGAGAGCATGACGTGGGACTGACTGGAATTGTCAGACACGAAATACCGCTGACTGCAGGGACAGCCCCTGTCCGGCAGCCCACACGCAGGCTGGGGCCGGAGAAAGAGAAGGAGGTTAGCCGACAAGTACGGGATCTTTTGGACCGGGGACTGATAGAGCCCGCCCATAGTGCGTGGAGCTCGCCAGTCGTACTGGTCCGGAAGAAAGACGGCAGTTGGCGGTTCTGTGTGGACTACCGCAAACTCAATAGCGTAACCATACAGGACGCCTACCCTCTACCTCGTATTGACGAGTCATTGGACGCCCTAGCCGGCAGCAAGTACTTCAGTACGTTAGACTTGTTAAGCGGCTATTGGCAGGTTCCTCTGAGTCCCGACGCCCAAGAGAAAGCGGCGTTTATCACACGGGACGGTTTGTGGAAGTGGAAGGTGCTGCCCTTCGGGTTAACCTCCGCCCCGGCCACCTTCCAGAGGCTGATGGAACAAGTCCTTAGCGGACTCCATTGGAAGACACTGCTGGTCTACCTCGATGATGTCATCGTAATCTCTCCAGACTTCGAGACACATGTCAGTCGTCTGCAGGAGGTTTTCGAGAGACTCCGAGGTGCCGGTCTTAAGCTCAAACCTTCCAAGTGCGCTCTATTGCAGCCGGAGGTCAAGTACCTGGGGCACGTTGTCGGTCGAAACGGCGTGGCAACGGATCCCGAAAAGGTACGGGCAGTAGAAGACTGGGTCACCCCCCAAGACTTGACCGGACTCCGGGCTTTCTTGGGGCTGGTAGGGTATTACAGGCAATACATACCAGACTTTGCGGGCATAGCCCAGCCGTTAAACCGGCTCACCGCAAAGGGAGTGACGTGGCAGTGGACTCCAGTCGAACAAGAAGCGTTCGACCGCCTCAAGGCCTGCCTACTAACGGCGCCCATCTTGGCCTACCCAGACCCCACTCTGGAGTACATCCTAGACACGGACGCCAGTGACCAAAATGTTGGCGCTGTGCTGTCACAAGTGCAGGAAGGCCGAGAGGTAGTAGTAGCCTACTACAGCAAGTCTCTCTCACCCGCTGAACGAAATTACTGCACTACCCGCAAGGAGCTGCTGGCAGTAATCAAGTCAGTGAAGCACTTCAGACCATACCTATATGGCAGGAAGTTCCGGCTGAGTACGGATCATGCCTCGCTGATCTGGTTGTGCAGGAGAGCAGAGCCCTCTAGTCAGGTCGCCCGGTGGCTCGAAATCCTAGCTGAATTCTCATACCGGATCGAACATCGACCGGGCAAGAGACACAGCAATGCGGATGGGTTGAGTCGCCGACCTGACGGAGGTTGCAAACAGTGTCTCAACATCGAGAGGAGGGATGGAGGTCCCCCGCGATGCGAGTTGGAGACGCTGGCTCACCACGGAGCACCGTTTGACTGGGATCAAGGTCAACTCAGGCAAAGAGTTGATGAGTCCCCGGAGGATGTACAAAACCTCCGCGCCAACCCTGTACTGGCCGGTAATGTTCGAGAGCTGAAAAAGCTCCAAGAGGAGCTGCCTGGAGTCGTGGCAGACATATACCGGGCCAAAAGGGAAGGGCGACGACCCAGCGAGGAACGCATACGACAGGAATGCGCCGAATTCCGGCTATACTGTCAGCGTTGGGACTCGCTGCGGATCGGGCAGGATGGGTTGCTAACCATCTCTCTAGCTGCCAGCGGCAGACACCCGGAAAGGAAGAGGGTAGTCTGCCCCACAGCCATCCGCCGTGAGTTGATTTGGGATACTCACAAACAGGCCCACGCAGGGGTCAAGCGAGTGATGTCCAAATTACGACTCCGGTGGTACTGGCCACAAATGGAGCGTGATGTCCGGCTCAGAGTCAAACAGTGTGAGATCTGCCAGGCCAGTAAGCATAGCCGCCCCCCTGGTGAAGCAGGACGGCGGAGGCTATACGCTGGTAGGCCCTGGCAAGTAGTCGCTGTAGACCTGGTCGGACCCATGCCCCTGACCCCCAGAGGCAACAATTGGATCCTAGTACTAACCGACCACTTTACTAGGTGGGCGGATGCTCTGGCTATCCCAGATGCATCAGCCCCAACAGTGGCCAGGGCACTAGACCAACATGTATTCTGTTATTTTGGGCTCCCCGAACAGATACACTCTGATCAAGGCGCTCAATTCCAGTCTCAACTGATGAGCGACCTTTGCCGCCTCTGGGGAGTAAATCAGAGCAGGACCACCCCCTACCACCCTCAAGGTAACGGGGTGGTGGAGCGCAACAACCGGATGCTAGGTGATGCACTCCGGAGTCTCCTCCTTGGACGAGGTCAAGAGGAATGGGATACGGTGTTGCCGCAAGTCATGCGTGCATACCGTAGCACTCCACACACCAGTACTGGTGAGACCCCAAACCTCTTGATGCTCGGGAGAGAGACTCGTGTCCCTGACCATCTCACCTATCACGTTCCAGAGCAAGATAACTCAGTCCACGAGTATGCCAGTGAACTAGTGGAACGGATGAAGGCCGCACACGATATACTGCGCCAACAGCAGTGGAAGGTGCGGCACGAAGATTCCGATGAACCACCTCTCTATCAAAGGGGAGATAAGGTGTGGATGGTCAATTACCGTAGGCGCCGCGGACAGGCTGATAAGCTGAAGCCCAAGTTTGTAGGCCCCTACGTGGTCGTCGAGGCTATGCCCAATCATACGTACAAGATTGAGCGCTCAGGACAGGTGTCTATCCAGAATGAGTCTCGCTTGAAACCGTATTGGGCTAGCCCCGACGGAGTGGGAGAAGCCCCCCGTTGTTAGAGCCCAGGAGGCAGACAACAACGCGCGGGCGACGGCGGCATGGACCTGAATACGAAGTGGTCATACCGCGGGAAGAAAACTTGGTGAGAGAGGAGCGGCAGCTTCTACCAACAGAAGCTTGTTCGCCACCGCCAAGTCTAATTCCATCACTTCCAGAAACCGAGCCGGTTCCGGAAGTGCAAACCCCCACGGAGGGAGGAGCTCCATCCGGAGAACAAGAAGAGGTGACCGCTAACGGTGAAGTAGAGACGCCATTAGAGGCCCCTACTAACGAACCGGCAAGCGTGTCACCCTCCCTAGAAAGGGGACAGCGTACGAGGCAACCCCCCGCATACTTGAAGGACTTCATATGCGACTGCGTTAAAAGCGGCGTGTATGAAAGTCTAGGGGAAAACCGTACGAGAAAAGTATCGAGCAAATGTGGGAGTTGTCAACACCACGGAAATATCAACTTTTGTATCGGCGGAGATAGAAACAAAATTCATCCGCCGGGTGCACAAAGTCTTAATCACGCACCCCAACCACGTTGCTCGATCTTTTCATACGCTGATGCAGTCAGGAGTAGACGTGTTTCTAAGCAGTAGTTCAAACCATTTCACACATTCAGTATGTCTTACGACAACAGATTGTGGGGTGAGTTAACTATATCTTAATACAAAACTAGATTGCATCGCTCAGCTCTGACTCACTGAGTCAATCGAGCTGGAGATAGGTTAGTGAAATACCGTAGTAAGAACTCAGTTGACTTAGAGATTTTTATAATCTCATTGCAATACGTGTTCTATCTGACTATTCACTACCATAAATCTCTACGAGGTAACTGAATTAGGAGTTGCCAAGCTGTTCAAGCTAACAACACGGCAGTGTACTGTATTAACACTGTTGAAACTTTTTCAGATTACACTCGACCCGCTACAACCAGGGTACGGGATAGAACACTTCCCGCTCCGTATCCGGAGGAGTATGCTAGTGGTGACCGGCCTGAGCCACTACGCCGCCGTTGGCGGTGGGTGTCTCCACAAACAGAGGAAGAAATAGAAACGGCCTGGGGGTCCAGAGGACGGACGAGATGCCAGATCTGTGGTGAAGATTGCGCCTCTCATCGCTCCCTTAAACTACACGTCAATGCTCATCTCCTACTAACATTCTGCCCCTGCGGGTACAATGATGTGTATCCCTACCCCGTCACCAGACACCGAGCGGCGGGCTGTTTCCCTGGAGAAAACTACGTGGTCGACGCTAAGCTATACCCGGAGTTCCTCACACTTATACGACCTCTGGTGAAGAAGGCCATGCTGTTAGCCCTTCTGTCCTCGGGGTTCCAACGTGTGTTAGACAACGCCCGCCAACAATCCCCGTTGGTGTCTGACCGCCCTCAAATTACATACACCCCCGAGGAAATTACATATCCAGAAGAAGGAGAGATCTCCCCTACCCCGACGAAGAGACGAACCAGGTCCCCCAGTCCACCCTTGCGCCGCAGACGGACACCGTCCCCAGACCCAGTACGCCTAGCCACAGTAGAAGAACGCCTCCTACGATTACAAGAAGAATTCACCCAGCTGGCACCAGATCTACTTAACACTACAACAGGACTCTTCCAGTTAAAGGGATCCGTATGCCGTATGAAACGGAAACTGCGTACATGCCAAGCCAAGCACCGGCGTGCCCAACAAGGACTCTAGTTGGCTACCCAGAATACTCCGCAACTTCACATCTTGGGAGGAACCAAGATGTCATGCAAATGTTTGACTGCTTAACAGGTTATCCCCTGTCTAACACCACAGCTAGCTAGTATTCCTCGTCTATCTACAGCTGGCCAATTGTATGCAACGGATCGTTACGATGACCCTGTCTATTATTATGTCTCTTCCTGTATATTATGTGTTATTTTTGTCCACTGATGTATGCAGTTACTAATGAATGTTTTTTTTTATATATATATATATCAGAAAGATGGCTTTCTGCTGGTGGGGGCGGTGTGGTGGTTCGTGGAACTACCAGCAGCACAACATGTAGGGTCGCGTAATTGACCCGGAACAATGGATAGCCAATTAGCGTAGTTGATAGTTAGCAGCAATTGTAGTTTCCCGCTGCTAACTCAGTCGAAGCTAGAGTGTGAAATAGATTAGATGTGTAACTTGTTTGGAAATAATGTATCGTTTTTATAATGTATAATTGTGTGTAAAATATACTCGTTCACTCGACTTATCCTGGTGCAGTTCTATAGCTAATAAATAGACTCTCTGGATAGCACATCAACCCTAAATCTGAAAATCATAACAATATAATATTGTTTGCCTTCAATTATTTTATTGTATAAAGTAGTTTTTCTACAAAAGTACATAAAATTTGAAAGTTTATAAAATGGGTAGACTTGATTGAAACTGGATTTGGAAATCAAATGTGGTGAGTTGAGCTGTAAAATTAATATGGAGTATATAAAAGCAGAAACAAGGAAGGTTACATAATAGTGGCTTCAAAGAGATTAAAAAGAGAACAACAATTCAAAGCTATTTTAGTGTTACTTAAATAATTCATGGGGAATATCTAAATGTGGAGTTGAAGTAGGAAAAAATCACTCTTGAATACACATCTGGTTCTGTATAGGTTATAAAGTTCGTTGCAGGAGAAAAACCTTACAGTCTTAAAATCTCTGTTCAGATTAGTACAACCATGACCAGTCTACAATGTTGTGAGGATTAAATTAGGGTAAAACAAATTGTTCGATGAAATACAAGAATTTTTACTGATAATTTCATTAAATTGCTGTATAATTTCATTACACAGTTGTGTAGGTATGAAACTAGCTGTTACAATTAGTATCTAGATTTATATTATATTAACAATATAGTATGGCTACATAATATAGAGTCTTACCATCTTCAGTGGTAGTTGGACTGGGTGTGGTGGTTGTCGGTACAGGATCGTCTACAGAAAAGACAAAATAAATGTTGTAGTTGTTGACATTTAAATATTTTTGTGAATTTGACATTTGACATTAATTTAATATTTTAACATTATTTATCTTAACATTTGAACCAACTGTGACAGAATTGATCAAGTATAAGACAAGAATAAAAAACATTGCATGCTATTATTATTGCACCAAAATTTTATGGATAACACATCAATATTCTTATCTTGAATTTGATACAAAACTTGATGTGGCAAAGCTGAAGCAATTCATTAGAGTTTTGACCTTAATAGTATATAAATGCAAATTAATGATAACACGTGAAGGCCATGGTATTGAATGGTAACTCACTTGTTGGGCAGATGGCAGTAGGAGAAGATCTGGTAAAGCTGCATCCTCTAGTAGCTCTACTATTTGACACCTGAAAAATAATCTTAGTGTAGAATCTGATTAGTTATTGAACAATGTATTTTTTGTGCAATTTAAAATAAAGATATTTACTACAAAATCAGGGGCAGAATGTAGATCGTGCAAAGCTCTACTATTTTGTGTCAACAAGGGATTGTGATATCGACTACAGTAAACTAATATACCTGCAGTGTTTAATTAGTAATTCTAGTACATAACTTTTTTACAACAAAAAATCTTAAGCCTGCTGTTTTTATAACGTAATAACATGTACAGTGAAGCAAAATATTTTAAATCGCAGAAAAGCAAAAATAATGAACTTATTATTTTATCCAATACAGTGAAGGAATTGAAAACTTTTGATATGCCATAAATTACAAACTTTTTGTACACATTTTTTCATCATAAAGCGAATCAGCAAACTAAACTTTGCATTTGCAGAAGTTTTTCTACAGATAACATCTAACTGGTTCTCAAAAAACTATGAGAGTGACTCACCTTGATGTAGAAGCAATCATCTGGTATTGGTACAGCAGAGCTGGAGACCAGGTGAGTGCTGTTGACTCTCTCCAGAGAAATGGTGTCAAACACTGTACCATCTAATTCCTCTATCTCCAGAGTGTTGAAAACTGCAGCAGCTGAAGATTCTGATACCTCAACATAGACAACAGCCTTTGCTTCTGTAAAATTAACAAACGGGTCTTTTTAAATTTTGAAGTTAGTATCAGTTGTGCGTTATATTTTAGCCTGGCTTCAAAAACATCCTGGCAACATTGATTTTGATGAACAAAACTCTATTTTAACTACAAAACACTTCCATAAAAATTAATATACCAGAATTGAAATGTTGTACCAATATATGATGTTATGGAAACATGGTATACATTGTTAATACTACATAAAATAGTATAGGTGAGAGGGGGGCTATAGTTGAACCAAATGCTTGAAATTTTCTCCTTTAAATCGTTGCACCATTTTATCTCTGTTACTTAAGAGGGTTTTAGGTGAACTACCAGACATAGAAATATATGAAATTAAAGCAAAAGTTTTTAGGCGAGCAAGTATTTTTCACATTTCTCGCATAAACGATGAGCAAACTGAAAATTTATTTTTTTCATAAAAAGTTGTATATAGCTTTTCAAATTTTAAAAGTTAAGTAAATTCAGGCATGCATTCTCAATATGCTTTCGAAGCTGGGCAATGACCTAAAGTTGCATAGATATTCCATTCACAGCAGATACTATATTGAAAATAATTTGTAGCTAACTGTGTGAGGTTAGTAAAACTATAAAAGAAGTATGGCGGGTTGAACCAGGTACAACTTGTCCAACTAATCATTTTTACTGTGTTAATTATACTTGGACACACCAGTTTTTTTACATTTAAGTTTATATTTTTCTTAATTAAAATCTTTCTGCCATAAATATATAAATACAAACATGTATTTATAGTCCTATGGAACAACTGAAATGGAGGTCAACAGTGTAATTAAACTATTTTACAAATTTTTTCAGAAGGGTGAAAAATTATATACATAAAACAAACAGAGGAAAAGATTAGGGAAGCTTAACTACAGCAATGAATATGGTAAAGCAAGGCAGTGGCATTAAGTTAAGCTAGAGCCCTTAAACAGCCCTCTAAAAATGTTGCTTATGTCTTATACCAAAGCAAGTTGTGCCAAAAAAAAACAGGTAAAAAATTGGCTCTATCTTCGTGAATAAAACGTTTATGCATTTAGTTTTAATGGACAAGGACAGCAAAATATATGACTGACTTTCATGATGCTAGTCTTTGAATTGGCAACAACATTTTTCAAAACTTATGCTCAAAAATGAAATTTTTAATTCAACTATAGCCCCACCCTTCCTATGTAAAAATATAGTAGACTACAAAGAAATAGAGCACATAAGAAAAAGTATGTTAAACTAATACAGATTGTATTATATTGTATATATTTGTGTATAACTGGAATATATTACTGCAGACTTACCAGTGGATGGAGTCTTTTTAATTAGACCACCTTGTAAAAAGGAAGGTGTAATTCCAAGAGTACTTCTAGCTAAAAACAAACAAAAATAAATTGTTAAGGTTGGGTGCAACATTGCGTGATAATTTTATTACTAAGGAAGTCAAAAATCAGAAAGAATGACTGAAGTTTAGCTTTGTGGTGGGTTATTTATAATCTTCTAAAAACATAAAGTTATACAAAATTAGGTACAAAACATATTTTATACTGTTTGTTTAAATTGATAGCACAGATCTAAATTACTGTGTACGATTTCACAATCCTTAGAAAGTTCACCTCCATTACCTGATATTTTCAAAGTATGATCAGCAGATGATGAGAAGGAGACAGAGTAAGTTCCAGCTGTAGGACTTACAATCTTCTTGACTTTAACACTTCCAATATCAACAATGTCTACATATGCAGATGTTGGCAGTGGTGAACCTTTTAACAAAAATAAAAAAAGTTAACAACTACTACATATTGTATCAAGTGCATAGATGGTTTAAACAAAGTGAATTATTATCTATTTCATGTAAAACAAATTTATGTTAATAGAGCTGGTACTTAGACTTAGTACTTAGATAATTGTCTAGCTCTTGGGCTATCTATATAGAAATGGTGAAGAAATTTTCAATTTATTTATTCTTTTATCTAATTTTAAAAACTTTAATTTAATTATGCTGCCGAGCATCACAAAGTTAGAAAAACATTAAAAAAAACTAAAGCATTTCATAAAATAAATACTAAATATATTTTGATAATTGTAAACATATGGAAGAGTCAATGTTTCAGCTTACCAGTAGAATCATAGAGACTCAGTACTGCAGATGGTCCAATCAAGGAGACTACCAAGTCACGCACAGAAGGATCAACACAGAAAGAGTGGATTTTAGTCTCTTCAGCCACAGGATTGTAGATTGATTCAAGGACCAGATCTCTATTTCCATCATCAGTGATATTAGCAGCAGCTTTCTCAATTATAATGTCCACTATCTGTAGCACAACATAGAGCAAATTCTACGAGACAAACTCTTGATAACAATGGTAGTTCATTCTTGAGGTAAAATTTTTGGAAGTGATTCAAAGTTACTGAGATAATAAGTAAGTAGTTAACTAAATATGGCCATTGTTGACAATCATATCAACAATAATAATACTTGACAATCATATCGACAATCACCGACTTTCTATGATTCTAATAAATATTTCATTTATCAACTTACTGCTGCCACTTCACTTTTTCTGACTCTATAAACTTCTCCGCCAGTCACACAAGCCAACTGGTCATAAATATCGCCGGTGACACAAGCATGATTAGCATCAGTTGTGGCACGTCGAAATCTCCAACCACTGCTCTGTCCACTGCTGGCAAGTTGTCCAACTGCTCGTCTTCCTCTAACACCTCCACATGTACCGGTGAGTATAGGAGTCACCTACATTCAACAGTCAGAGAATTTAGCATCTGCACACCTCAACATAGTTCATTCTGAGTGAGGTAAAACACTAAAGGCTTGAATTACTAAATTGCAACCTATGATTATGTTGATTTTAGGTAAAAATGGCACAGGTAAAATTGGCACAGTAAAAACGGTACAGGTAATAATGGCCCAAATGGAAAAATAGGTAAAAATGACACAAATTCTCCCAAAACCCCAAACTCAAACCCTCACTCAAAACTCTCAACCCAAACCCTAATATTGAAAAAGCGCCATTTCAATTTACCTACTTTGCCATTTGCGCCATTATTACCTGCACAGGATAAACAACGGCAACCTTTTTTGCTGCAACTGCCTTGCTGAGGCTGCATTATTATTTAAAAATTCAGTCCCGTCAAATAAAACCTCACTTAATTGTGCTAGAATCAAAATTTATAAACCATGTTGTATATCTTTTTGTTCCTCAGAGCAACTCTTTTGGAATTTTCAATATTGATAATTTTTGCAAAGTTATAGACAAAAAACTACCCCAATTTTGGCCAATTTTGTCTGAAAAGTTGATTTTTTAGTCTCCGCCAAATATCTCAGCAGGAAAGCATAGTATTTGAATAGTTAATAGAACAAACACTGCCCGAATCCTGACAAATTTCTGCAGAGCAATTTTTTTGATCTTTTCAATAGTTTTTATAGATTTTCTATAAATTAGTGATTTATACACTAAAAACGCGATATTTTTTCCCATAAGTAATCACCAATGTGCAGCACTTCGCGCTTTAATGCATGAAAACGTAGAGATGAGAAGACACTGATGCATATATCACTAATTAGAGGCCTGTTAGTTGACAGGCTAGTGAACAGCTTGATATGTACTTATTTGTAAATTGAGCAGCCATAATGGAATATTGATAGACAATGCAGCCCTAACCGAGGAAGCTGCTTATTGGTTATAGTGTAATCTCAGGCTAAACAATCACAAGTAGGTAAACCAAATGCCACACACATAGCATTAACATAGCAAGAACTTAAACTAGATTGTGAGCAAATTTTTTGATATTCCCAGTGAGGATGCCACTATTACCGCCAGTTTTACTGGAAACCAATTATGTTACCTTCACCCTGACCTATTTCTCTCGGTTGCATATAATTATCACACACTTGGAACTCACAAAGCATCATGAAAATTGATATGACACAGTAACAATACAAAGGTACTATAGCCGATTATTTTGACAAACTTATACAACAGTAGGTTGGTAATCTTTTCACCTCAAAACCTATTTGTGTATGCAATAATTCGGAAAGTTTTCATTATTCTGAGTACAAGCAGCTCATAAAATTTCAATTGGTAAGCAATAAAAATAAGCTTTTATATTTTCTTCAGAAGTTTCTTATCTGGTAGGAAGGCGATGCCATACTCTGAGAGTAAAATATTTATAAAGCACTTTCCCCAAAGACTAAGAAAAGCAATATGCAAACTTTTATAGCTTACATTCACCTTTCTATTTACATCCTACACATTACTGAGTTCAATAAAAACATTTTCGTATTCACATGACAATAAATGAAAGATCTATAATGACACTACAGCCAATTTAACCTGAATATATTTCAATGACTACTCGAGGTTATTTAAAGTGTATTTACCTTGCAGCCGGTAGACAAAGCCAGACGTTTAGCTATGGGCCCGAGAGTTGGTCCATCTTTGGCAGACGCATCTGAGAAGAAATAGAGATGAGATTTGGGTTTGGCTGCTTCAATACCAGCTATGATACCAGTAGCTGCCAGTTCAGGACAATCACCTCCTCCCTGTAATTAAATTGTTTCCTGTTTGTAGTATGACTAATTTGCCTACTGCAGAGTCAACATATGAATGTAAACATAGACAGTTTAACAGTTCAATCACTCGGACTGACTTTTGATTTACATCAAACATATTATCTTCAATTTTAGTTTCTAACAAAAAACCTTCCTGGGTTTTATTCTAATTGTCTTCATACTCATGACCATAGTCATTTATTTATAAAAGAAAATTTTTATATGAGCATTCACCTACATACTAGACAAAAGCTATATGGTGATCAACAGCCAACCCATACGTATAATTTGCTGTAAACCGGCATGAATATTGACAAGGCAGTTTAACAGTTGAGTGAATGAAATTAATGGCTGATTTTCACTAAACACATACTTCTAGTTTCAGTTTTAGTTCAAGATTCTAACAAATCACTTCTTTGTTAAATCTATTTTTATGCATCAGTTTCAAACTTCCTTTTAAATTTTCTTTATATCCACTTATGATTAATAGATATTTTTTATTATAGCATCGGCATTGCATTACACAACAACTATATGATTATCCAAATCAAACGAATATGTGTCCTAGGATGCCCATATTGCTGTAGGCATGCATGAGTTTTTATAAAATGAAGTGAGTCATGAATGTCTATACTGCTACGACTATACGTGTTAAGCGTAAGAACTTAGGCTACTTACAGTCACTTTTATGTTATTAAGAAGAAAATTTCTTGCAGCACTGGCATCTTCTGTTGCAAACACTGGTCCAGTAGCTGAAACATACAGCACATATTACAGTAAACATTACAGTAAACATTACAGTATACATTGCAGTACACATTAATTACACAGTACGCATTACAGTAAACAGTAACATACACATTACAGTACAAACTATAGTAACTACTACAGTATAAACTACAGCACAAAATACAGTACACACTACAGAACATCAAAACCAGCAGTACACACACACACACACACACACAAACACGCACACGCACACGCAAACGCACACACACATATATATATAAGTCGCTACTCTTCAATCCTGGAAATGCATGGGGGAAACACAACCACAACCTCTTTGACGTGACAATGGGAGGGTATGACGGCGCAGAAACATGCGAACTAGTTGGGGCATACATTTTAAACTTAATAACACAAAAATATGGCAAAAGCTTTGGCCTGTACAGGGATGATGGCTTCGGAGTCTCCGACAGAACACCAAAAGAAATAGAGAACATGAAAAAGGATATCTGCAAAATATTTTCTGAAAATGGATTAAAAATAACAATCGAAGCAAATAAAAAAATTATCAACTTCTTAGACACCACGCTCAACCTAAACAACAAAACCTACACACCATACACTAAACCAAACAGTTCAACTAAATATATTCAAATCCAACCACCCACCAAGCATAATCTCCAACCTACCCTCGTCTGTTTAATAAACGACTGTCGTCAATATCGTCTAACGAGAAAATTTTCACGCAATCCACCTACAACCACCAAAACCTTCTAAACCAAACTGGCTTCAAACACCAACTACAATTCCTACCAAGAACACAAACAGGCAACACACAACAGGAATCTCGAAACCGAAAAAGAAAAGTCGTTTGGTACAATCCACCATACAGCCAACATGTAATCACAAAAATTGCAAAAAAACTTCTTTAAAATCATGAATGAGGAATTTCTGAAACAACACCCACTCTATAAAATAATCAAGAAAAACAATATAAAAGTTAGCTACAGCTGCATGCCAAACATAAAACAGACCATAAACGCCCACAATAACAGAATATTAGAGAAACAGAAGCAACAAAACAAAACCCTCAAAAATCCTGCAACTGCAGAGAAAAAGAAAATTGTCCGCTGAAAGGAAACGGTCAGGAGAGCAAAGTAATATACCAAGCAACTGTAGAAACTACCGAAAATGAGCCTGCAACATACATTGGCCTGAGTGAAGGACCGTTTAAACTAAGATACGCAAACCACAAATCATCACTCAAAAACAAGGAAAAAGCAAATCAAACAGAACTTAGCAAATACACTTGGCAACTAACTAACAAAAACATCAAACACAATAAAAGTTGGAAAATATTAAGTAAAGCGAAAGCATACAACACAATTACCAAAAGGTGTAATTTATGCCTATGGGAATGTTTCTTTATTTCATACAAACCTAACATGTGTACTTTAAACAAGCGAAACGAACTCTTACCAACCTGCCGACACACAAAAAAATTCTTACTGTGCAACCACAAAACCTAGAAACTCTGTAGCCTATTTATATTTTATGCATTATAGTAAATAATACCCAAATACCCATAGAGTATAGTCACCCAACAACAACTTCATGCATCTGCTATAAATTGTGTTTTTACATTATGTTTTTTTTATATATTTAATTACACTTACAAACCTATATAACAACAAAGCCACTGCTATGTTTGCGTTACGTTTTACGTTGCGTTTAGCATGTTGATTTTCTTAATGTAAAAATTTCAATTCGTCAATATTGTGTCTGAGGAATGCTGATGAGGCATAAAACTACTAGTAGCGCAATAAAATAACATCTAATTAAATTGCTCTTTTCTTCAATAATATATATATATATATATATATATATATATATATATATATATATATATAATTATATATATATATATATATATATATATATATATATATATATATATATATATATATATATATATATATATATATATATATATATATATATATATATATATATATATATATATATAGACAACTATACAACTTACTTGGATCATTAAACAGAGAGATGACGTAATGATCATATGTGTTTCCTTCAACTGTCGCGTCAAACAGTTCTACAGATTTACTTATTACCTAAAGATATAAGTAATGCACTTGCAATATTTTCAAGTAGGTTTTTCAATGAAATATTTCATCTTTAAAACTTGTAAAACGGTAGGCTAACATGCTATTGAAAAGCACAAAATTGTTTTTGAATGTCTGTAAAACTAGTAAAACTACTTAATAAAAAAATTCTATATGTTGCTTTCACCAGTCATATTATATTAGTATGTTTTAATATCAACAACTTAGTTGACCGTATTAATCACTTATTTATTGTAGTTTCAAGTACACAATTAAAACAACTCACTGCATCAATATCATCTCCCATGGATCCGGTGGTGTCTATTATAAACCCCATTGAAACACCACATCTCACTGGTGTTGGTACAAACACCAATAGAACTACACAAGCAACTGCTAAGCACATTGCTTTTGCTTGTATCTTCATTCTAAAGCAAAAATCATTGTGTTGTGCTTTAAATTGCATAGCACCATAAAAACATTTCCAATAGCCAATAATAGATGTGAATAATTTAATTACCAAAACATATGTAATAGCTTTACAAGCTCTAAGAAGATATAATGCATTATTATATATCCATAAAAGATAAAAACAAACAAAAGTCGTGAAACAGAATATAACAATTAAACATGTCATACTATTAACACAGTTACATATAAACTACTATAATAAATCACACATATACTATTATATTAATATATTATATAAAGGTTAAGGACAAGTAATGGTAAACTCACATGTTAGTATGATATGTTGAAACTTCTATCAGAATATTGTTCTTTAGTTCACTTCAACTGATTTGATATTCTTACCAGTAACCAAGAGCTTATATACATGTAATCAGCCAATCAGCAATTAGAAGGAAGAAGGAAATTATGTTATCAGGAGAGCAAATATAGCAAGAATAAAACATGTAACTTTATGAGATTGAAAACAATATGTCTACTGAATTACAACCTGAGTGGGAGCCATTGTGCAATATGCTGTTTACTAAGCAGAACATCAAAACATCAATGTCAGGTCAGATAGAATATCTGCTAACAGAAAACATGAAAATCAGTAAAACTTGTTTCATGGATCCAGTGGTCAGCGACTAAACCGATTAGCACGTGAAACTGGACGTCGTCCAATTAGTGTGAGGTGACACACACTTCTAAAAGAGCAAGGAATAACATACTTATCTCCTCATCGATCACTGCAACAGATGAGGGGATCGGTCTGTCTAGGCTTGTCCTTGCCATTGATAACACCCTTTTCTGCCAAATGTGTGCTATTGATTATGCAAAAGCTAGAAGTACCTCAAATCTTTTGCAAGCAGTTTTCATGGTATATTAAAAACAAATTCATGCCAGCTCTGAGGTATACAAATATGGTTCTCAGAAAAATGCAGGTTGTCTTCTTAAATTACTACAGAATCTGTGAGACACAGAAATCATGCCACAAGACTGGAGCAATGCAAGCATTATTCCATTATTTAGGAAAGGTGATAGGAAAGATTGTGGAAATTAATGGGGTACATCCCCTTCATCTATTGTAGGCCAGATTCTCTCCCGCATACTATTAATTTGGCTAAACTCACAGAAAGAAAGTGTAAATTTAGGAATGAAAGAAGTACAATAGATACGGCTTTCTGCTTGAAGTGAGTGCAAAAAAGTGCATAGAACAAGATATGCTACTCTACATAGTGTTTTTGGCTTCAGTAAGGCGTTTGACACTGTGTCTAGAGCAGGTCCTTGGTAGGTCGTTAAAAAGCTTGGCTGTACAGCCAAGTTCAGTCGTATTATTGAAGCACTTCATGAAAACATGCAAGCAAATGTTTCATTGAACAGTTCTATCACAAAATATTTTTCGGTAAGAAATGAAGTCAATCAAGAGTGTACGTCCTTGCGTCAGAATTTTTCTCACTTACCTGTCAGTCATGTTTGAAGTTGCCTTTAAAGAAAACTCAGAAAGGGTTATATATAAGAACTAAAAAAGAGGCAGACCTGTTTGATGTGTCTCATTTCAAGTCTAAAACCAAAACCACTACTGAGTTAGTGAAAAACTTGCTGTTTGCTGATGATAGTGCTTTAGTGGCTCATCATCTGATAATATGTCAAATTTTCAAAAGATTTTAGTCTAAGTCAAGAAGGCAGAATAATGCCTCTATAAGCCTCTGAAGTTTTAAAGTGAAACTTTTTAAGCAAAAACCATAATCATCAACAGAGAACTTTTAAAAATGTGTAAAATTCTCAAGTACCATAAAATCACAATAGCTGAAAATGCTAAACTATAAATCTGAGAGTAAGTAATTCTAATGCAGTGTATGAACAATTGAGAACCAGATTTTAGAATAATGTTTCAATCAAAGTCATGGGTCAGGTGCATGGTGTTATGGTGCTCGCTGCCTCAGGGTATGGTACTGAGATCTGGACAAAATACAGTGTGCAAGCTGACAGACTGCAAGCATATGTTATGCAACATCTGTGCTTAATCATGGGTATCGAATTTGGAGAGACAAGGATACTAACCATGAAGTACTAAAAAGAGACAGTTTACCATCTTTAAAATTTATCCTCATTCAGATGAATTTGAGATGGCTATAGGACATCTCAAGAGGATGAACCATAGCTGTTTACCTAGACATCTCCTTTATTCCCAGATAAAAGAAGGTAAGCGTAGCCAAAGACTGAAGTTTAAACCTACTGTAAAACAGATAGATACGAGCAGAGGTGGCTAGCAAAAGAAAGCTAAATATAAAGACCATCGAGATGTTTGATGAAACCAAATTGACAGCAGTAATTTTGTATATGATGATAATAACATCAAAAAACACTATTAAACAGGTTGTTTTTAGATATTACCATAACAAAAAGAAATTTTGTGTGCTCAAAGAAACTTCCTAAATAATCATTTAATGATTAGACTCCCAGTTCGAAAGATAAAAGCTTATACAGTGGTTTTCACTTTGATTGGGTGAGTTATAATTTTATCGTCACATAAATATCAAAAACAAGTGTTTCTTTATATCCCAAAAGAGCTGCAAATATTATTTAAGTGCAGTAGCTGATAAATTTAGATAGCCTAATTTTTTTATTTTCCTAAGAAATTTTGGTTTGGGGCAAATGTTGAAAGTCTCTCGAGAACATAACTTTCTTGTCAGATTCTGATAGCCTGGAAAACTGCTGTTTCTCAAATTCTCTATTACATCACTCACCACACAAACATATAAATATAATTTTCAGCTTGGTGCACTTTAGAAGGAAGTCAATTTGAAAAGCTTTCCAAACAATGATACACACACACGCTACACACGCCACACACGCCACACACGCCACACACGCCACACACGCCACACACGCCACACACGCCACACACGCCACACACGCCACACACGCCACACACGCCACACACGCCACACACGCCACACACGCCACACACGCCACACACACACACACACACATCCAACACAGACTCTTTCCCAGTACATATCACAATGTTATGGGATGTGCAGATTAGTGTACAAAACTAATCATGAGTATATGTTATCCCTTGTCACGCTCAGAATATCATAAACATGAGTTACGATTTTTCAATAAAAGAAATCAATAATCAGATATCTATTAATCCTACAATGAAAATTGCGTAATATATCTGCTTAATTGAGTTTTTTAGTTAATTTAACTCCATAAAATTTCAAAAATTCTAATTTTTTTCACTCAAATATTATCTATGTAGTTGCTCGAGCTTGTGGTCATTTTAACATCAGTTAAAAACATTTTCCCCATAATTTATATTTAAAATTCAGGTTATAGTGACAGGGAATGGGATTTTGGCTGCAGTAAGTTTACATATGCCTCTCTGTTTATACACTTAGCGCAAATTAAAATCACTAAACAAGAAAATATAAAGCAACCTGACAACCGAATATATAAATAGTAGATTAGATTTGAAAGTTGAGTCAAAAAGTTAACACTAATTTCAGTAACTTGTTATTTAATTCAAATGCAGTAACTTTCTTCATTGTCTTTCCATAGATCAATCTCAGTCAGTTGGATCAGTTTGATTGCTTTTTCCATTACATTCTCAGCTCATGTGAAAGGTACTTTATAAGTTTGACTAATATATTTACATGCTTCACTTGACTGAGTGGCTGAAGTTATTGCAAAAAACAAATCGGCATCTTGGATGGGTGCAAAATAGCATCCACTATTAACTAGCTGTCTATAAACAACAATATTTGATGAGAAACCATAATTGGTTGTTTCGTTTTTAAAATTCTACACTGATTCTAAATTTATAAATTGCAAAACACTATTTTTATTCAAAACAAAATTTTCAACAGAAACACATGTTTGCTATATGAATGACACATTACATTTGGCAGAAGCATACATAATAAGTATATGAAAGAAGCTAGTTATGTAAGATCAAAAGCTTTTTATGCTGATGTATCAAAGAATTGCGTGTTTAAAAAAATATATTATATATTAAAGATGAGTCTTTTATTGGTCCGCCGGTAATCACTAAAAATCTGTAAAAATGGAACAAGATTCTGTAAATGCATTTTAAAATCACAAAAATATAGGGATGATTAAAATGTATAATGTAAAATTACTTGCTTGAAGCAAATTATATAACAAATGTTTCAAAGTACTGCTTCATGGTATAAAGTTTTCTTACCATCATCATTACTGCCATTAATTTCATTTGCGTAGTTTTCTCTAAAGTATCTTCTGTTTAGACAAGCGTTGCATTTACACACACCAGTGCACCGCATTTAAGATTTCTGACATTCACATCAGGATGTATTGCAACTGGTTTTACAGCAGCAGTATAATATGTTTTTCAATGCATTTTTGGGCACAAAGGCTTGAGTCAGTCATTTTATAGTGATGCTGTCATTATCAACAATTTCTATCCATAGTATTCTGGAAATGGTGCATTGACAAAAGCAATTGTTGCCCTTCTCTAGGTAGCTGCCTTTTAAATATTTTACTTACTTCATAAGTTCAATTTTTGTGTGGAAAGCTGCAAGTTTTATTGAGCCATCTTTGTTGGAGAAAAGAATGCAGCATATATCAAACATCATCTATGTGTACTTACAAACTTTTCTATTTAAGTAGCTGTTCAAAGCTTTCAGCACAATCTGAATGGTTTTGTTCAAGAAGGAGTAGACTATGTGCAGTTTCTTTTCCATAAAAGTGCTAATCAAATCACAACCTGTTAAAGCATATAAGCTAGGAAGTGCTGCACTGCACACAACTCATATTCAAGCTCATTTGCAGCAAACTTAATATTTAAATATCTCATATATATGATCACCACGTTTTATGAATGAATATAAATTTCCAAATGGTAGTATATTGCAAATATTGTGAATTTATTATTATACCCTTGATGGAGAGAACATTCTTCGGAAAATATTTTGCATACATGTAAGATCATGCATGTAGGCAGGTGTCTCATCACACTATACTTTGGTTTTCTTAAAAACTCTGCCATGCATGTTTTGAAAGTTCTAGGTAAATGCAGTTTTCCTCGAACCCAACAGCTATGAAAATATCCCTCTATAGCCTTTTTTCGCGATATGTTTTTCACAAAAAATTCACCATCATTTTTCTTGTTGCTAATTGCCAGGAAATTGCAAAATTTGACTAGAAATTTATATTTGAACCAAAAACAGCTGTTCTATGACCACATATCAGAGCATGCCTTGATCTCTCCACATTCTTAAAAATCTATCCTGCATGAAGAATTATAGGAATGGGCCGTTACAATAATTTTTGAAAGGAATGCATCAGCATGCAAACCAAATGTAGGAACAGCTTTCACTTTTTGAAGTTTTGCCATTTCATCAAAAATAATATAGTTGGTTTTTAGGCAGGAGAATGTGTAAAGCATTAGAGCAGTCTGCAGTCAATTCTTTTTCAATAGTATTCATAGGAGCACATATAGGCTCATAAAATTCTTATACATAATATAAAATTGAGTTTAACTATCAAGTATAGGTGTTATGCTCCGACTAGAACCAGACTCTAAAATGGTCTGCAAGTACAAAACAATTTTGATAAAATTGTAAGTGGGTAATCGTGATTTGAGTTATTTTTATCATAGGTCGACTAGTTATAGCAATGCTTATATGCGTTTAGCGAGGAAATTTCCTTTAGACTCTTATTTTCATCGCTATCATCTAAGCTTCTTTTATACTTTCTAATGTGATAGTAAAAATGTTGCCTAAAATTGGATAGAGATATTTATATAACGGAAATGCGTGCCTAGGTAACCTTTAGCATAAATGTGTTAGGTCTGTGATAATTAACCTGCTCAGGCATGGATGATACCTGGTGTTCATTCTTCTGGTTTGCTCAATCAGTCTAAATTCTAGAACAGCTTGCCCTAGTTTTCTAGTAAGAAATTATATTCTTTTGTGACACATGATGCACATAAAAAACTACTTGCCCATGATCTTTGAATAAGGCACGTCCAGATCTTTTTTCTATAATAGGTGGCCTAAACATAATTATATTATAATATATTTTCAATTATAGCAAAGCTTTAGGGTATTTCCTTTGTAAATATAATTGAGCTAAATAAATTTTGACTCAAAAGTCATCATTAAAATAGTATGAAAGTTATGCATTTTAACCAACAGCATTATTGTTATAAAAACATTGCTTTTATAACATATTATATAGTTCAATTTAAATTCGTTGGTAAAGCTCAATTGTACAAATCTAAAATATATTCTATAAAGTCCAGACTAACCTGCTCATGTTTTTCATTACTTTTTTTAGTAAAATTAGCTATTATATTTAAAATCATTGGCTTTAATAATGTCAAGATATTTAATCAATTTATACAAAATTAGAGGAAAACAACTCCTTCAAAAGTTTCAAGCGCTTTTGTGATAAACTGGGTGGACAAAACAGTCTGCAATAATTTGATAAATGCGATTAAGACAATGATATGACCTACATGTATCAACAAATATTTCAAATTGCTTGTTTTATAGTCATTAAAATACTCAACGTAATAGTATAATGCAGATTAGTGCTGGTTTTAACTACGCATTACAGAAAAGGCTGGAAGGGGATGCCCCAACATTAAAGCACAGGTCATTGTCATATGCACTTAATATTCTATATGTGCGGACCGTTACGAAAAAAACCGTAACGGTTCGTAACCAAAACTAGCTGAATAATTAGGGAAGAACATGGGAAATGAAGCAAAATTAAAAGAACTTTGATTATTTAGGTGTATTTATTGGTGTTTTACTAGTTTTAGCCAAAAAACCATGCGTTCATTACCAGCTAAATTGCGAAAAATAGCCAAAAACTGAAGATTTCGAGTGTGTACTAAATTAGGTAAAATGACTCATATACAGGAAAACTCAAAATGTTCAATAGTCAACAGCTTTGAATTTTTTTTAAAATTATTTTTATTCAAAACAATTTTGTGCGTAAAAACAAAAATTTAATCAGCGTTTACATCTACACCCTATAAACAATAATATGTTATCATAACCACATCTAAAAACACATGAGGCATTCATTAAAGCAATTTGATTAGCAATCAATTAATACATTTGTAAACATTGATTGACTGCAAAAACTTATGGATCAACTTCTGAGAGTGAATTAATTTCAAAGCAAGTGCTATGTAGCAGTTTGACGGTCACAGCAACATCTAAAAACACACATCTGTCAATTAAACAGTTAATATTCTTGCCGTGACTTAGCAGCAAACCTATGGAAAAGGTCTTGGGAGGGAAGTGAATTATATTCAAAGCAATGAGGCTATAGTAGACTAAAGGCCTGGCTTCACAATTGTGAGAATCACACGAAATCGTCTATTTGACGCAAAAAAACATTCGTGCAAAAAAATTTGAGGGAATTCAAATGAAAGGATCTTGGTTGGGTGTACACAACGCTGACGGACAAAAAATCACAATCGACAATAAGCACCATTTGATTGGTCAATGGAATTTTAGCAACAGTAATTATTTCATTTCTACCATGTTTATCTATTTGGCAATTTTCTGTTGTTTGTATCTCGTGCAAGACTCATTCATGGACTATTTATTATGTGTGTGGCTGGTCATAACGAGAGGATAACTCACGAAAATCGTCACACGATTTCGTGTGATTCTCACAACCGTGAGGCCAGACCTTAAAAATAATACAAAAAAGATGGCCGTATTTGTAGATGTCTTGGATTTAGTGACCATCATTAAATAGCTAAACATATGCATGTGACAATACAATCAAAGCATGTGACAACCAATTACAACCTACTAATATTTTTATGGTTATAGCTCCGATTGATTGAAGTTAGAATATCAAATTGGATTGGCTCACTATTGAATACGGGTGCAACACTTTCCCTGCTTCATGGTTGTGATAAGATTTTTACAAATATACTGCATTCATATTTACAATTGTTTTATTTTGAATTTTATTAAAATTATTTGTTTTAGTTTTGTTTTCATCTATATGAATTATATATAAAATATTTTCAGATATTTTTTAAAGAGTAGCTATATTAAGTAATTAACATTAGCATAAAAATTATACTCACAATTACTATAACGTCATTAGTTTTGTTTTCATCCTCATTAATAATATATAAAATCACTCCAGTTGTTTTTATTAACTAGCTGTATAGTAATTAATATACAGCTAGAATTTATATATTCACTAGTATTATAATGCCATTATTATTGATAGTTATTGCTTAAATTATGATTTACTTAGTGTTTTTGTGGTAATTTTGTAAGTTATGTATCATACCATAAGGAATGCTAATGCAATGAGGTGAATACTATGTTAATATATTGTTGGTTTCTTCAATGATTTTATTGTGTAAAACGCTTTTATAATAAAAGTACATACATGTTGAATGGTAACAAAATAGATGAAACTTGATTGAGATTGGATTTGCGAATCAAACGTGTTGATTTGAGTAGTAAATAAGGAGTATATAAAAGCAGCAAACAAAGAAAGTTACATAATAGTATGCATTCATAAAGGGATGTAAAATATAACATCAAATATTATGTCAAAACTATTTTAATGTTACTCAAATAAGTCATAAAGATCTCTGATTGGAAAGTAGCATTAGGAGAAGATAATTCTTGAAAGCACAGCTGGGTCTGTATAGACAGAGTTCTTGTAGGTGAAAACTCTAAGAGCCTTAGAATCTCTGTTCAGATTAGTACAACCATGACCAGTCTACAATGTTGTGAGGATTAAATTAGAGTAGAACAATAAGATGGTACTTATAAACTTATCAAACAGCTGCAGGCTATATAGATCTAGTAACAAAGTGCTATGTATAAGTAAATCTATAGATTATATTAACAATATAGTAGAGGTACATAGTATAGAGTCTTACCATCAGTGGTAGTTGGAATGGGTGTGGTGGTTGGTACAGGATTATCTACAGAAAAAATGATATGAATTATTTGTTAATATTTAATTATAGTCTAATTTACTGAATAGTTTGTAATTTGAACCAGCTGTGACAGAATTAATCAAACATCAGCCAAGAATAAAAGCCATGGCATGTTAAGTTGAGATTCTAAAACATCGCTTGTTTGCACCAATATTTTATAGATTATATACTTATCAATTTCACCTTTGATCAGTTTAGAAAGTTTGATTAATTTTGACATAAACATTATATAAGTATGAATTAATGATAACACGTGAAGGGCCTATATTGAATGGTAACTCACTTGTTGGGCAGATGGCAGTAGGAGAGGATCTGGTAAAGCTGCATCCTCCAGAAGTTCCATCACTTGACACCTGAAAAACATTATCAGTGTTATAACTTCTTGATCATTGAACAATGGAATTTCGGTGTTGAATGAGGATAGAGCAAAGCTTCGCCATTGATTCAGGAGGTGCAGCTACAATATAAGTATTATTGAGAACGACTCACCTTGATGTAGAAGCAATCATCTGGTATTGGTACAGCAGAGCTGGAGACCAGGTGAGTGCTGTTGACTCTCTCCAGAGAAATTGTGTCAAACACTGTACCATCTAATCCCTCTATATCCAGAGTGTTGAAAATTGCAGCAGCTGAAGGTTCTGATACCTCAACGTAGACAATAGCCTTTGCTTCTGTAAAATTAACAGACATTATTGTGAGAAAACAGCAAGGAAAGTACATTAAATGGTAGGTAGAAATTTATCATATATTTGTATACACTGCAGCTAGAAGATACGGTAGACTTACCAGTGGATGGAGTCTTTTCAATTAGACCACCTTGTAAAAAGGATGGCACAATTCCAAGAGTACTTCTGGCTGAAAATAGTGTAGTAATAATACTGTCAGTTTCACTTTTGAAACTGCAATGAATGATGCATGGTGAATGATGCTGTGTGCATAGTTTTGTCATTTATAGTCTTTTAACATACAAGAAGATCAATGCATAACTGGGTTCAGTTTTGACAATTATTCAACTAAATTAAATTATGTTACCTGATATTTTCAAAGTATGATCAGCAGATGATGAGAAGGAGACAGAGTAAGTCCCAGCTGTAGGACTTACAATCTTCTTGACTTTAACACTTCCGATGTTAACAATGTTTACATATGCAGATGTTGGCAGTGGTGAACCTTTTAACAAAACATTAGAGAGATAGAAATTACACATGGTCAAATACTTGGGTTTTGTTGCTTAAAATTCTTTTAAGCTTTTCAAAATAAGAACTAAATTTCTTAGTATATATTTTGAAAGGATACTATGTTTTAACTTACCAGTAGAATCATGGAGACTCAGTACAGCAGATGGTCCAATCAGAGAGACTACTACATCATGTACAGAAGGATCAACACAGAAAGAGTGGAGATTGGTTTCTCCAGCTACAGGATTGTAGATTGACTCAAGAACCAGATCTCTATCTCCATCATCAGTGATGTTAGCAGCAGCTTTCTCAATTATAATGTCAACTATCTGAAGCACAATACAATTACACTTTATACTAGATATAGGGGCTTCAACTTGAATTG
The DNA here is from genome assembly GCA_964035545.1 of Bugula neritina. Lineage (NCBI taxonomy): Eukaryota > Metazoa > Bryozoa > Gymnolaemata > Cheilostomatida > Bugulidae > Bugula > Bugula neritina. Next base: position 13,471,474 of record OZ037767.1, read on the forward strand.
CCTCTTAGATAATGAATTGTAAATCAAATACAGCCATTATCCAAAAGCATATCAACTTTCTATGACTCTAAAAATGCTTCATTTATCAACTCACTGCTGCTACTTCACTTTTGCTGACTCTATAAACTTCCCCTCCTGTCACACAAGCCAACTTGTCATAGATATCACCGGTGACACACGCATGATCAGCATCAGTTGTGGCACGTCGAAATCTCCACCCACTGCTCTGTCCACTGCTGGCAAGTTGCCCAACTGCTCGCCTTTTTCTAGTAGTTCCACACGTACCGGTGAGTATAGGAAACACCTACAATTAATGGTCAGAAAAGTTCTATTTCGAGTACAACATAGTCAGTTGGAAACTAGAAACAAACTATCGATACATAGATGCAGAGATATTTCCAACTTGTTCGGTAGATCTCAAAGGAGTATTTTGATGTTATTTAAAGTGTATTTACCCGACAACCAGTAGACAAGGCCAGACGTCTAGCTGTAGGTCCAAGAGTTGGTCCATCTTTGGCAGATGCATCTGAGAAGAAATAGAGATGAGATTTTGGTTTGGCTGCTTCTATACCGGCTATGATACCAGTAGTTGCCAGCTCAGGACAATCACCTCCTCCCTGTAATTACATCATTTCCTGTTTGTAAAATGACTCATTCAACTACTGCTACTGCTATATATGGATATATAATTCTTTTCTTCAGAAGACATTTTGACAGTTCAGTCACTCAAACTAACGACTAATCCACAAAAAGCATACAAATGTGTTCAGTTTCTGTTTCTAACTGGCACATTCCATCAATAGTATAATGTACTTATACTATCACTCATTTTGAATGATGTTGTATTAGACAAAAGCTATATCACAAAAACCAAACTCATATGTATATTATGAGAAGATTGCGGTAAGTATGCATGGGCAATAACAATGTAGTATGAAATATAGATGAAATAAATCCACGGTTCTAATTATAATTTATAGTAAGGCACCCGTCATTATTTTAAAAACTCAGTCTACTTACAGTCACTGTTATGTTATTAAGAATGAAATTTCTTGCAGCATTAGCATCTTCTGTTGCAAATACAGGTCCAGTGGCTGAAACATACAGTACACATTATATAACACACTACAGTACACACTGCAGTGCACATTACAGTAAACACTACAGTAAACACTACAGTACACAAAAATTAGCACTATGATATATAGATGACTATACAACTTACTTGGATCATTAAACAGAGAGATGACATAATGATCATATGTGTTTCCTGCAGCTGCCTTTTCAAACAGTTCTGCAGATTTAATTCTCACCTGAAAATATAAATATACTCATTAAGGATTTTCTAATAGAATAGTTACGTTGTTATTAAATTCGTGAAACTTGCAGCATGTTTTTGAAAACCAGGAAAAGTTATTTTTTAATTTAAATAAATTAATTTAAATAAATTAATTTAATCGAGAAAGCTTCTTATTGCAAGCACAATTTTTTTAATCATGTTTTAACAATAACTGATTCAATCATATTTATTGTTACAGTTTAAAGTAACTATAAAACAACTCACAGCAGCGATGTCATTGCCCATAGATCCGGTATTGTCTATTATCAAACCTATTGAAATACCACATCTCACTGGTGCAGGTAGAAATACCAATAGAGCAGCACAAGCAACTGCTAAGCACATTGCTTTTGAATTCATTCCCATTCTAAAATAAGAAGACTATTGGCTGTGTTTTAAACTGCATAGCAACATTATAATATTGTCAATAACCAATAATAAATATAAATACTTCAATCACAAAACTCTGTGTGACTTTAAATGCTGTACAAAAATAGTGATGCTTAAAATTGAATTTTGCTAAATATGATAACTTATTTTACAATATATTATTTGAAATTTTATGAATTAAATATAAATTTATTTGCAGACTAAAGTTTCTAACAGATGTGAAACAGAGTATGACAATTAAACATGTTCACTCTTAACTCAGTTACATATAAACTATAACAATAAGTCACATTATATACTATTATATTAACAATATATAAAGACAAGTAGTGGTAAACTCACATGTTAGTATGATATGTTGAAACTTCTATCAGAATATTGTTCTTCGGTTTACTTCCACTGATTTGATATTCTCACCAGTAACCAAGAGTTTATATACCTGCAGTCAGCCAATCAGCAATCAGCATGCAGGAACGAGGAACTAGGCTATTACATTCAAAGGGAAATACAAGGCATTGATCAAATATAGTTAGTGAAGCGTGTGAGGTTAGAAACAATATGTTTACTGAAACACTGCATGAGTGGTAGCTGAATTGTGCAACACGTTGTTTACTGAGTAATTGAAGAAACATTTTTCAGTGGGTTATTTATAGATTATCTGCTCAGACGTTTGGAAATAGATTTGTTAACCAGCAAGAACAAATCATCAATGAATAACTTATCACATGTTGTAATAAGTGTTCACATTTTACTTCTTAGATGTCATGTTTTTAATGGATAAAAACTTAGCAGCAATTTCTTCCGTTATTGGTTAGAGATGCTGCAGAATCTATGCTTGTATTGCTGAGGAAACTTTTGTTTAGGACCCAATATATATATATAATTTTAGCATACATGGGTTTTCAAACATATTTATACACGCACACATGCACACACACACCCACCACACACATGAACACACACGCACACACACCCACCACACACATGAACACACACACACACACATTCACAACACACACAAACGCACAAACAATGGTGCCTGCATGGAGAAATGAACGTAACATAATGGGCACAGTTTCATATCTTCATTTAAGAAGAAATAGGTAATATTTTGTATCAAAATATCAAAATATACCCATGTAATGTGTAAAAGGTGTGTAAATTCATGCCATGGTGCTAAAAATGCTTCACCATGCCGTCATAACTGCTTTGCCTATCAATTTGAATGTTTGCCATTGTTAAAAAGCTCTCATTCCTGAGAATAAGGCGGCAGTGTTATAATAGGACCCAATAGTGTTGTCACTGTTTATTCACTCTATTATTATAGTGAATACTGAAATAACAATAAACAACTCTATTGCATACTCTGTGTAAATATGCACAATACAATACCACACTCATGTGTTTTTATTCAAAATAAGATTGATGATGGAGCTGAGTAAGAGGCATAACAATGCAAAAATACTTACCCAAGAACTAAAACATTGCATGCATGTTTTGTGAATATGCAAAATAAAAGGTTGAATGTTGCAACATGTTTCAACAATTATCCCTGTAATTCAACAGTTTGGAGATTCAGTATCTGAAGGTTTTTGTGTACACACAAAGCTATATAATGTAAATAATTTAATTTTCTATACTATAATATAAAAACATGCAATGTCCAAAAACAGGAATTTAAGGTCATAGTTTTAAGTTTTCACATGATGAATGATCAAAAAATATTTTTAAAAATAATTTCTTTGCAACTGTTAAATGAGTTAAATGTTAGGCTGTCTTTAAAGCAATATTTTACCAGAATTTTTTTTAAAAAGTATTTAAGTTACTTTTCTTATACCAAAATTGACTTCAAATGTGCTGCATCTTCTTCTGCTTTTTTTACACCAACACTTTCAATTCTTAAATGCAAAATTTATATTCATACAATTGTAATACCAATAAGCTAAGAGCTGAGCCCCAGTGCCAATATTTCATAGCAGATCACAGAGGTGTCTGATTTCAAATCGTTGAATAAAAAAGATTATTTCATTGCACAATTTGTACAGCAATTTTTCATTCTGTAAAACTAAATTCAAGTTCCATGCTTGTGCAGTTACGGTGCTTTGGGATATTTTTTACATATCTTGAACTGGAATGCCTATAGCTCTTGAATAATTATTATAATTATTTTATAGCCACAACTGAGAGATAGATTTTGAGCACATTTTAGTAGAATCAAGTTTTCCAGCAATTTTTGAGATATTTTTACAAGTAATTTGACCTTGAACTTTGAACAGTGGCACAATTTTTAGAAACTCCTGGTGTTCCAAAAATAAGCACTTCAAAACTTGGCAGATTGAAGACTGGGAAACTGAAATTATTCAATGAATCCAATCACTATTTGAATGTGGGCTACTTTAAAAAAGTCAGTCTCAATAATAATTTTCTTGAAAACTTTTTTAATCATTTTTAAATGCTTCTTACTGAGCAATTAGCATTTAACTCTTCATGTTAGGCAAGCTGTTCATATTCTGAAAGTCTATTTGCTTTGAACAATTGAATATAGTTGAACTTACATTTGCTATACTCTGTGTTATTCATTAGAACCTTATTCATACAGAAGTTTGGCCATTGATCAAGGTCTACTGATACGGCTCACTGTGCTATAAAGTAATGATTGTCTCATATGTTGTAGAGGTTGCTATGACGACATGCTATAAATAAAATGGTGTAGGGTGGATATTGAACTCATCATGTTCTTGTTTGTTTATGGTTTGAATGCGCAAGGCTGCCTTTTTTGTAGCTGTCATCGTGGAGCTATTTTCTGCTTGTTTTTAACCACAGAATTTAGTATTTTGATCAGATTTGTTAGCAAATTAACTAAAAGGATGTACATGTATCAGTTACTTTGCTGATTACAATGATTGTGTGTAAATACTTATATGAGCATATATTATGAAATAATTATTTTTAGCACAGCTCAAGCCTTTTTGTATCACTTAGGAGCAGTAGTGGAGAAAGTTAGATAGCCTCAGTTCTTTAATTTGATTATTAAATTTTGGTTTGGGGCGCAGATTGAAGTTCTTGGGAGAACATAACTTTTTATGCTGCATTTCTAATCTAAAACACAGGCTTTTCCCAACATTTCCATTACTCCACTTACCTCTTGTGTATGCAGCCATGCAGAATATTGATAGAAGAAGATATTACTCTGTTGTATAGACGTATGAAAAGTTATCAATGATTCAATTTCCTTTGTTTAATGATTTTATTCTTGATAAAAACGTTATCAAAGGTTGCCTAGTGCAGTTCCATCCTAACAATATGTAGCAACTGATTTACAATTTTTATTTATTGTATCAAGTTTAGCAGCGACTGCACAATCTTTTCTTAAAAGTACCAACATATTGTGAATGTCATATGTAAATCACAGCAGTTTACGATAAGCACATTGCTGTAGTTTAAATTATTGAGTTTTGTTAAAGAATGCCATTTTCACGGCACACATGGCGACGTTTTCCTATATGATTATTAATATTAACATTATTCAATACTTTGCATGTACTGTTTTCTTAGAATGTTAGTTATTTAAATTGTGCCCTGACTTGCTTATATATAAATTAGCAGGCTAGACAAATCATATTGGAGAGGAGAGATAACATAATTCTAATCTACTATATAATGTATATAAAGATTTTGCTATTGCTAAATAATATAACAGTCTTGGTGACATATTTTTCTTCTAGTAAAAAAATTTGTGCTTTTGACATTTTAGCTTTTAATAACTTGAAAGCTGTAGATACTGAGTATTAAACATTATAATTTCTCATGTATACAGTACTTTCACAAGAATTATAAATTAAGCAATTTTACTACTTGAATATTCAATTGATTACAGCAGCAATATTTATATATAAATATTGCTGCTGTAATCAATTAAATGTTCAAAAAAAGCATAAAATTCTGATAAAAATTTGACCAAATGTTGATGTCTATAGAGACAGCTAATCACGCTGCTGAGGTTTAGTTACAAACAATAAGTTTCTATTGCAAGTGTTTAGACTGAATAAATAAACATGTTTGTTGATGCTTTTACTTGTACCTCTCCTAACTCTTTTTATGTAATGTTTTGCTAACCAATGTTTGTTATTTTAAAGCATAAAACAATTCACAGCATTTTTACAACTTATTTTTCATTGCATTTAGATTTATTTCCTGAATAAACTTATTTAGTAACGTGGAAAAAATAAAATACCTTGCCTACAAACTTACAAATCTTAGACTAAGGTAAATATTTGTACTTGAGGTGAAAATCTCAGTCTAAATTAAAAATCACAATTTATTTTTCATATTAAAAGCAATATTGTAAGAAGGTGATTATATTTCATAGAAATGTATCATGTAAGCTGGCTGTTGAATAAAATAATTAGAAACTTATATTATTTTGCCCAAAATGTGTTGAACTATACAAAGTACACTATACATTGACTACTTACATGCATTAAATAATATACAGGATATGTTCGCCAAAACACGGAATAATACACAACATATTTAGCAATAGTATTTCGCATTCAACTTTCATTCATAACTATCACATAATAAACATTACTGTTATCAAAGTTGAATCATGATTGAGAAATAAGTACATGTTTACTAAGCCCTTCTCAGAATTACCATCACCAGCTTTTTAGTTTATTATTTTAGCAGCTGAACAGGTTCTAGAGTCACCAGCATGTTTGGATGTCAACAGTGGTTGTAATTTAGAGGTCTTTGCTGCTTGTGTTCAAAAACAAAAGTTATTTTCATCACCATGTTTAGTTCCTGTTAGTATGCATTGCCAAGGTTAGCTGCTGTGACATATCACAGCTTCAAAGTATATAACTTCCTTTTTAACCTTACATAAACTATACACACCACACCATACTAAAACTATGGCCTTAATGAGTTATTATAGAACATTTACTACTGAGCTTGACTACTGCAGAAGTTTTAGATACTTTCACACCTCACCAATTTTCTAGGCACAAGTAGCTCAAATTCCAACAGCATATGGTATATAGTGTATTATAGTGCATTATATGGTGCATAGTATATAATATATGTTATATAATATACACTATATGTCAAATATGCAGTGTACAGTGTATAGTATATATAGTATATATATAGTGCAAGATGCATTGTAGTGTACAGTACATAACATATAGTCTACAATATGTAGTATATATAGTATATATGTATTACAGACAGTAAAGAGTGTATAGTATATAGTATATGGTATACAGTGTACAGTATATAGTAATATATAGTGTAATATATAACATAAAATATAGTATAATATAGTATGTTGCATAGTATATATATAGTATATAGCATACAGCTATAGTGTAGCAAATAGTATATATTATATATATAGTATACAGTATATATAGCATATAATATAATATAGTTTAGTATATAGTATAATATAGTATATATAAGAAACGCTTAGTAAACAATAGCACAAACTGTGACAGCAAACCTAAGAAACATGCATACTTTATGAAATCATACACAAAAAATACTAAAGAACTTAAGCTATGGAGATTTCTCCACAGCTGCACGTGAGTCTACAGAGTTTTGGAACTTTTATCACATAAATTGGCCTCTAAGAAGTGAAAGCCATCTTATGCACTCTTATTATAGGACACCTGGTAAGTTCATCATTGTTGAGTCTTGCTGGTTAACAAATCTATTTCCAAACGTCTGAGCAGATAATCTATAAATGACCAACTGAATAATGTTTCTTCAATTACTCAGTAAACAACCTGTTGCACAATTCAGCTACCACTCATGCAGTGTTTCAGTAAACATATTGTTTCTAACCTCACACGCTTCACTAACTATATTTGATCAATGCCTTGTATTTCCCTTTGAATGTAATAGCCTAGTTCCTCTTTCCTGCATGCTGATTGCTGATTGGCTGATTACAAGTATATAAACTCTTGGTTACTGGTGAGAATATCAAATCAGTTGAAGTGAACCGAAGAACAATATTCTGATAGAAGTTTCAACATATCATACTAACATGTGAGTTTACCATTACTTGTCTTTATATCTTGTTAATATAATAGTATATATGTGACTTATTGTAGTAGTTTATATGTAACTGAGTTGATAGTGAACCTGTTTAATTGTTATACTCTGTTTCACATCTGTTAGAAACTTCCGTCTGCAAATAAATTTATATTTAATTCATAAAATTTCAAATTCTATTGTAAAATAAGTTATCATACTTAGCAAAATTCAATTTTAAGCATCAATATTTTTGTAGAGCGTTTAAAGTCACACAGAGTTTTGTGATTGAAGTATTTATATTTATTATTGGTTATTGACAATATTATAATGTTGCTATATATGCAGTTTAAAACACAGCCAATAGTCTTCTTGTTTCAGAATGGGAATGATTTCAAAAACAATGTGCTTAGCAGTCGCTTGTGCTGTTCTATTGGTATTTCTACCTGCACCAGTGAGATGTGGTATTTCAATAGGTTTGATAATAGACAATACCGGATCTATGGGCAATGACATCGCTGCTGTGAGTTGTTTTATAGTTACTTTAAACTGTAACAATAAATATGATTGAATCAGTTATTGTTAAAACATGATTAAAAAAGTTGTGCTAGCAATAGGAAGCTTTCTTGATTAAATTAACTTATTTAAATTAATTTATTTAAATTAAAAAATAACTTTTCCTGGTTTTCAAAAACATGCTGCAAGTTTCACGAATTTAATAACAACGTAACTATTCTATTAGAAAATCCTTAATAAGTATATTTATATTTTCAGGTGAGAATTAAATCTGCTGAACTGTTTGAAAAGGCAGCTGCAGGAAACACATATGATCATTATGTCATCTCTCTGTTTAATGATCCAAGTAAGTTGCATAGTTGTCTATATATCATAGTGCTAATTTTTGTGTACTGTAGTGTTTACTGTAGTGTTTACTGTAGTGTTTACTGTAGTGTTTACTGTAATGTGTACTGCAGTGTGTACTCTAATGTCTATGCTGTAGGGTGTACAGTAGTGTGTACTGTAATTTGTAATGTAGTTTGTATACTGCATAGCATGTGGTGTACTACAGTGCTTAATATAATGTGTACTGTAGTGTGTACTGTAATGTGTACTGTAGTGTATACTGCAGTGTGTACTGTTGTAGTGTGTTATATAATGTGCACTGTATGTTTCAGCCACTGGACCTGTATTTGCAACAGCAGATGCTAATGCTGCAAGAAATTTCATTCTTAATAACATAACAGTGACTGTAAGTAGACTAAGTTTTTAAAATAATGACGGGTGCCTTACTATTTATAATTAGAACCGTGGATTTATTCCATCTACTGTATATTTCATACTACATTGTTATTTCGCATGCATACTTACAGCAATATACTCATAATATACATATGAGTTTGGTTTTTGTGATACAGCTTTTGTCTAATACAACATCATAATTCAAAATGAGTGATAGTATAAGTATATTATACTATTGATGGAATGTGCCAGTTAAAAAAACAGAAACTGAACACATTTGTATGCTTTTTGTGGATTAGTCGTTAGTTTGAGTGACTGAACTGTCAAAATGTCTTCTGAGGAAAAGAACTATATCCATATATTGTCGTCTGCTGCAGTAGTTGAATGAGTCATATTACAAACAGGAAATGATGTAATTACAGGGAGGAGGTGATTGTCCTGAGCTGGCAACTACTGGTATCATAGCCGGTATAGAAGCAGCCAAACCCAAATCTCATCTCTATTTCTTCTCAGATGCATCTGCCAAAGATGGACCGACTCTTGGACCTACAGCTAGACGCCTCGCCTTGTCTACTGGTTGTCGGGTAAATACATTTTGAATGACCTTGAAATACTCTCCTGAGATCTACTAAGTAAATTGGCTGTAGCACCATTATAGTTGAAAATATCTCTTCATCTATGTATCGATAGTTTGTTTCTAGTTTTCAACTGACTATATGTTGTACTCAAAATAGAACTTTTCTGAATGTTGATTGTAGGTGTTTCCTATACTCACCGGTACATGTGGAACTACTAGGAAAAGACGAGCAATTGGACAACTTGCCAGCAGCGGACAGAGCAGTGGGTGGAGATTTCGACGTGCCACAACTGATGCTGATCATGCATGTGTTACTGGTGATATTTATGACAAGTTGGCTTGTGTGACCGGAGGAGAAGTTTATAGAGTCAGCAAAAGTGAAGTGGCAGCAGTGAGTTGATAAATAAAATATTTAGTTGTAGGAAGTCAATAATTGTCAATAACAATCGTAATAATTTTAATAATTTTTTATCTAAGAGATGTTTAGCAACATCTAAAAAGCATGCAAATTGAAGCTTCTACATCTGCCATAAGGTTCTTTATCGTGCTACAGATAGTTGACATTATAATTGAGAAAGCTGCTGCTAATATCACTGATGATGGAGATAGAGATCTGGTTCTTGAGTCAATCTACAATCCTGTAGCTGGTGAAACCAATCTCCACTCTTTCTGTGTTGATCCTTCTGTGCGTGATGTGGTAGTCTCCTTGATTGGATCATCTGCAGTACTGAGTCTCCATGATTCTACTGGTAAGTTCAAACATTGTATCCTCTCAAAATATATACTAAGATATTTAGTTCTGATTTTGAAAAGCTTAAAAAAATTTTGAGCAACAGAACCCAAGTATGTGACCATGTGTAATTTCTATCTCTCTAATGTTTTGTTAATAGGTTCACTACTGCCAACATCTGCATATGTAGACATTGTTAACATCGGAAGTGTTAAAGTCAAGAAGATTGTAAGTCCTACAGCTGGAACTTACTCCGTCTCGTTCTCATCATCTGCTGATCATACCTTGAAAATATCAGGTAATGGAAGTGAATTTTGTTGAATAATTTCTAAGGATGGCATAAAAATGGAAAACAGGTTTATTCTAATTCTTTTGTTTTAGAAGACTGTAAACAGCATAATCATGCACAAAACCGAAACCTTCAGTTATTCATTGCAATTTCAAAGTAAAACCGACAGTATTTTCATTGCACATTTTTACATACATGCATCCTCTACAATTTCTTTATTGTATTTTTTTCAAATTTTAGCCAGAAGTACTCTTGGGATTACACCGTTCTTTTTACAAGGGGGTATAATTGAAAAGACTCCATCCACTGGTACGTCTATACCATATGTTTTAATTATATGCAAATACGTGATACAATCCCACAAACCATTTTTGTGTATTTTCGTCTCAAAAACTTGTTTGTTAATTTTACAGAAGCAAAGGCTGTTGTCTACGTTGAGGTATCAGAATCTTCAGCTGCTGCAGTTTTCAACACTCTGGATGTGGAGGGATTAGATGGTACAGTGTTTGACACAATTTCTCTGGAGAGAGTCAACAGCACTCACCTGGTCTCCAGCTCTGCTGTATCAATACCAGATGATTGCTTTTTCATCAAGGTGAATCATTCCTAATAATACCTATATTGTAGCTGCACCTCCTGAATCAATGGTGAAGCTTTGCTCTATCCACATTCAACACCGAAATTCCATTGTTCAATGATCAAGAAGTTATAACACTGATAATGTTTTTCAGGGGTCAAGTGATGGAACTTCTGAAGGATGCAGCTTTACCAGATCTTCTCCTACTGCCATCTGCCCAACAAGTGAGTTTCCATTTAGCATATTAGGCCCTTCACGTGCTTTCATGAATTCATACTTATATAATGTTAATGTCAAAATTAATCAAACTTTCTAAACTGATCAAAGGTGAAATTGATAAGTATGTAATCTATAAAATATTGGTGCAAACAAGCGATGTTTTAGAATCTCAACCTAACATGCCATGGCTTTTATTCTTGGCTGATATTTGATTAACTCTGCCACAGCTGGTTCAAATTACAAATTATTCAGTAAATTAGACTATATTTAAATATTAACAAATAATTAATATCATTTTTTCTGTAGATAATCCTGTACCAACCACCACACCCATTCCAACTACCACTGATGGTAAGACTATATACTATGTACCCCTACTATATTGTTAATAGAATCTATAGATTTAAATGCTATAGACTTAAATGTTGCTCTTTCACAAGATAGTGCCACATAATGCTGCGTTGCATTGCACCAAACAGTTCTTTACTCTAATTGAACCATCAAAACATTGTAGACTGGTCATGGTTGTACTAATCTGAACAGATATTCTAAGACTGTAAGGTTTTCCTCAAGATTACAAGAATTCTGCCTATACAGACCCAGCTGTGCTTTCAAGAATTATCTTCTCCTGGTGCTACCTTCCAATCAGAGATCCCTATGACTCATTTGATTAACATTAAAATAGCTTTGATATAATATTTGATGTTATATTTTACATCTTCTAAAGAATGCATTATATTATGTAAGTTTCCTTGTTTGTGCTTTTATATACTCTATATTCTTCAACACAGTTTCAATCACAAGTTTATGTAACTTTCAATCAAAAAATCTCTTTTTACAAAATTATTATTGAAAGCAAATAAAAACATATCAAATTATTCTCACATCTCTGCATCAGCTTATTTGTTTGTAAATTTATATGTAAACCTACAAATCCTTAACAAATATATCAATAATAAATAATACTAGTTTCATTACAGTAATTTTTGTTGCAAGTGTGATCTTAAGAAATAATTACAATCTACTTATTATTTGTAAATGTAGCTACAATAACAACGTTATGGTTATTGAATTGAAAGTATAATATTGTTTATGTATTTTGCATGTTAAAAGTAAATTTCAAACAACATTGTAGATCTGCATTCAGATATTACAATCATACAGTCGTAATATCACTATATATATTAATCATGCAGCACTATATATATATATATATATATATATATATATATACTAATCATTCAGTATATCTATAATCATAATATAATCATAATCGTAATATAATCTATAATCACTATATCTCTTTCATTCATGAATTATTTATTAGTCACTTTGTACACTATATATAAATGGTGTCCACATATGTGGACGCTGTGCATGAAAGGGATATGCTATATATATATATATAAAGACTTACTATTATATACTCTACACAATGAAGAACTTTACATCTGAAAAATCTTCTCGACTCTCTTCTTTCACTCATAAGGAGTTATGTTCTCTAATCGATTATTCAATTCAGGAAGAACATTATTGAATAGAGCTGGCAACTTCAAAATACTGGCTTTAACTTATATTTCCACTACACCAATTTTTATACAGATTCACACAGCTATTACTGGCACATGTTAATATTTCACAATAAATGTTTAATTTTTTTCATGCTATCACCGTGCCGTATTATTATAGTATATAGTATAATAATAATATACTAATTATACAGTACTATATAACTATTGAATGTTGAATGAAATATAATTAGAGATTATATAAATTATTGTTTTAAAATGTGTTTAATTATATAAAATATGTTAACTGCTTATACATATACAATAATATACAGGATATTCACCAAAACATGCTATAATACACAAATGTTTAGCAACACTAGTGTACATTCAATGATCAGTCATGCGAGAAACATAATACACATTAAAATGTTACTCAATAATGAATAACCATGCATTGAGAAATAGGTAAATGTTTGTTGTGTCATTTTCAGAATTCCATTTCCTTAAAGAGCTTTATAGGTTATTATCTTAATTGTTAAATAACTAGTTTTTTCTCTAACCTTGCATAAACTATACACACCACAGTGATACCAATACTATATATGATATTAACAATTTATAGAATATCTACTACTGAGCTTGACTACAGCAAGAGCTTTACATACCTTCACACCCCGTATGTTTCTAGTCACAAGTAGCTAAAGTTGCAACAGTATATAGAGCGTGTGGTGTTTACTATATATGCATAGTATACATAATTATAGGCTGTAGTGTGTGTACATAGTCTTTAGTCTTTAGCATATATTTTAATTTTATAGTATATAATATTATATATAGTAGGTAGTATACTGCATACAGCATGCAGCATATATGGCACACAGTATACAGCATGATTTTATATTGTATATTGTATATGGTATAGTATATAGCATAATATAATGTTTAGTATAGTTTATTATGTATAGCGCATAATATAATATATTATATATAGTATATAAAATATAGCATAGTATATATAGTACATATAGCATGTGGTATATATAGAAAATAGCATATTATAATATATAGTATAGTATATATCGTATAGTATATAGTATAATATAGTATATAATAGCCGTGGTATATAGTAGTTGGAGCATTTGACTAGTTTTAAGCATGAAGTCATGCGTTTGAGCAGACAAAGGCCATTATATACATATATACATATATATATATATATATATATATATATATATATATATATATATATATATATATATATATATATATATATATATATATATATATATATATATATATATATACCTCAATCTGTGGACAGCAGCTGTTTCGGGGTTTGTCCCCTCATCAGCACAGAACAGAGTACCATGGCCCACACCTTCGCAATAGTAGAAACTTATGTTTCTACTAAAGCATATTTAAAAGGTGTGTAAACTCAAGCCAGAGAGCTCAAGTGACTCTAGGGGTCACCTAGGAGTCACGAGCCTTGCAAAATGCTAGCAGCTTGAGTTTGTGACCATGGTGAGAGAGCTCAATCACTGAATGTCATTGCTGAGCATTAAGTGAGAGCATAATACCTCAATCTGTGGACAGCAGCTGTTTCGGGGTTTGTCCCCTCATCAGCACAGAACAGAGTACCATGGCCCACACCTTCGCAATAGTAGAAACTTATGTTTCTACTAAAGCATATTTAAAAGGTGTGTAAACTCAAGCCAGAGAGCTCAAGTGACTCTAGGGGTCACCTAGGAGTCACGAGCCTTGCAAAATGCTAGCAGCTTGAGTTTGTGACCATGGTGAGAGAGCTCAATCACTGAATGTCATTGCTGAGCATTAAGTGAGAGCATAATACCTCAATACCTATATATATATATATATATATATATATATATATATATATATATATATATATATATATATATATATATATATATATATATATATACATATATATATACATATATATATATATATATATATATATATATATATATATATATATATATATATATATATAGTATAATATTATAGTATGTATATAGTACATTATAGTACATAGTATAATATATTGTATATAGCATATAGTATAGTATATATATTATAGGAAATGTTTAGGAAACACTAGCACAACCTGTGACAGTAACATTTATTTTTAAAAAATATCTCATAATATTCTACACAAAAATATTTTACAGAAATACAACTTTTTGCATTTAAATTTAGTTTCTTCAACTTTCTTATTAAGAGTTAAAAGTTCATTGTAATATAATGCACTTAAATAATATAATTTATGCTTATCGAATCAATGAAAGTCCCTCATAAAATACTAACATTGCATATGCTGATTTTCTAAATAAAAAGAATTTGGTTAAAGTTTTTGCAACTGCAATTGCAGTAAATTGAAAACTATAGACAAGCTAAATGAAATAGAAAATATATAATTTAAAAACTAATAAACTGTATCTAGCTATTGAGATATTCTCACAACTGCACCTAAGTGTACAGAGTGTTAGAGCTCCTATCACATGGTTTGGTAATCTAGCCATTACTGTTGGTTTGTGGTCAGTAGGCATTATTTTGGCCATAAAACCAGTTTTTAATTGCAACGTGAGTAATCAATTCATAAATTATATGTTGAATTTAATGTGTCTTTTACCAGGTAGCGCATTGCACAACAGCGCCCACTCATGCAGTGTTTCAGTAAACATATTGTTTTAAACCTTACAGAATGGCACCCTTCACTAACTATATTTGGTCTCCGCCTTGCGTTTCCTTTTCGATTTAATCACCCAGTTCCTCTTTCCTTCTGGTTCCTGATTGGCTGATTAAAAGTATATAAACTCTTGGTAACTGGTGAGAATATCAAATCAGTTGAAGTAAACCGAAGAACAATATTCTGATAGAAGTTTCAACATATCATACTACCATGTGAGTTTACCATTACTTGCCTTTAACCTTTATATAATATTAATATAATAGTATATAATGTGACTTATTATAGTAGTTTATATGTAACTGTGTCATTAAGAGTATGACATGTTTAGTGGTTATAATCTGTTTCACAGCAGTTCCAATTTTTACATTTGTTATTTATAATTTTCACTTTACTTGACAACCTTTTAAGAAATGAAATTTGTCTAGAAATGTTTTTTATCTAATTTAAATTTAATTACAAAATATTATGAGTTTACCAAGATTTAGCAATTAAAGTATGTATACTAATTGCTAAAGGTTAAAAACAATGTTATTATGTTGCCATGCATTAATTCAAAACTTATCAAAATATGAATATTACTTTTATTTTAGAATGTCAATAAAAACAAAAGCGATGGGTTTAGCAGTTCTTGGTGCCGTTATATTGGTATTTCTACCTGCACCAGTAAGATGTGGTGTTTCACTGGGGTTCATAATAGATGATACTGGATCCATGAGCGATGATATTTCTGGAGTGAGTTGTTCTGTTAATCTATTGTAAGAAATTTAAGTATAATATAATGTTGACTGAATTATTGATCTCAAAGCATTGCATTAATGCCGAGTGTCATTCTAATTAATAAACTAAATTGAAGAATGAATTTGCATATTTCACATTGTTGTTATTTAATTATGTATACTTACCACATCCACAGGATGCAAGAATAACTTAATGTTAAATACTTTTATCTTTAGGTGATAAGTAAAGCTTTAGAACTGTTTGACGCAGCAACTGTAGGATCTACATATGATCATTATGTCATCTCTCTGTTTAATGATCCAAGTAAGTTGTATAGTTGTCTATATATTATATACTGCTGGTTTTGGTGTATTATAGTGTGTTCTATAGGTGTTTACTGTAGCATGTACTATAGGTGTTTACTGTAGCGTGTACTGCAGTGTGTAGGGGTAACAGGGGCACAACGGGCCGTATTTTGCATTTGTTGCTCTCATTCGTCTGTTTTTCAAGTTACTAGTTCAATGATCTCTAGTCCTAATGCTGCATCTGTTGTCTATTACAGGTATCAGTTTGTTGTTTCTATCTCTTTCACAACTTTCAGATCGGGTAATGAAATTTTCATGACGAAAAAATTGGCCCATTGTGCCCCGGTACTGGGGTACAATGGGCCACTGGGTGGGACATAACAAATATATTGAAATTTTGCGTATTTTGTTACATCTGATCTTTATTTATCTGATATTACAAATAAATAAAGATAATCTTTTAGATCTACAGCAAAATTCATGTTTTAGCTGTACATTTTGTGCCACTACGGATAGCAGAGGAAGGCAAAATCAAATGCACGTCACTCGGTTCTGCAGTGCCATTATCATTACTGTTTAGAACTAAAAATGTTCTTTTATTTACACCTCAGAGGAACGTTTATTAAAAAAAAACTTTAGTAACATGTACTACAAAACTGTGAGTGGCCTTTTTTTTATGAACTGTAGCTAAGGTGCATGGCTGAGATTTGTGACTGGAGTACGGAAGGGAGAGGGGGGAGCAAATGAGCAAATCACAATTTATTTTAGTCAAATACATGAATATTCCCTCAGTGGTGTAATATATAATGAATATCATGACTATCTACTAGTAGCAAGTAGCAACAGCAGAGTGTTTTGTATTATGTATAAAATGGCAAGGCTTTAACCTCACCAGATGTATATATTAGGGGAACTTCACCGTGTAGTTTGGTAAACTTATCATGATGTCTTTGATATTTTACAAAAAGGTCAGAAATGGCTATATCTATAGATTTTAGTAACATTTCAACTAAATTTTTGAGCAAACAAACTAATAACAGTGATCAGGGTGCAATAATTAGCTGGCCCATTGTGCCCCGGTCAGCCTGGCCCATTGTGCCCCGTGTGGCCGAATTGAAAATAAATCTGCCTCAAGGAAAATTCATTTCAGATTTTGCTGCTATACTAGTTAAGCAATGTAGAGACAAGCAATAGCAACAATATTAGTAAAATATAGCTTCTTGCCTTTGAGTGTAAAAAGTTATAAAGCTTTAACGACATCCTAAAAAATTTACAAAAAGTAGGTAAAAACAGTTTTTTACTCGCTTTTTCAACATGTATGTTCCGCAAGTGTTGAAACTAGAAAGGCTGAATAATTATGTCAATATCGTTTTATGAAAAAAAATCACAACTCTAAGTCAATAAGTTTTCTCACAATTTGGTCGGTTTTTGTACCCCTATGACCGTTGTGCCCCCCCCCATCCCGTTACCCCTACTGTAGTGTGCGTTGTCTAGTGTTTGCTGTAGTCTGTACTGCACTGTATACTGTAATGCGTACTGTACTGTGTACTGTATGTTTTAGCTACTGGACCCGTGTTTGCAACAGAAGATGCTAATGCTGCAAGAAATTTTATACGAAACATAAATGTGACGTAGGTAGACTAAGTTTTTAAACTTTCAAAGAATTTTGCATGCAGTTATTACAGCAGAGTTATGTTATTTCTCATTCTTCATAATTTGCTGCCTTGGCTCTGAGTTTATATACAGCCACTGTTCTGTTGTTACATATATAGTCTTTAAAATCATTTCTAAACTTTGAATGTAGATTCTACAGCAGAACCTACATTTTAATATTATAATATATCAATTAAATTTAGATAAGTTCTAGTTTGAGTGCAAACTTAACATCAAACTTTTGACAACTAAAAATGATTATACTCCCATGTGGAAGTTTGCAATGAGTAAATGAGTCATACCACAAACAGGAAATGATGTAATTGCAGGGAGGAGGTGATTGTGCTGAACTGGCAGCTACTGGTATCATAGCTGGTATTGAAGCATCCAAACCCAAATGTCAACTCTATTTCTTCTCAGATGCGTCTGCCAAAGATGGACCGACTCTTGGACCTACAGTTAAAAGTCTGGCTCTGGCTACTGGTTGTCGGGTAATAATAGTAAAGTTATTTACCTCACTGAAATTGTCAACATCATTATATATAGTTGAAGTTTGCTTTTAGTTTCCAACTGACTATGATGTGTCCTTGAATTTTCCTGACTGCTAATTGTAGGTGACTCCTATACTCACCGGTACATGTGGAGCTACCACACGAGGACGCACAAGTGCAAAATCTGCCAGCAGTGGACAGAGCAGTGGATTGAGATTTCGACGTGCCACAAGCGGTGACCATGCGTGTGTCACCGGTGATATCTATGACCAGTTGGCTTGTTTGACCGGAGGGGAAGTTTACAGAGTCAGCAAAAGTGAAGTGGCAGCAGTGAGTGGATAAATCAAGTATTTGTTAGTAGAAAGTCGAGTAAAGTTTTTCTTGCACCAGGCTGGGCTTAATGACTGCATTTCATCTGGGCCAGGGCTTGTGCCCGCTCTGCCACTGGTTCTTATTACTAATTCAACTGCAAGGCTAGAATAACTTAGCTTTACTTAGCTATATAACTGCTACTGTAGCTATTAAGCTGTCACATTAGAGAATAGCCACCTTAAGCTATTTACAGAAAGCAAATAACAAACACAAAATAAAAATCAGTATTCTACTAAGCATAGACCCACAATTAGCAATAATTGAACTAGTGGCAGAACAGGCACAAACCCGGCCCAGATGAAGTGCAGTCCCCAAGCCCAGTCTAGTGCAAGAAAAGCCTTACAGTCAACATGATTGTCAATATTGATATTGATATATTCAGTTTACTAATTTTTATCTAAGCCTAGGGCCACACTGTGCGTATTTTCGCATGCGGAAATTGAAATCACAAGTAGCAAAGGTGTCCACTGTAGCGTCAGTGATGCGTGATAAATAAAGCTTTCATTTTTAAATCGCACTCGCTTTCAATAAAACGCAATTTACTGGAATGTAGCACTAAAATAAAGAATTTGGGCTCGCTGAATAACTACCAGCCAATTAGGTAACGACGACAGAGACGATTCGCACTTGCGTTGAAAATGCAGAGCGACAAGTGCGAATGTTTTCTCA